>CM053756.1:8911198-8925189 GCA_028658305.1 Pachyuromys duprasi
TAGAGGGGCCTGTCTCCTTGGTATCCTCCATCCTCTCTGGCTCTTACACTCTTCTTGCCTCCTTTGGTCTCCAAGGGGAAGGAGTTGATTAAGACATTTAGAGCTGAGTGTTCTAACTTCTCTCTCTCTGCATATTATCTGGCTGTGGGTGTCTGCTGCAGGAGGAAGCTTCTCTGATGATGTCTAAGGAAGGCACTGATCCTTAAGTGTAGCAGAATGTCATTGGGACTCATTTTATCGCAATGTTCTCTTAGTAAACAGTAGTATTTGGTTTTACTTTAGGTTCTGGGACTTTCTAGCCTCAGGTTCTTGCTTATCTATGCAATGTTGAGTATTGATTCCATCCTGTGGAATGGGTTTTAAGTCAAATCAAACATTGGTTAGTTTCTCCCACAAGCTTTGTGCTACCATTGCACTAGCATATCTTGCAGGCAGGACACCATTGTAGATCATAAGAGTTTGTCATTGGGGTGGTTCTTATGTTTCTTCTTTGGTAACATTCAGAACCTTCTTATACCAAAGACACTAGTACATAGGGTTGAAGGCTATAAGTAGGTACCAGATTGACTTCTCCATTTTCGGAGAGTTGTGTAGGTGGTGTTTTCAGCAATAGGGCCTGGCCATCAGTTTGTGGAAAGCAACCTGTAGTCTTGGCAATAGCCTGAGTTGTTTAGGGATTCCCATGGGATTCCTTTGGCAAACAACTCAATTAGATGTAATCCATTCCTAGTACTAGAAGCTTCATTTGGTAAAAAGAGATGTTCATTTAGGGCTCAGTTTCCTTTGTTATTTGGCAGTTTCACTTAGATCACCATACATGTATATATTTTAGATTTCCATCCTATTCCTCAAATAGCCCTTAATTTTAGCTGTCTTTCTCCTATTTTGTCTCTTTTCCCCTTCTACCCTCCTCCCTACCACATGATATTCCTACCCGACCCCCATCCATAACAATCTAATCTTTTTTCCCTTAGGGACTTATGGAAACCAAGTAAGTAAATACGTTTAACTTATTTTTTCTTCATCCATTTTTTATTTCTCCATTTATTTATTTAATACATGCTAGGGATTGAATTCGGGCCCTGATGCATGCTTGGTAAGTGCTTTAATACTGAGCTATGTAAATGAACTCCAGTCATTCATTCATGTCAGTGGTACCTTTAGATTAAACTGATGATGCCATGGCGCTGCGTCTAACCTTTAAAAGTGGGCGGTCAGTTTTGTTAATATACCTGATGCTCTTAGGGGAAGATGGTGCTTGAATATGTAATTTCTTAAGAAAAAATTAGTTTACACACTGTCTCTTTTTATTACTTTTATGCATTTATGTTAAAAATTATCATTTTATATACACACATATGTTGCTATTACAGAAAAACATTTCAAACAAGTATTTATTGTATATTGAACAAATTCTCTTTGTAATCTTATCCCTCCCGTTAGTCTCCTGTGTTTTCCTAGTTTTGCTTCTAAGATAATGTAATATATACAAACATAATTTTTTATACAAAATTTAGGATTATCTCAGTTTGCATCTGTGTTCCTGAAAATGACATAAATTCATTCATTAGTCAAAAGCCAGATAGACTGGAATACATAAGAAGACATGGGAGGATGGAGAGAGAGAGAGAAATGGAGGAGGAGAGAAGGAGAGAGAGCGGTAGAACATGAATATGCAGAGGACATAGGGACAGAGTCTTACTATTTTGTTATAACTGTTGTATTACTGTCCAGTTAATTAGAAGAGAGGCACAGGCATTGTTTCGGTTTTATATCCAAGTAACATGAGTACCTGGAGATGTTTTATGTAGCTTAACCAACAAGTCTCTTGAGTAGGGAAATTCAGCTTGACTTGGATGACAGCATAGGCTAGTTGGGAGAATATACTTTGGAATCAGAACAGAGCTCAGACTCATCTGCTTATTTATAGGTTGTGTGGCTTTGCATAAGTCTGCTCTGAACTTCAGTTTCTCATGCCTTGGGTAAGGACAATAGGATAATGATGGAGTTTATGTGGTGACTATGTAATGTTCTTTCTGTACAACTTATTAACAGTGTTGTTATTTAGCAGAGATTCTAAATTGCTTGCCTCTAAGTTCCCATTTAACACAAAGTAGAATGTCATAATAACAGCGTGAGAGCAAGCTCAAGAATGAAATAGTACATCCACCCAGGGGCCTCAACAGGCTTCCTGGGGAAGCTCGTATTCTAATTGAGCCCTGAATGGTGGGAGTGTATGAGCATGTAGAATTGGGAGACAGTGTTTCCTGAACTGTGGTGTGTTTCTATTATAAAGACTGTTGATAACATAACAATGGATGTTTTAAACCATGGTTTGGTAAAAGAAAGAAATCATTACTCAAGTGGATGATTCTTCTGTTCAATCTTTGTAAAAGCTAGATGTTATATCTCAAAAAAACATTCCTGCTGGGTGCTGAGAAACTACATGTGGGCTCCATTTTTCTGGAGTCAGGTTGGAAGTGTAAAAATCTAAGACACAAAGCTTCTCTTTACAGTGTCAAATGTCCGAAAATGGTTGCTGTTTTCCTTGTTGCAGTGAATTCATAGTCTTCCTTTGCTTTATGCCAGTATTCTTTCTGTTTGTAATTAATCTGCAGGATGTACCTTTCTCAAAAGTGTATCTAAGATCAAGTTAGTCTAGGGTCCTTTCTGATGGGCTCTACAGAAACCAGTCTTTTCCTTTGTAGGAAAGATAGGTTTGCTCACTGATGAGCTGGGTCAACAGAGTTCCCAGCACACTTGACACGTACATCCTAGATGACACTGGTTGGATGCTCACCATCTTTGAGACAGAGCAATATCCTTCTTGCGTATTTGAGGTTTCCAGGGCATGGCTTAGGTCTTGATTTTTGTCTGCACTCACTGTAGATATCATTCATTTTATGATATAGATACATAAGGTTATGATTCTTGATTGTATGTCTTCAGTCTAACATTTTCCTGAGTTTGAGACCCAGATATCCAAGTGTGTGCTTATGTTCTGAATCATATAAATGCAGTTCACAGATCAACTTGGGTTTCTAAACCTGAGCTCCTGGTTTGCAGTACAAATCATTCTCTGTCTTTTCCAACTCATTCATCTCAGGGAATGGCAGTTCCATTGTTTTGATGGGTTCACATTAAAACTTTGATGTTTCTGTCTGTGCCTGCATAGCTGTGCAATCAGAAGAGTGGTCTAACTCAGCTCTAATCGTGTACCACTGCTGTCTCTCTTGATATGGAACAAACCACACTTGATACTGGGAGGTGGTAAAGACTTAAGACTCATGAGCAGGAGGTCTTCAGGCTGTGGCAGAGGATAATGGGAAGTTATCCTTTCCTCCTCTTGGTCCATTGCTTCTTAGTTGCCATTAAATAGCATTGTCCTAGCACATGTTGTTTTCCATGATGGTGGCCTCACTGAGGCCCCAGCACTATCACCATCCCGTGGACTAGTGTGATAGCTTCATAGCTGCATTTCTGGCTTTTGTTTTAAAGGCCTTCATCAGTGTCAGTAAAAGAGAAAGGATCGAGGATTTAAAATTCCTAAAAGTCCTGGGATATAACCTGTAATAATAATCTTTCCAGCATCCTGTCCTAGAGCTTGAGAGGGGTAATTATTTCCCTGATGCTGTCAGTTGACTATAAGAACATTCCAGATCTGCTGGTTTGCTATAGTAGTCTTTTGATGGACAGTTGTCCTAGATATCCTAGATATAGTACTAATCCTAAAATAATGAGAATATAATGACGTGTACTCACTACCAAATGTAACTGAACATAATTCCCTAATTTTAATGATTTATAGTATAGCCGAGGATTAGGAAGTGCTTCAGGCTGATCACTAAGAAGCAGTTACCGTTCCTCAGTAAAGGAAGTGCTGGTTAGTAGAGATTTCAAGTTGAGTTAGTGTCAAAAAAAAAAAAAAAGCAGCTTCTGTCTTCAAAAAAGAAAGAGAATAGTCTGTCAAGCTTTTTTGTGGCAAAGTTCCACCTACTTACATTCTGATAATGAGTTTGTTTTAGAGTGGTGATGTTTGACAGGTTGGCTTTATTTAGTACTTTGTAAAAGTAAAGTTCAGCCATTGAGTACTGCAAATATTTTATTTGACTTAACTTTAAAATTTTGTGTTTATTTCCTGGACATGTAGACATGAGACTGATTTAGTGACAAAGTAGAATATACTAATGAGAATGTCTTTGGGCCATAATTATGTAGATTTAAAGGAGTGATGTAGTTTTAATTATGCCCTTTAGCTAGTGCACTTGCATAGGAAATTTGCCCATGTCTTTTTATGTTGTCCTCTGAAACTTTGCTTTTCCTAGGCCCTAACTTGCTACTCAGCTCACAGGTATAACCAAAAGTTATGTAAGTTAAGCTGAAAGCTGTCAAAGAATGTGTTCAATTACTAGTTCAAAACATATCTAAGTTCAGGTTTGAGAAAACAGTGGTTCCTGGGTCTACAGTATTCTTTGCCAGTTTTAACAGGAAGGAAATTGTCCCTTCTTTGTGTGTTTACCCTGCTTTCTTTTCCCAAATAAGAAGCATCCCTTGCTTGTAATACACCGAAGCCAGATGATACATTCCTTCCCTCAAGTTATATTATTAAAGTTGGGGTATAGGTAATAAAATAATGGTATTTTAAAGCAGGAAGGCCCCCCAGGTGGGACCTGTGTGTATAGCCATGGCCCTGTACCCAGCAGCCACACAGCTGGATTTAGCTGTGTGCTGGCTGTGGTTTGCTAGCTCCTAATTTAGAGTATTCCTTTTTTTTTTTCCTTTTTCAAACTGGCATTCATCTTGTACATGTATGCTGTAGCTGCTTTTATATACTTTTTTTAAATCAGTAGTCAATTATAATAGCTTATGAAACAGGGTGATGAAATTTTTTTAAAATTTTAACATGAAAAATTGCAAACATACATAAGCCCAAGTCTCCACATTTGAAACGATTCTGTATCCATTTCTATACTGGATTTATCTTTTTTTTTTTTTTTTTTTTTTTTTAAGAAAAGCTTGTTCCAAACTGTGGAAATTTGGTACTGTGTAGGTTAGAATTCTCTAGAGAAACAGTTGCACACACATATGCAGGGAGGGTAGCGTGCAGAGGAAAGGACTAATGGTGGGGAATTGTCTTGTGTGATTGTGGAGACTGAAAAATACTGGACTGTGCTGTCTACCAGCTGGAGACTCGGGAAAGCCAGTGGTGAGGTTTAGTCTTAGCAGAAGCCTGAGAGCCAGGACAGCTAGCGACAAGAGGAGGACAGCGTCCCCCAGTGGGGCTGTGAGGGAAAAGGGCAGATTCTTTCTTTAACCTTTGATTTAGGCTTCCACACATTGGATGGTGCCCACTCACACTGGAGAAGGGAGAGCTACTTCACCCAAACAGTTAAAACAGGCACACATAGGCAGAAATACCAGGCACCTTATAACCCAGTTATAACACACCCAGTTAGCCATCATAGGCACCTGTGCACTCCAGTATGCTCACTACACTGGCCATCCATCCATCCATCCATCCATCCATCCATCCATCCATCCATCCATCCATCCATCCATCCACTCATTTGTTTGATTGTTTGTTTATGCTTTGGTTTGTATTTTTAATCTGTTAACTTAGAAGGAAGCGAGCCAGGTCTATAAAATGTCTCATCCCCCTTTCTGTTGACATCTGTGGTGCTGTGTCATTTCCTGCTCCGTTTCTCATCTTTCCTGTAAGTAGCCAGTCTGTTAGGTTTAGCAGTTTCATCAGGAATCCTTCCTAAGTGATTCTCCCGTACATTTCACCTTCTGTCACCCGAGGGGGTCGTCTTGGTAGCCAGAGCCTTCACCACTGAGGTTTCACCGATGGTTTGGCAATAGAGTAGTCTTCCCAAAGCAATTATGCTAATATTTTACTTCTAAAGTTATTGGCCAGAATTCGTCTGTAGAGTACCTTCCCCAGGTCTTCCTGGAGATAGATTTCCCATGAAATATAATTCACAAGGATCAGAATAGTTTTAAATCTCACTTTTATAGATTGGGTTGGGATCTCAAAAAGTTAGGTTAATTGCCTGATGTCACAGGCCTCATGACAGGTCTATCAGATTCAAGCCCAGTGTTGACACACTAGTGCAGTTTTTGTTGTTGTTGTTTTAGAACCAGTGCTTAGTCAAAACCTGTTCTTTGTTGCTCTGTAATCTTAGACTGAGAAACATCATACTTTTAATTGCCCCTCTTCCTCTATTTTTCTAAACAACAAAGGAGGAGTAGATAGTTTTATCTGATAAACTAGAGACAAATTTGAGAATATGATAGTACTTATGTTCAAACTCCTGTTCCATCAGACAACAGCTATCTGCTGACTTTGGGCAAATTACTTAATCTTACCGCCAGTCTTATTCTTAGGGAAGATAATGCTAGTCTTTCCCTAAAGGCTTGCTGTAAGCATTAAATGAAATTAGGACAAGAAAATTTCTTAGAACTGTACCTTGCACACAATAGGTATTCAATATCTTTTTGTTTTCTGTAGTCAGACTGACCCATAGTTATACCTTTAATTCTATCAGTTGTCCAATCCAAGCATTGGAAATATTGCAGAAGTTGTTAGGAAAGTGATATGATGCTATTTACTGATGCAGAGGGTGATGGTTGGTCAGCCATGGCTGAAAATGGGAAGACTGAAGAGGTAGCCTGGACCTGAAGAGTGAGAGCAGCAGAGGCTCACAATTGCAGAGACAAGTCTCAAGGTTTGTCATTTTATGGATTGTGCTTGAAGAGATGCACAGAAACCGAATGTTTTGCCTTTATAACTTTCTAGTGTTTGAGTCTTATCAAATGAAGGAGGGCTGTTGGGTTTTGGGTTTGTTTTTGTTTTTTTGAGTCTGAACACTTCCTACTCTGACAATAGGAAAGCTGTCAAGTGAACTTCTGTCTGTTCAGCTGGACATGAAATACTTTATTCTGCACTAGGTGGAAAAAGCAAGATGCCTTCTGTGCCTGCTGTTTTCCATCCCTTACTCATTAGGGGTACAGATGGCAGCACTGCTTTTAAATTGCACTGTAATCTTTCTCTGAGTTTTATTTGTGAGGAACTTTTGGGAAGGTATTTAGAAGGTGCTTCTAGTCAGGGTAGTTTCATTGCTTTACAGAGCAATAGCACTACTTTCCAGATGGGCTTCAGTCAGAAATGCTTGCAGATGGCATTTGTATTGTTTTTGTACTGTTTCTGTCTGATGCAGAGGATGAAGGGTGCATGAGCATTTGGTCTGATCCCTGGTGTTTTCCTATTTGCGTCTTTGTACTTCTTTTCTTGCTCATTGCACTGTTAGAAAATCTCATCACTGTATATTTCTTGAATTATCAAGTATGTTTTGAGCCATGTTTGAAAGGGCAACTGTGTTATAAATGATTTGTACCATTTATAAACTTTCTGAGAATTTGAAAGAACATTATATTTGGCCATGGGAAGTAGAACACTTGCATTTAACTCAATTTCTAGGTACATAAGTAGGCAGATAGGCGACATTGATGCCATTTAGCATGGTGTGGTCCACATGGAAGAAGTAATATGATTCTGTCATTGTGAAGATCAACACAGGTTGCTTTTTATCAGTTTCCACCTTATTGTTTATGTGATATTATATCATCCAGACTAAGGAAGAAAGAAGTATCATGTACACTGACTGCAGGTTTGTTTTAGGAAAGATAATATTACTCATTTTAAACCACATTTTCAGTATTTATTTCTTCACTGTATGTTATAGAGTCTCTGTATTTACAGGTGAAACACCACTTTAGAATTAAAGATAAAACAGAATAAAACTATTCTATTCAAACTTTTATATCTCAATCGGTTGCTTTTTTTGTCTAGTAAAGGAAAGTATATGTAAAATTCTGTTTCGTGGATATTAAGGACATAGTGAAAATGAAGAGCTTGGGATACAATGAAGAGGATCTTCGTTCTTCAGGTCCTGAGCTACAGACTTTAGGTGTGTATCTGTCCATGTGCTTTGCAAAGACATATTTCCTTTCAACTCTGTCTTACCAGTAAAGCCTAAATGTTAGAAAGACCCCTGGATTTAAAGCTGAAGGACACAGCCAGGCCCTCCCGCTGTGTTGGCGTCCCTGAAATGCTGTCCGCAGCCCTCTTCCCAGCAAGTTAAAGAAGCGGTATGTCTTTCTTGTATGTGCAGCTCCAGAGTTAAGTCAGTTTTCTGGGAAGGAGGTTGTTCCTGTGAGCTGCTATTCTACCCTAGTTCAGAACCAGCCCTATCAGTTATGCAGGGACATGGTGAGAGTGGACATTGAGGTTTGCTCCTGTTCATTCATGGTCTTGCCCAGGTTAGCTTTGCTGCGCTGTGACTTGTCGCATGTCCTCATCGGTGTGTGGCAGCAGCCATCGGAGTCTGGGGGGGTTCTTGTGAGGAAGTAGGATAACTGCTGCCAAGTGTGAGCACTGTCAGGCATGAGGAGGAGCTTTGTGCACAATAGCTGTTGACATTCGCTTTAAAAGTCAACTGGTTAGTCAGTAAGCATGCACATAGGAAGTTGAGAGGAGGATAGGTAGCATTTGTAGAGAACGACTTGATTTCCTTGTTTAAGTTGTTGGGCTAATTAGAAATGAGTGATACAAAATGAAATATTGATTATTCTTGAAACCAAAATATTGATGAGTAATAAAGTTTTCTAAACCTAGAATTTATATGTGGGTTTTGTTCTCTCTGTGGATGTTCCCTCTGTTTGTAACTTAGGCTTTTCTGATAACATAACTTGAATACAAATTTGTAGGAGTAAAAGTAAACACAATGAAAAAGATGTACATTTAATTTAATATCCATATTTAATGCATACTCCAATGGTAAATTCCTTGGCCTTCAGCTATCACTTCTGCTCTCTTAAGCTGGCTAACTCTATTAGTTATTCTTGCCCATTCTCTTCTTGAGGATGTGAAAGTGAATTATGTGTGCATGAGAAATCATCTTTTTAGTCCATTAACCCATCACAGCAGCTGCCTAGACACAGTGACATATCTAAAAAAAGATAATAGAGACTCGTCTGGGAAAACGTTCAGAATCAAAGCTAACTGGTGAGTAGGAGCTGTTATGCACCTTGTACGAGCAGCCTGGCTTTCTATAGGTTGATAATGAAAGCCAAATACCACTGTCTCAACTGTCTGCTTTGATGATCAGAGTGAATACAGTTCTTACCACTTTCTTTGTGATCACCTCTGCCTCTCCTTGGCTTTTAGAGTTCATTAGTTTGATTACTTTTCTTCTCCCCATCAGTAATCCTGACCATCCCAGCTAGTTCATTGTGCTTTGCTGGTTTGTAACACCTACAAACAGCAATCATTTATGAACACATACAAACACATACATACCTAAACATCATTTAGGTAATTTTTCTGTACAAACCTTGGAAAATACTTGGGTGCAGAACGGTGAAAAGATGATTCTTAGGATTCTGACGAAAGTGTTGGTGTCTTTGCAGCATGTCCTCCGTGAGTCACAGAGGCTCCTGTCAGCCTGTCTGTGGAGCAGCAAGCAGTTAGGGGTGAATGCACTGTTCACCATGTTTTCAAGAATAAAATTAATTGGACGACTAAAACTAAAATACGGAGGTTTTTATTTGAAAAATAAAAATATGTTTTCTTTTGGGGTATCTCAGTGTCATCTGCCGTTGTGACTGCATCGCATCCCAGATACCAAGCATACTCTTCGGAAGTCAGATCTCTCAGTACTGTTACAGACTGCCATGAGATATTGAGTATCTGTTGGCAGAACAGCTTTGATTGTGTACACGAACAACGTAAATCTAATCAGTTAAACAAATCTTAACATAGCACCGCACGTAACTCAGATCAGTGTATTTGATCTAGAAGGAAGCAGTTGGCTGCCAGGTGCTTATTTTTCAGTCTGGGAAATGGGAAGAACCATAGTACTTTGAAAATAGTATTGGATGCTGCTTCATTTTCACATTCTCATTTGTAACACATTAATACTGTGTCAAAAATCAACATTTTCATAGTCATCAAGACAGCTTAGCAGGTAAAGGCTCGTGCTGCCAAGCCTGATAAACTGTCGAACCCACAGGTGGAAGGAGAGAACTGAATCCTGCAAGTTATTTTCTGATCCCCCAACACGTACTGTGGCACACATGCACACACCCATACATAAATGTAATAGCTGTTTTAAATAACATTTGCAGGTAGGTACATGTACTACATTTAAGTACAGCTGCAGTTGAACTAACTCCCTGGCGGTGCAGATCTCATCCAGGCACCTTTATTCCTCAGAGCACCATTTCCCTGTCTACAACATGGAACTGGGCTTCTTTTACAGTGCTAAGATTTAAGCACAATAAATATAAAAGCATAAAATATATACATATATAATATGCTACCTAGAACAAAGTAAATTGGTATAATGTTCTCTTTTGAAATGTATACACCTTACTCTTGTTCATTCAAATGCTGATTCCCCGCCCCCAACTCTCTGGTTTCAATCCGGATATTGCATTGTGATACTTATTCTAAGCATCCTGTCTCAACTCTGTGTAAACAGGCCAAAATAAAGCAACTAGACACAATGTTGAGCAGTGGGAGGAGCCAGAGGGCAGGAAATGAGTGGGAGGAGAAAGGGCGAGGAGAGCTAGGAGAGAGAGCTGGAGGACAGATCTTGGAACTACGTGTAGATGTACTGGACCTAATATATCATAAAAAAGCAAGTATAATGTGGGAAATATAAATGTTAGGGAACTATGAGGGCTTGGAGGTTTAGGATGGAGTAGCTATTACCCAGCATTGTATTCTAGGTTAACAAAATAAATCCCAGTGTCTGTGTGGTGATTTGGGTAAACAGCTGTTTAGGACTAACAGCAGTGTTACTAAAGGTAAACCAAGAGTTAATATTAAACCCCACTTACAACAGTAAATACATGAGCATCCATCATTGTAGCTAAAACAGCTTTGCTGGAAAGCAGATGTAGATGTATAACTGTGAGCTCAAAGTTTTCATTTAGTTTGAGGCTGGTATTACTATTTCATGACTAATGCAGAGGCATAATCCCATATTTTAGTGAGACATGTCAGAAATAAGTATGGTTTCCTAAGCTTTTACAACAAGATTTTTTTTAAATTAAAGTTATTATCAAAATGATGTTATTTCAATAATTTTTTTTAATTTTGGGATATGTGTATTAGCAGTGTTCTAGAAATTTTGCGATCAAAATTTACTTGATTTATATTCTAAAACAAGAAAGAATGCCTCTATTCTGCTAGTTTCCCTGTAATGAGATATCAAAACACAATAAAATACATGAAAGACATTTTTCTCATTCCTTTTATTTCTCAGCTTTCAGGTTTTTAAAATAATAATAATTATTATTTTATAATATATTCACTTTGTGTGCCATTTATAGCTCCCTCCCTCATCTCTTCCTGGTCCCACCCTCCCTCTCTCTTCTCCCTCTGTTTTCGTCCCCTAGTCCACTGCCAGGGGAAGTCCTCCTCCCCTACTATCTGACTCTAGCCTATCATTTCATATCAGGACTGCCTGGATCCTCTTCCTTTGTGGCCTGGCAAAGGTTACCCTGCCAGGGGGAAGTGATCAGAGAGCAGGCAACCAACTTCATGTCAAAGATTGCCCCTGCTCCCCTTCTAGGAGACTGACCTGCCTATGGGCTACATATGAGCAGGGAGGTGTTCTAGGTCCTCTCTATGCATCAGTCTCTGCAGGTCCCGTTGGGACAATATTTGGTTGGTTTCCTTGTGGAGCTCCTGTCCCCTCCAAGTCTTTCTATCTCCCCCCTCTTCCATAAGATTCCCTGCACTCTGCCCAAAGTTTGGCTGTGAGTCTTAGGATCTGCCTCAATCACCTGCCGGGTGGAGTCTTTTGGAGAACATCCTTGGTAGGCTCCCATCCTGTTCCCTCTCTTCTACTGCTTCTGGTGTATATCCTGTTTGCCCTTCTGAGAATTAAGGATCTTTCCTACAGTCTTCCTTGTTGTTTAGCTTTTTTAGGTCTGTAGATTTTAGTATGTTTATACTATATTATATGGCTAATATCCATGTATGAGTAAATATATACCATGTGTGTATTTCTGGTTTTGGGTTACCACACTAAGGGTGATCTTTTCTAGTTCTCAGCATTTGCCTGCAAATTTTATGATTTCCTTGTTTTTAATACCTGAGTAGTATTCCATTGTGTAAATGTACGACAATTTCTGTATCCATTCCTCAACTGAGGGACATCAAGGTTGTTTCCAGCTTCTGGCTACTGTGGATAAAGCTGCTCAATAAAGTTGAGCAAATATCCTTGTTGTAAGGTTGAACATACAGATAAGTGGTTGTACAAGTTTACATTCCCACCAGCAGTGGAGGAAGGTTCTCCTTTCTCCACATCTTCTCTAGCATGTGTTGTCACTTGAGTTTTTTTATCTCAGCCATTCCAGTGGGTGTAAGGTAAAATCTCAGGGTCATTTTGATTTGCATTTCCCTGAAGACTAATGACATTGAGCATTTCTTTGTTTCTCTGCCATTCTATATTCCTCTATAGAGAATTCTCTGTTTAGCTTTCTACCCCATTTATTGATCTGATTATTGGGTTTGTTGGTGTTTAATTTCACAAGTTCTTTATATATTCTGGATATCAGCCCTCTGTCAGATGTAGGGTTGGTGAAGCTCCTTTCACAGTCTGTAGGCTGTCATTTTGTTCTGTTGACAGTGTCCTTTGGTTTACAGAAGCTTTTCAGTTTCATGAGGTCCCATTTATTGATTGTTGCTCTTAGAGCCTGTGTTGTTGGTGTTCTGTTCAAGAAGTTGTCTCCTGTGTCAATGAGTTCAAGGCTCTTCTCCACTTTTTCTTTTTACAGATTTAGTGTGTCTGCTTATGTTGAGGTCTTTAATCCACTTGGACTTTAGTTTTATGCAGGGTGATAAAAAAATATGGATTGCTTTTGGTAATATGGCCATTTTCGCTATGTTAATCCTACCTATCCATGAGCATGGGCAATCGTTCCATCTTCTGATATCTTCTTCAATATCTTTGTTCAGAGACTTGAAGTTTTTTTTCATAGAGGTCTTTCACTTGCATGGTTAGAGTCACCCCAAGGTACTTTATGATACTTGTGGCTATTGTGAAATTTCCCAAATTTCTTTCTCAGCCCTTTTGTGTTTTATACACAGGAGGGCTACAGATTTTTTTTGAGTTAATTTTGTATCCTGCCACTTTGTTGAAGATGCTTATCAGTTGAAGGAGTTCTGTGGTGGAATTTTTGGGGTTGCTCATGTATACTATCATATCATCTGCAAATAGTGATACTTTCTTTGTCTTCTTCCTTTCCGATTTGCATCCCCTTATTCTTCTTTAGTTGTCTTACTGCTCTAGCTAGTACTTCAAAAACTATGTTGAGATAAGGAGAGAGTGGGCAGCCTTTCCTTGTCCCTGATTTCAGTGAGGTTGATTTAAGTGTCTCTCCATTTACTTTTATGTTGGCGATGGGCTTGCTGTATATTGTCTTTACTATGTTTAGGTATGTGCCTTGTATCCCCAATCTCTCCAAGACTTTAAACATGAATGGTTGTTGGATTTTGTCAAATGCTTTTTCAGCATCTGAGGAGATGATCATGTGGTTTTTCTCCTTCAGTTTGTTTACATGGTGGATTATGTTGATGGATTTCCATATATTGAACCACTCCTGCATGCCTGGGATGAAGCCTGCTTGGTCATGGTGGATCTTTTATGTGTTCTTAGATTCGGTTTACAAGTTTTTTTTTATTTTAACACTTTTATTTTATATTAATCAGAGGTTATGTACTTTGTATCCCAGCCATAGCCCCCTCCCGCATTCCCTTCCTATCCCCCTGCTTACCTCCCTCATCTCCTCCCTGCCCCTTTCCAAGTCCACTGTTAGGGGAGGACCTCCTCCCCTTCCATCTAACTCTAGCTTATCAGGTCTCTTCAGGACTGGCTGCAATGTCCTCTTCTGTGGCCTAGCAAGGCTGCTCCTCC
>CM053756.1:8925289-8935885 GCA_028658305.1 Pachyuromys duprasi
GCTTGGATATTGAGCTACCATTTGCTACATTTAAGCAGGGGTTCTAGGTTATAACCATACTTGGTCCTTGGTTGGAGAGACAGTCTCAGAAAAGACCCCTGTGCCCTGATATATTTGGTCCTTGCGGAGCTCCTGTCCCCTCCAGGTCATACTAACTCCCCCTTCTTTCATCTGATTCCCTGCACTCTGCCAAAGGGTTGGTTATGTGTCTTAATACTTGCTTCGATACCCTGCTAGGTAGAGTCTTTCTAAGGCCTTCTGTGGTAGGTTCTTGTCCTGTTACTTGTTTTCTCCTACATCCAATGTCCATCCCATTTGATTTTCTAAGTGAGGATTAATCCTCTTACCCCAGGTCCTCTTTCTTGTTTATCTTCTTTAGGTGTATAGATTTCAGTATGTTTTATTGAGTGTTTTTGCATCAATGTTTATAAGAGTTAGGTCTGAAGTTCTTTTTCTTTGTTGGATCTTTGTGTGGTTTAGTTATCAGGGTGACTGTGGCCTTATAGAATGGGTTTGGTAATGTTCCTTGTGTTTCTGTTGTGTGGAATAGTTTGAAGAGTATTGGTATCAACTCTTCTTTAAAGATCTGGTAGAATTTTGCTCTGAACCCAGCTGGCCCTGGGCTTCATCTGGCCCTGAGCTTTTTTTTGGATGGGAGACTTTTGATGACAGCTTCTGTTTTCTTAGGAGATTCAATTTATTTACCTGATATTGATTCAACTTTGGTAAGTGGAATCTTCTCATTTCTTTAAAAGCCTTTGGATCACTTCCCCTTAAAATATCTTTGTTTCTGTCAAAAGATTTTACTTTTGTGTAAACTTTGATTTTAATGCATTACTATTTTGAGTCTTAGGTTGGCAAAATTAGAGGTGACCCATACACTTTAAATCTTTGTGGAGTCACTTGAGTGTTTGATCTTAGCCATTCTGACGGGTGTAAAGTAAAATCCCAGGATCATTTTGATTTGCATCTCCCTGATGGCTAAGGACGGTGAGCATCTTTTGAAGTGTTTCTCTGCCATTCTGTATTCCTCTGTTTAGCTCCATACACCATTGTTAATTGGATTGCTTGAATTATTGCCTTTTAACTTCTTTAGTTCTTTATATGTTCTGGATATCAGCTCTCTGTCAGATATAGGGTTGTGGTGAAGATCCTTTCCCAGTCTTTATGCTGTCATTTTGTTCTGACCACAGTGTCTTTTGCTTTATAGAAGCTTTTCAGTTTCATGAGGTCCCATTTATTTATTATTGCTCTTAGATCCTGTGCTGTTGGTGTTCTGTTCAGGAAGTTGTCTCCTGTGCCAATAAGTTCTAGGCTCTTTCCTGCTTTTTCTTCTACCCAGATTTAGAGTATCTGGTTTTATGTTGAGATCTTTGATCCACTTGGTAGCTCAGTATCCAAGTGGGTTTCCCTAGTAAGGGGAACAAGGACCATTTCTAACATGAACTCAATAGCTGGCTCTTTGACACCCCACCACCTTCCCCCGGGGGGGGGGGGCAGCCTTGCTAGGCCACAGAGGTGGACATTGCAGCCAGTCCTGAAGAACCTTGATAAGCTAGGGTCAGATGGAAGGGGAGGAGGACCTCCTCTATCAGTAGACCTGGAAAGGGGTAGGGGGGAGATGAGGGATTGAGAGGGGATGAAGGAGGGGGCTATAGCTGGGATACAAAGTTAATAAACTGTAACAAATATTTAAAAAAATAATATAAAATAAAAATCTTTGTGGAGGCAAAAGTGAGAAAATGGTAGAGAAGTCCATTTTTCTTTCTATCTCCCCACCCTGTTTATTGACAGTACTAAACCAGCAAGAATGTGTTTACTTCTCACATGAGAAATGCAAGGACCCAAAAATCTCATCATTGGGTAGCCCCATAGTCTTGAAAAGTAAAGGTGAGAACTGGGTAGTGTGCACTGTCTAAGCCACCAAGCCAACACCACACAGTGTGCTGGTTAGTTCATATATAACCTTGGGAGGAATCTCTGTGCACCTGCCCTGCATCTGTGTTAAACCCTAATTTTACCTGTTGAAACACCGATCTTCATGTACTTTATCATTTGTGAATATTACTTGTATCTCTAAACAGAATTTTGAAATAAAAAATAATCCGTCCTTTTTTTTTTCTTGCCTTCTATTTCCAGTGTCCAACATAATGCTCCACTATCTTTTTTCTTTAAGAAAAAAGTTTAATGAACAAGGTGCTGTCAGTGCTGTGCAGCCAAAACAGGAAGAGGCAGATTAAAGCTTCTTTCCTTTGACTTGGTTGAATCTCTAGGTGAATGGAATAGTGTTGAGCAGCAGCCAAAATATGGAATTTGAGATTGCTTGCTTCAATATTGAATGAAGGCTCAGCTGAGGGAGAGAGGTTTGGGTGCAGTGTTTCCCGTGGTGGAATTGAAATGACCTCCTTTGCATACCGCGGCTCCTTGAACCTGTCCCTAAGGAGCTTCACAGCGTGTGCTTCTCATGCAGGCACATGCATTTTGCAGGCTTATGCTTCGTGATGTTTTCATAACTGGAAGAAGGGGCAGAAAATGATGATACGAATGAGGAAAAATTTGTGATCTGGCAATCCACAATTTTTAAATGATTTTCATTATCAAAAACTGATGGATGCCCCTGCTTCACAGGCCATAATAAATCTCAGTTGGATTTGACATAACTCAAACCTAAGTCATGTAACTGTATTCATGCATAAAACAGGTGCTTGAGCAAAGATTGTCAATTGTGAATTGGGTGGTACTGAGAGAAGATAAATTCTTTAGCATTTATCTAACTATTTCATGTAGTTGCTGGGTGAGGGTCTTATGATCTGCTATTACTCAGGTTTCAAAAATAATATTGTGTTTGTATTTCTTAGAGACAAATTGATTTGGCCATTATTAGTATTCAACAAATTAGTCTTTAAAACTTCACATCAAAATATTATTCCTATAATTTTGTGTGTTGTGTATCTCATTATGGTTCTACTCATTTGTATGCCATAGAGGACTTCAGAAGCAGCATTTGAATTTCAATGAAAGTTAATCTACATATGTAGAGACTTGTAGGCTTGTGATCCCAGAAGCTGTCAAGGCAGAGCCCCATTCCTAGGTTTGCAGTTATCCCTAGCCTTCTTTGTTTGTATCTCACCATTTAAATGATTAAATTTAAATTAATATAAAAAGTTTTTTCTTTAGAAACAGCTTTTCTTGAAAGCAGAATGGGAAATAATTTCTATTAATATTGGGTTTATGACACAGTAATCTAAAAACCTACAACAGAAATTTCTATAGCAGAATGGTCATTTAGAACATTATTCACATGTATGTATTAAAGATAATGTGCATGTGCGTGCTTCATGAAGAGAAGTATTTTGCATAATATATTCAAATAAATTATTGAAGTAAAATTATAAGCAATTGATTTTTTCTTAATGTCTCCAAGTGTGATGTAACATACAGAAACAGTTAATAAGGGATGAATCCTTTAACATAATTAAATAGTATAGGAGAATGTTAACACCTATACACATTTGTGTATTTCTATATAGCTGGAAAAAGTGAATAAATCCAGCACAAACTGAACTTGGAGACTTGGTGAGATAATATTACTCCATTATTTCAGCTCTAAAATGGTGATCAGAATATGGGACATGCTGTTATAAAATGTTGATTATTATCGTTTGAGTGACTGCTTTTAGATTTATATAAAAAGTAACTCTTTGAGAGTTGTGCACAGTGTATTTTAAACACATTGAGCACCCACCTCCCTCTTTCACCTTCACATAGCGTCCCCCAGCACCCTCCCGTCCCTCTCCATCCAATTCTGGACCCCCTCTTTTTTCTTCTTTATTCCTCATCAAATTCAGTGTGTGTTTCCCCACTAACCTTGGGGCTGGTGCCTACTGTGGTGTGTAGTTAGCCTATCAGAGCTCACACCACTAAAGGAAACTGACTCTCCTTTCCCTTGCAGCTGTCAAATACCAATAGTTCCTCAGTTACTGGTGGGATTGTGTCCACCTCCCTCCTCTTATTTTGGGAGTTTGTCTGGCTGGAGCTTCCAAAGGCCTTACACATGCTGTCATAATTAGTGTGAGTGAGTCTATATGTGTATCTCCCTGTTGTGTCTGGAAATCATTGTTTCCTTGATGTTATCCAAGGGTGGGCTGAGCACTCCACAGTTTTGCTTTGTTTTGTTGTGGGTTTTTTTTTTTTTTTTGGTTTGTTTATTTTTGCTCTGCATCGTGACCAGTTTTAGGGGCTCAACATTTGTATTACCATATACTTCTAGGAGAGATTCTCGAATGAGGATTGAGAAAAAGCCCTCTCATTTATGGATATAGAAATAAGTCATTATGGGCCATCTGTCCATTTAGGAGAGGAATGTATTGAGTTCCCTCCTAGGGCCTATGACCGTGGGTTCATGTCTTCCTTGACAGTGTGAGGCATAGGTTTCATCTCCTGGAGCAGGCCTTTGATCCAATCAGAAAGAGGTTGGTTACTTCTATACCATTTGTGTGACTATTATCCCATGAGCCTACCTTCTCAGGACAGTTGTAGCTTGCTAGTTTCACAGCTGGGTGAGACTGAGCTTGCTTTTCTCCACCAGTCTGTATTGCACCTTCTAGCACCATGAGCACTAGCTTGTAGGGATGAAACTTTTAGGTGAGTACAAGCTTGCTGCCATCTTCCAAGTTCTGTGACTCAAGTATATAGTATCTTTCGTACTAGGAGTTTACCATCAAGTTCTGGAGGTAGCCAGGAGGTAACCAGGAGTACTGCGGCTGATAATTCCTTAAGAGGTGTCGAGAAAAGGTCACTTTGGTCTTCGTTACAGTGAACAACTGTTTATTTGGTGCCTCTGATGCACTAAATAGAAAGAAGGAGACTAGAGCTGTCAGCTGGAGCAAGGATGAGTCTACCCCACTCCTCCACACAGCCTCTGTGTTAAACTATGGCACTTTCTTTAAAAAGCTCAGTCCCTAGGAGAGATTGCAGAATGAGAAATTATTACGTTTTATCATTCTTTCAACAAGTGGAAATGGAAATATATGAAATTTCCCAAATCCATGTGGTCCTGCCTGTTATTTATAGTGCTGTTGTTCGCCAGGTAGGTGCAAAAGACTCAGAATTTAGCAAAATAGACAAAATCTTTGTCTTCAAGGGGTTAGGTCATCAGGTGTCTTTCCTTAGTCTAGACTTAGTGTGTCCTGGTGCTGACTCTCCATCTCTCCTGAGATACTGAGCAGGATTGTCAATCACAACACATCCCAGCCCAAGTCCAATATTAGTCCTGCCCTGTGAACAGAGTTGTCCCTAGTGAGAATGCGAATGTATGACTCTGCCCCTGGCCCCCATTGTCCCTTCCTCTCAGCTCACTCTTAGAGCTCAAAGTAAGGTAACCACTTCTGTAGGATCAAATGGCAGTTTTTAATCTATTGAATTTTTAAATGCATTTAAGCATGAAAGTGGAGTTTGGTAGACTGCTCAACACCATGAAGATGTCTTTGTTCTTACTGCACCGGGACAACTTATCATGTCCTTCACCACACATGGTGAAGGGCTGAAGATTCTCTCATTCAGTGAATGAACTTTGGACAGGGGATCACCATGTACAAACTAGAGGCTCAGAGAGTGATATCTTGGCTAGAATGGGCTTGGCGTGATAGTGGTTCTTCATCCTGCAGTGCAACACTCACATGTTGAGGTTGCCAGTTGGTAAAAGCATAGCGCATATACTTGTACACAGTTTATAATGCTTGATGATAGTTTATTATGTTTCTATGTTCTCTGTACTGTCTTGCCTCCTGTTTGGGGATCAAACCCAGTACCCTGTGCATACTGGGCCAGCGCTCTACCACTGAACTACGTCTTCAGCCTTAGGCCTTAACTTTTTTGACAACTTTTGAGTCTTCTCTTACTTATACACTTATATAGCACTAGGTATACAGCTGAGGAATAGAGTGTTTGCCTAGCATGTCCAAGGCCCTGAGGTGGATCCCCAGCATAGAACAGAAACAGCCCCCAAACTGTAAAAGCACATAATACCATGCCAGCAGCAGCCCCCTTCATTTCCTGTCTCTGTGTTGTGTCCAGAGAGCACAGTAATCAGTGTTCTATGCACACTACTGGGTAGATAGACACTCTTCTGTCACAGCTCCACCTAATGCATGCTTCTGAGAAAGAATACCCATTGTTACTGATTAGTGATATTGTGAAAATAGTTACTAAACAGTTTGAAAATTTGCTTTTAAAGTGAGAATTGATATGAAATATTGTGTGTGTTTGATTTTGTTCATTATTACACTACAGACAGAAATATGTGAGTCTGTATTCAGTAGACAGTTTGTCATTCCCCAGCTGTTCTCTGGGCATGTTCATGTTTGATCAATTAATAATCACATTTTAATTTTACATTAAATTCCTATCAATGCTTGAGAGATTTGTTACGGTGTTCAGGGCACCTATAACATGAAGTAATGGTTTCCTTTAAAATTACTAGGGTGGTCAAACTGAAGGATTAAAAAACATTTTTTCTTCTATTGTTTCCTGTTTCGTGTCTCCTGTGTGTAGACTGTTTGAAAGAATGGCGTGGCAGCATAAATCCAGTGTCATAATGAGAAGCCACATTGATGCTGAAAAGCAAGCAGATAGCCTGAAGCCAGACAATGAAATTTACATAGCCCTCCCCTGGTAGAGCTATCTTCCTGCATTGCTGAGAACGCAGTCTGTCAGTGATTTGTTATGTGTGCTTATAAGAAGGCAGCCACTTTGTTTTGGGGCTCTAGTTCTGAACTTTTATCACAATCTACATGATGAAGTAGCGTATCCTGTGATATAGCATTATAGGGGAGGGAAACATTTCTTTTCCTTCAAACATTGCACTATGTCTCTGCTGTTGACATCCTGCTCCTTTGTAATGAACCCTATTGGTGTGTTGTTTATGTAGGCCAGTGATGCACTGTTCTAATTGCAAAGAAAAATGCTAACAACTCTTGAGCATAGAATCTTTTTGTATAAGATGTATTTGAATCCTGTAATTAGTGTCCATACCCATTGAGGCTAATGAATTTTGTTCCTCAGCCTTTTCCTCCCTCTCACTGGGAAATACTGTAGTGTTATAGTTTGTATGGCCTACAGGGCAGTTTGTTGCTTACAGTGACTTTATGTAAACAAAGACATGTGATGCTTACTGCTATAAGACAGAAAGCCCTTTTTGTTTCCCTGATTCTATGGACTGAAGTGACTAGACAAAGAATAGGGATATTCTGGGGTGGGGAGGAAGTGGACAGAAGCTAAACATGGGTAGAACAAGACAGGATGATGCTCACTTCACAGAGGCTGAGGATGTTTTCTGTTTGGAAATGTATGTAATAGTCATTATTGCTTTATCCTTGAGGAGAAATTCGATTATCTCCATTTGTGTGTTCTCTTGGAAGAGCTGTCAGGCAGTGAGCTGTGGTTCCCAGTCAGCCTGAACTCATAAGGGACCTGTCCTGCTAAGAGGTAGCATTGTGTATGTTAGGGCTAGAGTAAGTAAATCTGTCCTTTCAATGCTTTAAGTTTATGATTATTGAAATGACCCAACCCATAGGCATTGTGCTCTGAGTCCTAGGAATTGAGTGTGCTGTCATCATGCATCATACCTGTGTGCAGGTGGAAATAAAGGCTCAGGGTGAATTATTGGATTGGCATTTCATGGATGAGGGGTCAATGGTGGCAGTCAGATCTGAGATGTGGCACCATAATGATGGTAAATTAAAGGCAGAGCTGGACAGTAATTAAAGCAATATAAACAGATTTTCTTTAGGATCTACTACAATAGAGAGAACAAGGCACAACATCAAACACAGCATCAGCAAGTGAACATTTATAGCCAAGCATAAGTGGAGTCAGTGGATGTAAACTTAAGGGAAATAAACCTCAGGAGTATGGCAAGGATTAGGAAAGATGAAGAGTTGAAATCACACCCATTGTAAATCACATGCTTCACTGGCTGCAAAGCCTGGGATCTCCATCTCCCCTGATATTTGCTCAATTAGTTTCACAGTGACCCTTAATGGAGAGTAAGCGGCCATGCTGCCATACTGGTGTGCCTTGTTCTTGCTTAGTACAGGTGGAACATAGACATGTCCTGCTCACTCAGGTTTCCAGTGTATTGTCCATTGGCACAATTATTCTTAAACTTAAATTCTTAAATAACATTTTAAAATTTCTATCTGTGTAATACATTTTAGTGTTATGCTTAGTAATTTCACATGAAATTTTGTTCAAGTACCCCCCTTTTAAGCTTCCCAGAATATGCATTTTATTTAAAGAAGCATGGGAAATAGAAAAAGTATGATCTTTTATACACATTTCATTCTGACTGTTAAGATTCAGAACTCTGAATAGCTTGCTCTTTGGAAACGACTCATTAAATGTACTCTGTGGCTTCTCAAGGCTTAGCAAGTATTGCCCTGGTGTCATGGAGGAACATTTGACATGCTCCGTGAACCACTTACAGCTTCAGATAACTTTGTTTTGAAAGCCTGCGAGCTTGCTGAGTGGTGAAAGCGTGGCATAGTGTAATATCCTCTCCTGTTTATTTAAAGGCTTCTATTGTCTGCCAGTTGTCGTAATCTGATACTCATTTTAGAAACTTGTTTCTTTTTTCTCATAGTTTTTACCCAAGTTATTACTTTACATGAGACATTTACTTTAATCTACACTCCTCAGTTAAGTTGGGTTTTACCTAATATTTTGTCATATTGAATATTCTTCTAATCAAATACATTATCAGAGGTACATTGTCTTTCTTTGCTTGACCAGTGGGTTATGGACATCATATAATATAGGAATTAGAAAATCACCAACCATCAGGCACAGGAAACATTTAATGGTAACAGAAAAACGGGACGATGCCCTTTCAAAAGCAGGGAGCCCTTCCATGTGCAGTGAGTTCATTTGTATAGTGTTGTTGAGCTGGATAGCACAGGAGCAGCTGATCACCTCAGTACAAAGTACAGCATAACATGCCATAAGATAAACACAGGTAAGTGCAGTGGAAATCAAATATGGAGTGAAGAGAAGTATCCTAGAGGAGTTTAGTACACCCAAGGAAATGCCCCTGAGGTGTGGAGACTGCTTCTGACTCCAGCCTCAAAGATGAAGTGTCATTTGAAAGAAAGAAGCTGCAGTCCAAAGATGTCATTGGAACCTATGATTTTAAAAATATCCTGTTATTGAGGAAGTGCTGTATTATGGAAAGAACATGGGTTTTGGAATCAGACTTTTCAGAATCCACGTTTTCCCACATTGCTATTTATTTAATGTCTGTGTTATGTTACATTGCTTCATCTCTTTGAACTTCAATTTCTTCTTATGTACCATCATAGGGGGGACTGATTATTTGAAATGATCAAATGGGATTGCACTTTTAAAAGCACCTAACGGTATGTCTAGTGACACCTAAGTGCCTTTCAATGAATGTTAAGTCCCTTTCCCTCCTCTTATCTTACTCATTCTAAAGTCCCTTGCATCCTATTAGCTTGTTTTATGAACTCAGAAGCAAGGGTTCCAGGTAGGAGGCAATTGCAGTGGCTCATTCTTCGTCAGATGTTTGCTGACAGCTTGTTTTCTGGAGTGGAAATGCAGAGGACAGCAGTTATTTGAAGAGGCATTTCATAAGTAGAGTGAGTTAGGATGTAGAAATTAAAGGGCGCTCTTAGGAGGAGGGCAGAGAGTTTTCACCCAGTATAATTTCTGAAAACAAAATTGGGAGGGTGAACTGATTATTATTTTCTGCAACAGATTATTCTCATCATTAGGCACAAACAGTTGGCCCTACATGGCTTTGGGCTTTTACATCCATAGACTCAGTGAACCTCAGATTGAAGTATTCGAAAAAAAAATCTTGCATCTGTACTAACCATGCACACACTTTTTTCATTGCTGTTATTCCCAAACAATGACAAAAAGCATTTAGATTATATTACTCCTTATAAATAACTTGGAGAGCATTTAAAGAAGATGGGAGGCTGTAATAAGTTGGATACAAATATTAGACTCAGTTTGTGAGCTATTGTCCATTGACTTGTAGATTCTAATATTCCCTGGGATTGCAATCCCCACTAGATACTAGATCTAGGAGATGATTATAACCTGAACTGTCTCCTACCTGGGAACATTTTTATTGTTGTTGTTATTTCTTTAAGAAGTTTTTTAGTACACTGCAGAGACCACTGGGTATGGCAGTAACAGAAAACCCTGTTTGTGTGTGTGTCTGTGTGTGTGCGTGTGTTTATGTCATAAAAGAACCAAGAGATGGATAGAGTATGCATGTCTGTGAACACTGAATCACTTAGCTCTTTGATTCTAGTAGGTGTTTTTTACTGACACAGTTACTACTGTATTGTGTGACTTGGTGTCTTTTTTTTCCTCTCAGTTTGATAAAGGTTATTCTTACAATATTCGTCACAGCTTTGGAAAGGAAGGCAAGAGAACAGACTACACACCTTTCAGTTGCATGAAGATTATCCTAACCAATCCACCAGGCCAAGGGGATTATCATGGTAAGTGTTTGTGCTGGATGCTGGTGGATGGCTGTATGCATTCCTGAAGGGCCTGGCTTACAGC
>CM053756.1:8936385-9010658 GCA_028658305.1 Pachyuromys duprasi
CCACTTTGCTGAAGGTGTTTATCAGTTGAAGGAGTTCTCTGGTTGAATTTTTGGGGTCACTCATGTATATTATCATATCGTCTGCAAATAGTGATACTTTGACTTCTTCCTTTCCAATTTGTATCCCTTTGATCACCTTTAGGTGCCTTATTGCTCTAGCTAGGACTTCAAGTACTATGTTGAAGAGATATGGAGACAGTGGGCACCTTGCCTTGTCCCTGATTTCAGTGGGATTGATTTAAGTTTCTCTCCATTGATTTTGATGTTAGCTATAGGCTTGCTGAATATTGCCTTTACAAATTTAGGTATGTGCCTTCTATCCCTGATTTCTCCAAGACTTTAAACATGAATGGGTGCTGGATTTTGTCAAATGCTTTTTCCTCATCTAGGGAGATGATCATGTAGGCACAGGAGACTACTTCCTGAATAGAACACCAACAGCATAGGCTGTAAAATCAACAATAAATAAATGGGACCTCATGAAACTGAAAAGCTCTTGTAAAGCAAAAGACACTGTCATCAAAACCAAACGACAGCCTACAGACTGGGAAAGGATCTTCACCATCCCTGCATCTGACAGAGGCTAATATCCAGTATATATAAAGAACTCAAGAAGTTTAAAGCAACAAATCAAGTAATCCAATTAAAAAAAGAGGTACGGAGCTAAAGAGAGAACTCTCTGTAGAGGACTGTAGAATGGCAGAAAAACACTTAAAGAAATGCTCAAGATCATTAACCATCAATGAGATGCAAATCAAAATGACCCTGAGATTTTTATCTTACACCCATCAGAATGGCTAAGATCAAAAACTCCAGTTACAACACATACTGGAGAGGTTGTAGAGAAATGGGAACTTTCCTCCATTGCTGGTTGGAATGCAAACTTGTACAATCACTCTGGAAATCAATTTGGCGCTTTCTTAGACAGTTAGGAATAGTGATCCCTCAAGACCCAGCTATACCACTCTTAGGCACATATCCAAAAGATGCTCAAGTACAGAAGGACATTTGCTCAACCCTGTTTGTAGCAGCTTTATTCGTAATAGCCAGAACCTGAAAACAACCTAGATGTCCCTCAGTTGAGGAATGGATACAGAAATTATGGTACTTTTACACAGTGGAGTACTAATCAGCAATTAAAACCGAGGAAATCATGAAATTTGCAGCAAATGGTGGGACCTGGAAACAATCATCCAGAGTGAGGTATCCCCAAAGCAGAAAGAAACACATGGTATATACTCACTTATATAGAGCTATAAGGAAAAACACACTGAAATCTATACGCCTAAAGAAGACAAACAAGAAAGCGGACCCAGGGTAAGATGATCAGTCCTCACTTAGATGGACAAATGGGATGGACATTGAATGTAGGAGAAAAGAAGCAATAGGATAGGAGCCTACCACGGAGAGCCTCTGCAAGACTCTTCCTAGCAGTGTATCACAGCAGATATTAAGACTCACAACCAAGTCATCAGCAAATTGCGGGAATCATATGAAAGAAGGGGGAGTTAGTAAGACTTGGCGAGGACAAGAGCTCCACAAAGACCAAATAGATCAGGGCACAGGGGTCTTCTATGAGACTGTTTCTCCAACCAAGGACCACATATGGATATAACTTAGAACCCCTGCTCAGATATAGCTCATGTTAGTTCAGTATCCAAGTGTTTACCCTAGTAATGGGAACAGGGACTATTTCTGTCATGAACTCAATGGCTGGCTCTTCGACCTTCCTCCCCTCCCCCCGGGAGGAACAGCCTAGCTAGATCCCAGAAGAGGATAATGCAGCCAACCCTCAAGAGACATGATAAGCTAGGGTCAGGTGGAAGGGCAGAATGTCCTCCCCTATCAGCGGACTTGGAGGGGGCCAGGGAGGAGATGAGGGAGTGATGGGGAGAGTGGGAGGGAATGAGTGAGGGGAGTATGGCTGGGATACAAAGTATATATCCTGTGATTAATATTAAAATAAATAAATTTTAAAAAAGAAGAGTGCTGTCATGTTGTCAGATGGGGAACACTCACAAATGGTGATGACATCCAGTCTTCATTACTGAGGGGACTCTGTGTGCTATTGTTCATTGCCACTTCTGACTCGACAATATCTCTTTGTACTTTTCTTAGTATGTCGTTGAAAACGTGCTTTTTCATTTGCACATTTGTAAATGTCATTAGTAAATCTCAGAACTGCAGTAGAGGAGATGTGATAGCCTTGGTTATATTTTTGCTCATATCATAAAATCATCAGACATTTAATTTGATCTTTAAAATATTTTTTTTCCTTTTTAAGAGGCTGCAGATAGTTACTTAAATTTTTTTTTAGTACTATTCAGGATACATAGTTTAAGGAAAAATCCCACGTGAAGTTGAATACCATTTACCTTTGGTTTTGAAAATTTTCACTAAACTTTAAAAATAGAAAGTATATTCTTAAAATAGTATTCTTTATAGTTATATGTTTTTTATAGATACTTATGTCAGAAATTTTTGTTCACATAGAAATTCATTGGTACTTGGCATTTTCACATAAATTCAACCTGTCCACTATTGTTCTTGCTCATTTTAATAGACTATTCATTTTGTCAAAGTGTCCACCTGTTTTGGAGAAACAGGCTTTAATAGAAACAGTACCTAACTGTATTCATAAGGTAAATACTTAAGATTCTTAATCTTCTCAGCTATGCTCCGCCTCAGAGCGATAGTGTTTACCATCAGTTTTCCAGGGCATTTCTTGTTGGATAATTATATGTATGTAACGTTTTTATATATTACATGTAATGCATATCTATGTGCGTATAATGCATATGCACTTTTTAATCTCCTCATCTTTGGAAAGGCATTAAGTGGCAGGCTTTAAGTTTGGCTTCTCTTGCAATTATACTAGTCTATCTGCTAGATAAAATTCATCTTTTTTATAAGATCTTTAAAAGTCATCATGAAATCAGTATGTTTTCTGCAAGCCTACAGATCATAGGGCATAGTACTTCTGAATTGTCTTGCTTTTTTTTTTTTTTTTAAGTCAGGACAAACAGTAAGGTATCTTCAAAGCAGAGTATAATTAGTCAGTAGACCCTAGAGCTGAGGTCAGCACTGCCACCTGTCATGTCTCTAAGCAGGCTTGTCACCTGTCCTCAGTTGTCCTTCTTCCAGGTCTGGTTCACTTAGTTGCTGATGTTTCCTAAACACAAAATACTGACATTAACTTGCACTGAGAAATTCAGTATTTGAGACACTTTACATTGCTTTGTAAGAATTTTTGGTACCTGTTTTGCTGTAATAAAGAAGCACAAATGTTCAAAAAACTAATTCAGTATAATTGAGGTGTCACAGATCCAAAGGAGAGCAGAAGATAATCTGTTATGCACGCAGGAAATGGTGTGGGATTGTTTCCAGTGGCAGGAAGTGAGGATATGAGAGGACAGGACCACATTCACTCAACATTAATGAGCAGCCATTTGGCTGGTACAGTGAGTGGCTTAGCAAGCAAAGACACCTGCCACACAATCTTAGAGACCTGAGTTCGATTCCCAGAATCCATGTAAAATGTGGAGGGAGGTACCCAGCCTCATAATTAGCTGACCTCTAACCTCCACATGGGCAGTGTGAAGCACGAGCCCTTTCCCCAGACAGTTATATCCAAACTCTTCAGCAGTGATTTGGAGGTGACTGTTTCAATTACTGTTGTCGACACTAGAAGTATTGTAAGAGGTGACACTGATGAGACCTACCCGATGGAGCGAACGTGGCAGTGGGGAGATGGTCAGTGGGGAGATGGTCAGCTGAGGCGGGAAAAGTAAACTGCAGCATGAGAGCTGCCAGAAGCAGCTTCTGGAGCCCAGGCCACCAGGGCTTTGGGAGGTCTCTGACAGCACAGAGCAAACACCATTCTGATAAGTGTTACCACTAATAGATTTAGGTAATTCTGGATTAAACCAAATCAACATATTCGACAAAAGCCTCCCATAGATGTTATCGCTAGGATTTTGTTAGGTGAGATGCCAGTGAACATAGAAAAGCCTAGAACATGTATGAGGAGCCCATGGCCAGAGGAGCTGAAGCAGAGCCCAGGGAGGGACAGTAGGTCTGAGGAGAAGAGCCTTGGAATTGTGCCCCGCCCAAGGCAGCACTGGAATGCAGGGTTGGGGTTGGCTTTTAGAGTTACTCTGTTGGCCATGTGGGACTGTAGTAAGGGAAAACCAGGAAGCCTGATGATAAGAGAGAATGATGGGGGTGGGGGCAGATGAGCAGTAGAGAGGGAAGGAAAGTCTTAAAGATGGTTGAAAGTAAAATCTACTCAAGCCTGTATTTATAAACAATAACAAAGCAGACAGTAAAATTCTTGACATTCAACGTTCTCGAGCAAATAGAAGTGTATTTTCATTTGCCTTGGTCTCTCTAGTGAAGGTCTCAGCTCAGGTGTGAAGCACCCACTGTGCCTGGTGCCTGAGAGGCAGAGAGAACAGTGTGTGCAGAAGTATTCCATTTGAGTTAGAAGCACTCGAGCTGGAAGGGGCATCATATGTGGCTACGCATGCACAGTACAACAGTTGCCAGAGCCAGGGGTGGGCAGGTGGCCTCTTTCTGCTGCCAAGTAATTCTGGAGCATCGTTGGCAGGCACTGGAGGAAAAGGTGGGAGGAAGCTGCAGCTGCGCTCAGAGTTAGACTTGGAACATGGAGTGTGTGCTGATACTTATGTCTATTGTTTGTGTGGTGTCTCCGGCTGGTGTTGATGAACATCCTATGTGTTAATCTTGGTTATGGCACTTTATTAGAATTCCTGACCAGGGGTGGTGGTACATGTCTGCAGTGCCGTAGCAGGAGGTTGAAGCAGGAGGGCCGTGAACTTGAAGGTAGCCTGGGCTACATAGACTGTGGCAGCATGCCTTACCCAGGATCAAAGCAGAGAAATCCTAGCACTGAGAAGGAGAGGTGAACACAAAGTCCATTCCCTAACTAAGAAGCTATCTGTAATTGATACCTGCTGGAGAAGGGAAAATCCATTTTCTCTAATAGTGTCTCAGTGGGTAAATGAGCAATACTCCAGGCCAAGAGAACTTAGCCTACACAAAACGAACTCTGTGAGGGTTGGGGGGGGGGTATTTTGTTCCTTATTGATTTGTTTGTTTGGTTGGTTGGTTTGGGTTTTTTTGTTTGGTTTGGTTTTCATTTGTTTGGTGTTTTGTTTGGGGGTGGAGGTTGGGATAGAGGGAGAGAGAAAGGAGACACAAGAACGTGAAGTTCTATGAGTAAGAAGAGGGCCTGGAGGAGCTGGGGGGAGGAAAAACAGGGTCAAAATATTAATATATGAAAGACATTTAAATTAAAATGAATAGTGAGAAGGAGGAGGAAAAAATAATTCTCTTAGGGAAATAACCAGTAACTTGTCCTGAGGCTAAAGGATCATTAACTGTCTTTACTAAACATAACAAATACAAACTCATAAACTTTTCTGTGAAGATGAAAAGCTGGATTACTTCATTTTTAAAGGTTTAACATTTTCTTGGTGGTTTTTATTCACCTGGTAGAGGCTAACAGAAAGTCATGGGGAAAATCCAGTCATACACATAACATAAACATTGTCCTGTGTCTCTTAGAGCAGGCTGATGTAACGTTGCTCTTGCATCTCAGTTTTACTCTATAATTACCAGTGTGAAAAACTAAAAGTCTTACTGCCATTTGAGCAATATTCATTGGTCTTCATGGAAATTTTCTCTCAGGTAATTTTATGATTTCAACATTGATAGAATTGTTGAGCATAATTATTAAACCTGTTAGGCAGGCATCAGAGATGCGTGTGGTTTATTTCCTCCTGGCTTTAGGGAAGCTTGGTGCTGTCTGGAAGAGGAAGTAGTGTTCACCGGGGTCTTTCAGAATGGAGTTGGAAGACTGGAGAGCCCTTGTGTCAGCTGTTGAAGGGCCCTCGGGAGCTACAGCAGCCACAGGAGGGCCAGGAGCACCAGGCTGCAGACAGCACCCTTTTCTTTCTTTCCCTAGCTTTTCACACTTCTCCCATCTTGCTCACGTTTCTTTCTGTTTGCTTCTTTCTGCCTTCTTTACATGAGTGTCCACCTTTGTGTGGTCTGTTTGAGTCATTCTTTTTCAGATCCTTACTCTGGGCCAATCTCATCTCTGCCTGACATTCTTGGAAGTACATGGTATGCATATGGTTTCCGTGTTTGCACAAGCTTAGATTCTCTGTGGTGAGCACACGGGAATCCAGCTTACTGAAGGTAGTTAGGCATCCTCTCACAAGGACCAACAAACAGTTCTCAGGTCCCATGAGCTTGGGCTGCTATGACTTTTGAATCTTTCTGGGTTCCTTTCTTGCCAGATGGTAGTTTTCTTCCATTTCTGCCATCCTCAATAGAATCCAAATTGATGTGACTTCCCTATCTTGGACCTTTGTCCTTCAAAATTGTGAGCCAATAAACCTTTACTAAATTACCCAATTTTGAGCATTCTGTTATGGCAACCTGAAGTACACTAATGCAGGGAGTGATCTTTCTTTGGTCCTGAGACTTTATATTCAAAAACAACACTGTTAAGAAGTACTGTGCCTGACTGCATTGTCTTCCTCAGTTCCTTACCCTTAGGAAAATTGTGATTCTGACCCAAATTCTGTTCTCAGAGTCTGTCGTAGGTATCTCCCAGCCTATCTTGGATTTTTGTGTTTATTGAATGTGTAATTGTGCTTTCTGTCACAAACTAAGAGTATTTGGGGCACATCTTGGTTTTTCTTTCCATTTCTAACGTTGTATCTCCAGCCTTGAAGTCATTCTGTCCACAAGCACATTGCATCTGTGCTCATCTTGTAGACTGCCTTAATAGTGATGTTCATATCAGAAAAGTCAACAAAATCAAGAGCAAGCCAATGTTGTTGCACTACATAGGCAAATGCTGGCAATTCAGGATCCCTTGTTAAATTTCTGAAGTCAGCAAAATGGATCTATACAAGGGTGTTAGCATTCTAGCTCTACAAGCCATAACAGTTATTTCACATGCCTACACACACACACACACACACACACACACATACACACACACACACACGAAACAAACCTCGACTAGCCATGTTTAGGCTAATATATGGTGTTTTTAATTTATTTTATATGAGAAATAAATGCCAACATTTAAGAAACAGCTGAATCATTTTTTGAAAATGTACTCTCATCTCCACCTCCCTTCAGAGGGGTAAAAAAAATTATAAAAGCTGCAAAGACCAGGAAGTCAGCTGAGAATCTGTGTCTTCTGTGTAGGACAGGGAAACTGCACCTGTGAAACCTCAGCAGCATGGCTACCTAACCCAGACCTGAACAATGACAGTAGCAGCTGACACACCAACAGTGGTGAGGGCACTCTAGCAAGGCTCCACCCCCTTTCCATATAGAGGTCCAGGTAGTCAGTGGCTCCAGAGAGAGGGCGAATCAGTCTCCTGATTCTGGGTAAAGTAACTGGAGAAACCAGCTAGCGATGAGCCCCTACTGGTTTATCTAACAGGAAGCATCATTTCCAAAAGCATATACACACAAACAGTAAACAGACTCAGCATGTTGTATTGTTCAACTTATGTGTAGGTATAATAACAATAATAATTAAAAGAACAGTGCAGCTAGTATGTGAAAGATGAAGGAGGCTCTAGAGATAGCAGAAGGACAACAGTGGGAGACAGGGGCAAGATAAGACATTAAGGGACTGAAGATGACCAGAGTTTGTTATGTACATCTGTCAACTGTCATAGTGAAACCCAAGACTTTCTACAATTAATAAATGAAAATGGAAAGACTGTATATGTGCCTTGAGCCCTGTTGTTGAAGCGTTCAAGGCCAGCCTGGTCACAGAGTGAGTTCCAGGACAGCCACGGCTATACAGAGAAACCCTGGCTCAAAAAAAAAAACCAAACAAACTAAAAAACAAACAAACAAATAAATAATAAAAACCTAGCTCATGTTTAGGAAATGGTTTGAGAAGAAGGGTGTGCCTGAGTGAGTGATGTGCAGTGCACTGCTGTGATGCATCAGAACAGATGCTGCTTGGCGTTTTCCTGTACCAGCTCCTTGTGAAACTGTCTGCCTATTAGGGAGCGCTTTGGTGTCCCGCTGCCTCTCTTCTCATCCGGTGGGATCCACAGCCAGCCAGAGAGGCTGGTGAGATGCTTCCTGTCTCTAGTCTGCCCTTTACATTTATGAGTCTGACATAGGTGCAAGTCAGTTCGCATCTCCCCTGAGTTGAGAGCGTATCTGTCTCCTAATAATTGTGTTCTCCGGTTGTTTCTCACTTTTCGTTTAATTTGAAAGCATATAAGCTGTTTCTATATTCCTCTATGGGAAGCTAGATTAAGCTGCACATGATTTCTTAATTATTTTTAAAACTAATCCTGTCCCTAATGAGAGCTCCAGGCAACTTTATTTTAACAGGATGCATTTCTTGTCTGAAATGAAGATAGAATCTGACAGTGCTACCTAATCTGCCTCTTGGAATTCTCCTTGGTTAACTTTTTTTCTTCCATGTATTTTTTTTACTTCCTCTGCTTCATCGCCTTTATTCTAATTTGTCAGTTGTTCCTGTTTTTTTTTTCTTTGTTTCTGTCATAACTTTACAGTTATGCATATCTTTTGCTCAGCTCAAATATTCTTTGGTGTGATGTGATTAGTAAGGTTCTTTTAAAATAGATGGGTGAGTTATTTCAAATAAAAATATTTTTAAGTGTAGATGTACCAGGCCACAAAGGAAGACAATAAATCCAGTCCTGATGAGACCTGATAGGCTACAGTCAGATGGAAGGGGAGGAGGACCTCCCCTATCAGTGGACTGGGGACGGGGCAAGGGAGAAGAGGGAGGGAGGGTAGAATTGGGAGGGGATGAAAGCTGGATACAAAGTGAATAAAAAAACAAAAAAACAAAAAGAAGAGTCCTCTCTGTAGGGTGGTGCTAAAGATACCTGGGTTCTTAATCTGAATTTAATTAAAAACAAACAATCAAATAAACAAAAAACACCTAGGATTTCCAGTGAAGTCTTCAGTTTTTATATTCTGTATCTTAGTTGTCACTAACTTTTTACATGTGTTCTCAGCTGTGCTGGGTAGTTTAATGAAGGGTAATTGGGGTCAGCTTAGTCTGTGTGGCATGTCTTTGGGGTGGGTTGTTACCTTGGTTGTTAATTATGTCAGGAGACCCAGCCATTTGTGGACTGTACCACTCCCTCGTTTTAATTGTACACAAAAGGAACATAAATATGTACCTTATGGTTCATCTGTGCTTATGTGAATTAATTTCATCTTCAGGTGATTTATGGCATTAAATCTTAAATTTGTATTTGAAGTCTTCTTTGATGACAGTTCAAATATGTAAATCTGTTGTTTTTGTTACCCATAATTAATTATGAGTTCATCATTGCACAGCTTTAATGGCTGTGTGGGAAAGCATTGGGGTATAAGCTCAAAGTGTTGGTATTACTTACAAATATTTTTTACTTCATTTTTTATTTGTTGTCATTGTTTTTAATTAATTTGTTTTTCTTTTTTTTTTCTAATTGAGGAAAAACGGGTCATAGAGGTAGACAGAATCCTAGGTACGGTGACAGGTTGACATTTACACAGATATTTCAGATAAATGTTAATTGAAGGTGATATAAAATTTGGATGTAAGACAATTAAAAGAAAACAATCCTTTAACAAAGTCTTGCTGGTACATGAAGCCCCAAGTACAACTGTACTTTTCTTATTTTCTGTCAGAACCTGTCAGGCAGTGTTTTGTGATGGGGACAGTGGGAATTCAAGACTATGTTCATTTCTTTTGTGACAAGAAGGTTTGCCTTATGAAAGGGGGTACAAATGAACCTTTCTCTGGAGTTGTCTTTCCCTATATTTGAGGTTATCTCTTAATTCGAGCATTTTTCTGTGCTTGGTAACTGGGTCAAAGATAGATAGATAGATAGATAGATAGATAGATAGATAGATAGATAGATAGATAGATAGATAGATAGATAGACAGACAGACAGACAGACAGACAGACAGATAGATGGGGGGGGCGGAGTGGCAGAAGGCCATGAAACTTTACAAGTTTCAGCTACCATTGCGCTCTGCTGATACAGATGGGCGCTTATAACACTCTGAAGAGACTATATGATGTAGAATTAGAAGGAAAATTGTATTTACAAAAGATATGGCGGTGTTCCTAATAGATACTCAGAATAGGTTCTTCACGGTCACATTTTGCTGAGCTTGACTAGAAGTGACTTCATTACAGAAAAGACAATCTGATGTAAGGTAAGTTGTTGCCTCTCAGCACTCTAGAGAGCTTTAGTTCAGTTTTCCTAATGGGTTCACAGCAGTGTTTAGTGCTGCGTCTGTATAAACAGGTAATGTGAAAATAAGTCCAAAGAGTGTATCTGATTGCTCTATCCCTCTACAGTTAGATTACTAGGTTTATAGCTACAAGTTTTTTTTTTTAAAGATCCTGCAATATGACATGCTGACAGAAACCATCAAAGTCAAAATACCAGGATGTGTTCTCCTCTTGTTGTCAAAGTAATAGTGTTAAAAGCCATGGGTGGCAGGTCAGAAAGATCATTTGCTATCACTTGCCATCTGCAATGCTGAGCTAAACCACCCCTGGATAATCCCAGCATCTTTGTGGTATCCAGGCTGCAGAAGCACAGCACACTACATGATTTATTTATTGAGTTTCCTTTTGGGGATGGAGATTATGGGAAGTCCAACAGCTCTGGCTGCAGTGGCTTTGAAGAAACTTAACTTGTATTCTTTCTTTCTTACTTCCCTGTTTGTTTTAGATTTTGGATTTAGTAAAGGGGACTCATTACCAGTTGGCCTGTCAGAAGTACTTCGAGATGACGCATAATGTAAGTAAATTGATTAACTTTATGCACTGATTGTGTGTGCCTTGTACTTTTGTTTGGTGCTTTTGGAACTGCGGCTGCACCTGCCACTCCTTATCTAGGTTCAAGACCCAAGGCTCTTTGCTAAAGAGGCAGATTGCAAAACCTTTAAGCTTTATGATTTCTGTCACAACTAGTCAACTCTGCTTCAACATTTCAAAGGCTACCATAGAAAATATGTAGTCGTAGCTGTAAACTTACAGAACTTTGTCTAAAGCAGCAGTTTTCAAGCTGCAGGTCACAGCTCCTTTGGGATTGAACCACCCTTTCATGGGGTTGCCTAAGACCATGGAAAACACAGATATTTCCATTATGATTCATAACGGTGGCAAAATTATAGTTATGAAATAGCAACGAAAACAGTTTTATAGTTGGGGTGACCACAACATGAGGGAATATATTATAGGGTTGAAGCATTAGGAAGGTCAATAACTACTGATCTATAAAGAGGGTCAGAATTAACCCATAGATCTTTGTTTGCCAATCGCTGAACTAGATTAGATCTGGAACCTTCATTGTGCCTGTCCAGAAGAACCAGGAGCATTCTCCATCTTCTATGAAGAAAGTGTGATATATTTGTGGCTGCTGCTTGATAGTAGCCTAATGTGCCTCCCAGGCTTCTTCTGTTTGAACCATAGAACCGTGGTTTAGTTGTGGATCAGTAACCGCAAGGGAATCAAGAAATGTGATGAGTAGCTCTCCTGCCTCCTTAGTACTGAAAGTCCTTTAGGGTAATTAAGATGAGTGCTGAGTGACACTGTCTTTCACAGAGGATCTTGAAATCTGGGAAGCAAGAGCCACATGCTCAAGAGGCCTGCAGTGACTAGTAGATAAATAACCCCAGAAGGTGAAGTTGGCTGCAGGGGGAGAAATATGGTAGAAACTCTGGAGCGCTGAAGAATGTATGCCCTGCTACATTCATGTGGACAAAAGTGACAGTTTTATGGATGCCAACAGAAAATATCTGTAGCACAAATTCAGCCCACTGGCTCCTCATTCAATCACTAATTTGGATGTGGGCTCCTAACGGGACACATATCTAAGAACAGGCTTTGGAGGTCTGTGTATCCCCGAAATAGTTTGTCACTGAGCACGTATGGGCACTGCTATGGTTAGTGTGATACTATCCTGAGTATCCACAAAGATGCTGTGTTTGTTGAACCAACTCATTGTCAGATACTGTGCTAAGTATTATATTTATATGCTCTATTAAGTTGGCAAAAGATGATTTTTAAAGTTCTGACTTACGTAATTGCTGAATTTATGTGTTCTTAGAAAATTGTCTTATCAATAATCAAAATGATAAATAATATGAGCCTACCTTTGTGGAACCCTTAAAACATATCAGGCAAGACACTAAGGTCCTTGACCACAGCAACAGCCATGTACTATTGTAACGCATTAGTGAACACATCATGGCGAAGCTGAGCAGCCTGGTAAGTTCTTATTGGAATGGCACTTAGATTTGAACCTGGGCTGGCTAAATCATTAAAAGTCTGATAGCCTAACAATAATCTATACTTGGTACTAGATTTGAAAGAATGTCAGCCTGGGTGATTGTAGACAGGAAAATATTAAACACTGAGGCACTTTCGAGGTTAGCTGCTCTAACTCATCAACTGTGGTTTGTGTGTGGCAAGCTGTGGTTCCAAGTCACTCCTCTCAGCATGACTCAGTTGATCAGAGGGATATGTAAAGCTAGAGATGGGCTGCCATGAGTCTAGTCTTCTGCATCTAATTGGAAACTGTTATTCCTATCTTAATATAACTTATTTTTATAAAATTGAAATATTTGTCATAAAAAAGTTGTAAGCAAAAACAGTTTCTTTAGTTTGATCATGACAGGATCCACAGCAATGTCCCATGCCTGGCCTCAGCACCAGCTGTCAATGCCCTGCCCCAGGAGCACTTGTGTGACACCATTCCTGGGACCGTGCGAACAAACATCCACTCACACAAATAGGGAACCAACAACAGATCACCTTGGTGAACCAGTGAGTTTTATTAGGGTTACATAGGAATATGAGTTAGAGGTTACAGACAGGAGTAAATGACTCAAAGACAACTGTATCACCAAAGCCCACTCCACCATGATGAAAGCTTACGAAAGCTGGAATCTTAGAGCACACAGTCTGCATGCAGCTCAGCAAGGTGAAGAATGTCCTTTTCAGGTGGCTTATTTAGTCTGAGCCTTTTTAGGTACCCTGGCTGGTCTTTACTTCCTCCAGACAGTTTGACTTATCTGTCTCTTCCAGGAATCTCAGCTTCTCTCTAAGAGTCCTCAGCAGTGCTAGTCACTAATACATGCTTAGAGAGGAAGGGGGCGTGGCTAGTGAACCTAGTCAATTTCAGGAACTTCCTGAAGCTATTGAATTGTTTACTTCTTGAGTTTAAGAAGCTTCTCTTTAGGATTTGAATATTTTACTTTGCTTACTTAGCTTGAGAGTTTTAATTTCATATATGCTCTTAATCATTTGTGAAGCTTTTAAGTAAAAAGCCTCCAAATGTTCAAATTTTGGGATCTATCTCATGTTTAATTTACTTTTAAATTAGGTTTAAAATTGAGTTATATCAAATTTTACCCTCCCTCCTTTTCTCCATGTTTTTTTTTTCGTAATATAGCTCAGACTAGCCTCAGTTATTATATAGCCCAAACATGACCTTGAATTCCTCATCCCCCTGCTTCTGCCTTCCGAGTGCTGGGATAATAAGAAACACTGTACCAAAAGAGCCACCCCCAGTTGACCGAGTTCTTCAGTGTGCTTCCGTGGTGTCCAGTACCACTGGGGCCATAACTGCCTATTTTTAAATCTTGCGTTAGTTTACTGACGATGTGCATCTGAGTCCTTTTTTACATCGAAATGGTGTAGCTTTACTACACATAAATCAATGACATAAGGCTATTTGTATTCATTAGATCTATTACTATAGATTTTTAGATGTGGATATCTCCATTTATTATTTTTATAGTATAAAAATAGAATCAATTTTTATTACTCACTTTCTGCCATCCATCTCCCTCCTCTGTAAACCTCTGTGTTCATTTTCCTCAGACCTCTGTGATGAAATTCACTTAAATACAAGTTTTGAAAATGAACTCTTTAATTGATAGCATTTGCAGCAGTACTGTGATAGCTCCATATGGCTCTATGGTAACACCAGCTGCATCATTACAAGCTGTCAGTGCAAAACCTCTTGATTAAAACCCGAATACCCCACAGGAAAACAGCATTGCTTCCGTTCTTCCAGCCTACGTTGCTGTGGCAGAGCGATGAGGCCTGTGTGTGAAGGTCGTCATGTGCAATGGCTTGATTCCTTTGCTCAGTGTCAAAAGCTGACGTTATAAAGGCTGTCTGCCTCAGTGTTTAAAGGAGCACCATTCAGAACAGTTGGATGTTGCCATACCGTATTGTGTTCTTGCATGCCTTCACTCTTAAGTGAAACCTCTAGGCCTCCTGTAGGTTAATTTCTGAGTCTTAATTACAAGTGGCTTCTTTAGAAATAGATCCCTTTGAATATTGATTGGTGACTTATTTTCCAACTAGTTGAGCATAATTTCTTCCCTATCATATAAACTTCCACAAAAGCATTGTAAAATATGTCACACACTTTTCTGAAGTCCTAGGTGGGGTATATGAAACGCACATAAGTGTCTCTAATGATGTGGGGTTATCCTTGCAGGTAGCAATTCCAGTTTTGGGCTAGAAGCCACAGCACCATCTCTCATCTGGAACCCCATCGTAGCTTCCTAGCTCATTTCCCAGAACACACACATGACCCCTTTCTTCTTTCTTCTTTACATAGCAGGGAGTGATTACCATAATGGAATTTGATTATTTCATTAACCTGCTTTAAAACACCTATCTGTGGGTTTCCATTTATCTGCAGATAAAATCTGAAATTTATAACACTGTCAACAGCTGTGCTGACCTGGTCCTGATTCCTGCAGTTCTGTGGACCTTCTAGGTTAATATGTTACATTCTTTACATCTGAAACCCCTTCCCCTAAAGACCTATTTCCAGCCCATGGTACCAAAGGTAACAGGAGAACCTTGAGGGAGTGGGGTCTAGTGGAAGGAAGCCTGGTCATGGAGATTGTGCCCTTGAAGACATTGGGATGCTGGTCATTGCTCTACCATGTTCCCTTTTTATGATTTACTGCCTCAGTATGTGCAGCAACAGGCAATGGACCATGTATTGAAATCTCAGAACTCTGAGCCTTAATTACTTTTCCCTCTTCATAAATTGTGCTCTTGAGTATTTTGTCATAGTAACACAAAGTTGTGAAAATGAAAATGTAGCAGTATTTCCCTTTCCCAATACCATGCTCAAATATAATTAAACATCATCTACAAAGAAGCAGGAGATTCATAAATACAATATTGATATAGGTACCGTACCAATTCATGTGTTTCCAAGTGTAGAGGGAATCAAAAGGAGATTGCTTGTTTTGGTGAGTAATGAAAATAGCCACTGGCACTTGGTAATTACAAAATGAGCAATTGGGATAACCTCCTTTTCCACAAGTTGACTTTAAAGAGTGTTTACTATCATTTTTGGCCAGGTTTATATTTGTCCCCTTTCCTTAAACAAACAAACCAAGTTTATTTTTCTGAGCAGTTGAAAGAAGACTACAGGGAATCATATACACTTTCTTCAGAACAAAAGGGAAAGACAGGATTCGCCCAGAAGTGCAGCCCAGCCAGAGAAGTTTATCACACCAATGAGCAGCTGCCAGACCACAAGTTTAGCAAAATGAGTTACGGCTCTGTGGGGCTGAGAGAGAAAGCCGGGAACACCACACAGACCGTGTCAGCAGCAGGTCTTGGGGCCCTGGGGCCTGCTGTAAATGGTTAGTAAGGTGTTAACATGGAAATTCATAAAAGTACATCCCTTGAATATTTTTTTAAAGTTAAGACACTTAACTATCCTTCCTTTGTTAACTCTTTGGTGTAAAGAGCAAGGAACTGTTGAATATAGTCTTCTGATTAAATTCAGTTCAACCTCTCTTTCATGCCTGTAATATGCAATCAACAGTTTCTAGTTTGGGTTTCTTTAAAGTGGGATAACTTTTCTTCTGGGAACTCTGCCTCGTGTCTAATTGACTTCTCTTTCTTGACTGTTTGGATTTCATAGAACTACAACTCTTAAAATTCATATTCCATTAGTGTTCTACCATAAGAAAACGTTATGATAGCACTATTATTATGTCCATTCCATAGATGAGAAAAGTGAGATTTAGAAAGATTACTATGTTTTGTATGGCTCACACTGAATTCTGAGACTTCAGTATAGTTCAGTCATCTTCTGTAATGATGGGTGTATTGAATGCTTTAAGAACTTGAAAGAACGTGTTAAAAAAATCCCTCATATTAAAAAAAGAAAGAAAATCTTCTTTATTACTATTTTTCCAGATATTAGATTATTTTGTATGAATTTTTTTAAGGCTTTGTAAAAATAATCTTTAAAGGGGCTGGAGAGATGACTCTGTGGTTAAAAGCACTGATGATTCTTGGAGAGAACCCAGGTTTGTTCCCTAGCACCACATGACATCCTACAACTGTCTGTAATGCCAGTTCTTGGGGATTTGGTGCCCTGTTTGAGGGCGCTTACATACATGTGAACAAAACACACATAAAAAAAAAAAGAAATACAACTTTAAAAATAATATTCAAAATCAAGTTTTATAACACTTTCTTCTTCAGTTTATTTGACTTTGCATAAAGCCTTTTACAGGGCTGCAGAGAAACAAGTGTCCTAGCCAGAAAACCTCAATTTGGCACGCTGTCTGAGGTTGTGTAGAATTCCGTCTGTGTGTGGTATTGTGTTACAGAAGGACCCTTCACGAGTTGTGTCTTCAGCATGCCTCTCTCCCCTTGTCAGCTTCTTGTTAGCCCCTTTGTTCCCCTCCGCGCTTTCATTTTTCTGTTCATGCCATAGACTTTCATGCATATGTAAGGTCCTGGAACCACAACTGAGAGAAAGTAGATGTTTGTCTTTCTTGGACTGGCTTAATTTGCTGACTCCAATTATCTCCAGTTGTTTCCATTTTCCTGCAAACGACATAACTTCAGTAATGATAGGTAACAGCATTCTGTTGTGTATAGGTACCACATCTTCTTTCATCCATTCCTTGGTTGCTAGAAAGCTAGGATGGTTTCAGAACTTGCCTATTGTGAATAGTGCTATAGTAAACAGTGTATACAAATATTTCTATGACACACTGACCTCAGTAAATACTGCAGCTGTATTTTCATTGATATGAATCCATTTACTAGCTCTATGACCAAGTAAACTATATAACCTCTGTAGGTATCTGTTTGCCAGTCTGTATGTGGAGGGCTTCCATTTAAGTGGGCTGCAGTGTCCTTCCGGTCTCTGATTTCCTGTTCATGAAATGTGACACCTTCAGATTGAAATGTGTGAACTTCTTGTGAAATACTCAAGGTTTTCAGGAACTGGGTGAAATCAAATGTAATAACAAAGCTTATAAACTTTGCCATTGTTAAGAAAATTATAAATTTATCATAAATTATTGAGAAAACACTTAGAAGTTAAGCAGCCCCGTTGTTAAAAAGACAAAGCTTTGTTTTCTTGGTGATCTGGATAATAACTCTTAAAGCTATATATAAGGAACCAGACACTTAACAGAGCAGCATAACTGAAATTACTAAAATACTTATGGACTAAATACTTAAGGACTAAAGAATCAGGAAGTCTGGAGCTGCTCACTTTCCAGAAAGACCCTTTTTTTTTTCTGGCTCATCATCTACCCACTGAGGGCTAATACTGAGCTGCAGCAGCCCCTTTTCTCAGTCTGGATTAATCCACCATAAGATTATATAGATCTAATCACACCCTCTCCTCCTTAAGGACTTACAATTCCAACTCCCGTGTGCCTAGAGAATTATGTCTCTAGGCACAATTATGACAGACTCTGGATTTCCAGGATCTCTGAGATCTGGTCCCTGCCAATCTTTCTAACCTTGCTTCTTCTTATCTCCTACGTGCCTTTTATACCAGGCCACATGAACCACTTGCCCCTCTCCATCCTGCTCCATGCTTCTGCATCGTTGCTTCCCTGTCCCTCTCCGGGCTTTGACCTCTCCTTCTAGCCAGTCCCAGCTCAAATAGCACTTTCTCACAAAGCCTTCTTTGATATGCCTAGCCAGAGTAGTGGACCTTTATCTGTGACCCCTTACACTTTCCATTTCTGGAAACGACTTTTCAGCTTATGAATTACAAGGCTGTGATTTTCTTTAGCTTTAGTTTTAGTCAAGTGCATTCTCATGTTCTTAAAAACTACTGCTTGTAAAACAGCCATGTATATAGTAAGCCATATATACAGTAAGGTGTGAAATATATGACTAGCTGGTTCTGGGCTCAACTCAGTAAATATTTATTAGATACCTGTTGTGTGCAAGTGAGCTCAAGGCAGAGTGAGGTGTTAAAAATAGTAAAAGTCAAAAGCACAGGCCTGGAGTCTCAGCTACTTGAACTATAGCAGGAGAATTACAAACTCAAGGCTACGATAGTCAAAGACAGGTAGGGACACTACCTTTAACACATAAATAAGACATGGCATGATGGTCACTGCTCTGGAAATATCAGATGAAAACATTGAGTTTAACCCAGCAGAGCTCTGCTGTCACCTCTGCAAACGGGAAGGTCGACGTGTGTGTGCATAGAAGCAGCACTCCTACCCGTAAGTTGAGTGTGAAGCAAGTGAAGAAGGTTCACATTTTAGATAAAATTCCCCATTATATTATGCTGCATCATTCAGGAATCACTAAAACATAAAAGATTTCAGTTTTCAGGAATGAATATTGTATCTGTATACAGCACTTTGACCTTGGCCCAACGACAGTCAATCATATCCCATCTCCAACCTTAATACTATAATCTTGGGCAAGATCCTTAACCTCTCTCTGCCATGTTGCATAAAAACCCTGAAAACTATTGACACTCTGGCTGAGTACATGGATGAGAGTGTTTATGATGCCTGGTATGTCGTAGGCAGTATGTACTTGCAGCTAGTAAGAAATATGTTCTTGTTCTCCATTGGTCAAGTTTAGGATCAACATCTGGGAATAATACTATTTGATCCTCCATTCTCTGTGATTACTAAAGGCACAGAGTAATGAGGAAAATGAGATAATATTCAAAGTTCAGTGTCTAAGGAAAGAAGTAGCATAAGCTCTTAGGTTCCTGCTAAGTCACAGTAAAGGTCTAGAAAGAAGATTTTTCTGTAACAGGACAGATTACAGGATGCCCCAAGTTAACGCAGAGAAGTTACATCAAGTAATCCTGCTTGCTTGTTTGGCCTCTTATGATGCCTACCAAATGAGATTACATATGCTCGACCTAAGCTCTGAAATACACTTGTGCCTGCGACCAGTATCAAAGTGATTTTAATGCTACTTTGAAAAGCTTGGCTAGAAATGGGCTAAGCCTCTTGCTCATGGCTAAGGTTGTGTGCATCACCGATAGCCATTGTAGCACAAAGACTTGCCCAGATGTGTTTCCCAAACTTTCTCACTGCTGGGCAGGGGCCAGAACCTGGGTTCACATACTGGGGAAGGCTCTACCACTGAGCTGCCTTTCTAGGCAGCCCTGTGAAATGTTCCTTCTCATCCTGAACATTGATCAGCACACACTGGAATGACGTGGATACCCTAAGAATTGAGCATGTATGGGATACAGAGGGCTGAGTTGTCCAGAACATCTCAGAATGCTGATCAAGATCTGCGGACAGGGCAGAGGAGGAAGTGATGTGTTTGACACAACATTCGAGCGGTTTGGTGTCAGGTGCTGTGTCAAGTAGGTAGTGGGTAGGAATCAGAGCCATTGCAGAGCTCTGGGCCGGGCGCACATATGTCCCAGCCACGCTGTTTGTGGGATCTTCAGCTGAAGCTCCGCTGCGTGAACTGGGGTAGGTAGTGAGAGCAGCTGGGCTCCACATCGCAGACTTTCAGCGGAGAGCGGGGTTGAGGACCGCCTCTGAAGCATTATTTTTGGCTTTGCTATGTGCTCATGTGGTAAACATTTGATTCCTCGGACAGGTGGACGATTGCGGCTTTTCTTTGAATCATCCGAATCAGTTCTTCATTGAGAGCCAGCGGGTCCTAACTGGTGGCAAAGACATCAAGAAGGAGTCCAGCCAGCCAGAGACGCCTCAGCACAGACCCAGTGTCCAGAAGAGCAGGGATGCTGCGTCTGCCCTGGCCTCTCTAGACTCCTCCCTGGAAATGGAGCTGGAGGGGCTGGAAGATTACTTTAGTAAATGATGTGGCCACTATCGTCACTCTTGTCCCCAGGGAACACAGTCTTTGTAAGGGTTGCCTTTGCAGACTTTCCCATTGTACTCCCTAACCCACTCGCTCATGCACACACATTTATTAGGAGAGCAGACTTGCTTCCTCCTTATGTCTGACATAACACAAAAGGAAGAGTTCCTATTGAAACGAAAGTTAAAACAGTACTTAGGGATAAAAGTCCTCAGGCAACAATACAATTACAACCAACTTGTAAAGTTTCACTTAATTTTGGCCCATTCCTCTTTTGCACCATTTTTGTTAATAAATATCAACATGTATATGACTATGTCTGTGTAATAGAGTCTTATTTCACAGCAGATTAGGCATTCCGTCTTTATTTGAAATGACATTTGAAGTACTCATCCATGTGGAGAGCAGAGGAAGCCCTGGGTGTGTAAGGGTGGATGAAGCCCTGAGTGAGTGTATAAGGAGTGGGTGAAGCCCCGAGTGAATGTACTGTTGACATGAGCACAGCCATGACCAGGACGCCGATGCTTAGACTCACAGGAGTGGCAAAGCCTTCCTCTGGTCTGAGTGGGAATGCTGACAGAGTGTGCAAGAAATACCGACCGCAGCTTCCTGCTCTGGGTGCCTGCAACATGGGACCACCGCCCTATGGAAAGCACCTGTGGCGGTCAGCTAAAGGTCGCCTCCCTCCAGATGTTGCTGCTACAGCTGGTGCAACCCCAGGTGCTCTGCATGTGTGTCTGCATTCTGCCTGTTGTTCCAGCCAGCTCACACCAGTGAAGACGAGACACTTTTTCTTTTCCTTCCTTCCTCTTTCCATCCTTCCTTCTTTTCTTCCTTTTTTCTTTCTGTTGTGTTGTCCATTTGTTGTTCATTATCAGCAAGGAGAAGGTCTGTTCCCGGGAGGCAGCAGACTCACTGAAATGAATGGTGACTTGAGAAACAGGGTTACTGTAGCTGTTCTGCAGTTAAGGGGTAGGCTGTTGAGTAAGGAATGGTGCTCTGCATCTCTGTGTTTTTCCACCTGCAGCAAGAAGGTTTAAAGTCTAAATAATCTGGTAACTCATGTTCCTCTCAGTGGAAGCAGCGGGACTTAGCAAGTGCCGTGAGCGTGCACAGACCTGCAGCAGCGGCAGCTCCTGTCTCACCTCTGGCATGTGGCCGCACAGCCCCATGTGAGCAGCGTTCAGCAAGGCCATCTTCTGTCTGCCTGATTTCTTGCCGCATCTCCGCTCTGCTGCAGGGGCCGGGACTCTAAGAGAATGGATTATTTTAAAATGAAAAATATTCCTCCATTTGAGTCTCTCCTTCTGGTAAAGGAGTACTTTTCCTTTATCCTTGTGAATCAGAACTTAAACAGAAAAGAGATTGTATTTAGAAAATGGACTGTTCAGAGTGATGCAGTCTCAATCTCATGATGGGTTGCATCCTTATGGAAGAATTGAAATAGGAACATGTACCGGAGCCTAAAGGGGTCAGCAGACCTTAACTAGAAGCTTCTGGGTCAACCATTTATTGGAATATTTAGTTATCCAATTAAATGAGATACTGTCTGAGCAATTGTTTGGGTTTTTAAATGAATTTTATTACCTACTTCAGAAAATAGAAAATAGCTTTACTCAACTATAAATTACTGCTCTTCTGTGGAAGCCTCAGCTGGTCCATCATCACTTAATTCTCAGCAAGAATCTGATGATTCTCTATCACTGTAAACCCCAAGGTTTTTTTTTTTTTTTAAATGTTATGAATAGGTGTTCCATGGAGTTATTTTTAGCCACAGAATTAAAGTTAGCTTTAGAATGTTGAGCATCCACATGTAGATCTTTTGTAACAGAGAAAGAGAATGCTGGACACAATCTCATCACAGATTTCAGTGAGAAGTCTTAAGATCACAGGTGTGCGGGACCATCTTTTGTTGTTGCCTCGTTTACTCAGTTCATGAAGCAGAAGGACAGGGCCATGGACAAACAAGGAGATGTATCTTAGTGCCTGTGTATTTTGTTGTTTGTTTTTTTAATGACAGCTTCAGAATTTATGTCATCTTCTCAAATGTCTTACATGTAGCTAGTCAAACCCCAGAATAACTCTAGTTTAGGTCCTAGTTGCAAATTCTTCATCTTAGTGATAAGATTTGATATGTAAAATTTTGTAATTTTGTAAAGCCTACAGGTAGAAGGATAGAAGTTAGAGGCTTAAGCAAAAGGATAGAAATTTATGCTTTTCTAGTGCTTTGGGAGGTTGGGAAAAGCTATTCATTTTTTTCATGCTTCACAGGTCTTGACAGTTTTGGCTTGTTTTCTTGAAGGCAGACTTGTTTGAGTTGAATGATGTAGGAGGAACCCAAAAGGAAAACTGAAAGATGGTGGCCTCTTCAAAAAGTAGCCAGTGAAAAAGAGTGATTATTCCAGATTGTTAACTGTAAAAAATGAGGCTGTGGGACTCCAAAGACAACAGGTGAAACAGCTGAAGGAAAAACAAGGTTGAACTCTAGCTGTTGAAGTGAAGGCATTGTTCAAGGAGATTTTAGTTGCTCTGTAGTTTTCATCCTACCCATACGATACAAAGCTCTTAGTTGTGCTACTCATAAAAGAATACTAGAAGAGTTTAAGTAAACGTTTTAGGACTTGTTATAGACTTACGGAACAATTACAAATTTTGAATGTGTTGGAGTAGAATAAAGCTGGGGGAAGATCTCTAAGTCATACAGATTTGTAGTGAGCTGAGGCGTCTCTCTCAAATCACAGAAGGATGTTTCTCTTGCCATACCACGCTTTGTCACTGGTGCTCATCCTTGTACATGCAAATTTCTGTCGCTCTTTGCTGAGGAGGAAACGCATGGGGTTTAAGCTTGGAAGATGAAATGAGACAACTCTAACATTTTCCTTGGGTTGGAGTGCAATTTGCAGATTTAATCAAGGACTTCCACAGTCATCCGCTTGCCATTAAATGTAAGTGCCCATTAAAGCGAGAGTCTGACAGCCGTGCTGCTTGTGAAGCTGTCTGAGGACATCTTTCCAGCTGGAAGGGAGAAAACGTTGGGAAGCCTCAAACCACTGTGGTAACTAGATCCATTTGTTAATGTTTTTCCTAATGTTGGCAGAGGAAGGGAGGAGGTGGCAGGCAGGCCCTCCCTGTGGATCCTGAGGAAACAGGGCTCTGTGTCACAGTGATAAATATCCCAGCTGACAAGTGAGTGAGGTGGGGAGGTTATTTCAGGGACACTGTCTGGTTTCTCTCATTTTCAACACGGATCGCACCAGGATGGAGGCTGTTTTCGGTAGGTCCGACTTGAAAGGTTTGACTATCCTGCTCCATCGTTTGGGAGTTGGGCCTTCAGTCTCATTGGCTCCGGGAGTTTCTCATGCAGTAACTAGCTTGTATTTAGGTAATCAGTATTTATCCAAAGAGTCTGGCTGCCTTCTCGGTGTTGAGTCCTGTTTTGACAGGTCTTTGCCCTTGTCTGAGCCTTCTCACCATAATTGGCATTGTAGACAATTAGCTTTGTGACTTCTTGGAAATCATGTCACCTGTAGGAAATTATCTTCCCGCTTATCTGACATTCCTGCCAAAAGCAATGCTATATCCTGTTATTAGATTTGCTTTCTATCTAGTAAGCTCTTTTTGCCTGTTGCTTCGTGACATTTTCTTTTGTCCAAGAATTGTCACTGCAACATCTTATCAACAGCTGAAGAATATGTCTTTATACAAAGCATATGTATTTCCCCTGAGCCTTCTTTTGTGGTACTGTTTTTGAACATTGCTGACAAGGTAGTGAAATAATATTGCTAATCAATGCATGATAGGATTTTCAGTTCACTGTAATACAATTATGAAACTCTTTAAGATTTTACCTTATTTTCCTTTTACACTGAAAGCTCAGAAAGATAAATTCAGCAAACAATGCATTTAAGACTCTTTGTAATAAGGGAATGAATCATCACATACTTTCCTGGTTCCCTCCATTCATGTGGTATATTTACTTTTGGCCTCCACACGGGCCAGAGAGGGTACCAAAATTACTTACTAAAAAAGGCACTGTGATACATAACTTATTTTGATTTCCCCTTTGTACTGATTCAATACTTATTTAATAATTTTGTGTTACCCTTAGCTTTTGGTTTTCTGTGGAGTTCCTGCCTGGTTCAAGTCTCCCTTCCAGTCTCTGAGTAAGTCCACTCCCATGGCATTACTTCCCACATTTATGCAAACGAGTCCCACACCTTACCTCATATGAAATCTCTCCTCAAAGCACTGACCCACTTGCCCAACTATTTGCACATCTGTATTAGGAGATCCCACTTGTATGTAATGTGTAATATAGCTGGAATCAAGCCTCTGTTCTTTCTCCCTAAGTCTGCTTTTTTCTCCCTCCCCCAGTCACCAGACATCCAAGTCCTCCTCAAATTCTGTTTAATATCAGAATTGTTTTAATGTCTAAACCAGTGAGTCTGACTTGGGGGCAGTAGTCATGTTTGAGGGGTTTTTTTGGTGCTTACAATTGGCAGGGACTTGCTCCTCTTACTTAGGGGATGGAGACTAAGGCGGCTGCCGAGCACCCTACAAGACACTACTCCACAACATTAGCCATTAGCGGTGACCTTGTCAGCTTCCCTAGTTTCTTATGCTCCTTTGCTTCACCTGTGAAATGGGTATAATAATCACACGTATTTTAAGTATTGTTGATTAGGTGTTATTACATGCTCAGCTCAAAGACTGATGGCAAGTGGAAACAGTAAGTGTTAAGTATGGCAATTTGGTGGTAAATCATTTCTGGGAAACGCCCCCACACAAGGCTCCTCCCTGTTGTGAGGAGGTGTACTGTGAAAACTCTCGATGGTCAGAAACATTCATTGTTGTTCTTTGTCTAGTGGTAGTCTGGGACACAGCTGTCAGCTTCCTGACGAAGAACAGAGGTACACCAAGATCAGAGGTTCTGTTTCTCTCAGGAACAGCTATAGCGCTTTAGAGTGAGGCTCCTGTGGTAGGCAAGGCTCGTGGTCCTACTGGGAGAGGTGGAAATGAGTTTCCCATTGCGTGTTACAGTTAGCTCTTTTAAGTAAGATTGCCAGTGTCAGAGGCAGTGGAAATTCAGGAGTTCCAGAAACCTGTAATGATATGGAAGTGTTATAGCCCTTTGGCTAGCCCCTGTGTTAATGATGAGAGCCTGAAGGCCGGTCCAGGCCCAGTGGGTGCTTCCACAGAGGTCGACATGGAGCTCATGGAGGTTGGGCAGGCTCCAGCAGCCAAGCCTGGGAAGTAGAGCTGGCATTCTCCAGGGAGGCGGGGAACCCTCCCTTCCCCAGAATAAATGAAGTCTCAGGCAGTCTTGGTGGAAAGCTGATGGTATCATACAACACCTTTATTTCATGTGAAATAAGGGACTTATAAACCTTGGGCAGTGGGAGGGGTTTCGAGGGTGAATGTGTTTGATTCGATGGGGCTAGAGGTGCTAGGGATACTTGATTTACATGTAGTGGTATAGTGCCTTATTTAGATGCAGTAGCACGGTCCTGTCACATGAAGGAGAACACAGTACTTAATTATCCTATGGGTGGGAGAGAATCTCCAGGTACAACTGAAGGTCATTTGCCGAAAGCTGTGATCTCCTCAGCACTGAGTGGAGTAGTTCCAGGAATCCCCAAGTGCTTGCTGAGGAGGTTTCTTATCAGGAAAGGGTCAGGCCTGTAATCTTCTCCGAGGGCTAGGTGACTCTCCTTACAGGATCTGGGGTTTCCAAGATCAGGCAAAGAAAGAATCCCGAAAGGGAGTCCACTGTTAAATGGAGCTCATCTAGAAAGGTCAGACTTTTTGACCTTGCCAGCAGAGTCCCACAGGGTACTGCCTGTTCTTGAATGGAAGAACGGAGGCAGCAAAAGCTTCGGTGTTGAGAGAGGAGCTGTACATTTGGGGACGGGAGGGCTCTCCTGTATTCATGACTTTGCAAAAACAGTGACACCTATTTATGAGGTACCCAGTTTCCAAGCACTTAAATAGCAAAGAAGTTTGAAACAGGGTCTCATCATATACTCCAGGCTGACCTTAAGCTAGCTGTCAGCCTCCTGAATATTGAATAATAGGTGTATGCTGCCATGGCTAGGCTTAAAGAGTGCTTCACAGTGTTATGCCAGGATTACGGGACCCTCAGAGACCACCAGGAGACAACTTGATGCAAGAGAGCTTTATTATGAGAGCTATCGAACTCGGGACCCAAGTCTCACTGGCGCAGCAGTAGAGAAGTGGGACCCCAAGCCCTGAGTGAGCAGGGTTTTTAAAGGGAAAAACCACAAGCAGGGGGTTTCCATGACAGCACGCAGGGGAGTTCATGCCTTCATATTACAGGATTGGGTAAAAAGCCATATGTGTCTACATAATCACAATTGCCATTCTTCTAAACTACATCTGGAATGCTGGGGAGAATTTTCCCAAATGATTTTCGTTAATTATTGCCAGAGAGATTGTCTCTATTTTCTATCAAGTATTTATTCTGTGATATTTCTGGAGGCTGTTGCTAGGAGAGTTAACTCTGTTTTCTGTCAGGTGCATATTCTGTGATATTTCCTGGTACCTGAGTTCAGCTCCCCATCAAGATGGCTCCTCATTTCAAAATGGAGTTACCCAGACTAACCTATACTCTTCAACAGCAGATTACCACCTGGGCACTTCTGCAACAGGGTAAGAGTAGTAGCCATCTGACAGGCAGTGGTGGTACACACCTTTAAGCCCACCACTCATGAGGCAGAGGCAGGTGGATCTGTGTGAATTCAAGGCCAGCCTAGACTATAGAGTAAGTTCCACAACAGCCAGGGCTACACAGAGAAACTCTGTCCCAAAACAAAACAAAAAGTAGCCACTTGCATTCTCCCTAAAAACGGAGATTCTGAGAACTCATTCCCTGATCAGGACTGTAGACTGAGCAGACATGTGCTGACTCCTGGCCTGCGCATTTCCTCCTATGCTTGAGTTACATACTGAGGCCTCCAACTACTTACCTTGGCTGAGAAGCTCAACTGTGGGCCTGGAAGAGACCAAGTCTTGGGGAAGTTACTTGAACTTATTGCTTTAGCTTTTTCAGTTGAGAGAATTCCCGAAACCATAGAATAGTATCAAAAGGTTTTTTTTTTTTATGTTAAACCTGACTAATGGTAAATTAAAAAAAAAAAAAAAACATTGTTGGCTGTTATTTTAGAAGGTATCTACTAAAGTTTGTTTGTAGGGCTTATTTAAATAAAGTTTTCAAACGGCAGTAAGTATTTTGTGTATTCAAGAATAAGAGTCATGTTTTAATTTAATTTAAATTAAGTGTCCTGTGATAATTTGTCCCCAGAATGGAAATGCTAGCACACTTAGCCCTTCAGTTAAGGAGTTTATTGCCAGACTTCCTAACTTAGTCTTTGCTGTCATTGGAGACAGTATGAAATGTAGAGAAATGTAGAGCCAGAGGCTGCATATAGAGACATCCTAAATATGGTCGGCTGTTTCTCAAAAATAGTTAACATCTCCTGCTGTGGCGGGAATATGTGCTACCGTTCCCTTGTCTGCACTGTGGAATCTTTCCTGTTCTCTCAGCTCAACCCTTTATGGGCATAGGAACCAGTTTCTCATAAGAAGTGATCTGTATACAGACCATGAAGAGTAGCTCCAGAGTTTTCTCCTAGGGTCCTGCTTGGCCCTGTGTGATATGGTGGCTGTTTTTCCCCGGTCGGCACTGTTACAAAGCAGGAGACTGGGTCGTATGAGCAAACCACTTAAATCCCTCTAGGAATAGATCTAGGCATCAAAATAAGAGCTAGGAGTTATATACAACTTCTGTCTTTACCCAAACTGTAGACTGTAAAGTGCACCAGGGCAGAAGGGAATAGAGAATGACTCATACTACTTATTTTTATGAGGAGAACCAGCCTACTTGTGAGGGTATTTACAGTTGTTTAAAACAAAGTCAGTGAAAAAAAAAACCCCACAGATTCCCACTCCTTGATCTAGGTGATTGCAACTTACTTAAATCTTGGATGTGCCCTTCTTTTAAGATTAACAGCAGGCGCTGTTCATCCTCTAAACCGAGGGAGTAAATATTTTATGTCGTAGATGCTTTAGCTCTCTTGTAACTTTTCAACTCTTTTCATAATGAAAATCAGACATGTACAACATATGGACAAATTATTGTGACTGTTTTGAGCATGAAATGGGCCAGATTTGACCTGTGGGAAACAGTTTGTCAATGCCCGACCTAGATGAAGAACAAAATGTTTGAAGGATACAAATGAACAAGAATGACTAATACTTGAATATATACATCACTTCAGAATAGAATGTACAAGTTAAAACCTTCTTCCTTCGTGAAATGCCTCCATATACTTTCACTGGCAAATCCTGTCCAATGTTGAGACAAATAATACCAGTTCTCCACAAAAAACAGCAAAGTAATGACTGGAACAGCATGCTGTGATGTTGGCATTGCCCTGCAACAAAAACCAGACCAGAAACAAAATCATAGGCCAGTATCTTTCAAGCACAGAAGCAACAATCCTTATCAAATGATGATAAATTCATGACCAACTGGGGTCTTTTGCAGGATTGCAAGGTTGGATTAATGTAAAACTGTTAATGTAGCTTACCATGTTAACAAAGGGGAAAAACATGATCGTTTAGTAGAGAATAAGCATTTGACAAAGTAACACCTGTCCATCATAAAATTCTTTGCAAACAGTAATATAGAGGACTCTCCTTAATTTAACAAAGGCATCTATGTACATCCTAGAGGAGACTCAATGGTGGAAGGTAGTCACAAGGACACACATTCTCACTGTTTCTCTTCAACATTGCACTAAGAATTCTAACTACTGTAATGCCATGTCTTAGTTAGGTTTTATTGCTGTGAAGAGATACCATGACCGTGGCAACTCTTATAAAGGAAAACATTTAATGGGGCCTATCTTAAAGTTCAGACAGAGGTTTAGTTTATCATTGTAATGGCAGAAACATGGTGGCTTGCAGGCAGACCTGGTGGCTGGAGAGGTGGTTCAGAGTTCTACATCTGGATCAGCTGGTGGCAGAAAGAGAACTGGCTTGAGCTTCTGGGACCTCAAAGCCCACCTCCTGGTGACACACTTCCTCCAACAAGACCACACCACCTAATAGTGCCACTCCCTATGGGCCAAGCATCCAAACCACCAACCCATTTAAAATGGGTGCCATTCCCATTCAAACCACCACATGATGCAAGACAGAGAAAAAGTTGTACAATCTAAAAAGGTAAAACTTTTCACCACTGGTGACTGCATCATTAGCAAATTCTACTCTGTTTTCAGAAGGAATCAATGAGTGCAGCAGGGCCATTGTAGGCCAAAACAAACATCCCTAACAATCATAAGAATATTGAAAATCTTATAAATGCCATTTTGATAGCTTCTAAAATATGCAACACCTAAATATAAATTTGACATAATGCATACGAGTTATGTATGCACTGTGTACTTCAACACACAGCTGAAGGAAATGAGACAGATTCAGATGATAACAGGGTTAGACCATCCAGTGACAGCCTCTCCACAGAAATGTCAATGTGTACAGCTGTGAACACACATCCGGCTTCCCAAGAGCAAAGGGAACAGAGCACACAGCTCCTGGATTTTAGCAGACTGGAGGCTGGACTAAAGAAGCAGAAAGAAATGGCTGTTGGCTTTGCAACTCTTTTCTTTAAATAGAGAGGTGTGAAGAGAGATGCCTTCTTCTTGAGGAAAGGACAGATATTTGTGGGCCTAGATTTAGTCCTTAGCTTATGATGTGTGTTCCCCTCAGTGTAGCCTCTGTAGTCAATCACATTATTAGCCTGATGTCTCCGGATCCCTCACTCAACCTCAGGCAGCATCATGTTGTGAAAAAAATCCAAGCATTGAGGTATTATAGGTCAGAGAATTAAGCATCGAATTTGGCCTTGGAATTCAGTGCTGGGCCCATCATGGTAAAACCCAGCATTCAGAGCGCCCGGTGTCCCTGGCCCTAGGCTCACACATGAAGCCTCTGAACCAGCTCTCGTTCGCATGGAAGCCCACAGGGACGTTTGTATTCTCACCAGCATTTCCTCTAGACAGCCATAATGGTCTTGACCATGAATATACCTGAGAACCAGGAGAGCATAGCAGTGTGGCCCCTGCTCCGGCTGCAGAGTTTCCTGTGTCTGTGAGCCCTACATGTAATTCAGCATTGTATTACTGAGGCCAAATAGGAAGGCAGATTCCCACAGGGCCTGACCAATGCTGCTGACTGTAGACTCACAGGGTGGGCAGAGGCTTAGGGGGAATGGACTACTTTTTTTTTTTTTTTTGGTACTTTCAGAATCTATCTTGAGAGGCGAAGTTGCAGCTGTGGCAAGTACCTCTCTATGGCCAAAACAGTGAATACAATGACCAGACTCAGTGCAAAACCATTAGAAGATTTCAGCAGATGAAATATCAGCAGTGCTGACAGGCTCAAAATAAATAAATAAACAGCTTTGTTAGCATTTCTGGAGGATGGGTAAAAGTAAGTAAATGGTGATGAGTGTATTTTCAGCACTGGTGAATTTAAGACCACAGGGCCAGTCTGGGCTGCATACTGAAACCCTGTCTCAGAAATGAAACAAAAGCAAAAGCACAATCCAGATTGTGAAGCCTGGAATGTGTAGGTCTCACCACCTGCTAACACAGCGCCATGAAGGGCAAAATAGAATTCTCAGGATGGAATGAGTGACATAAGTCTAAGTGGACAAAATGAACTTTAACAAATAGGAGAAAATACAATTATAAGAGAAACTTAACAGAGATGGATGCTGCTTGCCAAAAAAAAAAAAAATCCAATAAGAATCTGCATCCTGAGATCATCAAAAATGACCCAGTGGGTAAAGAACTTCCTACACAAACCTGGCAACCTGAGTTCAAGCCCCAGAACCCACATAAAGGTGACAGGAAGAGGTAACTGCACAAAGTTGTCCATAGACCTCTGTGTGTACACTGTCGCATGCCCTCGCCACAATAATAATTGTTTAATTTTTAAAAATATTGGAAGGTGCAGTAAATGGAATAAAAAGCCTCTAGAAGTCATCACCAGCCATCTGTCAATGAAAAGAATCAGCAAAAAAATAGGCTGCTTGAAACACATTTGAAGAAGAAAACTGGTAAAGGATTGAGACGGCTTCTGGAAACTTTGACACTGCATTAAAAAAAGCAAATATCTTGAGGTTGCATGAGAATACGAAATAGATGGAAAGCTTGTTCAAAGACACAGCAGAGAATGCCCCAAAGCCTCGAATGAGATAAAGATATACAGGTAAAGCACAGCTAAAGGTCACCAGTCACATTCAACGCAACCAAATCCACCCCAAGATATAATCAGCTTCTGAAAAAGCAAAAGAAAAGAAATAGCATGTGTCTTGATTTACCTGACAGCAGGGTTCAGCAAAAACCTTAGTGACCAGGAAGGAACAGAGTGAGACAAGACATTAGCAGCTGTGGGGCAGGGGTGATAGAGGACGTCTTACAAGCAAGAAAGCTGTATTCACAGAGCCCTTCATAAGAAAGGAGATACAAAGACGTTTGCAAGAACCTACTTCTTCCAAATGCAGAGAAATGCAGGAGTAACCATACTGACACTAGACAAAAGTAGGTTTCACATAACAGCAGCTTTTAAAAAGTAAATAACGCTGGTCAGTATATAATGATAAAGGAACCAGTCAGCAAAAGAAAATAATGCTTTTAGGTATATTTACTATGGAAGCACGTACATATACAAAGCAAATATAATAGACCTACAGAGAAAGATAGGACCAATTTACTGGTCCTGGATGGTAACAGCCAGCACGCCCCTCCTCCTCCACAGGGAACTCCAGAGTAAAAACCCTGTAACAACACTTGGGAAAAGAATGCTGGAGAGAGAATCATCATTTGATTCAGAAGGTAGTATGGAAAAAGGAGAAATCTGTATGTCCTAGCTATCACCATACTGGCCTCGCAGCCCAGAGAGAGGCCGACTCTTTACTGTAGAGTAGCAGCAAATGGAAGATCTTGGCCCCACCTGTGTCAGCATGGGTGCTGGCAAGAGTAGTTGTGGGACAGTTTCAGTCTGTGCTGGCGTGCAGCTCAGGTAAACACGTGGAATCTGTACTGTCTTTGCTTTGGAAAAAAGACTCCCCTTCATCTCGGCGCTTCCTCAGGCTACAGTGGCGAGAAGCCTTCTGCAGACATGAGACAGTATCTGAATGGGTGCTGCTCTGTGTGTCAGAACTCGCTGCAGATTCTCGGACCTGGGACTTCACATTCTTTGCACTGGCTTGGGAAGTGGCTACTTCGTGAGTGACTGGAGAGGACACTGTGTGGCACAGAGGGGAACAGAGCCAGGGGATAGTAGGTGCTTTGATTCTGAGACCAAAGGCTAAACACGTATGTATCTACTTATATCAGCAACAGGACTGAAGACAGGCACCCATGCTGTTTCCACTGCCCCCTCCCATATCCCCTTCTTGCCCGTGCTGGCGGCAGGGGAGAAGCAAGGCCGAGTAAGCCATAATGATCAAGCTCGTAAGCAGCACTCCTCCGTGAAACTAAAACTTGGAAGACAATTCAGGATGTGCATGAGAAATTTACCAACAAAGCTTTGTGAGTACCAGTAGGAAACTTGGAAATGATGATATTGTAAACAAACAACGAGGGACTGAAAACTTCAAACGCAGACTAGATCAACTGAAAGAAAGAATTTGTGATTTGAAGGTGAGTCCTTCAAAATGTCTCCGCGATGCACACAAAAAGAGAACAAGAAAAAAAAATGAATAGAATTGGAGCACTCAAGATAATTGAGGCACCATCAAACGAACAAGCTTCCACATCACTACAATGCCCAAGGGACTTCATATAGAAAAGGCACTTGCTATAGCATATTGTCAAATTGTCACAAGTATATGAAAGGGGGTAAATTGCAGGCCCTGCAATATAAAAGTGCTGTTGCATTTGATAGCATCCCTGTAGCACTAACAGCACTTTTCTCAGCGCAAACCTGATGGCCAGGAGGGAATGGAATAATGTAGTCTAAGTCCTAGAGGGACCGCCAACCTGCAATACAGTACACAGCATGGCTGTCCTTCAGCAATGAAGGAGAAACAAAGGCCTTCCCATGCAAGCATAAGTGGAATCATGACAGACTGGACTTAGCAAGGATGCTTGTGAGAGTTCTGCATCCACAAGGGAAGGAAATGTAGCTTCCGTAATAAAAACAGGCAACCGTACAAGCACTATCAGAACAGTAGATACCTAAAATAAAAATATAAAGATAAAACATCAATACAGAACATCAATATGATGACTATAAGAAAAAAGGTTAATGTGACAGAAAAAACAAAGACTCAAATTAATTAGAACATAAAATTAAACTTACAATTATAGTCATCATGTATCAATGATAACCTTGCATGTAAATGAATGGACTATGTACTCAAGTTAAATATACTTACGGAAAAATCTGTAAGAGAACAAGACCAAGCAATAAAGGACAACAGGAAAAGCATACTGAACTGGAAAGTGAGCATATAGAAGTAACATTCCAAGCAAACACATACAGAAAGTGAACAGAAACATACACGTACATCTCCTAAAAGGAACTTGAAGACAAAAGCCATGAGAACTCAAAGAAGTCACCATATAGTGAACAAGGGATTAGGTCAGTAAGATTTAGTGAATGGAGTGGCAAGCACAGGGTAGTGTGCGTATTTGGCAGTGACATGTAGACATGGCGCTTACATGCCATACGGGCCAAGTTTGGAAGGCTGCTGGGAAGTAACAGCACCCTTAAGCAAAAGTGGACAGTGGGTCCACATGCTAGGAATTCAAAAGCATCAAATGCAGAATGCACATAATTGTCCGACCCTGCCAGATGGAAAAACGGAAAGGTTTCCTTCTTGTGGAGGATCTGAAAAGACCTGAAGATGCTGACAGAGAACCCAGTGCAGAGTTCCCAAACTCTTGCCACAAGCTTGGGGTATTCTGTCTGCCTTACATGCCCTCCCAAAAGGGATCCGATACCATGAGGTCATCAGAAATGTGAGGAATGTGTATAAGATCCATGACAGAGACCAAAGAAGGATGAGAGACAGTAGAGGGACTCAGAAGAGATGAAATTGTTTGTATCAAATGGATGGAGAATAAGACTTAAGCAAAGACAATGTCACCACCACTCACACAGAATGAAAGAAGGTACTTCACCAATAGCAAGAATAATCTGCTATTTTAAAAATAGCAGCATTAGAGAACAAAGAATAAAGGCTTAGAAACTAAGAATGAAACACAGAATTTAAACACTAATATAAAAAAATGGAAAAATTTTTCCAGTGTTTGCTAAAGACCAATGAAAAGCCAGGTGTGGAGGTACACATTCAGAGTCCCAGCTCTTAGGGTCAGGAGTTCAAAGCCAGCGTGGGCTACATACAACATTCCAGTCCAGCCTGGGTTACACAAGGCCCTATCTGTCTCCGGTAGGCTTCCTACTGCTGTGATAGAACCGTGACCAAAACGAGCTTGGAGAAAGAAGCGTTTATCTTAGCTTGTAACTCTCAGGTCACACTCCCCTGCTGATGGAAACCAAGGCAGGTAGGCAAACACGACAAGAACATGGAAGCAGGAATCGATGCAGAAGCTGTGGAGGAGTGATGCTCACTGGCTTGCTTTGTACGGCTTGCTCAGACTACTCTCTTATCACATCCAAGCCTACCTACCACTCGAAGTGGGTCTTCTCGCATCAATTACCAATCATGAAAATGTACCACAGGCTTTCCCATAGCCCAGTCTGGTGGGGATATTTTCTCAATTGAGGGTCCCTCTTCCCTCTAGCTTGTGTCAAGTTGACATAACAGTAGCCAGCATACTACCATAAAAACAAAACAACAAAAGGAGTACAAGAACAATTCAACATATACAAATTAATCGGATAATCATAGAACTTGAAAAGTAGCATAGCTTCTTACCAGAAGCTCCAGAGGATGGGAGTGCCGGGGTGTTAAAAATAGCACTAAGAAGGTTCTGGTGTGTGCTTAGTCAGTACAGCCCCATAAACAACAAAACCGTGCCTCGAACTTCCAACACTTGGATGGATTTTCAGCTATCCAAACCTTGCGTGGCACTCCATCAATCTGTATGCTTTAGTTGCTTTGTGCATCAACTAAAACTAATTTTAAAGATTTGTTTTCAGTGTGTGTGTGTGTGTGTGTGTGTGTGTGTGTGTGTGTTTGCATGTGAGTGCAGTGCCTTTGCAGGCAACAAGAGGCCACCAGATGCCCCGGAGAGGGTGCTCTAGGTAATCATCGTCCATCAGATTCGGGTACTAAGACCAAAGCTGGGTCTTCAGGAAGGGCGGTGTGCACTCTTAGGTGCAGCTCTCCGGCCCCAAATACATTTTAAATTAAATAAAAATTTAAAAGTCAAAATTTTCAAGGCCTTTAGGCTAGCTCACTGTGTTAAGTTATACCACAGTTAATAACCCCTATCTGACAAATTAAATTGTTTTACAGAACTCACTTATCCAATTTGTTTTTCAGTTAAATCAAGGAGGACCCTGAGACTTCACTTAGAATCATTTAAATTCTCTGAGAAGTTCACCACGTAACAGTCCATGAACATGGTGCAAGAGTCATGCAGCAGTGGTTTTATGTTAATGATCCCTGTGTCGAAGCAGAATGCAAATGATTATGAGTCACTTTGCCGAGTGAGTGTCCTAGTCCTGGGGACCTAGAGAAGAGGTCATAAGCCAGATTGCTTACACTGGGGTGAAGATTCACATTAGCATCACATCTCTGAGAGCTTTACACATCTCCATGAAAAAATTTAAGGAAACCAGAACTGAAGGTTGCCTTTGGGAGAACAATGAGATGACAGTAAGTGACAAGATTCTTAAAGCACAATTTTCTTGGAATATGCTGTTGAGGTTGAGAGTATTGTATCCTTTCACAAAGCAGTGACATGAAATTCTGATGATGGATAAAGCATCTTTTGTGCACAGTTAGGATGATCAGATCAATAATAACCAGTTATAAAAACACAAGGATGTCCAGTATCTAGTGGTGAAAGTCCTTGGAGCCATCTTCAAATCCCTGTCTTCCTCTTGCCTCCTACATCCATTCACACTGCTTCTGCCTTCAAAGTCCACCCATTGTGTGATCACTGTCAGCCATGTTCACTGTTGCACACTCTTTCTAATTCATTCCTGAAATACCGTGGTAATCTTTAACAAGTATAATTCTTTCCTAAATTAGTTGAACATCTAATGACAACTCAAGGGGGGAAAAAACTGGGATAAAAAATTTTGCTTATAGATAGGAAAGTACAACTCAAAAGCTATCTTTCTAAAGAGGAAAGCAGCAGAGCATGGATGGGAAGCTAGTGGACCAAATCCAACCTGCTACTTCTTTTTGTTAGTAAAGTTTTACTGGAACATGGCTATTTACATTCATTTATGTACAGCTTCCAGAATTAATTGTCAGAGAACACAAAAGACTGCTGAATGCAATAAGGAAGTGAATTCACGATGTGAAAATGGAAATCAAAAAGGAGATAAAATTATTGAGTGACAACCAAATGGAAATACTGGAGACACACACACACAAAAATTTAGTAAGACAAATGAAAACTCCCTGGGCTGCTTATTTCTATTTCAATCAACAATCAAGACAGGCCCCCCAAAGACATGCCTACAGGTAGAGCAGATCTGGATAATCTGGCACTGAGACTCTCTTTCCAGGAGATTTTAACATATCAATACAATATTTAGAACTAACCATCACTGAACTGTTATTTCTGTATTGGCAGCTTTCACAGAAAATGATTATTGTTTTGGAATTCTTCCTCTCAGCTGGAAAGAGGCTTCAATCAGACTTCAAGGTAAGGGGCTCCTTTCCTTTTCCATGTCCCTATAATTATCCCTGTGTATGTTGCCCTAATTCTCCTGAGCTATGGTAACAAAACAGCATGTAAATGGCACAAAGACAGACATACAAATTAGTGAAAAGAATAGAAAATGCAGACATAAAACTTATACTGGTATAGTCACTTGATTTTTTATGAAGATGCAGAAAAAAAAACCTTGGAGAAAAAAACCCAGCATCTGTAATAAGTGGTGCCTGGATCACTGGCTATCCACATGTAGAAGAATGAAAGTAGATTCCTATTTTTCACCCTACACAAAAATCAACTCCAAATAAATAAAAGAATTTAACATAAGACCTGAAACTTCAAAAGTGTTAAAAGAAAAAGTTGTCAAACATTTAAAAGTAGGTAAGGACTTTCTCAATAAAAAGCCACTTTCTCAGGAAACGTGAACAATCACTAGAGTGAACCTCATGGAATTAAAAAGTGTCTGTATAGCCAAGTAAAAAGATAACTTACAGAACAGGAGAAAATCTTTGCTAGCTACACAAAGTATAGAAGATTAATATCTATAATATGCAGAAAAATGTAAAAATCCTAAATATCAATAAATCAAATCACCTAATAAATAAATGGTCTAATAAAATGAACAGACAGCTTTCAAAAACTGAAATACAGGTAGCCAATACACACAGGAAAAAACTTCACTAGGCATACAAGTCCAAACAAACCGTATTGAGATTCTCTGTCCCCCAATCAAAATAGTAGCTATTTAAAAATTTTTTTTACAACAAATGCAAACAAAGATGTGGGCAGAAATGATCCTTCACATATTGTTGGTGGGAACGTAAGCTAGTCCAGCTTCTAAGGAAATCAATATAGAGGCTTCTTAGAAAACTAAGAGTAGACCTATGTTATGACCCAGCTACCACTCTTGGATAGCTTATTCAAAGGACTCTGGTCAATGTTGTTGGATCATGAGCCTGTGAGTTTTAGATGCTAATCACTCTAAGAAATCACATCTACATCCTGGAGAGATCAGGACCCCAGTCTGCTGTAGTTTGTTCCCTATGATGATGACAATTCTTGCTTTGACAGAGATATTGGATGGATGGGAGTGGGGGGTTGGAAAGACCAGTCCCCCCCCAAAGATATAAAAGTCAGAATATATGCATTGTTTCAGAGGTTTCTCTGAGAATCTGGTCTTTTTTTCCCTTGCCATGTGATGCTCTGTCACTTCAAGGCTTGATCATGGCCCTTATCATCTCTTAGGAAAGGATAATTTTATGTCAGCTCCTTTTCTGGTCCTGCTGCTCTGATTTCTGTCAAACATATCACAGAGACACCTGCACATCAGTGTTTACTGCAACGCTATTCAAAATAGCTAAGGTATTGGACCAACCAAGATTTTCAACAACAGGAAGTGATAAAGAAAATGTGGCTATACAGTGGTTGTTTTCAGCCGTGAAGAACAAGGTTATGCCATTTGCAGGCAAATAGATGCAACTGGAGATAGTCACATAAATTAAGACAGTCTCAGAAAGGCAAATATTGCACATATTTGTCTCATGTAGTTTCTAGACTTTACATACATACATACATACATACATACATACATACATACATAAGTTCATGTCTTTATATAACATGAAAGCAGAAGTGGAACTATCCAGGGACAATAGGGGCACTAATGGGAGGTGACCAGGGAGAAAGGAAGAAAAGGTTAGGTATGGTGGGGATGTTCACCACATATAACATAGATGTATGGTAATGTAAAGAGCAACATGAATAACAAATACACATGTTTAAAATTAAAAGATCAGAAATAAGTAAAAATAAGAAGATAACGTTTTCTTTGTATCCAAATTTTGTCAGTCTATGGACCATCTAGCACAACTTTAGCCAAACTTTGACAAGCCTCCATTATACCCTGTAAGACATACATACCAGCAGTCATCTCTTTCCTGTGTCTTCTGGTTTTAAAAAGTGAAACAATATTTCAGCTTATGTCTTGAAATTTTAAACCTCACTGCTTCTCCAAGCATGGAGCACCTGTTTTAGTAAAGTATATTGTACTCATTCTACTATGTAACTTTTATGTATAGACTATTGCTTCTTAAACATATTTTACTATCTCCTCTTACATATCCAATTATAAGTAGGTATTTGCCTAATTTGAAGAAATTGGTTTTTCTCTCCAAAATGTATTTCTTTATTACATTAGTTCTGTACCATTTTTCAACATGACATCTATTCCAAAAACATATTTTAAAGCACAGATTTTATCATAATTATAAGATAACCTTTAAGAAGCCATGCTCGTGTACTGCTATAGAAAATCAGCTTACTGTTATGCTATTAAATATTTTCAAATTAAATATTATCAAATACATTATTGAATTCATACTATATTTTCAACAAGCTTGCTGAGTTACTAAGCCATTCTATTTTACATCTAAAATTGTACTATTTTGTGAACATATTTTGTGTAAATGTTTTATACATACACATGTATCTATATACTATTTTAGCTTTCATTTTTTATGATGAGTGTTTGTTTGTTTGTTTGAAGTCTTCCCTTTTTCTTACAGTCTCATCTGGCCACCTCTTGTAGCCAGGTGAGGCTTCCAGAGGCAGGATGAGGTTACGTTCAGTTGAGTTGTTGACAAAGCAGGTCTCATGGAAATCCCCAGACAACCCATGTTATTGCTAAGACAAAAGGTTGCTCTTGCAAACTGACAGTGAGACCCCATTACCAAGGGCAACATCCATACAACTTACTGAACACGGAGATGTTGAGCTGGTGCCCACATGGAGCCTTCATCCCTACATTCTAGTCTTAGTGTGGGAAGGTACTCTGCAGGCTACCAAAGAGAAATGTGGATACAATCTAGCCACAAAACCTTTGGCCCAAAATCTGTCTTGCCTGCAAAGTATTCTAGCACAGATGGTAGCACAGAACTTCTAAGAGTAGTCAAGTAATGTCTGATATGACCTAAGGCCCACTCAATGAGAAGGAATCCATATTCAACACTGCTTTGGTAACCAAGAACCAGAGACTAGATAGCTCAGAGACCTAGTGTAAAATCATACACTACTGGTCTAAAAAAAATCAGCAAAATGATTCCTAATGATATTCTGCTGTACTCATAGGTCAATTATCATTAGAGAGGCAGCACACGAGAACAGATGCAGAGACCCACAGCCAGACATTAGGTAGAGAGAGAGTCTAAATGGAAGGTCTTCATCAAATTCCTCCCTTCAGAGCTCAGGGACTCCTGAGGAAGAGGAAGCAGAAAGATTGTAAGAGCCAGAGGGGATGGAGGACACCAGGGGAACAAGGCTCTCTGAATCAACTAAGCAAGGTACATTCTAGCTCACAGAGACTGAAGCAGCCAGCACAGGGCTGACGAAGTCTGTGCCAGGTCCTCTGGATACATATTATAGCTCTTAGCTTAATATTTTCCTTTGACTCCTGACTGTGAGAATGAATAAGCCTCTGACTCTTGTGTCTATGCTTGGGACTCTTTTCCTCCTATTGGGTCATGGTGCCCAACTTCAATATGATAATTTTTGCTTCCTTGTATTATATTTTATTTTGTCATGTTTGGCCATTATCTCTTAGAAGCCTGTTCTTTTCTGATGAGAGACAAAAGGAGTGGACCCAGAGGAGAAAGCTGGTGGGGAGGAACTTGGAGGAGTAGAAGGAGAAGAAACTATAATCAGGTTTTAGTGTGTGAGAAAATCTATTTTTAATCAAAGAAAAATATAAATATAAAAAAAATTTTAAATGTCTTCCCCCTCTCCTCTCTCTGGGGCATTTGCTTTACTAATGCGTTTGCATGTCTCGGCTATTGTTTTTAGGGGCTGACATCTAATGTGTTGCATTAACATAGTGAAATGGCAAGTAATTCACACCAAGCAGGATTTGGTGGAACAACTTCAATCTAATTATCTTTTGAAATTTTATTTACTCTGGTTTGGAGAGCTTCCTTCTGCTTTACTTGAAAACGCAAAGCTGCCTGGTGATGTTTAGAATATGCGGTTTTGTCACCCGCCTTGAGCTCGGACGGGTAACCGAGAAACACCTCTACTCTCTTTTGTAGGTATGGGAAGTGAAGAAGATGCGTAAGGTACAGTGAGGGCCTCAGCGAATTTTGCTTTTGTTGAGCATTGTGAGGTACTACGGCAAAGGATGCTGAACGGAGCTAGACTTCTACCGAGAACCAAAAACGCCATCATGTTTCAGACCTGTTCTCGCAGGGTGACCAGCATCTCTCACCACGTTTGGGACTGTTGTTACGAACAGGAAGTGAACCAGAAACCTGGAGTTAAAGTTTCACCTTTTCCCACGCCCTGCATACTTACGTGATTCTCAAACTTAACTAAACTCATTTGATTCTCAGAGGAGTAGTTTGGCTACTCCTTTGGCTATTTCCCCATGAAGCCGCCCTGCGGACAGAGCGGATAACGGACTACAGCAAAGCCCGAGTTGTGTAATAAATGTTGCTGTTTGAAAACCATGAGTGCTAGCCTAGAGAGTCAATGTTCTCCCGGTAGGACTTCCAGAAAGCCTTTCTGCACTTCAGCCTCTACTGCAGAAGCCGCATCAAAAAGGCATAATAGGATGCTGGGTACGTATGATTTGACCCCATCCTGCAACAGCCTGAGTGGGCAAGCCCATGATGTGCCTTGCTGGTACCTCTCTTCTGGCTCACGTCAGTCACGCCTTCCTCTCGCCTTCATCCTCTGTGCTGCTGCCAGCATGGTTTTCTACTGCAGACAAGTCTAAGGGCCCCACTCTTCTCCGCGACTAGAGAATTTCCTGACAGTGACTGTGACCAGTAGGAGCCATTCTAAGTTCCCCTGGCATGCATGTGGAGTTATTTACCACGTGCTTTTAGCCTAATCCACTCCTCTTACTCCAGCCACTGCGACCCTGTGCTTCAGTAAATTCTCTGCTTTTCTTCAAATAGCTTTACCCTTTGCTCTGTTATTACCCAAACTGTTCCCTAGCCTGGGGACAGCCTGCACATTGCCTTGCACACATACACGTCTCTCTTCACCTGCTCAAGGCTGTGCAGCCTCCTCTGCAACAGCATCCTCTAGTCCTCCCAGCCTGAGGACAGGGCTTCCTTTTTTCTCCTCAGGGGATGGCTGAGGCCTTTCACCTTCTTACCCCCGTTTTTAATGTTGGGGCCTGATAATTGCCCCCTTGTGAGAGTGGATCATTTCTCGGGCTTCCAGGTGTGTGTGTGTGTGTGTGTGTGTGTATGTGTGTGTGTGTGTTCATTCTATTTCAGTTTTAGTGAGATGGAGCTTCCAAAACAGAGCTTGAGTAGATTCTCGTTCCAGGTGATAGTTTTACAGGACACCAAAGGTTCTCATGAGGTCTCTCTGCTTCACTTAGTGAGAAATGCAATGGGCTTAACCTTTCACTGACACAACAGAGGCAGTTCATTGCTTCCTACGTACAACCCTAACTCCCCAATATAACTCTCTCTGCTTCTGGGCAAACACAGGGGCCATAGGTAGAGAGACAAACGTGTTAAATACTCCCTTTAAATGTGAGCCATTGGACATGGAAGGTGTTTTTGTTTGTCTGTTTTTGTAGCAACCAATTCTTCTTCCAAGACCCCCTTCATGAGCTATTGTGTCTACTTAATCCACAAAGAGGGAGGAATTCCACTTGTCTCTCTGTTGCTACTCTTCCTTGAATTGTTGGATTCTCACATGTGCCTTTAATAATTTGAAATTCTATCTTTTCTCTGTCTGACACCATTCCATGCTCTCAGCTCCTGGCTAGTTCAGCATTGAGGATTTAATGGAAACAAAGGAAATCAATCACTTTGCCCTTGGTCAGGAATGAAGTGAAAGGGAAGGATGTCTCAAAACTGGGGAGACAGGTGGTCCATGCAAGATCACCAGAGTGATTTGGGCTTGGGAACTGGCCATGTGGATGATTCATACTGTAGTTAGGAAGGAGAAACGACAGAGTCTGATGATAATTGATGGACATAGACAGGAAGATAGCTGGGTTTGGCTTGCTCAACCAAGTGGCTGTAGCATTTTCTGAGAGAGGGAAAGGGAGAGGAAGAATGGTGGAAAAAGTAGGTTGACACACAGAAGTTAAATTATAAAGGCTTAGTGTGCTAAGAAAGAATTTGTGGAACACCTAAGTCACATCAGTAGAACCATTTACAAGAGTGAAGGTCAAGGAGCTGGGTCTGGCTAGAGATAAGAACTTGGAACAGTTTACCTGTAGATGGCAATAAAGCTGAGGTAAACATAGGAAGAGGGTGCAGATTTATGTCAGGGTTCATGACAGAATTTCCTAGAGCAGCAAAACACCTGGATGCCAAGGCAGAAGAGTCTGTAAAGGATCCTGCCAGTGCTAGCAGGCAGGGAGGAAAAGGGTAGGCCACAGAAGAGCACCAAGAGAGATAAGACGTTCAAGGCCATATCACATGCTGTTAAAGAAGGGAAGATGTAAACACTGTCCTAGGATTTAATGATAGGTGAAGTAGTTCCAGGAATTCAAGCTGAGAGTGATGGAGGAACATGCTGACTTGGGTGTGACAGGGAAAGAAAGACTGAAGGTTCTTTGTGCATTAGTTAACATTATAAAATATCCTCACTTAAATGATGTGTATTTGTGTATTTCTCTACAACCAATGGGTTATATGGTGACTAAGAGATAAATGTCTGTTGCTGAGAACAAAACAGGTGGAGGTTTGTTGGTGTATGTGGTAAGAGAGACTAATAACATGTGATAACAGACAGTGAGGAAATGGAAGAGACTCTGACCATGACTTGTGATTGGCAGAATAATGTAAGTAAGAATTAAGGCTTTCCACCAGCTGACCTTGACATGGCAAGCTGACCAAGAGAATAAATGAAAATCACAGAGAGGATGAAGAGGAGGGAATAGAAAACTGATAGAATATATCAACAACATTAAGTTGATTTTTAAATGATAATTATAATTGTCAGATTTTAGCTAGATTAACATGAGAGGCAACTTGAATAGTGAGATCAGTAGGGAAAACAGGACAAATGGTTATCAGAAACAGAAAGGTCAGAGAGACTCTGCATAATTGTATGAGAAAAACTGGCTTAGCTAGAAGACATGGTAAGTTCCTGTTATAGGCAACCTGCCACAGACCAACAATTAGTAAGTAAGAGTATTAAATTAGTAACAAAACATCATAGAAAGCCTTGATCTTGATGCTTCATGGTCAAAGTGTACCAAACATCCAAAGATCACTTTCCAATGATTCTCAGATTCATCCAAAAATGTAAGAGAGGGGGTACCTCTACAAACCAGCCATCACCTCCATGCTAAAATCAAAAGGGGATGCCACCAAGAAAGCACAGCTGCTATCCTTGAAAAGCATAGGTACAGAAATCCTCAAGCAAATGCTGGCAAGTTGAGTTCAACTGCATATGAACAGACATCATCCCTGGATGTGTGCCAATTTCAGCACGGGCAGGTTAATAAGGATGATACACCATATTGAAAGAATTGAGGACAAAACCCTATGACCATCTCAACTCTTAAAAATAAATTGACAAAATCCAACCTTTTGCACAATAAAAACTCCCAGTAAATTAGGTATTGAAGGAATGTATCTTAACATAATAAGAGGCATATATCTGACAGGTCTATAGCCAATGTCACATTCAATGATGAAAGACTGTAACAGGAAAAGGACAGCTATACTTGTTTCTTTCCAACGTTATACTGGAAATCCTAGCGTGATTATGTGAGGGAAATAAAAGGCACTCAAGTGAGTGGAATGAGGTAAGTTATTCCTCTTTCTGGATCACATGATCTTGTATGGAATGTCTTAAAGACGCCCCAGGGAGGGGAGCTGTTAGAACTGACAAAATTAGTAATGTGCTGGGAAAAAAAAAAAAAAACCAACATACAAAAACCAGCAGCACTTTTACACAGGGCTATGCCAGTGTGTCACAGTTTGTCCAACACAGTGACAAAAATACTTGACAGGAACAAGTAATGGGTAGAAAGGTTTATTCTGGCCTATGATTTTGGAGGATTTCAGTTTCTCACAGTGGGGGAGGTGTGACGGAGTGGCTTCCTGGTGGTAAGAATGCATGCTGGAGGTGAGGATCATGGAGCAGAGAGCACAGGCCACTGCCCAGGGCAGATAGAAGACCTGACAGTGCCCATCCGTACTTACTTCTTCCATCCAGTGCCAAAAGCCAGGATCAGGAACCCGCTAGCGTGCTTTCTCCTGGGCTCTCTCTCCTCTCTCCATTAAGCTTCATCCTAAAATCTTATCTTTCTGTTGTCTGTGAAATCCATTCCTCAAGTTCTCAAGTCAAAAGACTCAGAAGCCACTGACTCAGAGTCCCTTGAGTGGCTATTGATTGTCAGGTCCTCTAGCCTCCTAAATGATTGCTCACTTGAGCTGTGAGAGGCTCCATCAAACTCAAGGACACTGGTTTTCCCATTTCTGAATTAGATTCGTTTTGTCTTTCATTTAGAGGCACCTTGGTTATGGATCTAAGGCTGGAGGTTAACTGAGTGAAATCCCATCCTCAAAACTGGAAACTGCCTCTAAGAACTGTCTCCATGGGCTGAGAATGGAGGCCTAGATAGGTAAATTTAAAGCTTCTGCGCCATCTCCAGTATTGGGAACCCTTCATGACACACTCCAGAGTTATTCCAGGACTTCATCAAGATCATTGTAGGAGAATCCACGCTGGTCTCTCTGCTTCCATTCACTGCAACGCCCCATTCTGTTCCTTAAGGACCTTCTGTCACGGACAGTATAAAATTACAACCGCTTAGCATGACTTGGAAGGGCCTTCATCATTTAACTCTGACTACCAGTGTTACTCAAAATATGCAATTATGCAAACGTAGCCTTGCAGCTCTGGAACCCCCTGTAAATATAATCAAGCACTCTTAATACTGAACTGTGTTAAGAGGGCCATTTGTCTAGGATTTTGTCTTTTTGAAAAATAGAATTTGCTTATCATCACAAATACTTCATAGTTATAGCAATGCAGAGGAAGGCATTGAAAAATACTATCTGACTTTGTCCTATCTTAACACCTTGATATATTTCCTTCAGATGTCTTTTCTTTTTTAATAAATAGACCGTTACAGATACCCTTGGGGCCTCTCGCCATCTACAGAGGAAGACGACTACTGAATTTGTTGTTTGTCATTTTACTTCTTAGATACAGTTCTCCTCCATACACGTATGCTGTAATGCAATGTATAATCTTGAGCTTTGTGCAAATGGTATGATGTGGTGCGTGTCTTGAAACTTGCTCATTTGCTCTTAAGAGCTATCCAGGAAAATGCAGTTCTCAAGGTTTCTTTAGCCTTTTACTGGAGCATAACCATTGTGTGCTTATACCACCTCCCATTGATAGATATTTGCAATTTTCTTCATACAAATGATGCAGTAAACACTTTGTGCTCACTTCATCTGCACACATGCAAGAAGGTGTTTCTATGTTGTATACCCAGAGTAGAATTGCTAACAGAAAACATGAATGGCTTAAACTTTCAGACTCATTTTTCTCGAAAATTACTTCATAAAAATGTACTATAAAATTTTCGTCCAAAGATAATAGAATCTTGACCATGCTAGCCTAAAAAATTTAGCTTAAGTATAAATATACAACCGTACTTAAGACAGGGTTCTTAAAAACTTGATGAAATTTTTAAGGGCATCTTATAAATGATTTAGTGTATATGTAATTATAACAATCTTAGCACGTATTGCATAGGAGTGTGTTTGTGTATGTCTGATCATCTAACAAGAGAGGTATTACATAGTTGAACTATCAGCCTCTAGCTCCTCCCCTTTGGGTAAGCTGGGGCTGGTGATTTTTCTGAAAAACTGATGCTCTTCTGAGACAGGTGCTAGAAGCCATGTCCGTTCATTCCTGCAGTCACTCAATAAACATCTCTTGGCCCTCACCATCCAGATAGCATCATTCTAAGCACTGTATGCCAGTGAACACGGAAAAGACCTCTTCCTCAAGAACTTACCTTCAGTTGCTGTTATGATGCAGAGTAGTGATGGAAGACGTCATTGAAGATAATACTGAAATATTTATGGAAGGAAGTAAGGAAAGAGTATGTAATTCCACAAGAAAATGTCCTGAAATGGAGGGAACAGTAAGCACCAAGGCCCTGAGGTGCGAGAGTGCTAGCCATTGTCCGAGGACTAGGCAGGAAGCCAGAGCAACTGAGGAGGAGCCAACACAGGAGTGGGGAAATGAGATGGGGGTGAGGCCAGGGTTGGTAGCTATGAGCAGACTCGAGTGGGAAGTTGCTGAGGGATTTGAGGAAAAGGCGGCCATGATCAAAGGGTTTGAACGAGGACTATGATTCTAAGAGCGGAAACACTGAGACTCAGTGTGGAGGCCACTCTGGGCAAAAGAGGATCGGGGCTTAGACTAGGATTTTAGCAAAATGGTTCCATGAGCGGGCCGGAGTCTTGGAAAAGATTTGCTGTTTTGATGCTTTGGGTGACTCCCAAATGTCTAGTGTGAACAGTGGAAAATGCAGACGGTCTTCAGAAGGACGGGGAGATCAAGACAGGAGAGGTTGGGAAAGGGGGGGGTGTTTCTCTCAGGAGGTGTAGAAGCCTGAGATTCTCACTAGACTTACGGTCAGACTCTTCAGAAAGATGAGCTTGAAATTCGTGCTTGAGATCTGGGGTTAGTGGTATGGACTTTACAGTTATAGGCCCTTATTACAAGTTCAAGACTGGATGAGACATCCTAAGCTGTTCGTTTCAACAGGCAAAGAAGAGGTCTGAGGGACGAATCCTGAAACTCTCTAACATTTGGAGTACAAGGAAATGGGTGGGGGGAACTACAAAGGAAACAGAGGGGTTGGTCATTGAGACAGGCACAGAACCAAGGGCTCTAGGTAGGCTGGCGCCAAAGGAGGAGGACGTCCTCAAGGAGAAGGTGGCACTGTTCCATTCAGTCTGGAAGGACTGAAGGTTTACTGTACCCCCATCCTGCTGGCTAGCCTTCCTAGTGTTAGAGGTGCTACATGGGCTGCCGTGAGAGAAAATTCATCAGGGTCTCATTCAGCTGGGGACCCTACTGACCTGGCCGGTGATTCCCCGAACAATCCAGTCGTGGCATGACTGTACTGGGGTAACCAACTGCTTTGTGTAATTAGGTGGGCAGTCTGCTCCGTGGGAGGAAATTGATAACTGCCCGGAGAAACCTGGTCTAAAGCCTATGAAGCCCAAGGTGGGGTACATGCTACTGTTGTTTCCTTAAATGGAGATGTCAAACTGTCCATTAAATGTTTACGGGTAGACCCATAGAGTAGTGCTGTCCACAGCCTGAGCTTAGAAGCAAGCTCCTTTTGGCAGAGCACAGTGATTAATCCAGAGATGTGTATCTGATCACAGTGTGGAGAAGAGAGACTTTTAAGTGCTAAGACTCCCTCAACCCCTGCTAACAAATGTATGGCTCAAGGGAGCACCATTGAAGAAAGGTCAGTAAGAACTTAAGAGTTGCACATCAGAATGGCTAAGATGGAAAACTCAAGGGATGACGCATGCTGGAGAGGATGTGGAGAAAGGAGAACCCTCCTCCGTTGCTGGTGGGAATGTAACCTTGTACGACCACTTTGGAAATCAATCTGGTGCTTTCTCTGAAAATTAGGAATAGTGCTACCTCAAGATCCAGCTACATCACTCCTGGGCATAAATCTGAAAGATGCTAAAGCATACAACAAGAACATTTACTCAACCATGTGCATAGCAGCTTTATTCATAATAGCTAGAATCTAGAAACAATCTAGATGTCCCTCAACTGAAGAATGGATGCAGAAATTGTGGTACATTTACAAAATGGAATACTACTCAGCAATTAAAAACAAGGAAATCATGAAAATTGCAAGCAAATGGTGGGAACTAGAAAAGATCATCCTGAGTGAGCTATCCCAGAAGCGTAAGACACACATTGCATATACTCACTTATAAGTGGATGTTAGCCATATAATATACAATAAACATACTAAAATCTATAGCCCTAAAGAAGCTAAGCAGCAATGAGGACCACAGGGAAGACACTTAATCCTTGTTCAGAAAGGCAAACAGAATAGACATTGGAAGCAGGAGAAGACAAGGAACAAGACAGGAGCCTTCTACAGGGGGCCTCTGAAAGACTCTACTCAGCAGGGTATCAAAGCAGAGGCTGAGTGAGACTCATAGACAAACTTTGAACAGAGTGCAGGGAATCTTATGAAAGAAGAGGGAGATAGACCTGGTGGGGACAGGAACTCCACAAGCAAAGCAACAGAACCAAAATACTTGGGCCCAGGGGGTCCTGCAGAGACCGATACTCCAACCAAGGACCATGCACGGAGATAACATAGAACCCCTGTTTAAAGGAAGCCCATTGGCTGCTCAGTGTCCAAATGGGTTCCCTAGTAAGGGGAACAGGGACTGTCTCTGACATGAACTCAGTGGCCTGCTCTTTCATCACCTCCCCCTGAGGGGGGAGCAGCCTTATCAGGCCACAGAGGAAGACAATGTAGCCAGTTCTGATGAGACCTGATAGGCTAGGGCCAGATGGAGGGGGAGGAGGACTTCCCCTATCAGTGGACTTGGAGAGGGTCATGGAAGGAGGATGGGAATAGAAGGGGATGAGGGAGGGTACTACAGCTGGAATACAAAGTGAAAAAACTGTAATAAATAAATAAAATTTTAAAAAGAATCTATGAGTTGGAGGGCAGAGAGGAGCGGCATGAATCGCTGCCATCACAAGGAAAAGCCACAGACTGCAATGACAACACACAACAAAGACTGGGACCTTCAATTTTCTATCTTTCCTGAGAAGTCACTGACTAGTAATAGTTGCTGAGTGTCTGTGTTTGTGTCCGTTTGTCTGTCTGTGTATATGTGTCTGTGTGTGTACGCATGTGTGTATGTGACATTGTGTACATATGCATATGTGCATGCATATGTGACTTTGTTCCTTTGTGTCTGTCATATATGTATGTCTATTTGTATACCTGTGTTTGTGCGGTATGTGTATCTGTGTGTCTGTGTGTATGACAGTGTGTGATTGTGTGTACATGTATGTATCTGTGTGCCTGTGTCTTTCTGTGTATATGAGTGTGTATGTGTCTGTCAGTAGGTATGTATCTTTGTGTCTCTCTGTATATGTCTCTGTCTCTTTGTGTGTGTATCTGTGTGTGTCAGTATGTGTCTGTGTGTATATTCATGTGTGTACCCATGTTTATGCCTGTTTGTGTATTTGTGTTTGTATTGTGGGTACATGTGTGTCTCCTGTGAGTCTCTCTGTTTCTGTTTGTGTGGGTCTGTGTGTATTTGTCTGTGTCAATGTGGTTGTGTGTCTGTGTGTGTGTATGTCTTAATGTGTATGTGCATGTGTGTGTTTGTGTGTGTTTTTATGTGTCTTTATGTGTATGTCTAGGGGGTCTGAGTGTGTAAATGTATGTGTTTGTGTGTGTCTGTCTCTATGTGTCTGTATGCTTATCTCTGTGTGTGTCTGTATGTATGAATGTGTGTGTATTTGTGCCTGTTTGTATGTGTCTGTATGTATGTCTGTTATGTTTCTCTTTGTGTGTGAGTGTCTGTGTGTATCTATGTGTGCGTCTGTGCATGTGTCTATGTGGGTGTGTCTGTGTCTCTGTATGTGTGCATGTTTGTCTGTTTATGTTTGGTGGTGGGGATTGTTTATGCATGTGTATTACGTGTGTGTGAGTGTGATATTTTCTTCAATGCTGTACCTACTGGGGGACTTGTTGGGAAGAGGAAAGTACTAGTAAGGAAGAGAAGGGCAAGAACAGACATAGGAAGGTAAATGTAAGCACACCACATGCATGTATGTATACGACTGTCATTTTTGCATAATAAATTGAATTTAGCAACAGAAAGATTATTTGTGACCTTGGCACAAACTATTTAGCTTCCTGGTGAGTCAAAGGTCTGTTTTTAGGTTCAAGAAAAATGTGCAGAGAGGAGTTAGAGGAAAAGGGAACAGACTAGAGAATGTTTGTGTGGAGCTGGAAGAAGCCTCAGAGGCACTAGGTGTGTGCGGCGTGTGACAGGCGACTGAGCGCGTCCTCAGCAGCTGCTGTCTGTGCCTCCGGATGTCCACCCCAGTTATTCCAGTCTGTGTCACCTGGGTAATTCTCCTGCCTCACCCACGTGCTAACTTCATACCTATGCTTCCAGGCTACACTTATGCATCTTTCTCTGCATGAGGATTCTCTCTGGCCTTTCAGACAAACTAAGTCATTCTGAGTTTACTTATGGTTTTAGTTAAAAAACAAACCAAACCAAAAACTCAAACAAAAACACCCCACAGTATTATTTACCAGCCACTAAGAGACTTCATGACAAGTATTGCAACTCCCTAAGCTCTTCAGTGCACCTTACTTGAAACTTAATGTTGGTTAAGCTAATCAGGCACTGTGTACACACACATGAGCATGTAATTTATCTTATTTTCTGTGTTTTGCTTGTATGTAAGTCTATGTACTACATGTGTGCCTGGTGTCTGCAGAGGCCAGAAGAGCACATCAGATGCCCTGCGAGTGGTCTTGTAGGTGCCAAGAATCAAACACAAGTCCTGTGAGTGAGCTGCCGGTGCTTTTAACCTCTGAGCCATCTCTCCATCCCGTAGTAATCAGTTCTTTCAAGAAATAAATTCATGTAGTATATTTTGACCATATTCTTTCCCCTCCCTCAGCCCCTCCCAGCTCCTCCCAGCTCCCTACCTACGAAACTTCATTTTCTTTCTCTCCCTCTCAAAAAAAAGTCAAAACAAACAACAACAACAAAAACCCAGTAAGACAAAAACAAACAAACAAACAAACAGAAAACAGAACAAAAGTATTTTGAAAATGGAGTTTGTTTTGTGTTGGCTGCTCAGGGCATGAGCCTGTTCTGTAGTACGGTCGATGTACCCAGTGCAACTCCATCGGGGAAAGACCGATTTTTCTTTCCCAGCAGCTTTCAACTGCAGGTAGCTTCTTGGTTTGGTGTGGAACTTTGTTCGGTTATTTGAAAGGCGTACTTTTCCCTTCCAGTTCTGAAGGGAGAGCAGCGGGCCCTGCCCTTGGCGCGCAGAGAATCGACGTTATCTCCGGGATTTTTCTGCAGTGCTGTAGGTAGAGGCCTGTTTCCTGCTTCTTTTTGCACCACGTGCAGTTCGAGCTGAAGCGAGAGGAGGCCTTGCGGACTTGTACAAGCACAGGGCCTGGCCAGGGTTGTCAGTGTACTCCATCATGTTGATTTGTTGTGGCGCTGAGCGCGTGACCCTGCACAGCGCCTTCTCTGCGCCATTAGTCTGAGCTGAGAGCTCCGTTAGTTTTTCACTCAGGCAACTTTATTTTCCTAATGTGCCTTCACCGAGCTCCGACATCATTTCATTCTGTTACACCGAGAACAGCTTTCATTGCATTTTGGAGGCTTTTTGAGGAGAAAAGTTATTTCTGTATTTAGCTGGCACTTCCTTTTCTTCTGAAATTTTTTTCCTTTGAAAATTACAGACCCTGAGTATTTTGTTTGGTCTGTTATCTGGCTAAGGGGCAGTGGTGCTCTGTATGCACTCTCTTGGCTTATTCTTGGGTTTCTACTATTAATTAGCAAAGTCATTTCCTGATGGCCACAATGAGGTTAGAATAAGTGTGCCCATCTAGGTATCCAGCAAACCCAAAGTATTGAAAGTGGTACCAGGGGACCCATTCTGTTCTGATAAAGTCCATTAATGGGAAAACATAGATCAACTCTCATGGCCTTAGTCAGCAAGTTTCATCTTATAAAACTGTAAGGTGAACCACAGCTGTGCTTTGGAGGTTTCACTCAAAGTAACAGTTTTGTTTTGCTCCAGGGTGGGAAAATCGAATCTGTATTCTGTGAGTCAGGCTTGCTGAGGAGAGGGCTACTTTCACATGGCTGTCTAGAGGGCATATGGGTCTTGGAAACAGGGTGGATTTTGATGCGCAGCCACGAGTTCCATGGGGCATTAATTCTGCTTCATTGCTGGCCCATTTGAACTGGAAAAGTGCTGGTGAATACATTATCCTTGGAGGCCTCTACTCCCACCTTCATTCATTGCCATTTCAAGGTCGGCGATCTCCTCTGCCATGATCATTTCAGTACCTGGAGCATGTGGGCAGTGTGCTGCTATTGTTCCCGTTTGCCGTTCCTCCGACAAGGCCATGGTTTCATACACTTTGGGGAAATTAGCATTGCTTTTTTTTTTATGTGTGAAAGGTCAGTGTGTGAAGCACAACTAGGTTATACTTTTATTTCAGAGAAACATAAACACAATATTCCGATGATGCCCTGGGTTAGAGGCCTGTCTTACATACGCTGAGAAACCTGCAATGATCATGGTGAACTCATTTTTGTGAAAGAAACTACTTTCTGTTGAAAGGACATATAGTGATCGGCAGGCTTGCCCTGGGGACCTAGAGAACTCTGCTCTCCTTCCTGCAGTTGCCCTCGAGACACTCTTGAGGATGTCACAACCTTCACCTGCAAAGGGGGATTGTTAAAAGAGTTCTTTTTGCTTTTATAGGTATTTCCCTTTTAGTGATTTGGGACAACACTTGGCGCATCTATTGTATTTCTATCTATATATATTTTTTGAAATAAAGGATATGCTGTTATAGATACTAACAATATGTAAGCTAGAATGTAAATAATAAAGGGTTGAATTTTTTTTTATCCAGTAGAAATGGAAAATACATGTCATTAACTGCCAAAAGTAGACAGAGGTGTGTAGGAATGAAGCTGGTGGCTATGAAAATTTGGGCTTTCTGTGAGAAGCATGTGAACTAACTTGGTAGAAGATCTTTTGATTTGAACTTTAGCTGTGATAGAAGTACATGAATGTTCTGTCGAAAACAGTGATATTTCAACAAGAGTCCAGGCTTCTGTATGAATAACAGTTATGGACCAGGTATATCGACTTTATTAGTATTTATTCTTATTTTCGTTTTGCAAGCCATCCTTCCAAATGCCCCAGTTGTGTGATAACATTTTGATGAAACTTAGTAAATCAAACTTATTCATAGAATTCACTGTATTAGCCTCAATTCCAGTTACTGGTTGTACAATGGCACAGGAATTAACATATTGACAAAGCAGTTTCACAACATGTTCATTTAGCAAGGTCACTTAGTTGATTCCCCCCTCAGGGGTACAACCTCCCCAGGTATTGCTCTTGAGTACGTTTATAGTACTTGGCAAGAATTCTCTTTTGTGGAGCACGCGTGGAAAACAATAGGAAAATGGTTGGTTACTCCATAAGAGTCATACTGTTATTGTACTAATGGGCACATCTTGCTTACAGTTTGGTACAATTTGGTAGCATGAACGATCCAGTGTTGGGTAAACTTATTGATATCTTTTCTTCCCCAGAAGCCTGCATAACATCTTCTGACACTATCAAAGACAGTCAGTTGGAATGAGATTTCCATGTCAGTTCCAGATTGCGTTATCTATGTCTTGCAGACAAAGCACATTCTGTCTTCAGCGACGAGATCATCCTTCCTAGTTATGATGGACAACCAAGAGCAACGGTCGTTGTCTGTATCATTATGCTTTATGCCTATATGCCTCAAGCTGAGATTTTTGTTTAATAATCCATGGCTTCTGGAGGAAGTATTGTCTACCCATGCAGGTTGCGTCTGTCTAACTAATGCCTTTAAAGCATGTGTATGCTTGCACATATGTGTATTTATTTGGATTACAAAATAACAGGTTTCTCTAAGGCTTTTCCAGACCTTGTTGTTTTTGCTTAACCCCCTTTCCACCTTCTCCTCTAGCTATATCCACGCACCACATCCCTGCTTAAAAATTTAATCTGCAATATCTCATACTTTTGTATTATTTATGTTTTATTATCTCCTTTCCTCTGAGCACTCTCACGCGCTCTTTATGGCTTCCCAATATCTACAGACACTCCATGTTCAAGGTAAATATACAAGTCTAAACATTCAAATCTGGGATCCACATATGAGAGAAAAAAATGTTTGCTTTTCAGTGCCCTGGTTATCTCACTTAATATAATATTTTTTAGTTCCATTCACGTTCCTAAAGACTTTATAATGTCATTATTCTGTACAACGGAGTGAGATTCCATTGTGTACCTGTACCACATGGGCATTATCCATTCCACAGTTGATAGATATCTAGAGTGATCCATTTTCTTTTGGGAATAGAGCAGCATGAATGTAGATATAGAGGATCATTGTAGAAGGAAATAGATTATTTTTACTTTTGTTTTTGAAGACAGTGTCCTGGTTAGTTTTATGTCAACTTGAAACAAGCTGTAGTCATATAAAAAGGGAGAAAAATGCGTCCATAAGATCTGGCTGTAAGACATTTTCTGAATTAGTGATTGATGGGGGAAGGCCCAGCCCATTGTAGTTGGTGGCGTCCCTGGGCTGGGGGTCCTGGGGATAAGAAAGCAGGCTGAGCCTAGAAGAGCAAGCTTGTAATAAGCACCCTTCTATGGCCCCTGCATCAGCTCCTGCCTCCAGGTTCCTGCCCTGTTTGAGTTTCTGTCCTGGCTTCCTTCAGTGATGAAGAGTAGTTTGGAAGCTTAAGCAAAACAAACCCTTTCCTTCTCAAGTTGCTTTGATCATAGAGATTCACCATAGCAATAGAAACCCTAACTAGGACACACGGGCTCTCACTATGTTGCCTTGGATGGCCTGGGATTCATTATGTAGAGCATGTTGACCTCAAACTCAGAGAGATGCACTGCCTCTGCCTCCTAAGTGCTTTTATTAAAGATGTACATCACTATTTTGGTTCCACTTTTAGTTTTTCCAGAACTACTGATTTCCATAGTGATTTTCATAGTGGTTGTACCAATTTACACTCTGTGATAGCTCATTTTGTCAACTTGATATAAACTAGAGTCACTTGGGAAATGGAAATATCAGCTGAGCCATTTCACCCATCAGATTGACCTGTGGACATGCCTGTGAAACATATTCTTAATGATTAATGTAGAAGGGCCCAGCCTACTTGGGGTATTGCCATCCTTGGGCTGTTAGTTCTGAGGTCATTAAAGAAAGCAAGCAGAGCAAGCAATGGAGAATAAGCCAGTAAGTTCCTTTTCAGTGTTCTTCTTAGTCTTTTCTTCAATTCCTGCCTCCAGATTTCTGCCATGAGTTCTAGCCCTGTCCTCCCTCAGTGATGGACTATGACCTTTCAGGACCATCTGCTCAGAGCTGGCACCACCTATAGTGAGATGAACCCTCCCATATCAACTATCAATCAAGAAAATGTCCCACAGGCTAACCCTTAGATCAATCTGGTGGGGATATATATTTTTTCCAATGAAGCTCTCTCTTCCCGTATAGCTCTAATTTGTGTCAAGATGGCATCAAACTAGGCAGCACAGAGAATTACTTCATACTGATTAAGGAACACTCCAACAAGAGGACATGTGATTCTAAGATACGTGCCCAGAACACTGGAACATCCAATTTCATAAAGCCATGGTAAAATCATAGGTTAACCCAGCAATGATATGATGAGAGGAGTTGATTTCCTGGTCTTGTCTGTTTGGTGTCCTACATGCCTCTGAATCTGGAGTGCTATCTCTTCTTCTAAGTCTAGGAAATTTTCTGTTCCAAATTTTTAAAAAATTCTTCCTTAAAAAGTTTGTATGATATGTTTTAATCATATACATCCCCTCCTCGAGTTCCTCCTAAATCATTTCCTCATCTCTACCAACCCATCTTTATGTCCCTGTCCCACACCACATCCTATTTGTGCTGCTTCAAATATTCTTGGATGTGTGGTTTTCTACTGGAGTGTGGTCAATTCAACAGGGGCAACAGTCTTAATACTGATTTACCCTCTCCCTTGCAGCTTGCAATTACCAATAGACCTTCATCTAAGAATGAGACTTCATGTCTACCTCCATATGGCTATTTTATCTGGCTTGAGCTTGCATCAGGCTAGGCTAGTACACCCCGTCACAGTTGCTGTGGGTTCATATGTGAAGCTTCCCTGTTGTATCTGGAGGATATGTTTCCTTGTATTTATTTACCCATGGTGCCTAGCTCTTACCCTCTTTCTGTTTCTTCTTCTGCAGTGACCCCTGAGCCTTACAGGGAGGGGAATGATACAGGTGTCACATTTAGGGCTTGGCATTGGAAAATCTCTTATTCTCTGTGTGTTAGCTAGTTGTTGGTCTTTGTATTAATCACTCTCTACTGCAAATAGAAGATTCTTAATGAGGGGTGACAGATGTACTAATCTGAGTATAATGATAAGTCATTAGGACTTGGTTGAGCACTATGTCTGTTTAGGAAAAAACAAGGCTGTCCCCCAGGACCTGCCACTTATGTAGCCACAGGTTCTTGGCCCCACAATGGTGCTGGATTTTCATTTCATCTAAGTACAAAAACACAGAAAAGGTATTGAAAGCTGAGAGGAAGATCAAGTCATCTGTTAAAATTCTTTTGAAAATGTTTCTTTTATTCCTTTAGCATTAGATTTTTTTCTTTCTTCCATGTTCCTTGCCTATATAGTTGGTCTTTTCAGAGTGTCATTTATATCCTGAAATGCCCACTGGCACCTCATTTTATCTTTGTCCTTGTTTGATTGTACTGTTTCCTCCACCTTGTCTTCAAGCTCGACATCTAAACTCTCCTTGCTCCATACTGTAGCTGAGTCTTTCCATAGAGATTTTTTTCCTTTCATTACTGTGTTTTTCACTTCTAATATTTCAGATTGTTTTTCTTCAGTATTATATAGCTTTCATATTATCCATTGCCTTCCTGCTTTTAATTTAGCAGTTCGTGTTTTTGAACATACTTATAGGAATTTTCTGTTTTCTGTCTGGGATTTTATCTAATTTACTCTCATTTGATGCCATGACTGTAGGGTTAATAAGATTTGGAGAAGTTATATTGTCTTTTCTTTTTGTGTTTCTTATGCTTCTGAGTGGGGATTTATGCATCTTATGGTATTTTGTTGATTAGCTTATGCCTTTTTTTATCAGCTAGATTCTTTCAGCTGAAGTATTTTTAATGTTCAAGTGGGGCTTGAGAGTGTTGTTCAGAAAACGATCCCCCATTCTTGGAGCCCAGAGTGCCTGGCGAAAGCTCTTTTTATTCTCTGACTACAGTGGTAACTGGGAGGAGTTCTGTGGCGATGTTGTACCAGCCAATTTATAACAGGTAATTTCAGTAACCATTGTAGTACAAACATGTCAGGTTATTATGGAGTATACTTGATTTTAGCCAATAAGGTAAAAATGGGTGGGAAGTGGGTAAGATTAAGTATTAGATCAATTTTGATAAGACAAAAATTGAAGTGAATAGCATGGCAGAGAGAAGAAGAGGATACTGTTAAGGTGAACAGATTTTACATATTGTGCTATTATGGAAAGTTGTCATTAAGAAGTAAAATGATAAGGAGATCAGGATAAAAGACAGAGAAAAGAGTTAATGATGGGAGGTGGTGTATACAGTATGGTCAAAGAGCATAGTAGAGAATGCTCTGTAGTAAATGGGTCAGGGAAACAAACAGCAGTCCTAAAACCTAAATGAGCAGTGTAAATACGCACAAGCAAGAGTGGAAGTTAAATAACAGAAAAGATTTATGAACACTTAGAGGGTGAATTGCTGGCATAGCTGTTATACAGATATATACATATGTACCTATATATCTCAATAGATACATGTGTATCTATATACTGTATAGATATGTATATATCTCTATCATCTATCTATCTATCTATCTATCTATCTATCTATCTATCTATCTATCTATCTATCTATCTATCTATCTATCTATGGGATTTATTAGCATGACTTACAGGCTGCAGGCCAGTTAATCCAACAATGGCTAGCTGTAAAAGGAGTCTAAGAATTTAGTTGCTCAGTCCCATAAAGCTAGTCTTCTGTATATACTGGTGTAATGCTAGGTTCACACAACCCTCAGAGACCACCAGGAGATGACTCGATGAAATAGCAAGAGAGCTTTATTATGAGAGCAATCAAACTTGGGACCCAGTCTCACTGACGCAGCAGTAGAGAAGTTGGACCTCAAGCCCCGAGTGAGCAGGATTTTTAAAGGGAAAGTCTGTGATCAGGGGGTTTCCATGACAGCAAGCGGTGGTGGTGGTGGTGGGGGGTGTTTCATGCCTTGATGTTACAGGATCAGGTAAAAGTTAGAGGGACAAGGTGACCTTCTCTGAGGAACAATTGCCTAAGGCATATGCCTCTCTGAGGCACAATGGCTATTCTTTTAAACTGTATCTGAAACATTGGGGAGAATTTTCCCACCTGATTCCCAAACAATTCTCATTGATTATTGCCAGGGAGGTTGTCTCTATTTTCTATGAGTATTTATTCTGTGATATTTCCTGGAGGCTGTTGCTAGGAGAGTTAACTCTGTTTTCTGCTAAGTGTACCTTCTGTGATATTTCCTGGTGCTTGAATTCAGCTCCTAGTCAAGATGGCTCTTTATTTCAAAATTGAGTTATACTCAGGCTAACTATACCCAGGCTAACTTAAACTCTTCACTGGAATCCCAAAGAAGTAAGCTCCAATGCCAGTGAAGGAATGGATGTGCATGCTAGCACATGAGGTGAGGGCAAGCAGGCAAGAGCAAAAGCTTCCTTCTTCCAGCAGAAAGTATGGCCTATATTACAGGTGTGTCTTCTCATGTTAAGATCAGAATTAAAGACATGTGTCTTCCAGCCGTAAGACCCAGATCAAAGGCGTATGTCTTCCTCCTTCAAGATCCAGATCAAAGGTGGGTGCCTTCATACTTCAAAGGTCTGGACTAGAAGTGGATCCACCCACTTCAGACTAAGCAGGAAATCTCTCATTTCTGAATTGTTCGTTCAGATTTAGTCAAGCTGACAGCCAAGAGAGCCATCACACCCACTCCCCAGCTTCTCCCCTCCATCTTGAACCGTCTACCTAGATATTTCATTTTGGTTGAAGTTATCATGAATGGGGTCTTTCAGCAGATTTGTGATTGGAACATAGAAAAGCTACTGAATTCATGTTTATTTTGTGTCCTGTTCTCTTCCTGAAAGTGTGTATTATTTAACAGTTTTCTGGTAGGATCTTTAGAGACTTAAATGTAGGATTATGTCCCTTGGAAACGTTGACCCTTTCTCCTCTCTGAATTTTTTCTTGCCTATTGTTCTAATGCTTTGAGCACCATCTTTCCAGAGTGGTGAAAGTGAGCACCGTTGTCATGTTATTGACTTCAGGGGAAATGCTTCCATTTCACACTGAGCAGATGCCTTTGTCAGTGAAGAATGTTTCTTAGTGACAGCAGATAGCTGATTTTATTTTTCAATCCTTCCAACTAACATGGTGTATTTATTAATAAATTAACACTATTGCATTTAAAGTTATTATTTAGAGATGATTAATATTCCCTGTAATTTCACTGTTTTTGTTTGTTTGTTTGTTTTGTGTGTGTGTGGATTGGATCATCATTCTTATTTTCTCCATACTTAGTATTAAGGATCTTTTGGTTTATTGTATTCATTTTTTTATCCTTTTTTTCTCCCTCATGAAATTTATTCTTCCCTGTGCTCTCAAGACTAGGAATGTTTCCTTTATACTGGAAAGAAAAGGACAGAAACATGGGATGGAAGAAGAAAGCAAGGGTAAAAAAGAAAAGAAAGGAAAAAAAGATTCCTTAACAATAGGGAAACGCATGAAGAAGATTAGGTGCATGTATGAAAGGTAATAAAAATAGACCAAAATGTTTTAATGTAAAATAAGGAAATTTCTAGTAAAATGTAAAAAAAAAATACAGCAAAGGACAGAAACCAACCACCCAAAGATGAAGCATTGGAGCAGCTTAGTTTTGTATCTTTGACACTTGGAGAGTTCGGTTGAATGCACAGAAGGTGGGTGCTTTATTGAACTCATGGACTCTTTTTGCCTTTACCCTTGTTTATTTTGGTGCTGAGCCTGAGTGGGACAAGCGTACAATGTTACCAGAGCCATCTCCACATTTGTAGCTCTTTCTTTGACTATAACAAGATCCTCTGCCAGACACACTTAGCTTTGCAGCCTGCAGCGGGTGTTTTATAGGCTGTATCCATGCAGTGGCTAAGACTTTAACAATGAGGTCCTTCATGTGTGCTGAGAGTCGGGGAGGATCAGCCCTGACAATGTGATATGTGCTGGCAAGGACTTGTCTGCTGTTCCACAATCCTCTAGGCAGTGATCTCCCTACTTAAGAGACACAGTAGTGGATTCTGCCAGAGTTTGAGAGTTTTCAGACTCTACAGTAATAAGAGGCACAGTCATGGCTCTAGGGGACCTTGACTAGCCTGATGACCATGGGCTGAGTGCTATCAATCTCCACAGTTATCCTGAAATGATGAGAGCTGTTGCCAGCCACTCAGGGCTGGCCTACCTTTCTTTAAACACTTTACTGACTGAGCCAAGTCTCCTGCTGCCAGAGCCTTTTAACTTGTCAGCATTTGACCCTCTTGTTCTTCACAACTGCCACCAAGAGCTGTCTCTGACCACAGCGCTGTGGCAGCTTATCCAGGCTTGCTGACTTCTGGCTGTTCCCCATTCTCAGTTCTCAGGGTATTCAGTTATTTTTGAACAATTGTTAATTGTACATGATAATGTGTTACACAAGGATACGTCTATATGACTATGCATTGCATTTGGGGATTATTTCACCAAATATCCATTATTTCCTCTTTTCCCACTCCTCATCCTATTAGTTGATCTTTATTACACTACATAACTTTCTTCTTCTTTCATGTCATATGCACACATATAATTTTACATATCTACAGGCAATCCAAGACTTATCTGAGAAAAAAATCACATTTGTCTTTCTGGACTAGCTTTATTCACTAAATCAGCATAATTTCAAGTTGCATCCATGTTACTTCAAAAGACCTAAGTTCACCTTAGTGGCAGAAGACAATCACTTGTGTATATGTGCCATCTTTTCTTTGTCCATTCCTCGGTTGAACACTGAGGTTGGTTCCATAACTTAGCTGTCGGGAGCAGTGCTGCGGTAGTTATTATTAAGGAAGTATGTCTGTCATTTGCTAACTTGGAATCCTTTGAGTACCCAAGATACAGCTAGGTCAAGGTTTCCACAGTGACTTGGCTAGCTTACATTTCCACCTGCATCGTGCAGGGTAGAGTTCTCTCCACAGATCACTGTTATTTGTTATTATTTGTTTGTTTAATGTCTGACATTCTGACTGGGGTGAGATGGAATCTCAGTATAGTTTTCTTTCATTTTTTTTCTATGTAAATGGATGTTTTGCTCACATGGTGTATGTGTGGACACCACTTGCATGCAGTACCTATAAAGGTCAGGAGAGGGCACCAGATCATCTGGAATTGTAGTTAAGATGGTTGTGGTTCTATGAATCAAACTTAGGTTCTTTGGAAGAGTAGTCAGTGCTCTTAACCACAGAGACATTTCTCTGGCCTTTCAATATAATTTTGATTAACGTATCTCTGACGGCTTGTAAATACTGGGTATTATCTTTCTTTTTCATTTATTTTCCTTTCTTTTCTTTCTTTCTTTTTTTTTTTTTTTTGAGATCTGGCTGTTCAATTTCTTAATATATTGATTAGGCTGTTTGGTTTCTTGTTTAGTTCTGTTATTCTTTATGTATACTAAATGTTAATTCTAAAACAGAGAAGCGAGTAAAAATTTTCTCCCATTTTGCAGAATGGGTTTTCACTAGATTAACTGTTTAATTTGTGGTACAGAAACCTTTAATTTTTATTCAATTGAGGGCTTGCTTATCGTTTCAGAGTGTGCGTCCATGACCGTCACGGCAGGGGGCATGGCAGTAGGCATGCAGGGACAGCTCTGGAGAAGTAGATGACAGTCGACATCTGATTTCCTCCAAGCATGAGGCAGAAGGAGAGAGCCGACTTAATACCATGGGATTTTGAAACCTCAAACCCCACCCACTTGACACACCCCCTCTAACAAGGCCACACCTCCTACACCTTCTCAAACAGTTCCACTAACTGGGGACCAAACATTCAAACATATGAGCATATGGGAATAATGCTCATTCAAAGCAACACACATAATTTCAGTTTCAGGTCTTATGTTAGGGTCTTTCATGCATTTGTAGTCAGTTTTTGTGCAGGATCAGAAATAGGGATCTGACTGTATTCTTTACATGGATAGCCAGAGTTCTTAGTATGTTTCTTAGAGGGGACAACTTTTCCCCAACATATGTTTTGACATCTTTGTAAGCAAATACATATTTGTGGATGCATGTATTTGTATCTGGATCCTGTGTTCTATTCCATTGATCTACACACTTGTTTTTGTTTTGTATCATGCTCTTTTTGTTACCCTGACCTCCATGTCCTAGAATGTAACCTCAATCTTGAGCAAACATAAAGCATTTTGCCCTTTGAGTTGTTTTTTGTCAGCATGTTTTAACTCAGCAACAGAAATGGAACTAGAACAAAAATTGGTAGCAAGGGAGGTGGGTTCCTTTCTGTGATGGATCTTATTATGTGGGTTTAATGCCTTGGACTGTTTTTGTATAATAAATGTGGAAACATTTGCTAAATTGGACTGGAAAAACCATTGCATGCTAGAAGTGGGGCATAATGGACCATTTATTGGGAACAGGCAAGGTAAGGATGCAAAAGAATGTGCATAGTTGAGGTCCAGCTCATGGGGTTTTAGAGGGGAGCAAAGGCTTTATTAGGAACAGGGGCTATTCATAGAACAGGGGCTAAGAATCTGTACAGCGCTGATCATGCTGAAGCTAAAGAAGCAGTTGTGATTGTCAAAGGCACTGCTGGAGTAAGACCCCTGTGTTTCACTGGACAATAGGAAAGCCTTTCCTTCAAATCAGCACACATAAACCAATACAGCTTCCCCATAATACACCAGTAATTTGAGGGAGTAAAGGAATAGTGATATTATGGTGTGCACTAACATATTAGCAGAAAAAAAGAGAGCAGAATAAGACCAGTGGTTAATGGCTTGATAGAGAAAAAGTGGGAGGGAAAAGAGAATGGAAGTTTTATAGGCTCTGTTATTCCTGTGATATTTCTTGGAGCCAACAAATATGTGACTCTTGGATCTCATTTTTGATCCAATCTGTTATTCTGTTTAATTGGTTACTTTTCTATTGATGTGATGAAATGACATGACCAAGCCAACTTATAGAAGAAAGGGTTTAAATTTGGGAAAATGGTTCCAGAGGGAAACAAACCCATCATGGCAGGGTAGTACAGCAACAGGTACCAGAAATGTTGGCTGAAGCAGCAGCTGAGAGCTCACATCTCAAATCACAATCAGGAAACAGAGGAGCTAAGTCAAGTTTTTAGAAATCTCAAACCACTCTCAGTTACATACTTATTCCAGCAAAGCCACACCTCCTGATCCTCTCCAAACATCCATCAACTCAGGACCAAGTATTCAAATACCTGAGACTTATGGGGAAACATCTCATTCAAATAATAGCACTAGGAAGTTTAGGCCATAAATATTTAGGGATATTTTTGAAAGGTATATGTTAAATTCGGCAATTTTGTTAATTTTGTACTGTTTAGTGTTTTCTTGTTTTTGGCTTCCTATCCAAACAATTGAAAACAGGAGCCCACACAGATTTGCAAAAGTAGCAAGATAACTCTATTGAAAGCAAAATGAGAGTTCAGATGATATTGGCTCCGGAGGATACTGAAAAGATGCAGTTATTGTTTGGGGCTTCATTTTATGGCGTTCAAGCGAAAGAGGAGCTTGACTACTAAGGGCCAGCTCGTGGGCTGTTCTTTGTTTTGGTTGATAGGACATATACTTACTTTCCTATTGACCATTTACTTCCCACAGAAATCTTAATCATATGTATGTCCGGCTACACAGTAGCATAAAATAATAAATGGGGTCCTCCTTAAAAATTTAACTGACTACAGTTTTGCCTTAGTGCACATGCACCCTAAAACAGTTCAGGTTGAATCAGCCTTTCCATCCTTTATACCCTGTTACATCGGGAATATGTTAAAGTTGGTCATTGATTGAGAAGAAAAAGCTTATTCCATTGATTAAGGGAGGGGTGTACATGTGATTAGTCATCCAGGATTTAAAAATTAGAATCAGTTTTCTTCCTCTTTTCAATACTATTAGAATACCATGGGCTTTTTTTTTTTATTAGTTCTACCAAGATAGTTTTTCCTTGTTTAGTCTCTCTTGCTTGCCCTGGCTTTAATAGAAATGTGTGTTGTCTGTGTGGGGGGGGGGGGCATTACAGACCAGCTCAGGTCGTTGTGTGTGCCTGGCAAGCATTATACCACTGACTTGACACCTCTGCAACAACCTCTACATTCTCTGATTTTTGTATACAGAAAAGGTGCCCCACAAGGAGATGAACAAAACCAAAAGATCTGAGCCCAGGGGGGCCTGCAGAGACTGATGCACAAATGGAGAAACATACATGGAGAGGACCTAGATCCCCTGCTCAGATGTGGCTGATTGGCAGCTCAGTCTTCATGTGGATCTCTGAGTAAGGGGAGCAGGGGCTGCCTCTATCATGAACTCAGTTGAATGCTCTCTGATCACTCCCCCCTGATCATGCAGCCTGACCAGGCCATGGAGGAAGAGCATCCGGACAGTCCTGATGAGACTTAACAAGCTATGGGCAGATGGCAATAGTGGAGAGCTCCTCTTTCAGTGGAGGGGGAAAAAGGAGGAAGGGTGGGACTTGGGGGGGGAGTTGATGGAGGGTTGTATAATGAATAAATTGTGAAGAAAAATTAAAATTAAAAAAAGTTGGGGGAAGGATAGAGGGACACAGAGGCAACAAGAACTCCATAAGACCAATAGAGTCAACTAACCAAGGACCATGGGGACTCACAGAGACTGAAGTACCAACCAAAGAACATCATTGACTGGATCTAGGTCCTTTACACATATGTAGCTGATGGGCAGCTTGGCGTTCATGAGGATCTCTTAGAATTAGAGTGGGGGCTGTCTCTGACATGGACTCTGTTGCCTACTTTTGGATTCATCACTTTTTCCTAGCTGGGATGCCTTGTTGGGCCTCACTGGAAGATGATATGTTTAGTCCTGGTGCGACTTGATTTGCTAGGGTGGGTTGGTGGGGAGGAGGGAGCTTTCCTTTTCTTAGGAGAAAGGAAGGGGTGAAAGGGAAAGAGGGTGGTTCTGGGAGGAGAAGAGAGGAGGCTTCCATAGGGATGTAATGTAAATACATTTTTAAAAAAGAAGAAAAATTTTCCTAACCAAAATAAAAAATAAAATAAAAAGCCCAGGGCCAGATGAGTTTTAGCTCAGAATTCTACCAGACTTTCAAAAAAGAGCTAATACCAATACTCTTCAAGCTTTTCCACAAAATAGAAACAGAAGAAACATTACCAAACTCATTGTATGAAGCCATAGCCACTCTTATATCTAAACCACACAAACACCCAACAAAGACTATTTCAAACCAATTTTTCTTATGAACATTGATTGAATGAAATACTTACAAACAGAATCCAAGAACACATAAAAAGCATCATCTACCATGATCAAGTTGCTCAAGTAGGCTTCATCCCAGGGATGCAAGGGTGGTCCAACATACAAAAATCCATCAGTGTAATCCACAATATAAACAAACTGAAAGAAAGAAAAAAAGCCTTTGATAAAATACAAAACCCATTCATGTTAAAAGTCTTGGAGAGATCAGGGACACAAGGCACATACCGAAACACAAAAAAGGCTATATACAGCAAGCCACTAGCCAACATCAAATTAAACAGAGAGAAACTTAAAGCAATTCCACAAAATCAGAGACAAGACAAGGCTGCCCCACTCTCTCCACTGAATATGTTCTAGCTAAAGCAATAAGATCTAGCTAGAGAAATAAGATAACTAAAGGAAATCAAGAGGGATACAAATTGGAAAGGAAGAACTCAAAATGTAGCTAGTCACAGATGATATATTATATACAAGTGACCTCCAAAATTCTACCATCCTTCAGCTGATAAACACCTTTAGAAGAGTGGCTGGATACAAAATTAACTAAAAAAAAATTCTTAAACAAATTCTACGGAATTTTTCACCCCTCCTTTATACAAGTGATAAATGGGCTGAGAAAGAAATTAGTGAACAACACCTTTCACAATAGCCACGAATAATATAAAATATCTTTGTGTGATGCCAACCAAGCAAGTGAAAGGCCTGCATGACAAAAACTTAAACTTTTTGGAGAAAGAAATTGAAGATAATTTCAGGAAATTGAAAGATGTGCCATGCTCATGGATCAGTAGGATTAACATAGTGAAAATGGACATCCTACCAAAAGCAATCTACAGATTCAATCCAATTCCCATTAAAATTCCAACACAATTCCTCACAGACCAGGAAAGAACAATTCTCAACTTCATATGGTAAAATAAAAAATCCTGGAAAGAAAAACACCATCCTGATTCAAGCTCTACTATAGAGCAATAGTAATAAAAACTGCATGTTTTGGCATAAAATCTATAAACAGATATATCAATGGAGTAAAATAAAAAACCCACCTACAGACCTTGTGGTTTTTGACAAAGAAGTCAAAACCATACAATGGAAAAGAGAAAGCATTGTCAACAAAAGGTGCTGGTCAAACTGGATGTCTGCATGTCAAAGAATGCAAATAGATCCATATCTGTCACCCTACACAAAACTCAAGTCCAAGTGGATCAAAGACCTTGACATGAAACTGAATACACTAAACCTAAAAGGAGAGTGGGGAATAGCCTTGAGCTCATTGACACAGGAGACAAATTCCTGAATAGAACACCAATAGCTCAGGCACTAAGATCAACCTCATGAAACTAAAAAGCTTCTGCAAAGCAAGGAATACTGTCAATAGGATAAAATGGCAATCCACAGAATGAGAAGAGATCTTTACCAACCGTACATCTGACATAGGGCTAATATCCAAAATATATAAAGAACTTAAGAAATTAAATGCCAACAAACTAAATAACCCAATTAAAATGGGGTACAGAACTTCCTGAACTCCGCCCAAAGTTTGGCTGCTTTGCATCTGCTTTGATCCTCTGCTGGGTGAAGTCTTTCAGAGGATATATATGGTAGGTTCCCATCTTATTCTCTCTCTTCAACTGCTTCCCGAGTCTATTCTATTTGCTCTTCTGAATGAGAATTCAGTATCTTCCCTTGGGTCTTCCTTGTTATTTAGCTTCTTTAGGTCTACAGCTTGTAGTATGGTGAGGGATCATGAGCTCCATAAAAAAACCAACAGAGCCAACAAATCTGGGCCCAGGGGTGGAGGGGTCTGAGAGACTGATGCACCAACCAAGGACCAGGCATGGAGAGGATCCCCTGCTCAGATGTAGCTGATAGGCAGCTCACTCTCCACATAGGTCACTTAGTAAGTACACCAGGAGCTGTCTCTGATGTGAACTCTGTTGCCTGTTCTTCAATCACTTCAATCACGGGCAAGGTGGACTTGCCAGGTCACAGAGGAAGAGGGTGCATGCAGTCCTGAAGACTTGATAGTCTGTGGTCAGTTGGTAGGGGAGGGTGTCTCCTCCTTTCTGAGGACTAGTGGATGGGGATGGGGGGAAGAAGGAGGGAGAGTGAGACAGGGAAAAGACAAGGGAGGGGCCTACAATTGGGATGTAAAATGAATAATTAATAAATTAATTTTAAAAACTTGAGTGAAGTACATTTAGGCAAACCAAGAATGTAGCTGAGGAAGCTATATGGGACTTAGGTATACCAATTATAATGAATTCAAATTACTTGAATGAACTTATATGATAAAACTGTAGGAGAAAGCTTGAGTATGAATATGAAGAGGTGGGTGCTAGACACTGCCATGGGGTCATGACATGGTCCAGGAGCCAGAAGCCTGAGCTGTACAGTTCGACAAGTTCTATATTTGATGTTTAAGTGAGGAAATTAAACGGTATTTGGAAATTAAACAGCATTAATAAAAGCCTTCTTATGTTGCTGAGTTTGGATATAATAAAACGTCTTTGTCAGGAGTAGAGTAAAAGGGAGTGCCAAATTTCAAAATGAAAGGCAGGAAAAGGCAAGGTGACTGGAATTAGGCACTTTGAGTGATAGACCCTTGTGTCTGTGGAGGAGTGGAGAGCAAGCACCTAGGGTAAGATGATCAATCCTCATTCAGTAAGGCAAAGCAGATAGACATCAGAAGTGGGAGAAAACAGGGAACAGGACAGGAGCCTACCACAGAGGGCCTCTGAAAGGTGCTACCCATCAGGATATCAAAACATGTGCTGAGACTCAGCCAAACTTTGGGCAGAGTGCAAAGAAGGGGGAGATGAAAGACCTGGTGGGGACAGGAACTCAACAAGGAGAGCAACAGAACCAAACAATCTGTACATAGAGGTGATTTCTGAGACTGAGACTCCAACCAAGGACCATTCATGGAACTCCTGCACAGATGTAGCCTACAGTAGCTCAGTGTCCAAGTGGGTTCCCTGTTAATGGGAACCAGGACTGGCTCTGACATGAACTCAGTGGCTTGCTTTTTGATCACCTCCCCCTAAGGGGTGGGGTCAGCCTTACCAGGCCACAGAGGAAGACAATGCAGACAGTACTGATGAGACCTGATAGGCTAGGGTCAGAGGGAAGGGGAGGAGGTCCTTCCCTTTCAGTGGACTTGGAGAAGGACATGGGAGGAGATGAAGGAGAGAGTATGGGACTGGGAGGGATGAGGAAGGAGGCTACAGTACAAATTGAAATAAACTGTAATTAATAAAAAATAAAAAAAATTTAAAAAGGAAAGGATCTACATCAGTGACTCTCAACCTGTGGGTCTCGATACCCTTGGGGGTTTAATTATTCTTTCGCATGGGTCGAATAACAGATATCCTGCATATCAGACATTTACGTTACGATTCATAGCAGTAGCAAAATTATGGTATGAAGTAACAACAACATAGTTTTATGGTTGCGGGTCACCATGAAGAACGGAATTAAACAGTAGCAGCATTAGGAAGGTTGAGAACCACTGCTCAAGACCAAAAGTAGAAATCCAATGTCAGCTAGATTTGAATGTTTGCATTCTCTCGTAGTACTATACGCTTTCACTGAGCCTGATATATGTAAAGAATAATTTCAATACATAGACAATATACAAGTTACTAATAATGCATAAGTGTATTAAAAATAATACTACACACACATACACACAACATACACACACATACACACACCCCACACACATATACACACTGAACTCAGAATCCCATGCAGGTGAGATAGATCCTTTTACATTTTTATTTTTCATACCTGGTCTTCAAAGTTTGCTGTATAGTTTTATGGCTCAGCACATACCAATTCGAAAGCTATGTTTTGATCGGATATATACATGTATTTAAATTTAACAGATTTAGATTTATAGTTGAAAAGGATATTGCATACATATAGACAACTAAATTGCATTGGTTTTTAAATTAGATCAAAATTAATACAATAGTTACACTTCTTGGTTACATTAGCCGTAGTCCAGAGGTTTAGCAGCCCTCTGTATCTGTTGAGCAGTGTAGCACAGGAGCAGAGGTCCTCAACCTTCCTAATGCAGTGGCCCTTTAATAGTTGCTCATGTTGTGGTGACCCCCAACCATAAAAACTATTTTTTATTGCTACTTCATAACCAAAATGTTGTTATTGTTATCAATCATAGTGTAAATATTTTTGGAGATAAAGATTTGCCACAGGGGTCACAACCCACTGATTGAGAACCTTTGCTTTAGAATCTGATTTTTTTTTTCTTTTTCAAAATCTGTTTACATCCAACCGTTTTTAGATAGGTGGTTATTTAGGCATGCTCTTTCACCCTCACAGGTCTTGATTTACTAATTTCTCAAATGGGATAATAGGCTTACCTGGCTCACAGGACTTCTCTGAAGGTTTAGTTGAACAATTCCAATGATGCATGTAACACCAAGGACTTTCCCATGGCAATCGCTTTGACAGATGTCTAGGTGGCAACCAGACTGCACTTGGTAAGGATGGAACAATTTAAACATCTCTCTTTGGGGAAAAGGTACTGTACCCAATAAACCAAGGCAGTGATCTGAACTCAGAATCAAGCACCAGAGCAAGCACCAGAACATACTCTCTTGGCAATTCCTGTGAATGCTATAATGCTGAGAGCCACTTCCTGGTGGCTGTGAACTATCCCATACCACCTAAATCTGGCTAGTGCAGTCTGCGCTCTGATTGGGGCTTAAGTGCTTGGAATTGCAGCTTTACTTACTTAAGGGAACCCATTCAAATAACAAATTGAAATCACCAAGGTAATGCATCTATCAGGAGAGTAGAGGAGAAAAAAATACAGTAAATGTTTTAGAAGACTTTGGCTAATTACTGTGTGATCAGATGCTTTTAAAGTAATGGCAGTTCGAATAAACAGTTTGACATACTTTCAAATATGCTTTTTGAAATGGGTTTTAAAAATCCCATCAATTTACACTAAAAGTTTAGTGCATTAGAATAAACTGCAATATTAAAAAGGAAATCGTTCGTCCTCAGAAGGGCACTGTTTCAATATAAGTTAGTAGGGTTTTTTTTCTTCTTCTTTTTTTTTTTGGTTTTGTTTTTGTTTCTTCTCACTATGTGTATTAAAGCTGATGTCTACCATTTCCAGAGTCTAAATACTGAAAGTCATATGAAAGGTACAAAGAAATTACCTAACACTTGTCCTTCCTTGGAAATCCCTCTTCCTCAAAAGCCCATGCCAGAGAATTCTATTAGTGCACTACAAAGAGGCGTCCTAGCTAGTGTGGCTTGGCCTCCCCACTTGGTGACACTTTCTGCAGTATTCTTGAGGCTATCTCATTTGACACTTTGGAGCAGCTGCCAAGTTCTTCCTCTCTCCTGTAAACAAGGCTGTCACTCAAGAAGCGTTCCCCTTGCCAAGGCAGGGGATGGGGGTTAATGGCTTTGGAAATGGAAAACAGGGCAGCTATCAAAGGGACTTTTAATACCAGGAGAATTATCAGGAAATAGCAGAATCAAGTGAAATGAGAATATAAATAGAGCATGGTACAAGTCACATTTTGTTAAAGGTTTCATATCCGTTGAAGTTTTGTGTTACCTGGGAAGAGTAATAAAAAGAAATAAAATAGATTGGAAATGGTTACCCTTGAGAAGTTTTTTCTGACTTTTTTTTTTTTTGGCAGGGTTCCCCTGTGGCTCCTGATGCCTATATGGTGTGTCTCATTCTTACTTTCTTTTCAACTTCAATTCTACTTCACAAGTAGGCCTGCTGATGGTTTTTATTTTTCTCCCTTAGAATGTCTTTGATTTGTCATTTAGTTTAGTGGTTAAAGAAATGAGACAAGCCTCTGTGTCTGGGGAAATACTGACATTTTAGGTTTCTGATGGGTGACCTTTTAGAGTCGACTGTTCTCAGGGGAATTGCGAGAACTTACAATTTGGGGAAGAACCTCTTCAATCTGCGTATGAAGGCAGAGGAAACAGGATTTAGAAGAGTGGAGAGGGACTTTCAGGAAAGATGCCTTTGCACCTGCACAGCTGGTGAGATCATGTAGAGATGTAGAGAGACTTTGTGTTATTGCATTTAATTAAGTTTCCTCAGGACAAGTTTCCATTCAGGTCACCTGTGGACTTTTTACCAAAGATTGACCAGTCTGTTATAAACTTCTGTTGTTTTTATAGATAGTAACTCACAGATTGCACAGTGAGACCTTGGCTCAATATTAGTAGCAACTATAATAAGAGAGGGACTAGGGAAGATTGATTTTGCTCTATCCACACAGACAAGGGTTTGAATCCCTAGGACACAGACAAAAAGCTCAGTATGGCTCTCTATGCTTTTAAACCAAGCATTTCAGTGGTGGAGACAGGCAGGTCCTCTGAGTGTGTTGGCCAGACAGCCTGGGAGTGTCTGGATCATTAAAAAAATGCCTCAGCTGGGCAAAAAATAATAGCAACAGGTGCTTGATGTCCTGTTCTGGACTCACTCCTGCATGTTCATATGCATGCACACATATGCCACACAGACACAAATAAAACAAACTAATGGTAGAGAGAATATATTGTGTATGGAATATATGTGTAGAGAGAATATATTGTGTATGACAACACCTGTCAATAAAAAAGTACCTATGGCCTATAATAGGAAAGGATAGAATAGAAGGTGGGACATCTGTCAGGCAGAAAGGATACTGGGATAGAGCCAGGTGTGAGAGATTTGCCTGGTAAGATGTGAGGAGGACAGATGCATGGTACCTGAGCAGAGGTAACCAGCCACATGCAGAATGTAGATTAGTATAAATGGGTTATTTTAAGTTATTAGTTACTCTGAGAAGAGCCTAGCTATCTGGCTTAGGTATTTGTAATGAATCATCATTATTTCGTGAGCTTGGGGCCAGGAGGAAAAACATGCACCTACTATAACTAACTAAAAGGACACAGAGTATAGTTTGATAGGTGAATTCGGCCCGTAGGCACACCTGAGGTAGAGTAAAATTGGATAACTTTGTTATGTGTAATAGATAACTAAATACCATCATGCTCTCTGTCCTTGATGTGCTGTTTTGTATTTGTGACCCAGTCAGTGTTCACACTTTATACTGGTGATTGTGAAACAGAAAAGGCTGTCACCTGCTCCAGCAAATGCATGGCCAGGGTGCACATAGCACCATGCTGGAGGGGACTATTGTAGACCACAGTGTGTTAGGGCTCCACTGCGCACGGTAGCCCCAACTTGTCTATGTGATGCTGCGAGTTAGGTCATGTTTTTGAGATCTACCTGACAGAGCTTCATGAACACTTCTTACGATGGTGGGGGGGGGGAGGGCAAAAAGAAGCAAAAGACCAGCTTGGTCAGCCGGTTTCCTAAGCTTTGTTTCTGTAGACAAGGAAAGAGGAACAGTGCCTGTACACATTCTTTTTTTTTCTTTTGTTTTTTTATAAATTAATTTATTTTTATATCAATCACAGGTTAGGTTTTTTGCATCCCATGCGTAGCCCCCTCCCTCATTCCCTCCCACCCTCCCCAACCCTCCCTCATCTCTTCCCCGCCTCCTCCAAGTCCATCAACAGGGGAGGATCCCCTCCCCTTCCATCTGATCATCTTGTCTCCTCAGGGCTGGCTGCAATGTCCTCGCCTGGGATCTAGCCAGGCTGTTACTCCCTGGCATGTATGGGGGAGGGTCAAAGAGCCAGCCATCAAGTTCAAGACTGAAATAGTC
>CM053756.1:9011158-9032027 GCA_028658305.1 Pachyuromys duprasi
GCTTCACAAAGGCCCGTGCTGGATGCCAGCCAAAACATAAGTCCATCCCAGCGAGGTGCACGTCTCTCCTGGTGTCAGGGAGCTTTGTAAGCCTTGTTAATGAACACTATCTTGGATATAACCTTATTGCCCAAAGTTGGGGGACACAATGCCTTGATCACCAAGAGCACGGCTAATCTGGGTTTCTCCTGTGTGTTACACAGTCTCAGAATGGTGGGTTTAATTCAGAAGTCTTTTAATGCAAGACTTGATTCAGGCTAGAATCTTTCCCAGAGGTTTACATACCCTTGGTTCTGGGTTGGTTGCACACCCCAACCCTGATGATAGGTCCAGAGAGACAGAGCAGCCATTAAGAGCAGGTACTGTTCTTGTGGAGGATCTTGGTTCAGTTCCCAGTACCCATCTCTAGTGGTTCACAACCATCATCTCCAGATCTAATGCCCTCTTCTGGATCTTCCAGCATCTACATGCATGTGTTGTATGTGTATACAAAGATACATACACAGACACAGATACACACACACACACACACACACACACACACACACACACACACACACCTCCAGGTTCACCACCTCCCAATGGACCACTGTTTGAACTATGGAAGATTTTTGCCATATGGACCACTGCGGAACTGTTGTATGACTGTTTCCACAGAAATGAAACATAGTATTCATAGAGTGAGGAGAGGGACTCCTAGGACTCAGGAAACTAATGAAACTGGACGCTGCTGAGGAAATTACAAGACTCAGAGGCCTTCCCCAGGTTGTAGCACTGAACAAGTCCTGGGAGTGGGGAGACGTTTCAGTAAAGCTGCCTAAGGATTGGGCAGGATACTCCACTGAGGTAGCTTTTGTGAGCCAGAACCTATGCTAGGGCGGTATTTTCAGTGATCTAGCTGTCTAGAGTCACCCATTCTTCTCCATGTAAGAGGATGCATGTGACTGTATTTAGGGCCCACCAAGATAATCCAGGATACTTCTTCTGTCCAGAGAAATTAATTAAATTAATTGACAAATTAAACCACATCTTCAAATACTTCTCCCTCTTTTCTACTCACGATAACATTGGCAGATTCAATGGATTAATATGTGGAGGCCTCATGGGCCAATTCTCAACCCAACACACTAGTGCTTGCCTAAAGTGGCTCTCTCTATTTCATGAAAATATGGAGTCATGTGACTGGAATGAATGTGATGGGCATCATTTCTGGCAGAGGCCATGTTAGGAGCTATTAAGTCTACTTTTCAAATGTTTCTTTTACAAGTGTTTACAAGTGTTTCTTTTCTCTGTCAACCCTGGTTGCCCCACATTGAATGGAACAGCCACAGTCTTGAATAGTTAAAGTCAAATACAAGAAGCAATTCCTTTTTGTTGGGTTAAGTCATTGATTTTCCAGTTAATTTAGTGTTGCTCTATTAGTGTGGCCTATCCTGATTAATACATCATATAATTGGTAGATTGTAGAGCTAAAATACAACCCCAAGCAGTCAGAGTCGAATTGACTCATAAGCATAATTAAAATTCAATATTTTAATTATTGAGAGCATGTATACTACAGGACCTGACATAAAGGGTATGCTTAGCTTTTCCTCAGAGCTTTGATCTGTGTCTCGGAGCATGACAGGGTTGGCTCAGTCGAAGGTGGTAGTGAGGGGGGCAAAGGAGCCCTGGTTATAGTGATGTCACTAGGCAGTAAGAAACTAAGAGAGATGGGTGCTGGGTTGGTTCAGCCACTTCATCATGAGCTCTGTATATGGCCCTTGTTTCTGCTGGGTGCTGTGTCTTATCACATGGACTGGGTGCTGGGTTACCAGACAGAGTCTTGCTGTAGCTTACCTTCCCTGCTCTGTGGGGATACTGCTCCTGTGGGAGGAATGGTGGAGGCTGGCTTGCCTCCACCTACATCACTCCAACAGCCCTGCCTACAACAATTTCGGTAGCAAGGCAGAGAGTGGTGCAAAATAAGGCAGAGAGGTGGTGGAGTGACGTGGGCTCGGGGGTGGGGAGGGGAACCTCAGTGTGTAGGCCTACTTGGACAGCCTGCTCAGCAGATGGCCAAATGAAATGAGAATGTTGGAATGAGCCTCTCAGTTGTCCCTGCAGGAAAATGAGACCTTGTTTTCTATCCTTCCCCCCCACCCCCTCGCTCTCTGCCAGCCCCCTGCCTCCTCTTTTCCTCCCATTTGTTTAAGAGCGCCAACAATTTATAGTCACTGAAGTTTGGCCAGGAAACAGTATACCTATAACATTTATCAGTTGTGTAACTAACGTAAATCACTTACTCATTAGTGGTGGCAATTATCATAGCAACCAAGAGAATGGTCTCCAGTTTTTAAAGGTCTGGCCCAGTGCTTGGCAGTCATTTTGGTTCACTGCGTTATGTGACAGGAAGCAGACACAGGCATTAGGAGGGAACAAATCAAGATTTGTCGTTTCGTTTCTGGACATTTTCATGTACATTTTACTTCTGCTTCAGTCTCAACTCTCTAGTCTCATGTGCCTACTAGCTGTGTTCTAATGCTTAGTTCCAAATGAGCGTATCCTTCTATTCACAATAAATGACAAGTGTTTTAAACTAAGGATTTCTATTAAAGTACATGAAGTCATCAATAGCCAACAACACTTCCTATTTTTTTTTATTGCTTTAAGTTATCTATAAGTCATGGCTATGAATGTCTTATTTTTAATTTAAAAATCTCATTTTCTTATGCTTGTCACATTTGGACTATTTTTAAGTAATATTTTTACTATTTGAGAATTTCAAGCAACCTGTTCTGATCATCTTCATCACATCAACTCCCCCTACAACTGCTCTCACCTCTCTAACCATGCAACTCCAAACTTATTCTTTCTCCCTTTTAACCCATCTGCTCTGATTGTGCTGCCCATATATTCTTGGATGTGTGGCAAACTGCTGGAATGTGGTTGACTTTCTCAGGGGCCATGCCCTTAAAGAAAGCTGGCTGTCCTTCCCCCAGCATCTATCAATTGCCAATAGCCCTTCACTACACCTCGAGCTTCTGAAGTCTTATGGATGTTGTCACAGTCACTGTGGGTTCATATATGTAACTGTCCTGCTGGGTTCAAAAAGCACTGTTTCCTCATAGTTATTCCCACCTCTGGTTACAATACACCTGTCCTCCCTTCTGCAATGGCCTCTCAACTTTTGGGAAAGGGTATGAAACGTATGTCCCGTTTTTCGCTGAGTACTCCAGAGTGTCTTATTTTTTTCATATTGTCCAGTTGTGGGTCTCTGTGTTCCTTTCCATCTGCTTGCTACAAGGTGAACCTTATCCAGTGAGGGCTGGGAGATGTACTAAGATACGATTATAACCATAAGTCCCTAAAAGTCTGTTTAATACTATGTCTATTCAGAAGAATAATAGTACTACATCCTCCCCTAGGGCCTGTGGTCTACCTAGCTACAGGTTATTGGCCTTGGAAATTATACCAGGTACGGGTCACATCTCACATGAGCTTTAAGCCCACTTGTGATACTGAGGTTTTGTTTTTGATTTATTTTTATTAATTACAGTTTATTTACTTTGTATCCCCCCCTGTAGCTCCCTCCCCCTCCCAATCCCATCTTCCCTCCCTCTTCCCCACCTGTAACCCTCTCCCAGTTCACTGATAAGGGAGGTCCTCCTTCCCTTCCCTCTGATCCTAGTCTATCAGGTCTCATCAGTAGTGGCTGCATTGTCTTCCTCTGTGGCCTGGTAAGGCTGCCACCCCCTCAGGGGGAGGTGATCAAAGAGCAGGCCAATCAGTTCCTGTCAGAGACAGTTCCTGTCCCCATTGCTATGGAACCCATTTGGATACTGAACTGCCATAGGCTACATCTGTGCAGGGGTTCCAGGCCATCTCCATGAGTGGTCCTTGGCTGGAGTATCAGTCTCAGAAAAGACCCCTGTTCCCAAACTTTTTGTGTCTGTTGTTCTCCTTGTGGAGCTCCTGTCCTTTTCAAGCCTTACCATCTCCTACTTCCTTCATAAGATTCCCTGCACTCTGCCCAAAGTTTGGGTATGAGTCTCAGCATCTGCCTCGGTACCATGCAGGGTAGCACCTTTCAGAGACCCTCTGTGGTAGGCTCCTGTCCTGTTCCCTGTTTTCTCCCTCTTCTGATGTCCATCCTCTTTGCCTTTCTGAATGGGGATTGAGCATCTTAGCCAGAATCATCCTTCTTTATTAGCTTCCTTAGGTGTACAGATTTCAGTATGTTTATCCTATATTATATGTCTAGCATACACTTATGAGTGAGTATATACCCTGTGTGTCTTTCTGCTTCTGGGATACCTCATTCAGAATGATCTTTTCCAGTTCCCACCATTTGCCTGCAAATTTCATGATTTCCTTGTTTTTTATTGCTGAGTAGTATTCCATTGTGTAGATGTACCACAATGTCTGTATCCATTCCTCAACTGAGGAACATCTGGGCTATTTCCAGCGTCTGGCTATTATAAATAAAGCTGCTACAAACATGGTTGAGCAAATGTCCTTGTTGTATTCTTGAGCCTCTTTTGGATATATACCTAGGAGTGGTATAGCTAGATCTTGAGGAAGCGCTATTCCTAATTGTCAGAGAAAGTGTCAGATTGATTTCCAAAGTAGTTGTACAAGTTTACATTCTCATCAGCAGTGGAGGAAGGTTCCCCTTTCTCCACATCCTCTCCAGCATGTGTTGTCACTTGAGTTTTTGATCTTAGCCATTTTGATGAGTGTAAGGTGAAATCTCATGGTTGTTTTGATTTGCATTTCCCTAATGATTAAGGACATTGAACATTTCTTTAAGTGTTTCTCTGTCATGAGGTTTTTTAAAGAGTTGCATGCGTGTCTTATATTTTGACATTGTTACATGACTTGTCAATTAAAACTATATTGGACCACATTCATAGTTATAATGGAATTTATGCAGTTCATGGGCCACAGATCAGGCATGCTAGGTTATAGAAATACATTGAATGGTATAAATGGAGATGAAATCACTGGTAACTTACTGTCTACTCAGAAGTGACACTGTACTATTGAACACTCTGTGTACTGCTCTGCATTATAAAAAGTTTGAAAATGCATATAGGATGTAATATTTCATATTTTTCTTTTATTGAAAATAGATTGTTTTCTTATAGAATATATCCTTGTTATAGTTTTCCCTTCCTCTACTTCTCTCAGTTCCTACTCCTGTCTCATCCCCTCCAGATCCACTTCCATTCCATTTCTCATTAGAAAAAACAGGCTTTTAAGAGACGAAAACCAAACATGATACAATAAAATATAAGATGCAGCAAAAGCTATCATACCAAAGTTGGACACAGCAGCCCAACAGGAGGAAAAGAGCCCCAAGAGCAAGAATAAGAGTCAGAGACCCACTAGTTTTCATAGTCAGGAGTACCATAAAAACACTAAGCTAATATCTCTAATATGTATATATGAATATATATATATATATGTTACACACAGAGGACCTGATGTAGACCCATGTAGGCCCTGTGCTTGCTGTTTCAGTTTCTGTGAGCTCATATGCATCTTGGTAAGATGATTCAGAGGGCCTTGTTCTCCTGGTGTTCCCCATTCCTCTGACTCTTAAATCTTTCCTCTCCTCTTCCTTGGGATTCCTTGAGCTCTGAGGGGAGGGATTTGATTGAGACATCCAATTCAGACTCTCTCTCTCTTTTCATAATGTCTGACTGTGGGTCTGTGTATTTGTTTCCATCTGCTGCCAGCAGAATCTCTCTGATGATGACTAGATAAGGCACAGATCTAAGAGTATAGCAGAGTATCATTAGGAATAATTTTATTGATTTTTGTTTTTACCTTAGGCCTCTGAGCTATCTAGTTTGTGGTTCTTGGTTACCCAAGAGGTTTGGAGTATAAGATCCTTCTCTTGGAGTGGGCACATCAAATCAGACATTGATTGGCTACTCTCACAATTTCTGAGTTACCATTGCCTTAGCATGTTTTTCAGACAGGACAGATTGTACGTCAAAGGTTTTGTGGATTAGTTGGTGTCTATGTTTCTATTTCTGTAGACTAAAGAGTATCTTTCCACCCCAAAGGTATAAAGGCTCCCTGTAGGTACCGTATTGACTTCTCCATGGTCAATGAGTTGTGTATGTGTTGTTCTTGGCAATGGAACTGTGGTTATAAGTTTGCAGAGAGCAACCATTTTTTTGTCTTAGCAACAGCTTGGGTTGTTTGGGGGTTCTCATGGGCCCCTCTTGGCCAACAACTCAACTGAATGAATGTAGACCTGCTATGGGAAGCCTCACCTGACTATGAGAGATGCCCAGTTGAGACTCCATATCCTGATTTTTGGGAGTCCTCATTAGGGTCATCTTCATAGATTCTAGGAAGTTTTCACTACACTAGATTTCCACACTTCCCCCAAATGCCCCCCCCCTCCATTTCCAACTGTCTCTCCTGTACTCCCCCCACCCCCAACTTTCCCACATGCTCCTGTCCCCACCTGCCCCAAATCCACCCATAAAATCTATTTCCCCCTCCCAGGGGGAGTCATGTGTCTCTCCACCCTTCCCCCCTTTACCTAACCTCTCAGGGTCTACAGATTGTAGCTTGGTTATCATTTACTTATTGTCTAATATCCATTTAAAAGTGGATATTTTTCTTTCTGGGTCTGGATCTACTTCATTTAGGATAATTTTTTTTCTAGTTTCATCCATTTGCCTGCAAATTTCATGACATCATTTAAAAAAAACTGCTGAGTAATACTGCATTGTATAAATGTACCACATTTTTTTTACCCATTCTTCTGTTGAGGAACAGGTAGGTTGTTTCCAGTTTCTGGGTATTTATTATGAATGAATCCACAATGAACATGGTTGTTGTGATAGTATAGCATATCTCTTGGGTATATGACCAAGAGTAGCACGGTTGGGTCTTGAGGTAGATTGCTTCCACACTTTCTGAGAGACTGATGTATTGATTTCTATGGTGCCTGTACAAGGTTACACTCCTACCAGCAAAGGAAGACTGTTCTCCTTGCTCCACGTCTTCACCAGCCCAGGCTGTCGCTTGTGCTATTGATCTTAGCAATTCTGACAGGTGTAAGATCTCAAAGTAGTTTTGATTTGCATTTCCCTGATGGCTAAAGATGATGAATCTTTCTTTAAGTGTTTCTTAGCCATTTGTGATTCCTCTACTAATAATTCTCTGTTTAGATCTGTATGTAATTTTAAATTAAGATTATTTGTTTTTTTGATATTTAGTTTCTTGATTTGTTTATATATTTTGGATATTAGTCCTCATCAGATGTGGAGTTGGTAAAAATCTTTTCCCATTCTGTAGGCTAACAATTTGTCTGATTAGCTATGTCTTTTGCCTTAACGAAGCTTTTCAGTTTCATGAGGTCCCATTTATTAATTGTTTTCACTACACTAATTGTTGATCTTAGTGTCTGTAAAGGAAATTACCTCCTGTGCCAATGTATTAAAGGCTGTTGAATCGAATCAATACTATTCTCTACTTTCTATTTTATCAGGTTCAGTGCATCTGGTTTTATGTAGAGGTCTTTGATTACTTTGACTTAAGTTTTGTGCCGGGTGATAAGTATCGATCTATTTGCATTTGTCTACATGTAGATGTCCAGTTAGAACAGTACCATTTGTTGAAGATACTGTATTCCTCCAACCCACCCCCAGTGTATGCTTCTAGCTTTCTTATAAAAAAAATCAAATGTCCATAGGTATGTACTTATGTCTGGGTCTTCAATTAGATTCCATTGATCAATGAGTCTGTTTTTATGCCAAACCATGTGATTTATATTATCATAGCTCTGTAGTACAACTTGAAATCAGGAATGGTAATACCTCCAGAGATTCTTTTATTCTTTAAGATTATTTTCGCTATCCTGCATTTCTGTTTTTCTATAAGAAGTATCCTTTCAAGGAATGAGTTCAGATTTTGGTTGGGATTGCTTTGAATCTGGAGATTGCTTTTGGTAAGATGACCATTTTTACTATGTTAATGCTGCTGATTCATGAGCATGGAATAGATTTCCATCTTCTGATAGCTTCTTCAATTTCCTTCTTCAAAGACTTGAAGTTTTTGCCATGAAAATCTTTCATTTGCTAGTTAGATACTCCAAAAATTGTATATTAATGAGGCTATTGTTTACCTATTTCTTTCTCAGTGCATTTGTCATTTGTAGATAGAAAAGCTACTGAGATTTGTAGGTTAATTTTGTATCCTGCCATTTTTGCTGAAATAGTTTCAGCTGTAGGAGTTGTCTGATGAAAAGTTTGGCTTCATTTATGTACACTATCATATCATCAGCAAATAACAATACTTTGATGTCTTTCTTTCTAATTTGTATCCCCTTGATCTCCTTCACTTGTCTTATTGCTCCAGCTAAAACTTTATGGATTCTGTTGAATAGATTTGGAAAGAGTGGACAGCCTTGTCTTGCTCCTGATTATAGTGGAATTGTTTTTTGTTTCTTCCCATTAATTTGATGTTGGCTCTAGGCTTGCTGTAAATTGTCCTGATCATGTTTGGAAGTGTTCCTTGTATCCATAATCTCTCCAGGAATTTTATCATAAATGGCTGTTGGATGTTGTCAAAGGCCTTTATGCATCTAATGAGATGATCAATTTTTTTTTTTAGTTTCTTTTTATGGTGGATTACATTTTCTGATTTTCAGGTATTGAACTATCCCTGCTTCTCGGAGAGTCAGCCTCCTTGATCATGGTGGATGACCTTTTTGATATGTTCTTGGATTCAGTTTGCAGGTTGCTTTTTTTTAACACTTGCTTTAATTAATTGCTAGCCTTAAGTTGACCATGATTTGGCTCCATGGTCTTTCTCCTTGAAACTGTGGGATTAATAAGGGGTAAAGACAAGGCAAAACACTCCCAGCAGCAATGGAGGAGGGTTCCCCCTTCCCCACATCCTCTTTAGCACATGTTGTCACTGGAATTTTTGATCTTGATCATTTTGATGGGTGAGAAGGGGAAATCTCAGAGTTGTTTTGATTTGCATATCCCTGATCACTAAGCATGTTCAGCATTTATTTAAGTGTTTCTCTGCCATTCGATATGATATTCCTCTGTTGAGAATTCTCTGTTGAGCTTGTTGATTCTTCTTGTGGTTATAAAATGAATTGAGCAATATTCCTTCTGTTTCTGTTTTGTGAAATAAGTAGGCATATTGGCATTCTTCTTTGAAATTCTGGTGGAATTCTACACTAAAATCATCTGGCCCTGTTAATTTTATTTTTTTGTTTGGGAGACCTTTAATGACTGCTTCTATTTCACTAGGAATTAGAGGTTTATTTAAATTATTTGTCTAATATTGATTTAACTTTGATAAGTGGTACCCATGAAGGAAATCATCAATTTCTTATAGATTTTACAATTTTGTGGTATACAGGTTTTTAAAGTATGTCCTTATGATCTTCTTGGTGTCTGTTATGTCCCCCTTTTCATTTCTGATTTTGTTAATTATTCTCTTTCTGCCTTTTATTTAGTTTGAATAAGGTTTTGTCTATCTTGTTGATTTTATCAAACAACCAACTCATTGTTTTCTTGTTTCTTTGTATATTCTTCTTGTTTCTATTTTATTGATTTCAGGCCCCATTTGCTTATTCCTTGTTTACAATTTTCTTCTCTAGAGCTTTCAGGAATGCTGCTAAGCTGACAACCTAGCCAATCAAATGAAGGTAAGAATTGTACTCTGAAGCAATTATGGGTTATCTCCTGCAAGATCAAAAATCCAAAACGAATAAAAATGTTCCATTTTAAGCTAGTTTGGAATGATTGTCACAGGCAGAAGAGGAATCAACAGCAGATCTATTTGTCTCTACTCACTTGTGTTTAATCCCTAACATTGTTTATATAGAGTATTTCTTCAATTGGGGTTCCTTGCATAACTCACAGCATTGGGAGCATCGGTTGCAGGTGCAGACAACACCAGATTTGGCTCAAGGATGGTTGAATTCTTCTTTCCAAAAGAGTTTAAAATAGAAAAAGTTTTATCTGTGTTGGATTTTTGATCTCGCTGAAGGTAACCCATAATTGCTTCAGAATGTAATTCTCCCCTTCATTTTGATTGGCCAGGCTGTCTGCAGTGAGTTCTCATACCTACTTGTGCATCTGCTCAGCCATCTGCAGTGTAAAATTCTGTCAATCATTCCTACCTCAGGGAAACTTTGAGATTTTAGCTTTGGAAAATCTCTGCCCTATAGAAGGATTAAGTAATATGCAACTGGTAAAAGCACTTTAACATTGTGCCTTACTTTAGATGAGTTCCTGGATATATGGATTGCAGATTTAGGATTTTAAATTACACCAATAATCTTCCAAGTAGTTCATGCTGTGACTGCTGGAGAACATGGCCATGAATTTTTCTTCCTGTCACAAATTGTGTTTTCAGTTCTGATCGTGAAGGTGTTGCAGAGCAAATGAACTCACAGCGTCAAGGGGTGTAATCCACTGTTCGGTCACTCTGATTTTTCTATTCTGGATAGTTGTGTTTGCTGGGAATTTGTGGTGGTAGAAAGAACCATAATCTTGGTGGTAATTTGGCAGCTTCTTAGAAAAGCCACTGGTTCAATGAGATAGTAAGTCTAGCATGTAGTTATTGATTTTTTTTTTACCAATCCTGAAAATTATACACATTTTTAGCTCCTATTCCCTCTTCTGTTACCAAGGCAATACACACTGAGTAGCTTTACCTGCCTTATGCATGCAATCAACAGATGGAACACAAAACCCTGTCAATCATTCTTACAGATAAACAGAGTTTAGCTTCGGAAAAATTACTAGCCTTTATAAGGATTAAATAAGATGTAGCTGCTAAAACTACTTTAACATTGCATCCTACTTTAGAGGAGTTCCTGAAAATTTGGGTCTTTTCAGATATACTTAAATCCTTATATTAAGTTTGTGTAGCTGTTGAAGGATAGCATCCATAGGCCTGTTTTATTGTAACTCTTGATGGTAACTCTCAAAGCCCCTGGGAGTGGATGCAGTCTACTTTTCAATATACACTTTCAGTTTTGGCTTATTTGGGTGTATTTTTATTATTCCCTGCTCTGCTACCATTGTTGACAGATTGTGGTGATATAAATAGAAACCACTTTCATTGACATGACGTGACCTTCCTTCTCAAGCCTGGCTCTTTTCCCGGTGTCAATGGATGGGGCTGTCATCTGCTTGGTGGCTTATGCCAGAAGCCTCAAAGCTGTTTCAATACCCCCCATTCTCCCCAACTATATGTAATCCATTACCTAATCCTATTTAGTTCTGAAGTAGTCACTCATATGGCCTTGCTTGTATCTTTCTACCACGTCTTCCAATCAATAATGTCCATTGTGTGGCTAGAGTGATAGTCTCAAGAGTTACCTGTTCACATATGAATTAATCTCACAAATATGTCTTGTGCCTGTGATGGATGTGGAGGGCATATAGCAGACAGATATGAAAACGGGAGACACTGGGCTCAGTCTCCTCCTCTAGACTATAGATGCTCTTTGGTTATAAGCTTTCCGGTGCTTTTCAAAATCTATCCCTATAGTTTCTCTTCATGTCACCCTTCACTTCTAACCACTTTTGCTTGCTTATATCCTTTAAACGTTCCATTTGGTCTGCCACCTCAGGCCTTTTGCCTGTGTTGTCATGTAGGCTGGAGATGCTTTCAAACTCTGCCCTTCTTTATCAGAAGGAAGATGGCTGACTCTGATGCCGTGGTCAGAAATGTGGTCATAGCATTTTTGCTAACACATATGGAAGGTACTGCACCTCTCTAGCCTTGCTAGGAAAAAATCACCTTCTCTAAAGTGAAGCCTTGAAAAGGCTGTGTAGTTAGAGCCAGCATGGCTGGCAACCTCCAAAGGAGACACAGACATCACTTGATCTTCCATTCTTCAGGTCTAAATCCTGATCTTCTCTTCATGATGTCACCAGCATGTCGCAAAACATGACCACTGCTTTCTCCTCCTCAGTCACTGTCACTTTGCAGCAGTTCAGATAAGCCAGACTTATCTCATCACCTTACTACACAGGCTTAGTTTAGCCAGCAAGGGATCCTTATTTTTTGTCCTAATAGAGAATGTCACGCTTCTTACTGACTTCACTTCTTATCTACCAACTCTTTGTGATTCAAAGGTTTTTGTAAAATATTTGTATTTTTAAAAAATGTTTCCTTTCCTAACTCAAGCAGATAATATGGATTGTTAAACTGTATCTAGGAAAGATATGTTTGGAAGTTTCTTGGATCATTCCTGAAAAAATACAATCCTACAGAATTGGCAAGAATTTTAAAAGAGAGGAATGTGGCAGATACCCACGATCAGGCAGGTCTTCTCAATACGTTGAAGAACATGCTCCATGGGGTGTCAGATGTGATAGTTTCCCAGGGCACCCTGAAATCCAGGTCTGAGCCTTGCATGCTTTTGATTGGCACTAAAGAAACAGGAGGGAAAGGACAGTATCATGTGGGTAGAGAAAGGGTGGCTTAGATGTGACCATTGTTGAGGGATGGTCAGTGGCAAGAGAAGTTGGTGATGGAGTTGTCACAATGCTAAAGAATATATGCTTGGGCGAGCACCAATAACTAGTCCATTTACAGCTGAAATTCAGCTAGTAGGTGAAATTAAGGTGAACGATAGAAAAATATTTGTATACCACAGCCAAGTGGAGGATAGTGGTTAAGTTTGGGCTAGAACTAGCTTTGTTGTCTCATGGCTGTGAGGCTTGGATACCACAATCAATAATGGCAACTCTAGTCTCATATATGAAATAGGGCAGTAGTAGCATTTCCCTCCTAGTTTGAGCACACCAGTCTAGGAACCATCCTCCTGACTTCATTGTCCATGGGAGCATTGCTTTAGGGGATTTTAGGCAGAACCTAATGTCCAGGTCTGGGTAATATAGAAAAAGCGCAAACAGATCCTTGTATATTGACTATTTCCAGAGCCTTTGATGTATCAGGGGAACAGTTAATTGTGTTTCTCATTTGGACTCAAAGCTAGTGTAGCCAGTCCATTACTTACAAACATTTGCTTTCTGTTTAGATTCAGAGCATCAAAACATTTAAAGTGCACACGAACTACCTTGAAGGCTTAACTCTGTATTAGTGACAAGTTCCCAGGTCAGGGACTGTGTTTGGGTAGCCCAGGCCTAGCTTCTGATAGAAGAAACAAGCCAGTGGAAGTGCTGAGAGAATCTGGAACAGATTGCTGGAGAACCTGATGTTTTTGCCTCTCTGTGCAGTCCATTGTCCAACTACCATAACGAAGAGAACAATTGCTAACCTACGACATCAAGACTTTCAGAGAGCTGTGTTTGAATGAAGGAATTGAACCACAAACCTAGTCATTTCCCACTTCCTGTTCAGTGGCAACATGGCTAATCTGGCCCCCGATTCTTCAGTTTTGTGTGACTGGCTAATGAAGTCAGGTACCCTCTGGAGTCAGGCCCCGGATAGAGTGTCTTCATTTTGTTTGGTTTTCCTTCTTATGTTTTATCCTATACTTGCTATCAAATTTGATTCTCAATAAAGCTTCATCCACAAGGTAAACATTTGAGGACTTCAAATTCCATTCCCAAAGCCTCTCATGTTTCATCCCAATTCTCAGAAGAGTCTCTCCTTACTATCTCAAACTCCTCCTAAAGCATGGCAGGCAAGAATCAATCTGCACTCAGAAAGGCAAAGGGGAAGGACATTGGAAGAAGGAAAAAACAAGAAACAAGACAGGAGCCTACCACAGAGGGCTTCTGAAAGACTCAACCCAGCAGGGTATCAAAGTGGAGGATGAAGATCATCCTTTTTGGGCAGAGTGCAGGGAATCTTAGGAAAGAAGGGGGAGATAGAAAGATCTGAAAGGGACAGGAGCTCCACAAGGAGAGCAACAGAAACAAAATTTCTGGGCCCAGGGGTCTATTTTGAGACTGATACTCCAACCAAGGACCATTCATGGAGATAACCTAGAACCCCTGCTTAGATGTAGCTCATGGCAGCTCAGTGTCCAAGTGGGTTCCCTACTAAGGGGGACAGGGACTGTCTCTGACGTGAACTCAGTGGCTGGCTCTTTGATCATCTCTCCCTGAGGGGGTAACAGCTTTGCCAGGCCACAGAGGAGGACAGTGCAGCCAGTCCTGATGAGACCTGATAGGCTAAGGTCAGACGGAAGGGGAGGAGGACCTCCTTTATCAGTGGACTTGGAGAGGGACATGGGAGGAGATGGGGGAGGGAAGGTGGGGTTGAGAGAGAATGAAGGAGGGGCTACAGTTGGGATACAAAGTGAATAAACTGTAATTAATATAAAAATTAAAATTAAACAACAACAACAAAGAATTCTTAAAATAGTCATTCTTAATTATATACCACGCTTCTAGCTATTGACTCTTGTCATAGATGCTCTTCTTTTTCTGGCTATCTTGCTGTGTATATGTATTTAGCACCTGTAGAGAATTTTTTATAGACTTTAGACAATTTCTGTCCCCCACAGAATAATTTCTTGGCCACATGCTTGCTGTGTGTTCTCAGGAATTAATCAGAGAAAAAGGAAGAGAAAGATGAAATAATAATCATAGAAGGTATATTAGGCATCTGTAAGTACTCACCAAAACGCCTTCTTTCAATTTCTTCAGCAATATATTCTGCATCCATAAATTGCCATGAAAACTATTTTGTCCATCCTGTTCCCTCCCATTTGACATTTAAAATGTCAAAAATAAGGGATATGCTTTTTTTTCAATCCCAGAAAAGTGCCATTACAGTTTAAAGATGTGGTAGTTGTTTTCCATTTGTAGAAATCATAAAAGTGAGGGTTTTTAGACAGTGGAATGTGTTGTTGAGATCTTAATGAGTTGCAAATGTAGGGGAAATCCTTAATACTTCCTTTATGCAATAAAAACAACCATGTCTGTAATCATTTGGGAATTTAAAGGAAAGAAAAAAACTTTTGGAGAAAACCTTTTGAGCTTTTGCTTACTCACATAAGAACAAATGAGTAAAGACTGTCAGACATGAGTTGTTTGGCCATTATGAAGGGACAAGACCTCCCCTTAATGTTTAAACATATGCAGAAGTGACTGTTGCTTCATAAACATGAGATCAAATCAAATCTCCAAGAGAACTGAAAGACTGTGGCAATTTTTCTATGCCCAGTGTACAAAAACAATAGCATTTCCCTTAGCTTTGAGAGGGAGAGCTTCTGGCCCTCCTATAGGGACTGACTTTTAGCCCAATGTTTCCAACTGGATTACTTGCTTTTTTAAAACTAAAACAACAACAACAACAAAACAAAAGGGACAGACATCTATCTACTCAGAATGGTATCTGATGCAAGCATAGTGGCCTTTCTGGAACTCAGTACCAAAGCCAACATGCTCACCGTGGGACTAACCCCGGCAGTCTCACTTAGGCAAAGTCAAAGAGTGGTAACAGTGGCCATTGGTGTTGGTGTTACCACACTGACCATGCTGATATATAGTGGAGTGAGCATGATGTGGGAGAAGCCATCCAAGGGACAATTCATGAGAAGGCTGTGAATTGGGAGGACCTCTTCATTGTTTGCAAACTGAGGCTCACATTTTAAAAAGGGAAGTTGCTGAAGGCAGGCTGTCAAAAGACCATCATGGATCTGAAGCCATCTGAATGTCTTTCTTATCTGCTGGCACAGGAACTTCATCCCAGGAATGTATAATTCCCCGAGAATGATGAAAACAATGTTTTCACCAGTAAGATAACATTTATTGGTTCCTGAGAGTCATCGAAGAACTGTTGTGTTGGGGGATAATGAAAGCCTTGGGTGTCTCCTACTTCAACCCCTGTGTATTGAAAGGCTCTAAATGAGCCCAGGCTGAACATAAATGATTACTCAGGTCGACTTCAGGTTAGACTGACCTAGTACTGCCATCCAAGGACCTAAGGGCCTACAGCATCCTGGGCTTTTCAGTTACATCTTGGTCTGAGAGAGAGGCAGAGAGGACCCTTTACAACTTCAAAGACTCAAGGTTATATAGATTATTGCAAAGCACAGGAAAACGTCAGGGCAAGCTCTGATTCAATTCTGCATCCCTGGAGGAATGTGTGGTGGTCCTCGAATTCATGACGCCAGCACCCACATGTGATCTTTGACTTCAAGTTGAATGATGAGGAGATAGCAGCCATTCTCAGATTCAGCTGAAACCCGAGAGTCTGTGGCATGCCTGGGATGGTGAATATGGAGGGACACTCAAACCCAATTTCCTGATGAGACTGCACAGTGGATCCGTTATTTCCAATGTGCAAATTACTCCTCTTGAGTTTTATGTTTAGCCAAGCTTGTCTAACACCATGTGGTAGTGGGCTTGATGTAGGCTAGAATCTTGACAGTACAATAAATCCTCATATTCAACCAGAGGCAGACTTTCTCCCAGAAATAAGATTTGAGGAAGCAAAGGCCACTTTATTTCACTAATTTGATCTGACTAAATGTTTGTCAAACACCAGGAACTCTGGTAACACTGGGAATACAAACAACAAAATACTAATATTAACTGGGAAAAAAAAGACTGAAAATGCACCGTCTGATTTGAGCATCAGTCTGGTGTAGGTAGAAATAGTTTCAGTAGGCCACAGTTTCATTCTCATTCTGAAAAGTCCTTAGCGTGATTGCTGAAGGTTTTGCCGCTGTTTTTCTGCAAGATGGAGGTGTTTAATGAATGCTCACGGAGTCTGAAGTTTAGTGCAAGGTTTTCAGTAGCAATGCAGCGCGATGAAAAGAGCAGAACTAGGGTGCCTCCTCACATGTGCTCATGGTGAGCGGATTCCGAAATATTGATCCACACATAAATACAATCTGCTTGGTCTGTGTAATGTTATTTGTGTGTATGTTTTTAGGGCTGACTGCTTGGTAATGGATAGCCAATCAGTATACTATCCTACTCAGAAAATGTATATGGAGCTATCCTATTAGCTATTGACCCCAAATACCTATAGTACATGTAATTCTGTATATAAATATATTATAGTTTAAATGAAAATTTCTATCATTATCTATTCATCATCTATCTGTCTATCTCTTCTATAGCTATTTTTATTTATCTGTGAACTATCTAGCTAACATCTATCTATCTATCTATCATCTATCTATCTATGAAAAGATTGTTTTCATTAATTTCAATCATATGGAAGTGTGTGTGTCCACAGGTTGGTTTACACATTTAAACGCAGTTGTGTAAGGAAGTCGGAGGGGAGAGGCTTTGGATCCTTTGGAGCTAGAATTGCAGCTAGCTGTAAGCCACCTAATGCAGGTTCAGGAGACTGAACTCAGGACCCCAGAAAAGCAGCCAGTCCTCTTAAGAGCAGACCCAGCTCTCCTGTTCTTAAACTATATTTTAATACATTTCTTTCAGCAGAACTGATTGAGATTTTTTTCCCCTCACTTTTTAAATTTGTTCTTTCCGTTGAATATTTGTTTTGGAATAAAATACTTGATTGACCGTTATTTTTTTTTTTTCTGACATTTGGCATTTCTTCTCCATTGCCTTCCGATGTCTACTGTTTTTTTTTGTGTGTGTGAAATCGGCTATTAGGCCAGTTGTCTTTATCATGCTCAGTTAATCCACCGTTACACATTTCTACATGCATTCCCAGCTTATTTAACAGGCTTCTCAACGCTGAGATTTTAGGGATATAATCTATTTTGGAAAACAAAAAATCCTACTACTTTTAAAATTACCTCTCCATATCATTTCATTTCTCTTCCAGGAGCTCTCATTTCACTGAACTTCTTAGTTTGTTTTCCAAGATTTTAGCTTTATTTTTTTTCCCTAATGATTTCTGCCTCTGAGATCCAGTAACTATCCTTCAGTTCTCCTGTTTTCTTTTTAACTCTTGATTTCATTTCTCCAAGCATCTTAGGTCTCCAGGTTGCTGACCACTTATTTTTCAGTGTCTTAACTTTTCAGCACTGTAAAAATCAGTGTTTTCTTACATTGTCTTTAGATTATTCTTCAGTAGCTTTCATTCTGAAACTCTGGTTCTTCTACATCCCTGTTGCCTCTCCGAGGCAGGCCTATTCCCAAATGATGGACATCATTTTAGAATAGATTTATAACCATTTTTTTTTGTGGTTTAGAAGGAAGCTTGCCTCTTGAAGCCTGGGATGTGGAAAAATACTTTAGTTGAATTATTAATTTCCTTATACCATGTCATGCATAGGCACTGCTGCTCCAGGGAGGCGTAGTGTGCTACCTTCTCAGCTCGGAGGTCTGCACACCACAGAGGTACATGCAATTAAGATTAATGATCTGCTAAATAAAATTATGCTGTGTGTATGCATTACACAAGCTCATTTGGTGACGGACAGCTTGGCTGGCAATAGGATCCCTGTGTCCCTGTGTCCTGAAATCAGAAGGAGAGCAATCAGGCAGACAAGGAAGGGGGCTGGTAGAAAGGAGAATGTGGGGAGAGGACTAACATGAGCACAATTACTAAAATGCTGTAATGAAACACATTACTTTGTATACTAATTTAATCAACTGATTTAAAAAGGATTGGCAGTTAGTAGTCTAAATTTGGCATTTAACATTTTCCATTTGAACTTACCCAGTCAGACCTGATAATCTCTCTCTTTTTTTAGTGTAGATTTTTAAAGTAAACAGATTTTTAGAGAAAATTTAAACTGTCATAATGTGTCACAAAAGAAACCTTTGTTAATAAATATAGAAAGGCTAGAATAAACTATAGTGAAGGCAAATATGGCCAGTACCCTCTCCTAGGCTGACAACCATGTTGTCATCTTGATATTATTAAAGTTGTATTGTCTTGCATACATAGGCATAAAAAACAAATTTAGACCATATGCTACATTTTAATTTATAACAATTTTTACTTAAGGTAACATTTAACGCTTCTGAGTATAATTTTAATTAAAATAATATTAACTTATTTACTTAAGAGAGTTAGTATTTATTTCACTTTACTATATTTAATATTCAAATCATGGCTCAATGGTAGAGTACAAGCATGGGTTGTTCATGGCCTAGAAACACACACACACACGTACAAGCACACAGATGCACACAAGCTCTACACGATGTGTTCTATCCTTTTTTGTCTTTCACTTATTTCCTTCTTTCTGTTTTGTTTCTATAAGGAAAATTTTGTGGTTTTGTTTGTTTTGAGAGAAAGAGCAAACACTTGATTTTGCAATCCTCCTTGCTTTCGCCTCTCTAATGTTTGCACTTTAAAAATTCACTTTATATCTGGATCATAGTCCCTTTCTCCTCTCCTCCTGATCCCGCTCTCTTCCCCTCTGCCCCTTTTCCCTTTCTTACTCCTTAGATATGGGGAAGCCCTCCCACTACCAACCCACACCAGCACATCAGGTTGACTCAGGACTGAGCACCTCTTCTTCCCCTGTGGTCTGTTGAGGTTGCCCGGCCAGGTAGAAGAGATCAAAAAAGCAACAGAGTCCATGTCAGAGACAGCCCCCACTCCCCTTTCTAGGGGACCTACTTGAAGACCAAGCTGCCCATTGGCTACATATCTGTAGGGGGGCTAGATCCAGTCTATGCATGGTCCTTGGCTGGTGTATCATCCTCCATAAGCCCTCCTGGGCACAGGTTGGCCCTGTTAGTCTTCTTGTGGAGTTCCTGTCCACTCCAGATCCTTCTATCATTCCTTCTGCTCTTCCACAAGATTCCCTGTGCTCCGTCCAATGTTTGGCTGTGAGTCTCAGCATCTGTTTCAATCTGCTGCTGGGTGGTTGAGGTATCAGGGTGACTGTGCCTTCAGAGAATGAGTTTGGTAATGTTCCTTCTGTTTCTATTTTGTGAAATAATTTGAAGAGAACTGGTGTTAGCTCTCCTTTGAAAATCTTGTAGAATTCTGTGCTAAAATCATCTGGTCCTGGGCTTTTCTGGTTGGGAGACTTTTGGTGACTACTTCTATTTCCTTAGGAATTACAGGGCTGTTTAAACTGTTTACCTGCTCTTGATTTAACTTTGGTAGGTGAAATCAATTAAGAAAAATCATCCATTTCCTTTAGATTTTCCAATTTTGTGGAATACATGTGATTTGTGCCTTCAATCCTTTTTATATGGTTTATGACATTTATTGACTTATAAATGTTGAGTCATCCCCAGCTCTCCAGGACATCATGGATGATGTTTTTAATATATGCCAATATTTTGTTTGCAAGTATTTTATTGAGGATTTTTCAATCTGGGTTCATCAGGGATATTGGCCCACAGTTTTGGTGTGTGTGTGTGTGTGTGTGTGTGTATTTCTTTACCTGGTTTTGCTATCAGATTATGTTAGATTCATAGAAGAAGTTTGGAAGTATTTCTTGAATTTCTTTTTCTTTTTCTTTTTTTTGAATTATTTAAAAAGTATTAGCTATAGATCTTCTTTGATCTAGAATTCTGCTGTGAATCCATCTGGACCTGGGACTATTTTAGGTGAAATACTTTTTATCACTGTTTTAATCTCCTTATGTTCTAAGGACTCTATCTATCTATCTATGAGGTTTTTGATCATTTCTTTTTTCTTAATTTATTTTTTGTTATCAATCACAGGTTAGGTACTTTGCATCCCAAGCGTAGCCCCCTCCCTCATTCCCTCCCATCCTCCCCAACCCTACCTCATCTCCTCCCCGCCCCCTCCAAGTCCACCAACAGGGGAGGACCTCCTCCCCTTCCATCCAATCCCAGCTCATCCTGTCTCCTCAGGGCTGGCTGCCATATCCTCCACTGGGATCTAGCCAGTCTGTCACTCCCCAGCATGTATGGGGGCGGGTCAAAGAGTCAGCCATCAAGTTCAAGACTGAAACAGTCCCTGTTTCCCTCACTAGGATCTTTAGTCCGACACCGAGCTATCCTGGGTCCCATCTGAACAGGGGTTCCAGGACACATCCACA
>CM053756.1:9032527-9080631 GCA_028658305.1 Pachyuromys duprasi
TTTCTCCTCAGACTGCCCGCGAGACTGTGTGATCCAGTCTATAATGGCGGGTGCGGGCGCCCAGAGTGGCGGCTGCTCGTTCAGATCAGAGCTGTGCGCCGCTGGTCACCAGGAGGTTTTTCCAGGGAATAACTGGGTGTCCCTAGGGTTTTCCCACTTGATTTTCTCACCGTGGGAGTTCTGCTCACCTGGCAATCACGGATGCTGGCGTTTTAGGTCCCAGAGTTCAGTCTCCTGGTCGCTGCGTTGTTTCTGCTCTCCTACTCCTCAGACACTGTGTCCTCTAGTGGCAGCCATCTTGGATCCCTCGGTATATAATTTCCAGCTTTGTATTTTTTATAAGTAGAGGAATAAAAGACAAGTGAAGAACCCCTGCCAAATAATTAAGCCACCATTTTATATGAACAGGATATATATGTGCATATATATAATCATATAATCATGTGAGTATCATGAAGAGTAAATTGCCAAAGGAAGAATGATGTATGTATTAATCATCGACCTTTGTGTGTTAGATGACACAGATCTATGAAGGAATAAATTTCTATAAGGCTGAATTTGATATGCATTGACTTCATTTCTGTGTGCTTTATAGTGTAACTGAACATCATATATAGCCTTTGAATACTTGAAAAAATTTCCCAGGCTGCTGGCTCAAGAAAAGCATCAGAAAGAACAGACAATGGGGTTTTGTTTTGCTTTTTCTATTCATTATTTCTTTCTCATCTCGCAGTAGGGATTGAAATGACAGAATGAATGCTTTCTGTTCTTAACCCAGCTCTTTGTAAGTTGGGAAAGTGATTGGAAGTCATTAGGTTGTTGAATAATGCCATAGAGATAATAAAATGAACAACAAAGCAGGTGTGTTCAACAGATTCTACATAAGTCTCTGCTCAGAATCATTAGTACATATGATTAAAAAAAACTTTCTGAATAAATTTATGACTATGAGAAACATAACATGATAGGCATTCATGGTCTTGAAAGTATCCCAAATTCAAATGGAAATCTGTGTTCGTGGCAAATGGTTTAGTCAGGACAGCAGCGAGGAAGATATTGAGGGAGGCTTGGGGAAGATTATGAACATTTGTAGGTAAACTTTGGTTGTGTCTAAGCCAGTGTGGGACAGAGATTCTCTGCACTTGACTTTTGCCTTCTGAAGGCCAGTCATGCACCAGGCAAAAACTCCGACATCCTAAAATTAAGGTTATACCTTCCCTCAGTGAGTAGTAAGTAAATGTTGTACCACCGATCACACTCCTTGCACTAGGGACTGACCATTCTGAATCCAGCAAACGCATAAACTGAAGACTGGGAAAGACTGCTTCCTGCAACTGTATTTCATTTGTGAGCAGAAAAGACTAAGTGGTGGTGTTTTTAAACAAAATCCCAAAGGTTCAATTTTACCAGTAAAGACTCAGGAGCCAGAGGGTGAGCTGAAAGCCTACCAGCTCAAGGAGGCAAAGAAAGCCCACGGTTGACCTTCCGACTCAGCAGACATCCCAGAATGAAAGACAAACAAACAAACAAAACACACAAAAAAACCCAAAACAAAAAACCTACCTTTTCCTTCTCTGTGCTGTGCATCTCCCTCTATCTATTCTCCAGACTTCCTCTCACTCTATGGTTTTTTTTCCTATGTTCACTCCCTGTCAACTGGTTGCTTGCTCCATCTCTTGACCTTTGATTAACTTTATTTAATCCTGTTTACAGAAAGCTCTTGGATTAAAGGTGTTTGCTAGGGCTGAGCCACACCACAGCTAGAAGCAGGTTTTTCCAGTATACAATTTCCGGGTTCACAGTGTGATCAAATGTCCTGCAACAAAAAGCAAAGTAAACAAAAGAAAAGGTAAAACAGCATATGAGCTGGAGAATAAAGGGGAGGCTACTTTGTTCACTTGTCTAGGGAGCAAAGAGTAGTGGTCAGTATTGGTTTGGTAGCCAGCTTGACCACCAGGATAGTCCAATGGTTGTTCTGTAACTGACTGGTGAAGCTCAATGAAGTCCTCATAATATTCTCATTGGGCTCCTGGAAAATTCCCAAAGGAGAGCCATTGACCTGTATCTCCTGTATTTGTCCCAACACGAACATCTGAGCAGAAGAACTATGCCCCTGCCTTCTTGTCATTCTTCCTTTCATAGGTCATCCTCTGAATGTTTCCTTTCCTCTTGAGTAGCTGTATTAAGGTATAACTGGGAGTTTTGCCACCCACATACCAGTTTCTGAAATAAGAATTCTGGGTCTTTATTATTTATGAATGAATGCCTGGGTCATAAGCTTTGGCTCATTCCCTGACCAGCTCATAACTTATATTATATATTTCTTTTATTCTATGTGTGCCACATGGCTGGTTACCTCTTCTCAGTTTCATGATTCCGTTTTCCTCAGAGTTCAGGGCAAATCTCTCATCTTTGACTCTATCCCAGATTTCCTCTCTTTCTCCCATCTCCTATTTTCAGGCCAGCAGCTTTTTATTGACAGGTGATGCTTCTATATGGTACACAAGAGATTCTTTCTGCATTAAGTTGTCAGGGGACACATCAGTCTAAACCCTCATTTTTCACTGGTTCTACTTAGGTCTTAACCACCATCTTCTTGCCCTCACTTATACGTGGTACTGTGCTGTGCACAGTGTTTTACATACATTAAAATTTACTAGAGAATTAAAATGTGCAACACCTAGTGATTTGGAAATTGATCATAGCTAGGTATGTTTACTCACACTAAGCTACAGAAAGTCAAAATCTGTATGTTGATTTCCCTTGAAGTTGGCAACAGATGAAATAGCTCTCAAAGCACAATATCCCAGGGGATATTAAACTTCCCATAAGCACCCTGCTGCAATGGGTCTGGTTGAGAGAGGAGCTAGAGAGAACTTATAGGTGTTAAAATCAAGATGCTTTTTCTTCTGTCAATTTATAAAGGCTCAGAAAGATATTTCCATATAAATGCATAAAGAAAAATACGAACTAGAGTTAAATTTTATTTTCTCTGACTCTGTATTAATGCCAACGAAAGGCAAAGATATCTTTCTGAATACCCTATGAATGTATTGCTTGAAACATCCATTTGTAATCACTAAATACTTATCAAAGTGTAGCTGTGTAAGAAGAGAAACAAGTATCAATGGAGTTTCCTAATTATCCTCTAGTGTGTACATACAGTTGCATTCTTTAGATAGGCTTTCGTCTTAAGAGGAAAGATTGTATTTGTTCTTTGGGGAGGTCAATGAAAGCAAATGTGAGCATTTATGTGTGGTTCAACTTGTTTATTTTATTAATTATTTGCCTTTCTGCAGATGTGTGTCACACACACACACACAAAAAAAATGTATTACAGAAACTTTAAAAGAGAGGAACAACATAAAATCAACAAATTTAGATGACTTGTAGGGAGCACATGGATAATTTAATTTTTGTTGCCTACAGAGAGATCATATTTTATTCCCTGATCTTGCTCTCTTAGAAGGGGACTAATACAACGTGGAGCTTTGAGAAAGCAGCTGTAAGCCTTCATATTCCACTTTACTTGCCAAATATTTTATGACCAAACAGATGTGCATGCAAATCACACCTGCTCACGCCCCAGAAGCTGTGCTTCAGTCCAATACTTGGAAATAACTTCTGCCTTTAAGATAGAAAATGTCCTAAAGAATATTGAAGGCTGGACAATGAAGGTGTCGGCAGCTCCTGACCAAGGGCACAGCTGAGACATATGGTCACATTTTCATGCTTTCATGGGACTCCAGGGAGCACTGGATAACCAATCAATGAAAACCTATTAGATGAGAAAGTGAAGCCAGAGAATGTGCAGGGAACAATGAGGGGCAGCTTTCTCTGCAGATGCTTCTCTTTCACTGCTGTTCAGAAAGACTGAGAATGGCAATAGCCTTGCTGATACACTAACAGCAGGCACGGTGTGTTTTGAAAGTCAAAGTTGCATTCAGAGAAGACGAAAGGCAACATCCTTGACATTGACTGTTTTGATTACTCTTAAAGTATTTTTTGTTTGGATTATGCCATATATCACAACTTAGAGAGAAGGTCGGTGCTCTTTCTACAATGGTATAATAAGGAGAGACATGTCTCATTCTGTAACCCACATCCCCCAAAGCCACCCTGTGTAAAGAAAATACATTTACTGAGTGATGGGCATGATATCAGCGGCGTTGTGCCAGGCTCTGGTGCTTTTCCTGTCTCATGTGACCTCTTTCTACTTCTTCCTGGTGAAAGAAGGCTCTTTGAGTTGGCTAGACTTTATTGAGGCATGCTTGAAAACAGCACAATTACATTTCATTACATTCTTTGCAGACATAATGATTTATTGTTGTTAATAGCAACCCAAATATATCTGTTGCATATGCTTTTTATAAATGGCAGACACCAAACTCTCAGTGGTCCCTCAGTCTCACAGCTTATTATCTCTGTATTGGTCCCAAATCTATGCTGTTAAGGATTTTACATCTTTTATATTAAATTGTGTTTTCCTATTAAACTCTTAAACTTGCAAATATGCTTCAATCTCTATTTTTTATTAATATATAAAACACATAAGTTTGAATATTCTGAAAAACATCACATAAGTACACCCAGCAACTGCAACACAGACAGGAAATGTCGTACTACTCTGATCCCTTTGGGATTCTACCCACAACTTCTGTAAATAACCACAATCTTCATTTTCGAAAGATTAGCATAATTTTATCTGTCTTTGAAAACTTTTGAATGTTTCTCTCTAGCTTCATTTTTAAATTTTCCATGCTACAGAGTATTCCACAGAACTGCTTCTTCTGCTCTAAGGTTGGGACTCAATTCTTTTTAAACTATTAATTGGCTCTTTGTGAATTTCACATTACGCACACCGATCCCACTAACGTCCTTCCCCCTCATACCTACCCTCCACACTTGCAACCTCCCTTCCAACAGTGCAAAAGATCTCATTGAGGAAGCTGTGGTGTGTCACGGTGTGTCCCATATCTTTGCTTGCAAATACTCATTGCAATCCCTCATTGGTCTGGCACTAGGCCTCTGGCTTCTGCTACGCTATCAATACTAGGACCTCACTGGGTCTCCTCTCAGGTATTCTGTTGTTGTCCTGTGTCATGGAGATTCGGCAGTGTTGGATCTGTAGGACTGGCCCCTTCAAGCACTTCAGCAGTTCATCAATGGGGAAGATGTTGGGGTGGACCAATTCAAAGCTTTGGATCTGGGCTGGAGGAGAATTTGAGCTAGTCAATCCCCTCCCCCAACTCTCCTACTCTCATGTCCTTGGGGCTGACTTACCTGTAGTCTTCAAAACCAGAGCCATCTCTACCTTGCTAGTGAGGTGAGGTACAGGGCCTGCTGTCCTGCTCTCATGACCACGAGCAATCAACATTTCCCTTTCACCACACTTTTGCCAGCATATGCCTGCATTTGTTTTGTGTTTCACCTATTGAGAATTCTCTGCTTAGCTCTGTATCCCATATTTTAATTGGGTTGTTTGTGTTTTTGATTTTCAGGTTTTTTTTCTTCTTTCTATATTTTAGATACTAATCCTCTATTAGAAGTATAATTGATAAAGATCTTTTCCTATTATTTAGGCTATTGCTTGGCAGTAATGATGGTGTCTTTTGCCACACAGAAGCTTTTCAGCATCACAAAGTCCCATTTATTGGTTATTGATTTGAGTGCCTTGATATTTAAACACACATCCTGTGTAAAAGCTCTTTTTCTGTGCCATTGAGTTCAAACTACTCTCCACTTTGTCTTCTATCTTATTCAAGGTACCTACTCTTATTTTGGGGTCCTTAATCCATTTTGACTTAAGTTTAGTGCAGAGTGATACATATGGATCTATTTTAATTCTTTTACATGCAGCCTTTCACTTTGAACAGCACCATTTGTTGAAGATGATGCCTTTTCTCCCTAGCACTTCCCTCCACCCGCCCCTTTGGCTTTGTCAAAATCATGTGATCATGGGTATATGGATCTTCAATTTTTTCCATTGTCTGTTTTTATGCCAATACTATCCTGTTTTTATTATTATATCTCTAGCACAAGTTGAGATCTGGGATGATGATACCTCCAATAGTTGTTTTATTATTCAGAATTGTCCTGGATTTTCTGTTTCCATATGAAGTTGAAGATTGATTTTTCAATTTCTGTGAAGAGTTGTGTTGGAATTTTGATGTGGATTGTGTTGAACCCATAGATTGCTTTTGGTAGAATGGGCTTTTTACAATATTAACTCATAATTTCCTCAAGTCAGTGGGTGGCAAAAAGGAATTGAAATGATCCACGAGAAAAGGGTGTAATGGAAGTTTTGGTTTCTTTGTATGTTATGAAAATATGTTTTTTTTTAAGAAATAAAAAACTCACAAGTGTGGGATTTTAGTTGGGCTACAGTTTGTCCATATCTGTTAATTGTCACTATGGGGCATGACCTTTGCCAGCTGGTAATGGCCTTCCAGGTACCACATGGACAGGGGTATGGTCTAAGACTTTGAGAGTATAAATATGAGGCTGAGAAAGGGACTGGTGGTGTTCTGGAGTAGTGTTCGTTGTTGGCGTGTGGTGTGGAGCAGTTTGGAGAGACCAGAGACCAGAGAAGGTGTGGCAGTTTGGAGCAGGCAGAGAGAGAGAGAGAAACATTTCCGGCCCAGCGACATGGGGGAAATTGCTACCTGGCTGCATCTGCGGTGATGGAGATTGGTATAGAGCCCTAAAAGAACCCCTGACCCTAAGCAGCTGGGAGAAGTAAAGGGGATTTGGGCCCTCTCTATCAACTAACCTTTTCTCTCTCCAACTTAAGGGTGGGGGGTTGGTGAAAAGGAGGTAGAGGCCTAAACACCCCAAATAAAGTAGAATAAGAAAAAGACTTACAGGTGGCTTTCTACTTCAGAAGAGCCTTGGGAAAGAACTAGTCAGATCATGTCTACACCAAGAGGTGGTATCTCTACGGAATGAAAATGTGGTGGGAGGAGGGGTCCCTATAAACTGGCTGCAGTAGGACTAAGACTAAGTCTGAAGATACAGGGATGTCAGGGCTTGGGGACCCTGGGTCTGTACCAAGAAGTGGAGTCCCAGTAAATGGAGGTGGGTTAGAAGGAGGGGGCTCCTGCCAGCAGGCTGCCCAGAACTAAGAGAGGGTAATGGACAGTGTGGTTAGTGAGATTTGCCTACCGGATCCCTAGCTCAGTTTGGTCACTGAAAGTCCCTGGTAGAAAGTGTTTCTGGGAATCAGTGGCTGATACAAAAGTATGGGGATGGGGCCAGAAAAGAAAGCTGTTCGTAGGAAAGACACAGCTGAGTCTGCACATGAGGTGGAATTTGCAATGAATGGAGGCGGGTGGGGGAGGAGGCCTTCTGAAAGTGGCTGCTCCAGGACTGGAGTGGAATTGGAGATAGTGTAATGAAGGACAAGAAGAGTGCTGACATTTGCCTATCTGGTTCCCAGCCTATTGCTGCTACCAGGGTCCTAAAGGGGGAACCTTTATTTATTGTTGGCAAAAGTGTAGACTGGTGAAACCACTAAAAGATATCAGTGTGGAACTTTAAACTAAAAATTGAACCTACAGGGGCTGGGGAAATTGCTTAATTGTTAAAAGCACTTACAACTACTCCAGGGGACCTGGGTTCCATTCCTAACCTCACTGTGGTGGCTCACAACCATCTTCAACTTTGGTTCCAGTGGATCTCACACCTTCTCTGGCCTATGCAGGCACAAGAAATGCATGTGGTACAAAGAAATACATGTAAACAAAACATCCATGCATGTAAAATAAAATATACTCAAACTTCCACATGGTCCAGCTATACCGCTCCTTGATACCTATCCAAAGGACTCTCTATCCTTTGACAGAAATACCTGCACTTCTGTATTCACTGGGACTATTCACAATACCTAGGAAATGGAATCACCCTAGATGTCCATCAACTGCTGAATGTATCGTGAAAATGCAGTACATATACATAGTGGAACTTTATCCATCTGTGATACAATGAAATTGTTTAATTGGCAGGGTTATTGGTAAAACTGGAAAATATGCTGAGTTGAGATAACTCAAGCTGAGAGATAAATGATTTTATTATTTCTCCTATGTGGATCTTAGCTTCAAATGTGTAATTTTCTATAAAACTTTCTATGGATTGGGTTGAATGTGGAGGCAAGTAAGTAAGAAAAGGATACAGTGGCTAGTAAGTGAGTGAAAGGATACTAAATATTAGAGGGTGGAAGTTGGGGGAGGTAATGGAACTGAGTGCAGGGATGGAGAAAATGTGAGAGTAGGGAAGTAAGGATGCATGAAGCCATACAGAAACCCACTTTATAAACTAAAAAATCAGTACTGACTATTTCCACCACTTTTGGTTGCTTCTTAGAGCTACATGGTATGGCCTTATTGCTGGCCATCCCACACATGTTGGCTACAGGACACAGAAAAATAAAGTTAGAACTAAGTTGAAACCTCTCTCTCTTGGCTAGACTTCATGTTTCTAGAAGTCTCTACGTATGCTTCATTCAGATTTTAGGCCATGCTTGCTGAAATAACAACTCACCTGCCAGTGATGTACACTCACGGGTGCAACAGAATCAATTACATTGGGGACTAACAATTTTGTGATTTTACTGGAGGTCTGCTTCATGCAAGGGGATATGCATCCGGCACTATAAACCTGGTCAAAAGCCTACAGTTGTAGAGGTAATGGGCCCAAGGGCAAAACATAATATCATTGGTTCCCTAAACGGACATGTTGCCAAACTTCTTTCTGTATATTTATTGTTAGATCCATGGAGTAGTGTTGCTTTCACTGGACCATAAAAAATCTCCTTTTTTGCAGAGGAGATAGTTGATGCAGAGACTCATACCTAGTCAAAGAAGTGCGAAGTGGCTGTTGAGAACTCAGCCATAAATGGGATACCTTCCCTCACCTAAGGCCCAGGGAAAGTCATATAAAAGGGGACAGAAAGATTGTACTATCTGGAGGTTGGGGAGGATTGCAATTGTAAACACATGCTGTGATGGGTATCTGCACAAAATTAAGCCATTAAACTTTCCATCATGGATGGAGACGGTACCCGCATGGTACCATATCTTCCCGAGGAGCTATTGACTATTAATAGTGTCTGTGGATGTGTGTCATTTTCTTTGATACGTAACCACCTGGAACAAGAGATTTAGAGAGAAAGATGTGGGGACAACAGAAATTCATGGCAGGTAAATAGAAGCACTACATATTGTGTGCATGTATGAATTTGTCTAAAAATAAAAAATAAATAAAAACTAGAACTATGAGAAAAGAAGATTTTTATCATACCAATGAATGATGATATAAAAGATAACGATATAATTTAGATAAAGACTGATAATATCTGAACTAATGATTTCAGTGAGCTAGAAACAAAAAGATGAATGAGAAAGCTACTCAAGAGTAAGTAATTTGAAGATGATGGCTTAAGCAGACACTAGGGCATGGCCAGGGTGACTTATAGGCATCTTAATGGTACAATGCATGAAGGTGATATGTATAAGAACTTCATTAAATGAGCACAAGTATGTTTCCAAGTACGCTTCTATTGATTGGTGGTAAAAATATAATAGCAATGATAAAATAATAGAGAATGCTACTTATTTCATCCATAATGGTTTACCAAGTCTTTAAGAAGCCAGAATAGGCCCTGGACTAATCAACTGATGTACATTCTAAGAATTAGATCCATTGGCTTGGAAGGTTCAAAGACAAACCTGGTAGACATGTCTCTATTCTGTAGAGCTGATAGGATTTGGGCTTGTGGTGGGTTGTTTTGGTTGTTTCTTCATCTGTGAACAAAGATAATAGTGTCTATTTTGAAGATTCAATAGGATCAAGTGTATCAATCATCTATCAATAACCAATATATAGCAATTTTAGACAATAGACATTAGTTTTGTTACATCTAGTGTTTTGTTACATTTTGTAACAAAGATGCCAAAAGATGGAATCTGGGGGCTAAACTCACATTGCTGTTGCAGAGAACATGAGTTTAGGCTCACAATTGTCTGGCTTCATTTCTAGGGGATCTGATGCCATTTTCTAGCCTGCCCTCACATGTACATATCCCATATAGACATAACCAATCAATTTATCAATATATATGTGCATAAGATTGGCATTGTTTTCATCTTATTTGGCAGAGTTAACCTAGAGCTAGCCATTCTTCACATGTGGTTTTTTATTTAAAACAAAGATGTGAGCACGCTTAGCTCTTACTACACATATATTCCAACGTTACCCAACAAACTCTAATATTTTACTGATTATCCTATGTTTGTTTTCAGGGCCTCAAAGTTTATGCCAAGATGGAATTTAAGATTCTGCTGCATGTTCTTGACTTTTGAGACATAAACTTTCCATTGCCTTGGAATTAAAATTGTGCAGAATGCAGTATGAAAAGCTACAGCTACAGTTTCGCGGAGTGAAGAGTACGGTTATTCACCATCTGTACCTAACATCTGTACAGAAGACAAAAAGGCCTAGTACCACGCCAGCTCCCAAACCCTGAAGTGCTTGTCAAAGCCATGGCTTTCCTTCCTGCTAAGTGCGTGTGAGCATGAGCATGCGGTGCAAGTGTGCATATGTAATGTGTATTTGTGTGTTTGTGCATGCATGCGTGTGTTCGTGTTCATATTCAGAGAAGACAAGAAAGACCACTCTCCCTTGTTTTTAAGTATGCAGATTATGCATTATAGTCTGGGGAAACTTTTGAGAATGAAAGTGTTGAGCACAATGCAGATTTCTACATAAGTGAGATCAAGATTGATTGCGAGAGACACTTGTAGAGAGCCTTTTATATCTGCAGCTGTTTGCTTCCAAGCAACCCACCCCCTATCATGGCCTGTCATTTTCCTCCCTTCATCACATACAAACCCTCCATTATTCTGTTTTCTATGCAGTAATACAATAAAAATAAAGATATGGTATCAGATTCAGCTAGTATTATTGTGAAATAGTATTCATTACCTATACAAGTTGATAGCAATACATACTCTGATTTACTGATTTTTTTTCTGATGCAGAAAAATGACTTGAGATTAGATTTCTATTAAAACACCATACTAATTCAGCCAAATTTTCACTCCCTTGGCCATACTCCTGATTACAGTGTCATACAATGGTACTTTGGGATTTCAAACCCAGAGGGAAAGGACATCTTTCTAAAACCACCTAGGTCTGATACAGGTAGTGTTGTCATTTTTTGTGGGTTTTGTTTTTGCTTATTTGTTTTTGTTGTTGTTGTTGTTTTTTTTTTTTTTTGAGGCCTGAGGAAGGAAAGAGTGTTTCAGGAATCTCTCTACATGGGGTAATTTTGCTGGCAATGTGGAAGGCTCACGCAGATGTGAAGTAGCTACTGTGTCTTGTTATACTCTGAAGACTCAGTAGAAATGTTTTTATTACTAAAGCACAAAAATGGTGGACAGGCACATAGCCCGAGTACAAAAATGGTAAAGCTTGGGGGTGCTCGGCTTCCATTCAAATACTTGTCTCCTGAGCCCCAACCTAACAGTATCAGCACAGGACATAATGCTCAGAATGCAATAAAATACATTGGAAAAATTACTCCCAAACCACCACCACTAGCTGCAATATCCACTGTGCATTTTACAATTCTTTACATGAGACGTGAAAATTATCATGTAAAATGAATGAAATCCCAGAGAGCCTATTTACTGAGGTTAAGTGCAGTCTCTTCATGCTGGATTTACTGGCAGGGAAGGTTGAGCCAGATATTGTTGAAAGAGATTCAGGAGAAGGTTGACATCCAAGTCTATTGGTACCTAGACTAGGAGTGTGGTCCACTACTGCAGCTGTTGGCACTTACCTTGGAACAGGGCTGTGGTCATGTTACCATCCTCACATCGGAGCAGTGGGCAATATCAGGATTACAGGCATCAGGATGAGATGTGCTGGGTCAATAGAAGCAAGTGAGTTGGAGCAAGCTTCAACCATTGTACATGTGCACTGAGTCCTGCCTATAACATTCTAGTCTGTTCTTTCTCTGCTTCCAGAAAATCCGTGCTTTCCTATAAATATGCATTTCTTCAAAAATCAAGGAAAAGACACAAAAACTGAATGCTCTGAATCTGTTTTATTTAGCACTGCTTTTTATGTAGGTTCTAGGTTTGGTGGATGTGTCTGTTTTGATTTGTTGGCTGTTCATTTTTTCCCCTCAAATTTGTTTTCAGTTTTAAGCTTTTGCTTTATGGCATTGTACATTAAAAACTGGAAGGAAAAAACATATAGGATTGTTTTTTTAAGAGAGTGGCAATATGAATTCTCAAATATTTGACAAAATGCTTTAGACCTGTGAGAGTCAGTCTGTTTTCGTGACAGAGATGATTATATGTCATTTGAATTGCTCTTTTCATGAGTACATATTTTTTTTTCTGCTAAAGACCTGTCTTTATCTGAAAGTGCAAAAGCATTTTTTTCTGTTTGCATGTGACATGTATTTATATATGATTTCCTGACATGTTTTGTTAAAAAGTGCAGAAGCATTCTTATTGTATAGGTACATTGATATATGTCATGCATTGATACATGACTTTCCTGAGGTGACTTGGGTTTTAGAACATTATCATCGAGGATTTCCACAAGTCTCAGAAATATTTAAAATCAGTGTTTTAACCTCAGATACATTTATTTGATGTTAACCATATCAGATGGTATTTTGTATTTTTATTTATTTTTGTATTATTATTATTTACAATTTATTCACTTTGTATCCTTTGTATCCTGGCTTTAGTCCACCTCTGTCATCTCCTCCTGGTCCCACCCTCTCTTCTTCTTCCCTCACTATGCCCCTCCCCTAGTCCACAGATAGGGGAGGTCCTCTGTCTGACCCTAGCCCATCAGGTCTAATCAGGACTGTCTGGATCCTCTTTTTCTGTGGTCTAGTAAGGTCACTTGCCAAGAGGAGTTGGTCAAAGAACAAGCAACCAAGTTCATGCCAGTGACTGCCCCTGCTCTCCTTACTAGGGAACCCACGTGGAGCCTGAGCTGTCCATGGGTTACACTGAGCAGGGGGTCTAAGTCCTCTCCATGCAAGGTCCTTGGTTGATTCATCAGTCTCTGCAGGTTCCCTTGAGTCCAGATTTTTTGGTTCTGTTGGTCTCCTTGTGGAGCTCCTGTTCCCTCTAGGTCTTTCTATTTCCTCCTTTTCCCATAAGATTCCCTGCACTCTCTCCAAAATTTGGTTATGAGTCTCAGCATCTGCTTCAATCCCTGTTGGTAGAGTCTTTCAGGGGCCTCTGTGGGAGGCTCCCTGTCTTCTCCCACCTCCAATGTCTATCTTGTTTGACCTTCTAAATGAAGATTAAACATCTTCCCTAAGGTCCTCCTTGTTGTTTAGCTTCTTTAGGACTATAGATTTTGGTATGTTTATCCTATATTATACGGCTAATATAATAGCCATCCTACCAAATGCAATCTACAGATTCAATGCAATTCCCATCAAAACACTAACACAATTCTTTACAGACTTTGAAAGAACAATTCTCAATTTCATATGGAAAAACAAAACCCAGAATAGCTAAAGCTATTACAATCAAAGATCTTCTGGAGGTATCTCCATCCCTGATCTCAAGCTGTACTATAGAGCAACAGTAATGAAAAACAGCATGGTACTGGCCTAGAAGCAGACTGGTGGATCAATGGAATTGAATTGAAGATTCAGAAATAAACCCACACGCCTACGGATACTTGATTTTTGACGAACAAATCAGGTGGTATTTTGTACATGAAGGTGAGAGTGTGTCCCTGAGGTAAAAAGCACCGAGAAGGCTCAGTGAAAGTGAATCTCCACTGACATCCAGAGCCAAAACATGCCTCTAAAACCACTCAGGCTCTTTTCTGCACGTAGTGTATACTATATCCATTAACCTCTATTGAAGTAACCTTTTACATCGAATGAAAAATACCCTAACACATGATGTGCACTCCCTCACCCCACACCCTTTCATTCAGTTACTACTAAGGGCTGAACCCAGGGTCTTGTATATGCTGCACATCGATGTGTCACAAGCTGTTCTCCAGACCTCTTAGTTTGAACATAAGGCCTCAAGAGTTTTCTCAGGGCTGGCCTCAAACTCACAATCCCCCTGCCTCAGCCTCAGGAGTACCTGGGAGTACAGATGTGTGCCAAGAGGTTGGGATATAAGTGTATACTCTTCACGCAGCTGTGTGCCTAAGCTGTAGCCTTATTTTCCTTAGGTCTTTGTTGAAATGTCACCTCCTTACCTAGCTTCTATGATCTATCCCTCTTCTCTTGTGGTTCCCTCCTCCTACTTGACTTCTCTCCATAGCATTGCCTACAGATACAAGCCCCCAGAGATTCTACATTTGCTACTTGTGTCCTAGTTACAACAGCAACAGGCATGTGGTTAGTGACCATTAACTAGGCACAAAATGAATATGTCATTTTGTACATTTGAGAGCAGATTGTGTAGGAGAAATCCAAGGAGGGAAGTTGCCATGTTAAAGAGCATTTGTGATTTAAACATAATTACCAAATTGTTTTCCCCAGAAGTTGTAGAAACTTATACCCAATTCCCTCTCTGATTAAAAAAAAGTTTCTAATATTCTCCAAGTTGAGTTTTCATTTTACTTTAATGGAATGTATACATGAGTGGTGTGCACACTTCTAACTCTTTTAGCTGCTTACAATGACTGGTGATTAATGTTTCCCTTGATACCTTCTCAAATACCCACAGATATTCCTAGCACTCAAGCTATGGTACCAGAAGCTGTGTTCTGGTTGCATACTGGGCTCTCTCTGTAGGCGCATAGAGCTTCCTGACTGCGTGAGTGGTCTCTTTGTTATTTACCATGACATCTATCATTTACCAGTGCTGAGTAAATTTTTTTAGATATCCTTTTGCTCCCTGATGATAGTCCCTGAGTTATCATCTGCCTTTGATTAATCACTACAGAAATTCCTGTCACCTGAAGGAAGCCTTGAAGAGTTTAAGTTAGCCTGGGTGACTCCATTTTGAAATAAGGAACCATCTTGACCGGGAGCTGAACTCAGGTACCAGGAAATATCACAGAATGTGCACCTGGAAGAAAACAAAGTTAGCTCTCCAAGCAACAGCCTCCAGGAAATAGCACAGAATAAATGTTTAGTAAAAAATAGAGACAATCTCCCTGGCAATTGTGATTATGTAAACAGTTATCTCTCCCCTATGGCTTTTACCCAATTCTGTAATGTCAAGGCATGAACCCCCTTGCTTTCTTTCATGGAAACATGTACCCCCCTGCTTTCTGTCATAGAAACCCCTGCTTACAATCTTTGCCTTTAAAAATCCTGCTCACTCAGGGCTCAGGGTCCCACTTCTCTACTGCTGTGTCAGTGAGACTTGGGTCCTGAGTTCGATCGCTCTCATAATAAAGCTCTCTTGCTCTTGCTTTCAGTCCTCTCCTGGTGGTCTCTGAGGGTCCCGTGATCCTGGTATTACAGCCTCTTCTATTCAAATGACCCTTGTCATCTTTCCTTATAAAAAATTGTCCCACAGTGCTGTTGTAGAGCAACTGAGAAGCAGGGATATAATAGATGCTCTTGCCTTTAAATCTCTTGCACAGTAACACTTACGTATCTTCTTCTTTACCTCATGTTCTACACTAGACATTCCAGAATGGAAGAGCCAAACAGTACATCTTACTACAAAGAAGGAAGAAGGGCTAGGTCTTTTATATATAATTGGGTCTAATTTTAAAAGGTGGACTCAGTGTTTTATACTGTTCACTTAACCATAGCCCAGGAGTACTTTTGATTTCCTCTTTTTTTCATTTTATTTTATATTAATCACAAGTTATGTACTTTGTATCCCAGCCATGGCCCCCTCCCGCATTCCCTCCCGCATTCCCTCCCTATCCCCCCCGTTCCCTTCCTCATCTCCTCCCTGCACCTTTCCAAGTCCACTGATTTCCTCTTATGAGCGTTGGTGCTTTTTAGACTCATTTGTTTGGATGACCATGATTTCACTGAAAAACCACAATGGGAATTTCCTGTTGGCACTTGTCAGATTAGCTTGCCAGATGAACTGCAAATGTGTAAAGCACCAGATCCTCACAGCAAGAGAACATAGTTTTCCTGAGATGCTCTGCAGCAGTGGGACCTCCTGCCACTGTAAGTCTTAGCACACTGACACTTCTGTAGGACCTTCTGCCGGAAACAATGGAAGGTTGCAGGGAGCCATAGAGTTGGTCTGGCCTCACTGCCTTGATAGGCACATGTCATAGGCTTTTCTCAGGTTAGAGTCTGTGGCTAATGGGGCACAGCGTGTCTTCCATTTCCTGAGAGGGTGGGTCACTCCCTCAGGCAGTGAAGCAATCAGGATGCCTTGTATGTCTCTGTGTGTTCCCTCAGTAGTCAAGGAAACTTGAAGGGACAGTTGATCTTGGACATTAGTCTTGTGTACCCTGTGTAGCTTCCAAATTTCATTGTATCCTGGCAGTTGCCACCATGTTCTGATCCTGAGAACGGTACAAAAAGCCTGATTGCTATGGCTGGGTGTTGCTGATACACGCCTTTGATCTCAGCATTCCGGAGGTAGAGGGAGGTGGAGCTCTGGGAGTTGGAGACCAGCCTGGTCTACAGAGCAAGTTCCAGGACAGCCCGGGCTACACAGAGAGACCCTGTCTTTGGAAAAAAAAAAGTCTGAGCGCGCTTGATAAAATTGCCACAGCTTAGGTTTTTCTCTGGCCCCTCTAAGAAGCCTGGTTTCATTCCTCATGGTCATATCAGGTGACTTTGGCCAGGCAAGTAGGGATGGGAGTTTGTTTACAGGAGGTGTGGGTTATTGACATTTTTATAAAATTACTTCCTTAGTTTTTGAGATTATAATATAATTACATCATCTCTCCCCATTTCCGTTTCCTCCCTCCCAATCCTCCAATACACCCTTTCTTGATTTTTTCCAAGTTCATGTCTTCTCTTTTATTAATTTGCTGTTACATACATATCGATATTATAGATTACCTATATATGATACATCATATAAATCATGCATATATTATAATATACATTCCTAAAAACATGAAACAACCTGTTCAGTCTCTATAATGTTATCTGTATGTTTGATTTTAGAGCTGACCATTTGCTATTGGTGGTCCTTAGTTGCATTTTTGTGTAGGGCTGAGACCTCCTGGGGTACCTCAAGCCGTGAGAGCATGCTTATTGTTCTTGTCCTTATTCAGCTCATGTTTAGCCAGTCATGTTGGTAAGACTTTATGAGTGTAGTTTCTGACATTCACTTTTTGTTTGTTTGCTTGTTTTTCAAGACAGGGTTTCTCTGTGTAGCCTTGGCTGTCCTGAACTCGCCTTGTAGACTACGCTGACCTTGAGTTTACAGAGATTCGTTTGCTTCTGCTTCCCTGAAGCTGGAATTACAGGTATGGGCCACCATGCCTGGGTTGTTTCTGATGTTCTTTTTTAAGTTTAAATTTATTTTAAATAATTTATTCATTTTACATCCCTATTGTAGCCTCCTCTCTCATCTCCTCCCAGTTCCACCCTCCCTCCCTCTTCCCTCCTATTCCCCTCCCCTAGTCCTCAGAAAGGGGGATTCCTCTTTCCCTACCATCTGACCTCAGCCTATCAAGTCTCATTAGGACTGCCTGCATCCTCTTCCTCTGTGGCCTGGCAAGTCCCTCTCCCCCACTACCACCAGGGGGAAGTGATCAAAGAGCAGGTAACAGAGTCCATGTCAGAGACAGCCCTTGCTCCCCTTACTAAGAAACCCACATGGAGACTGAGCTGCCCATGGGCTACATATGAACAGGGAGTCTAGGTCCTCTTCAAGTGTGATCCTTGGTTGATGCATCACTCTCTGCACTCTCCCCTGGGCCCAGATTTGTTGTCTCTGTTGGTCTTCTTACGGAGCTCCTGTCTGCTCTGGGTCCTTCTGTTCCCCATTCTTTCCTATGACTCCCTGCACTCTGCCCAAAGTTTGGTTGTGAATCTTAGCATCTGCTTCAATCCCCTACTGGGTGGGATCTTTCCGAGGGCCTCTAATGTTAGGTTCCTGTCCTGTTACCTCTCTTCAACCACTTCTGGTGTCTATTCTGCTTGCCTTCTTGAATGAGAATTAAACACCTTCCCTAGGGTCTTCCTTGTTCTTTAGTGTTTTTAGTTCTGTGGATTTTAATATGGTTATCCTGTATTATATGACTAATATCTGCTTATAAATATATACTATGTATATACTATGCCTGTCTTTCTGGTTCTGGGTTACCTTACTCTACAGAACAAAATGATAGCCTACAGACTGGGAAACGATCTTCACCAACCCTACATCCAACAGAGGGCTAATATCCAAAATATATAAAGAACTCAAGAAATTAAACTCCAACAAGCCAAATAATCTCATTAAAAATGGGGCACAGAGATAAACAGAAAAATTTTAACAGAGGAATATCGAATGGTGGAGAAACATTTAAAGAAATGCTCAATATCCTTAGTGATCAGGGAAATGCAAATCAATACAACTCTGAGATTCCATCTTACACCCATTAGAATGGTAAGATAAAAATCTCAAGTGATAGTACGTGCTGGTGAAGATGTGGAGAAAGGGGAACCCTCCTATATTGCTGGTGGAAGTGTAAATTTGAAAAGCCAGTTTGGAAACCAGTCTGACACTTTCTGAGAAAAATTGGGAATAGGTCTATTTCAAGACCCAGCCATACTACTTTTGGACATATACCCAAAACATCCTCTACCACACAACAAGGAAATTTGCTCAACTATGTTCATAGCAGCTTTGTTTGTAATAGCCAGAATTTGGAAACAACCTAGATGTCCCTCAGCTGAAAAACGGATACAGAAATTGTGGTACATTTATACAATGGAATACTACTCAGTTATTAAAAATAAGGGAATCATGAAGTTTCTGACATTCTTAAGGACACAATCTCAGAGGAAACTCCCTGATCCTCTGGCTCTTACTATCTTTCTGATCCTTTTTATGTAATGCAATGGGCCTTAGGTACAGGTGTTATTTACTTTGTACAATGGTTTAAAAAGATTTACATGTATTACAGTAAGAATGTTGGACAAAGAATATTGAACAAAGATATAACAAAGATAATTGTTATATATCCTGCAAACTTAAACATGTATTTATATTTGTCATGTATGGGGAGGGTTGATTCAAGGGGAGGGGATGCTCCTTTTCTGAGGGGAAAGGTGGGGGAAATAGGAACGAGAAAAAGGGGAGACTGGGTGTGGAGGAGGGAGGGGGCACCATTGGGATGTAAAATAAATAACCCGAAATAAAATAAAAATTAAAAACCATAAAGCAGGCTTCTTATAATAACACCCCCTCCCCCAAAAGAAAATTGGATAAAGAATATTGGAAAAAGATAAAACAAAGATAATTGTTATATCCTGCAAACTTATGTCATATAACTTCTGAGGATTTATTTTCACATTTATTTATTTTGCTGTTTCCACACATGCATGGTACCAGAAACCAACTTTCAGGAGTGGTTTTTTCCTTCCACCATATGGGATCTGAGAATCAAGCTCAGGTAATCAGGCTGAGCCATCTTGCAGTACTCTTATTTCTAATAAATCCAATGCATGGACCTTCTGAACTTGGGTATGGTGCATACATTATAATCTGTGGTAATTTGTAGACATTGTCTTTACTTCTCCTTCATTCAGTGGAAAATGATGAAAGACACAATTTAGAATATAGAGGTGATACTTAACAATATCTAAATATTAAACCAAATTAACGATATGTTGAACAAGATAGAATTAATGATCACGGGGACTTTTTTTTCCCTAAAATTCACAAGCTAGAACTAGAATGTAGATTTTATGATCAAGGGCAAAGGAAATAATGAAGATTTTTACCTTATGCTGAATAGCTTTAGAATGAGTTTGCGCTAATATTCTTGTTGGGTATGACTGCATGAGATTTTTTTATAAGCAGCATCCACAGAGCCTGAATATTACAAAAAGCTCCAGTAGCTGAAGGAAGAAACACAGAACCCCTGAAGTGCTATGGGGCTGCATTGAAGGCATGTAATGTAGAAACCTCTCCATGCTGAGACTTCTTTCATGGGGTGGTTGGTGCTGTGGTAAAGTTTGTAAAATAAACATATCAACTAAACAACTTTCATTATTACATCTGTGGGGAGTCTCGGTATGAAAGCTTTCACATCAAGGGTAATTTCAGTGCAGACAAAAGCCTGAGTACGGAAGCTCAACCGTGCAATGACAAAGTTCTGGAAAAGAAATGTGAGCTTCGGGACCCGTGAAGTTCTACACGCGCTTTACTTAAATATGAATTATTAAATGATATTTTCATTTCATAAAATAAATATTTTATGTGGAAAAGTTAGTGCCTCTTCAGAAGCTTTCGTATCTTCTCCCTGTCACTCATGGTGCATTTTAAGTGCAGCATATGTACCTTACCATGTGACTATAGATAGTCTCCTATCTGCCTTCTGCTTAGCAGACAACAGGTCTGAAATTATTTGCAGTTTTGTTCTTGTCTTCCTTCTGTCCCATTCTGACACCAAGTGCAGTTTCCCATGTTTCAGGTGAACCAAAAGCACTACAAATTTTAAGGCTTGTGTGGAAAGTCCCAGGTATGTCTGGTAACTATGGAGATGACACAGTGGGTGAAGGAATTTGCCATTGTACCTGACAACTTGTATTCAATTTTTCGGACCCACAAGGTGAAAAGAGAGAGCTTGCTCTTGATAGCTGTCCTCTGGCCTTCCTGTGGTTGCCCATGGCATTCATATTCCACCCCCACAATAAATAAATTAAAAGGCATGATTTCTTTTTCTTAAGACATCTTGGGAAAACAGAGGCATTTTCTCACTGACACTAACATGTGAGCGATGCCTGTTCTCAGTTTGTCTTTCTTGGTTGACTTGCAGCTTCACTTTTTGGCCTTTTTGCATTTACAAACACCATAAAAAATGTAAAAACAAAATAAAACAAAATTGCACTCGCACCCATGTGTTCATACATCCACATCACACTCATACACAATCACACACACATAACATGTTCACAGACACACTCATATACACATAGTCACACACACAATCACACTCACAGTAAATCCAGACATTTACAAATGCACTGAAACATATATGCACACTCACAAAGCACACATATAGAGCCCACACTTACAAACACATTTATGTACACATAGTCACACAATTCACGCTCACACCCACCCACAGTCATATAACCACAGATGCGTACAGACACATATACTCACAAGCACACTGACACACACAATAACACGTGTAGCCACAAACACACACACAATCAACCACACATTCAAATACAATTAAAAATACTCACACTCACCTACATACTCTCATACCCACTCATGTGCACACTCATCACACATTCAGACTCATCACACATTTAAACACATGCACACTCACGAACACACACTCAGGGTTTCTGGGTATTGCGTAGACCACACACCTACGCTAATATAAAGGGAAATATAAGCGGACCTACCAAAAATCAAAAGAAAAAAAAACTCCAAGAAGAAAAAGAAAAGATTCCAGGGATCTGGGGAATGGCTTTATGGTGTAGAATGTGTTTACTATGCGTGTGACCCTGAATTTAATTTCCTGTACCACCCAAACCAACTAGCCAAATAACAAACAAAAAGCCCACCAACTGAAACCAAATAACAGCCAAACCACAACCACCACCTCCCCCCATACACGCAAGAGAGGAGAGAGAGAGACCAAGAGAGACGAGGGAGAGATACTGAGAAAGAGAGACAGGGAGAGACAGAGAGTCTGAGACTAATGTAAGAGGCTAACGGAGATGAGGGAGGGATGGGGAGAGTGGGAGGGAAGGAGGGAGGGGGCTACGCCGGGGATGCAAAATACCTAACCTCTGATTGAGATAAAAATAAAAAAAAATAAAAAAATAAAAAAAGAGGCTAACGGAATAGCCAGGGTGAAAACCCAAGCTGAATTCAGCTGATGCTTGTGTTGCGTGTCGGAATAAATTCGCATCTCCTCTATCTACTAAAATACAAACTCGCAAATAGAGTTTAAATAGTTAGTGTGCTCTGCATGCATATTTATGTATTATTATGTATGTATTTTGCAGATTTTGGTTCAAACTCTTACAGTGAGGAGAACGCTGCGATTGCTTTCTAAAGGGGCAATGGTCTGCAGCCACACACAGGGCACCAGCGCAGGAACAAGAGCAGCAATTTAGTGAGAGCAAAATTCTCGCACTTGGCTTCTAATAAGCATCTTGGGAAAGGTATCCAGGAAGCATAAACAAGTGTAAAGTGGCTGAAACTGCAAGCATATTTCTGAAGGTTTATGGTTTTGAATTTCCCAAGTATGTAGCTGGTGGGCACAAGCACTTGGCAACTAATATGCTAGAAAAATATTTAGTCAGCATTTTACACAACCTTTAACTTTTAGCCAGTGTTTTTATTCATGAATGTTGCAGTAACAATGCCTGGCAATATATTACAAATAACAAGGATGAGTTGCCCCAAACGAGTCAGTTTCCTTCCTTTTAATTTTACACTTAAAATAGCTGAGTTTAGCAGGTACATGCAAACAGTCTCACTTGGGTACTTACACAAAATATAGTGGAAGGTCATCCTTAGCTACATAGTAACTTTGAGGCCGCTTTGGGCTCCATAAGACCAGGCTTAGTTAATCTAAATTTCTTTCAAGAGCTTTAACTCCTTTTTATTAATATTAATTTTTATTTTTTAAATATTAATTGCAAGTTATTTACTTTGTATCCCAGCTGTAGCTTCTTAAGCCATTCTGTTGAGTTTATCTGTTTCAAGTGTGGCATTAGAAGGAAGTTGATGTCCCTGTGTCTTCCTTGATTATGGTTCACTTCGTTTACTGAGACAGGGTCCCTTGAAGAACTCTGATTCAGCTAGTCTGGTTAGCAAGCTTTCCTTGAAGATCACCTGTCTGAACTTATAGATGTATGTCAGTATGTCCAGCATCATATGATGCTGAGTTGAACCCATGGGTCCATGCCTGCTCTGCCAACACTCCCAGCTGAGCTACATGCATTCCTAAACCATCTCTAAAGCTTATTTGTTTACTCAATTTTCACTTGTGTGTATGCCTGTCTTTGTATGTGTGTGTGTGCTTGCATGTGTGACAGTCAGAGGACAACTCTTTTTTAATTTTTATTTTTTATATTAATTACAGGTTATTTACTTTGTATCCCAGCTGTAGCCCCTTCCCTCATTCTCTCTCGATCCTACCCTCCCTCCCTCGTCTCCTCCCTGCCCCTCTCTAAGTCCACTGATAGGGGAGGTCCTCCTCCCCTTCCATCTGACCCTAGTTTATCAGGTCTCCTCAGGACTGGCTGCAATGTAGAGGACAACTCTTAAGAGTAGTTCTCTCTTGCCACCTTGTAAGATATGAGGATTGAATACAGGTTGTCAGACCTGAGAAGTACCTCTACTCAACACGACATTTTGTTGGTCCTAATAAAATACCACAGATTAGTATTAATGTGAATATAACAATGCTCATGACACTGTCAAAAACTTAAAAGAAATACACAACAAACCCATGTACCATTTCCCTCACATTCTTGCCAACCACTTCCTCCCCAGAGCATACAGCAGTTTAAATTCTGGCATTGGTAAGGAGTGAAACTAAGATCCCATTAATTAACACTGGCATGTTTCCACACAAATGTGAAGTGCCTGCACTGAGGACCTTTCCTAGATGGCGGGCAGATCCAGAAGTCTTGGGGCCGTAGCTGTTGCTGCACTTGGCTTGGCTCTCAGGCTGAAATGGCCCTGTTGGTGAGTCTCCGGTGCTTTTCTGCCCTGGAGAAGGCACGGCTTTGGCTTCTCACGAGCTTCCATACTGCTCCTTTCTCCTTGCCTTCCTGTCTCTGCTCCTCTTCTCTTTGTTCTTTTGTCATAAGTCAATGAGTGATGCTCATGTCAGCAGGGAGATAGATGCCAGTGACAAGTCTGGCTATGGCTCACGCCCACTGTGTGTACTTGAAATCTCCATGTATGTTATTTAGATGACCTAAAAGTGGTGACTTCAGATCAGAACAGCATGCTGTGATGTTCACCAAAACCATCACACTGGAGAATTTCTGAGGCCCAGAGGAGTCCATCGATGTTTCAATAATACAGAGCTGGACAACACAAAGGCAAACCCAAAGATCTTGCCTTGGCACAGGTCTAGGTGCAGTAGCCAAAGAAAGGTATTCAGTATGCTTTCTTCATTTACAGTGAAGAAATACTGGCCTCCAGGTTGCACCCACCTTGTGTTGGCCTCCAATCCTGCCAAAGATCTGACTGTCATGTCAACAAAGCCAAAAATGGAAAGAAGACGACATTCAGTAGAATAATGTTACAGTACTAAGAAAGACCAAAGGCATACAGAACCAAACCAAACCAAAACAAAACCCAAGTTTAGTTTTCAGAGGGGTGGAACATGAAGCCGGTGGGAAGTACGGTCAAACAGTGATTTGCCAGCTGTTTAGAAGACCCAACCTAGTCCATGGGTTTCTTTCACAAGATCTGCATTTGCACGCCCTCCTCTTCTCCTGTTTCAGATTGTCTGGATGTGTGAGGGGCATTTGAGAACTTCACTTTCCTTGCCCTGGTTGGTGTGTGTTCTTCTGGGTGGCATTGTGCCTCCAGCATCATACAAGTTTAGCAGGTGGCCCTAAAGGATAGAGAAACTCTCCTTTCAGCTAAGTAACAGAAAGAAGTCTGGTGTGGTGGTCAGAGAAGGGAGTGGTAGTTAGAAGAACACAGGGCTGCCCACCTTGGCCAGTCCTCATGGTCTGAGCCACATTCCAGTTGAAGGGGAACTTGAGACACCAAGGTAAAGTTGCCCTTAAGCAAAGAAGCTGTAACCAGGCTTCAGTTGCACAAACAGTCGCTATTGCTGGGAGGGCCTTCGGCATACATCATAGCAGCCAACATGGTGGAGGATATCCACACAGTTTGCTGGTGGGAGCACTGAGTAAGATTTCCACCTCCTTTAAAAAGACAGGGGTGGTTCTGGGAAATACATAAGAGAAATAGATGGAGTCAAGGTTCCAAGAGGCTGGTGACCCAGCCTTGGGGGTTCAGACCCTCTGGTCCTTTAATTTCAACTAGCTGGTATGTGTTTATGAGCTCCCAAACAGTAAGCTAGAACAATTGAGAGACTTGGTACGTTTCCTATCTCTCAGGGATCTCTGTCCTTCAATTTTTCATGCCCAGCATCTTTGAAACCTTGTTTCATCAGTGAAGTATTAACTATTATTATTTATTTTTTAGTTTTTTTTCGGGAAATGAATCACTTCATCTTTGCCCAACGTAGAGGACTCCCTACTAGCTTATACTACATTCTTTATTTAAAGAGAAGAATAAGCAAAATTGTAAAGATATGAGTAAAGAGAGAGGTAAATGTAATATTTATGTTTGCAGAGACTTTATCCTGTGGTGCATCATTAATAGCTTGAATTATCCTTTAATTTGTTCTTATACTGAAATGATTATTATTTAATATATGTTAAGTTTCCCAATACGCTTTCTATAACTGTACAATAAGTAATCAAATTATTGCTTCGGGACCTTCAGATCTAATGACACAGAGGATACATGTTCTTGGGGCTCAAATATAGAACTGATAAAAGTGAACAGTAAAACGCGGAGATGCACTAGGCTGAAATTTCAATCTTCCCTTTTTGAAGTGCTTTAAATGTGAAAGTTAAGCTCCAGAGGCGTTAAGAAAGAAGTAACCATTGAGAGCAATAAGAAGAAATGAATTACGTAGCATCTCGTAAATAGAGTACTATAGGATGGCCGCACAGAGGCGAGGCAAAGAGGAGCTCTGGCTAACAATCTCCCGAGGTAGGTAGGCAAATATTTCCTCACTTTTAAAGATGAGAGTGAAAAATTCTAGAGAGAAAAATAACGAACTTTCCAAAGACCTGCCCTGGCGCCTTTAGCAAAGCTGATGCATCTAATTGTTCATTTCTTTAAAGTTTTTTTTTAACTAGTGCTTTAAGTATTTCATAGAATGTGTTTCAAGAAATTATCCTCCTAACACTTTCCAGATCCCCTCTCTTGCACACCCATGCAACTTTGTACCATTTCCCCTCATTAAGGCCAGTTTGTGATGACCGAACATTCTTGGATATCTGCCCTTCCCCTTGAGCACAGTTGACTCTATGAGTGGCTACTCATAAAGAAAACTGACTTTCCTGCCAGAGGCTATCAATATCTTGGCAGGAGGTGGGACTTTGTGCCTAACTCCCCCTTTCACGACAGGATTTGGTCTTGGCTTGAGCTTTCGTATCTCTGTGAGTTCCTATCCGCAACTGCCCTGCTGTGCCTGGAAGATGACTGTCTCTTTCAGTTATCCTTGGCTCTGGATTGTACATTCTTTTTGCCCCTCTTCTTCAATGACCCTTGAGCCTTGGAGGAAGGAGGTGGGGTACATATGTTCCATCTGAGGCAGTCTTATTCTCTGTACCTTGTGCAGTTGTGGGTCTCTGCGCTAATTGCCATCTATTGCAAACAGACGTTCTCTAATGAAGGTTAAAGGATATATTAATCTATGAGGATAATGACAGTAAAGCCATTGGTTATTCCCACAGTGTTGCTTAATGACCCTGTTGCACAGTGGGCCTGTTTTGCCAGGCTAGCCATATTGTAACTCACAGAGTTCAGAGCTGGGTGCAAGTGGCGATTATTTTTCTCTGCTTTCGGTAGACACAGCACACTCTAGCATTGTGAAAGTTCTTTAGTAGGGATGAAGCTTTCAGGTGACTACCAGCTCAATTTCATCATGTTTTATGACTTAAGTATGTGGTGTCTTCAACAACAGGGTTCTTGCTGTCAATTCTGGCCAGTAACAATACAGTTGGCAATATCCAGTAATGTGTGGCAGTCTATGTGCTCTCACTGGTTACCAACTTCTAAAGAAGTAACCTATTCCTGGAATTAGGCTTTTAAAAAAATAGTTTTCATTGCTGTTACATTATCTAGCATCCATATATAATTCCCTTAGAAGGCAGTAATGAAGTGCCAAATGGGTAACTAATGGGAACATAAGGAAGTACGGAACATCAGATAACATGTGCATATCCATACCAATTAAGCTATGTTGTAAGGTATATAGTTGATTGCTGATTATTCTACTTCATTACATCTCTACCAATAAATGAAAATGCTGCTTTGGATACATATATGAGATATTTAATGTTTCTTATCTTCTCTTCTATTGAGCATTTTAACATTATCATTGTTAAAATTTGTTGACAAAACAGGACAGACACATCATGGGTACATCTTTTAGCATTGAATTGTGCTTAGGAGCTTGATCCATGAGAATCAAGAATTCAAATGTAACTTTGATTAATTATTGACATCCAAGCTGGCATTAAGCTGTGTATTTGTTTGTCTCCAGTGTTGGTAGAGACACCGCTGCTTTATTATAGGACAGCTCCATCTGTCTTCTACTCTTACACATGCATATAGAGAGGGCTCTATAGCAACAGGTTTCCACATGGCTTTTGTGAGAACCCCTTAGTGTTTTTATTCCTTTCTGTATTCCCTCTGCTTCTCTGTGAAGCCCTTCTTTATCTCAATTTGACTGCCCCTTTATTTCCGTTTATACCAGTGTAATCTATCTCCCTTCTCTCAAAAGGCCTCTCCATGGCCTTTTATTAATTTTCTGACCTTGATGAGTATTCCAAATGAGCACACATACCTGAAGAATTAAAGCAAAATTGCATTTATCTTATACAATTATGAGAATATACTAAGCCTGAATGATGGGACAACATGTTTATCAAGCTCTCTTAGTGAAGTCCATGTGCAGGGAGGATTTGGAAGGGTTCAGTTTGGTGTGGAGGTGGTAGATGCCTGTATGGGAGTGCCTTGAGAGTCTATGTATTTATGTTTTGAATTGTATAAGAATTTGGTAGTTTTGACAGTATTGTGGAACCATGCTGGACTTTTGAATTGCTGAATATGGTAACTGATGAGTAAATAATTGTAGAAAAATTAAGGTTACTGTGAATGGTAGAAGAACTAGAACTAAAATATACCACTGACCTTAAATTCAAAACAACACTGCTCTTCTTTCTTGTGACTTTGTAATTCTTTCAGTGAGATTTGTAGAGCAAAGCAGAAGCCAGTTTCCCGATCTGATGCTTCCAGCGTGTAAGAAGCAATGACAGGGAGATTGTGTTGCACAGCTTCCTTTCTTCCATGGCGCTTTCTCTTTTCTTCATCTACACACTCATGTCACTGGCTAATTTTTTAAATCACGTTCATTATTACCCCACATTGGAAGCACCATCAACTCACCTGCTCTCTGGCAAGTGGCCTCCCTGCTCCCAACCTTGCCCCCTGACCTTCTGTTCTTTACGTAGTATCCATTACGGTTTAAAACATGTGTTTCTGATTAAATATTTTTTTACATGGTTTCTTTTTTAACTGAAAGAAAATACTTGCTAATAGGTGGCCTGAGTTTTAAAATTCTGCTTGGGTTGTTGTGTTTGTCAATACTTTGCTTGGAATGCGCTGCCATATTCTACTCAAAGTGACCCAAATGATGGTGTCCTTAGTAGGGCAAACATGAAATCTCAATGAATACCCCTGCAAACCCACACACATTTGGATGTTTAACATACACGTGGTGATTTCTAGTTTCAAAGCTTTTTTGGAAATAAAGATGGTTTGGAAAGTGATGGTTTGTCATCAAAGAGAAATATTTTCATGTCTCCTGCTGTCTTGGGAGGCTGCCCCTCCTGTTTGAAACAAGAGCCACCCAGGGTCTGTGTTGGTTCAATAAGCACATGCCATTCATTTTATCTCCCTTAGTATGTTGTCGCCTTGACAAGCAGAGTTTTCCAGCTCGAATGAGCATCCTCAGGACTGGAACACCTGACCTTCCCTCCAAGGTCAATTGCAATTCAGTCGACAGGGATGAAGCTATTACACCTGAGTTGCAAATTTGTGTTATGCTCTGATCCATTTTGTGCCATTAATGCAGGGTTTGGCGTTTCTGTCAGACAGAGGCTATATTCAGGGAGACAGACATGAAAAATGACCCAGAGAGAAATGGGATTTTTCTAACAAAGAGATACATCAATGTGAGAACTTATTAAAAACATACCATTTATAATGCACAAATTGTGCTCATTGCCACAGCCATCATTGTAATTCTGAGCTCCCTTTCTAGGCTTTCAGGGCAGAGCAGTGTCTTTAGACAGCCTCTGTTGTACGTGATGGATTTTTCTTTGTATGTCACACTACTGTAGTGTTTGTTTCTCTGCTTAGTTCAAAGGGCTGCACTTCTGTTCATTCCTGTTTGTACCAATTTTCCCTCTGGATTGTCTCTTCTAAGGTGGTTATAGGAGTTATTATTTTCCTTTGTTTTTTTTCTCTTTTCAAAATAAGATAGAGAGAAATTACCTTTCTGCTTTGAGATATTTAAAACTTGCACAAAAGTGCTTTTCTTTTAAATGATCCTTATAAAACATCTGTAACAATTGATTTTGCTTTCAATAAGACTACTTTGACAGCTTGTGTTGTCTTGGCTAAGTGTACTGTGCATTTGTATAATATTCGAGAAGAGGACAAATTCTTTCTTGGTGGACATTTATGGACACATGCTCAGTTTTTGTTAACATTTGGCTTCTTTTTATGGGTAGAGATAGTTAAATGTGCTCAACCAACATACTGATAGTTATGTACAAAGTGCGACAGAGCCTGACCATGCTGGTCTCTAACCATGCTGGTTGTTGAACTTGAAGGCAGCCTCTGTGTTAGTGACCATGTGACAGGCTGTTAAGGAAGACTGTGGGAGAAAGCACTAGGTAAACTTTAAGGTTTTAAGAATGTCTTTCAGTTTTTAAGTAGAACATAGCAATACACACTATATATTTATGGCATCTTGAAATGTGCTTTTCTCTGGTTTCTCTCTCTGCTACATACTGTCTTCCTGTCTCCTTACTTGCAACACTTCAATTCCAGCATTTACAAAGTCCACAATGTCACCTTTCTTTATTGCATATATGTACCACACTTTTATTATCAACTCATCTGCTAGTGGACATCTGGGCTGGTTCAATTTTCTTGCTATTATGAATAGAGCAGCGCTAAATGTAGATATTTAGCTACTTCTGATTGTAGAATACAGGGCTCTTTGGGTAGTATGCCCAGGAATAGTATAGCTGGGTTATAAGATAGTTCTATTTCAGTCTTCAATAAATATTTTAGATGATTGCCACGATGGCTACACTAATTGACACTCTCACCAAATTAAAATAAAAAGGTTATGCTTTTCTTATGTCTCTGCCAGCATTGTTATGTTTTTCTTGATCTCCGCCATTATGACTAAAGTGAGTTGGAATCTCAGAGTAGTTTTAAGTTACATTTCCCTGATGGCTAAACATGTTTAACACTTTCAAAAATATTTATTGACCGCTTCTGTTTCTTCTTGGGAACTGCTTGTTTAGTTTACTGGTCCTTTTATTGATGGGCAGTTTTGTTTTTTGTTGTTCAATTTTATAATTCCTTATATATTATAGGCATTAACTCCATTCCGAAACATAGCTGGCAAAGATTTTCTCCTGTTCTCTAGGTTGTCTGTCTACTTAGTCTGTTAATAGTATCCCTTGGTGTGCAGAAGTTTTTTTTTTTTTAATTTGTATAACCCTATTTATCAATCTAGAGTTTTTTTATTGCTTTATTCAGAAGTTTTTTTTTCTGTACCTGTATTCTGAATGATTTTCCCCACACAATTTCAGCATTTTTCATGTAACATTAAGAGCTTTGATCCAGTTTGAATTGATTTTTATGAAAACTAAGACATTTGATCCTAATTTCGTTATTCTGTGGTGTGCATTCAGTTTTGTTGGTACCATCTGCTGAGTGGGCTTTTGTTTTCCCAGTGTATATTTTGATGCCTTTGTGAAAAATTATCTTTTCATATATGTTTGGGTTTATTTCTGGACCTTCCTAGTATGTTCCATTGGGTCTGCATTCTGTTTTTGTATCAATATTGTGCTGTATTTGTCACTGTGTTCCTACAGTGTAGTTTGAAGCCAAGTATGGAAATATTGTAGCAGACTTACTTCTGTTTAGGATTGCTTTTGAAAATCTATAGTCTTTTGTGTTTCCATATGATTTTTAGGATTGTTTTTCTGGTTCTGTGAAAAGTATCACTAGAATTTTGATGGAGATTGCGCTGAATCTCTAGATTGTTTTTGGTCCGGTATTAGTTTTTGCCATCTTGACACTAACTAGAGTCATCTGGGGAGAAGGCTCCTTGATGAGGACATATCTGTTGGCGTTTTCTTGGTAAATGATGATTTGTCTCCATTGGATTGGTACTGTGCAATCCTGGGCAGGCGGACCTCGGTTGCTTGTTTAAGCAAGCTAAACAAACCATGAGAAAGCGAGCCAGTGAGCAGCAGTCTTCCTTGGTTTGTACCTTAGTTCTTGCATCCAAGTTCCTGCCTTGACTCTCTCAGATGCTAGATGGTAACCTGCAGGACGCGTAATGCCTCCGTCACATTAATTCTGCAGTCCAGGAGCAGGAGAGGTCTTATTCTCATCCAGAATCTTCCCCAATTTCCTTTTTCCAGCGTCTTAGCATTTTCATTGTCGAAGTGTTCCACCTCCTCGGCTAGGTTTACTTTATTTTATTTGTGTTTTAAAGCCGTTGTTTGTGGGATGTGTCTCCACTCTCCTACAGGCATGCCGAGTCTAGCTCTGATTATATTTCGAGCACTCTGAGCTGTCCTCCGGCTCTCAGGGAGCCTGGCTCTCAGTCTTTCACTCCTCTCCATTTGTGGGGACCTACTCAGGCTAGCAGCTTGGCGTCGTGGGGTTCTTTTCTGAGAAAGTCCCATCTAGTCTTGTTTCTGTTTTCTGCAAATCCTTATTTTATTGCTGTATTTGTTGCTTTTAACTTGACTTTTTTTTTTCCATCTGAATGCTTGGTGTTGCAGATGTTGCTTCTGAGTTACCATCTTAGCTCCTTCCTAGAAAACAGCACTTCTAGCCCACAGCAGCAGCAGCAAGGCAGGTCAGCCCACGCCTCCTTCCCTCTGCAGATTCTTCATTTTTGCCCAACTTTCAGTTTCCCGTTAGGTCTGTGCATGCAGAGGAGGACAATCGATGGCAGCTGGTCTCAGTCCTGCTTCCCGGAACTCAGGCACTGCGTTAGATGTGTTCTACGGATCTGTAGTTATTACGGTCTAAAGGTTTGCACCCCCCAAACTTCGTATGTCAAAAATCTTAATTACCAGGAAATGGCACTTGTCTGCTACTGTGTTAAAAGTAAGACTCTCACAGACGGGGTTCATGCCCTGTGAGTGAAGCCAAAGGAACTGGTTTGCCTTTTCTACAATGAGAAGATGTAGGTACTTGGTGCTGTCTTGAGTACCAGGAAACTAGTCTTAACCAGACACCAACTTTGCTGGCTCTGTGATTAAGAACTTCCTGACATCAATGACTGGGAGAAAGGCATCGCTATTTGTAAGTCAAGTCAAGATGCTTTGTTACAGCAGGTGGAACAAAATAACATAGGTTTGAGTTAATCACAGATATGGGTAAAATAAACAGCAACTATATATTGGCGAACCCCTCTTCTCACAAATCTACTTTCAATAATTATTTTATTATTCAACACGTGTGGGTGTTTTACCTGCCTGTATGTCTGTGTACCACATGCATGGAGTGTAGTGCCCAAGAACGCCAGAAGAGGGTGATGAATGTCCTGAAACTGGAGTCAATGGATGATTATGAACTGCCATGTGGATTCTGGACCATGAACCCCAGTTTTCTGAGACATATTTCCTGTCCCTCCAGAAATATATTATAGTTTATTCTATACACAAGTTATGTTATAACTTAGCCACACACATTTAACATTGTTGCAGTATTTTTAACAAGCTATGAATTTTATTGGTTAATAAAGTCCTTACAATAAAGAACTTGGGTATCTAGACTTCCAGTTCTCTTCCTTTCTTTTAAGTTTCTTTTTAAAATTCATTTATTTATGAAATACTATTAGACTGAATGTCATGATGTTGTTAGGGATTATTTTCTTGACTATCTACTTTTCAGCTTCCTTTTCTGTATTTGACTCAGTTCTAATATCCTATCTACTTTCTTACATTTGATTGAAAGGCTTAGGATAAAAGTATGAATGATGATGCTTTTTGTTTTTAAGGTTTTCACAGGTTGGATGTTTTACATATGTGCACACATACTGTGATTTCTTTGTATTCATGTATTACTTTAAAATTAGAATAGCCATTTAATGTAATTACAAAATATATTGGATTATAAAAAAGTATGTTGAATACCAGCTTATTAAGTTGGCAAAATTACATTCTATTTTTAGTACCTAGTCAAGAAAGAAAATTCTCTTAATTATAAATGAATTTCAAACTAATGAAGGTTAAGTTAAAATATTTCTTTAGATATGGATTTTTTGTATTCAAAATACTGTCAAAGATTAGACTCTTAAGTATGTTCTGTTTAAATACTTACAATAGACAGGAATAGTCTCAACAAAGTTGATTGGTGAACAGTGAGATGCTGAATAAATCTAATATGCACTGGTGATCACCAAATATTCTTTTACTCATTTGTCTTGTAACCCCTGAGATGCTATGTGCTTATGCTCTAGACCATGGCTTCACTCCTCTACATACAAGAAATTTTCACATGACCCTTGCTATAGAGCTACACAAAATAGGTATGCCAGCCAAACATTTGCTAAGTATGTAAAGAAATTTATGTTAAAACAATTCTTTAGTATAATTTATTAAATATGCAAGCAAATGTGCATACTATCAAGATGGTTGTGCCTGTATAATTTTTTGTTTGTTTTTATTTTTCGAGACAGGGTTTCTCTGTGTAGCCTTGGCTGTCTTGGACTCACTTTGTAGACCAGGCTGGCCTCACATTCACAGAGATCCACCTGCTTCTGCCTCCTGAGTGCTGGGGTTACAGGCTTGCGCTGCCATGCCCTTGGCTATGCTGGTCTACACCTGGCATCCCAACACTCAGGGAGGCAGAGGCAGGCGATCTCTGTGAGTTCCAGGCCAGCCTGGTCTACAAAGTGAGTCCAGGACAGCCAATGCTACACACAGAAACCTTGTCTCCAAAAACAAAAACAAAAACAAACAAACAAAAAATTTATTATGTGACATGCCAAGACATAAAGTATCTTCAATTTTCAAGTTATTTGGTAGTCTGTGTTAGTGCTGAGAACACTGCTTTACACAAACATATAGTACAAAACGGCAGAAGTGCATTTATGGCCATTTCGGAACTGTCTGCAATTCTTTCCTAATCCCGAACCCAAATTTACTTAACATTTGAATTAATATTGTCATCAGGTGCATTGACTTTTGCTATGTGGTGCAATTCAGGTGAGTTCTGCCTGAAACACCCCAGATACATCATACATTTGACCTTGAATTACTTCATAAATCTTTGACTGTAGCCAGCTTTTTCATGCTCCCCGTATTCACTTCTAGGACTGGCATAGGGCTGCAGGCCACAGATGAAGGATGTGGATTCTGAACGTGTTCTTTTTAGACAGTGTATATATTCGTCAACACCCAGAACTTTATATTTTAGCAAGTACGACTTCAAAAGATAGGTGTCACGGAGAGACACGTGGATTTTATCTAAGCATCAATCTCATGCTACCCAGTGCGTAAGTGTAAAATATCGAGAGATGGAAAAATGAACTCTTTGTTTTCTTTTGTTTGAGACGGGGTTTCTCTGTGTAGCTTTGGCTGTCCTGGACTCACTTTGTTCACCAGACTGGCCTCGAACTCTCAGAGATCAACCTGCCTCTGCCTCCCTGAGCACTGTGATTATAGGTGTGCACCACTGCACCCAGCGGTAATCTTTTTTTTTTTAAGTAAAAATAAATTTACTGAAACTTTAAAAATATCTTTACATTATAAGAAAAGTAATTTTGAAAAAAAAAACATTCCATGTCATTTTGTCTGGGTTTTACCTGTTAATTCTCTAAATACCTTTACTACAAATTAATTACATCAAAATTTGCAAGTTAAGATCAGGCAGGCAGAAATGCAAATTAATACACCTTTAATGATGATAGTACCAGAGGGAGAATTTTTGTGCTGAACTAAGTTTTGAGGTTTAAAAATCAGGATAAACAGAAAGCAGCAGAATTTTCTGGATTTTACCAATCATGGTGACATATGGCATGCTATATTAAGAAGTAAAGGCAAGTGTATGATAAAACGAAAAAATGTTTTTTAAGTAAAATGATGTCAATACAGGCATTATGACAGCTGATAAGTGTGAGAAACATGACAAGATAATCACAATGGCAAGATAGTCAGAAATTTATCCACTAAAAAAACACCTGATGCAGAAAAACGTAAATTTAATTTTCATTAAAAATACAAGCAGGTAATTTATATGAACAGTTTTAAATTTTCTTAATTTTTAAAGTTTTGGTTTTTCTCCTATGGGTATGAGTTTCTTGTGTTCATGCATGTCTGTGCACCACATGCATGCAGTGCCTGTGAAGGCCAACAGAGAGCACTGGATCCCCTGAAACTGGAGTTATGAATAGTTGTTAGTCACCCAGGTCCTCGGCAAGAACGTGAATACTCTTGCCTGCCAAGCTACCTCTCCCACTCCTAAACATTTTAAAATTACTTTAAAAGAATTACTTTTATTTTATTTTGTATTTACGAGTATTTTGCGTTGTATATGTGCAGCACCTTTAGACACAGAAGTGGCTGTCGGATGCCTTGGAGCTAGAATTATAGACAGTTATCAGCCATCATGTAGGTGCTGGGAATTTGCCCCTAAGTACTCCATAAGAGTAGCAATGTTTTTAGAGCACAAAACATGTAAAGCTCTTAAATTCTGAATTATTTGTATATTAATACTAAAATAGAAAAGGAGGAGCTATATTCTTACTTTATTTCTGAGCATGAGTACAAATATCTTGAAAGTATACTAATAAATGAAGTTCATCATTTCAAGTTAACGAGCACAGTGCAAATCTGAGGCATTATCAGTAAACATGTCAAAGACAAAAAGGAAAAGAGCTTGAGAATTAGAAGGGGAAATTATGAATAATTTTGGGTGTGGTTTTTCCATCAAAAATTTCAACCTCAAATTATTAAGTTTTATAAAAGAATGAAGAGAAATGGTTTGTTGAAATGAAATGAGTATTTATACCCCACTGAACTCATGTTATAGTCCCAATCACAATGTCATGTTACTTTGGAAGTAGGGCCTCTGGGATAGGAACAGGTCTTACACACTCTGTTCTTAATCTTGAAGATTCCTATGGAAGAGACTCCAGAGGGTTTCCCCATCTCTTGTGTTGTGTGACATGACCTAGGAAGTAGGTGCTCAATAGATACCAAATGATCTGGTAAACTGATCTTGTATTTCCCATCCTCCATAAATGTGTTCAGAGGCTATTCTATTCCATGATACTGGTAACTGAGTCCAGGCCCACAAATTAAGAGACCCCAAACATAACAGAGTAGATGAAAATGTAGTCTTTAAACTTGCAGAAGGTCTCTGAACATCTAGAAATAAATGTAATAAACATTTCAAAATCTGTGTTTTCATACCTACTATGGCTCTGATCAACCAGCACAAACTGTACTTTCTTAGACAACAACAAGGCTTAGGCTCCTTGAAGACAGATTATGAGCCGACAGGCAAGCTCCATATGCATCCCAGTGTGACATGTAGTTCCAAAGCCATGAGGTCCCACACTCCCATTTGCCCCAGATGCTGAGTGACAAACCCAGGGAGAGACAAGGAAGGGAAGGGTCCCACGAAGCTTTTAAAAAGCTGAGTAACCCCTGAAGATACAACTTACAGAGTGCAGTCAGACCTCAAATAAGCAGTTAGAAGCTTAAGTAATACTTTGCCATGTTAACCATCTCAGAGGCAGGCCGCTTAGTTATACACAAATCAAGGCATTTTATTTTCTTTGTATGTCTGAATTGACTTGTAAACTGAAATGAAGAATTGAAACGGAACCTTTACTAGGGTACTCTGTCGGAACAGAATAGGCACACTGAGTATTATTAAAGGGAGATTTATTACACTAACTTATACCTGACTTATGCCTGAGTAGCCCAACAATGGTTGTCTCATACTGGAGAGGACGAGAACAGGGTAGCTGCCCAGTTCACCAGGTTGCATGCCTCAGCAGAGTTCCAGACTGGTACTGAAGACCAGGAAGATTCCTGGAGAGCTGCCAACCTTCAGTCCAAGCTAGAGGCTGGTTCTCAAGTCTGTGGAGGAATTAGCAGCAGCAGCAGCAGCAGCAGCAGCAGCAGCAGCAGCAGCAGCAGCAGCAGCATAGATTCCTAACCACAAGAGTGAAAGCAAACAGGCAAAATGAATGTCCCTTCTCCTGTGTCCTTTTACTGGACTGCCACCAGAAGGTGCTGCCCACATTCAGGGCATGTCTGACTAATTCAAATAATCTTCCAAGTAAATATGTTGTCTACTAGTTGAATCTAGATTCAATCAAGTTGACTCCCAAGATGAACCATCACGAAACCCATATAAAGGTCTTAATTGCATTTCATGCTCAGTTAACTGGAATATGTTTGTATAATTCAAACATTTATTTGCATTTACTAATGCTAAAACAATCAATGGCCATAAGTTTAAAAATCACATCCTCTTAGCATTTGGCAAAGATGAAAACTTTGTTACAACAGTTCGCTTGGAGGGCGACTTCATGTAGACACAGTAGTTCAACTTGCTTCCAGAGGCACGTATGTCTTTAAATATGGATCATTATAGGCAAATCGCTTTCTTTCTCATGTGGTTTACAGTATCTCGTGGCAGGGCAAATCACTGAGCATTTGCATGTGATTGCCACTGACCAAAGCCATCAGCCTTGTCCACCCTTCAGCTTCCTACCTACTCTGCATGCTAATGCTTCGTGCCTGAGACAAAGATTTACCAGAAATAAATCCAGTAAATATTAAGGAGAGGAAGCTGTTTCATGGGGCGGGACACTGCATATTCTACTCAGTTCTTGCTCTTTCTCTCCAGGGTAGAATGCAAACAGCCATTTTAATGCTGCTTTTCCCTGTCCCTGTCCTTGTGCATAGGCTTAACTGGATGAGCCTTTCTGCTCATTTGAGAATGCACAAAGCAAGCCAATCCTCCCTAAAGAGGATTGCCATCTCAGAGGGGCTCGTTGCTAGACTGCTGTTAAAAGTCGGGGAGTTGCTGCGACCCTTGCGGAGGGGGCAGGCAGCTGTGCTAGCAGGCAACCAGCTTGGTTCCCCACCCCTTCTTGCCGCCAGCTGCAGTAGACTGTAATTCAGTAGAATCCAAATCCTCGGGTGCTTGGAGCAGCCAGGCAGCAGGCCCAGAGGCCCTTTCAAATCAGGGTTTTTACAGTTATTTTAATCCACAGGAGAGGCCAGTGTTTCTCTGTTTCACAGAGGCAGGCAAAACTGTACAGGCAGGCTGGTAGGACTGTCTGGCAGACGAACGCGAGCCCTGCTCGCTTATGAAAAAAAAATGAGAGCAAATCCACCTCTTTTGTTCATTTTGCAAATCTGATATTTTCACTGCTCGAGAATGGATTCAGGAAGGAAATGGTGTAATAAGTAAATGATGGTGGAAGTTGGTACAGACACACACCAATTTTGTGTAGCAAATCTGTAGCCAGCACACAGTAGATCGTGTGGCTTTTTCTCAACAGAATAAATATTAGCAGCCACACTCTCTTGCTGTTGGGAGAGGCTGAACATTGAATCATTGATGGTGACAGGGACACAGCTTTACCAGGTCTCCAGATGCAGCTGAGCTCCAGGTAACACATAGGCCGAGGAGCAGTATGGACCATATAGACAAGGTCCATATAGACTCAGACCCTTTTCAGTTAGACTTCCTGGATGCAAATTTCGCCTCATCATTTATTATATATGAGGATTGGAGCCTATGTTAAGTTTTTTTTTCATACGCTGAGTTTAAAAATAAGATGAGGACAGTATCTCTAATGCAAACTAGGTGAATAAACCAACGGGAAGAGGACAAAGATGCAATTCAAAGGTAAATCTGTAGACCTGCGGCACCATGGCACAGGGGGCTGTTGGAAATGCAGATTCATTAGTTGTGTCCATCACTGGCTGTATTAGAATCAATTTCAGCAGAATGTCTGCTGACATTAAACAATTGGGACATATGATTGCTATGTAAATGCTGGTCCTGAGATTTCCAGTTGGCTCGCCTCCCGAGTGAGCTGGACCAGTGAGGTCCAGGCACCCTGGTTGATTTTCATCTTCGGTTCAGGCTGTAAGCCTGTGGAGGACACTTTGTTCTCTCTGACACTGGGCTCTGATTATTCCTAATTTTTGGTGGCCAAAGACGATGGCTCTGTGAACCCATTTTCTGCATCATCCTTGGCCTATGTTCTGATCTTCAATGGTTCCTTCGCCTTTTGATCCTGGTTTTAATGGCTAGGGCCATCTGATTTGTCCCATGTCTTTGTTAGTGTCAGCTTGTTTCAATGCTTTGCATTCTACACCTTATCCTGATGCTTTTGTGCTGCCAAAGCAGGATCCCTTAGGGAGAAGTTCTTATTAACAGACTTTAAGTGTCCCTTCCTTTTGCTTCAGCTTGAACTTCTTGCAGAAAACTGAGCATGCCCAGAGATATTCCTGTCTTTCATTTTAACCTTTTGAACAGGTGTTCCATAACCTTGGCTACATATGCCCCAGAATGTGCCTGGCATCTTTCCTTGCAGAACTACAAACAGTACATATTAAAAAATGATTTGGGAGATAACCCCCGTGTTCTTCTTTCTGCTGTAAATCTCTGTCCTTATTTCTTGGTGGAGCTTGTTTTTGGCTTTATACCCATCAAGATGTGCACCTGTCACTTTGGTTACATTTGCAGTTCAGCTAGAAGGTTCCAAACTCAATTGCTCTTCCTGAACAAAACAAAAAGAATATAAGGAACATATTAAAAGAAATGAAAAGATTATTTAAGATTGCCCTCTTAGGCTCCACATTGCACCTAAACATTTGATTTTTAGAGTTGTGTCCAAGAGGCAATTTTCTAGCAGAGATTTTATAGCAGAGAAGAGAAAGAGCTCAGCCTTCAAGGGATACAAAGGTCAACAAAGCAACATTTCTGTATTTATTGCTCGGGTGTGACATTAAGACCTCTTAGGAGTCAACATTCTTTTGGATTTAGGAAAGAGCTTATCACCATGCCTGCTTGCTTTATTTCACATCAAATGGTCTTTAGTAAAGTGGCATAGAAGCAGAGACTTTCATGTCAAGCTTATCACAACTCCATGGCACTTGGCCAGCAATGCAATGAGAATAGATGGCACCAGAATGCCAGAGCTAGTGGTGTGTGGTGAAGTGAAGGGACAGGACTGTATGTGAAATGGACAGAAGAAAAGCTTCCAGGTCATGCTGGTGCTTAACGTAGCAGGCTAATCTGTTAGAGACCAGAATTCATAGAAAAAAGCCTTGTGCCCAGAGTCAAACTGGCAAAGGGGAGATATTAGGTATTTGTAAACTGTGAGATTACTGTGACTCACAAACTATTTCAGTCATGGATACCCTAGCTGCTTGGATTGACTGCTTGGCCTTTTACAGTTACTGGTTGCTTCCTTTTCATATGGCATTATGCAGGAAGTACAAATCTATATGTAAACCCCTGGTTCTTTATTTCCATGAATTGACAGTATGGCTATAGGTACATGAGAACACAGGATCATTTAGCATGGGAAGGTCAAAGGTTTTAATAATGTGACAGACAAGGAATTGCTCATGTTCCATCTAGTCATCATTAGCTATGCATAGCAACATGCAAGTGCTAAGTGCAGCAGCATGAAGGTCACACTATGTTAACTTGTGCAGTTTGCTGTCTCATTCCTACAGCCGCAAGGCTCTCTGCTGAGGCTGGACCTGCCTATTCCCCAGTGAACAGAACAAAGTACACTCTGCCTACAGGAACACCTCTAGGGAAGAAAGCCCAGAAGGCACTGTGATGTGTTTGCTTAGCCCTTCAAAGTGTATCAGTGAGAAGCAGTCCATCCTTCCTGCCACAAAGTTTAGTTTTAATCTTCTGTGTGCGTTGATATTTGTGTAAGAAACCAAATAAATACCGCTTCTACTATCATATATTTTTCTTTTGATTTGTGGCTTTGTGTGGTGTCAATGTGTATACACACTGGTTTTGTATGTGTGTGTGTGTGTGTATTATCTAGTGCTTTATCTTTCTGTTAAAGTACAATTGCTTGATATGTGTAACTTCTCAATAAAGATTGTGTAGCTTAGAAATTGTTACACCTCCCTCCGACTAATAAATTAATTGTATTCAGATACTTCCTTATAGTTAATCTTGAGGGTTAAGATAGATGCTTGATATCAACCTGATTGAGATTATTAAATACACCTGTGTGGAAATACAATCAGAGGCTGAGAGGAAATGAGAAAGCTGTTTGAATTCTTCTCTGGAGGGCAGATGAGAGTTACCCTACACGGCATCATTATGTGTAACTAAGAGCACTAAGACTCAAAGTCACACTGAGACACTCTACATCTACAAACAGGAAAATTTTCCAACAGTGTGAAATACCTTGGGATTAAGAAGGTTGTTTAGCAAGATTGTAAATATTCTATCTCTAGAAATGACAGAGTGGTTTTCTAAAGGTTATTTTAAGCACTTAATGAGTGGTGGTTGGTTACTACATGGGCTCCTAAAAGCCTGTCTAAAACTAGCTGCTATACTGGCATGTTAGATTAACCACCAGGAACATGCATATACAAAGACTACTAGATATAAAAAAAACTGATTTTTAAGCACCATGATGTACATAAAGCTTCTCGGTGGGTGTGATAAGACTGTGGCAGGAGTGGGTTTGTGTTGGGGTTGAGAACATGCTACCCAAGATCCAACATTTTGGTGCTGACCCCTCCGGGTATCTGAACAGCAGCTCAGCACTGAGAGCAGAGTGAACGGCAGGTCATACTGTGTGGATCCCCAAACCCTGATGTCTGTGTTTTTCAGGTGATCGGAGAACCCACAGGGAAAGGCGAGGGTCTATCTTCAGGCCACCTCCCTAATACCGGGAAAAATTCCTGAGTTCCAGCCCGGCACTGCGGCAGCCCTAGGCTAACCACCCAGGCCCACCTTATTTGGATACCTTCCTGGTACTGGCGGCTCCCGCCTCCGACCTTGAATGCTTGCTCTCAGTGTCTGTGGAGTGGATACCTTCCAATACCAGGGCGAGACTCCAAACCTGGGCACCCACTCTCACCATCCTGTGAATACCTTCTGGGTACCGGCGGCTCACAGCCCCAATCTCCACTCTCACCATCCCTTGGAGAGAATACCTTCTGGTACCTGGGGCATGCGGCTCCAAATCTGGGCCCCACTATCACCATCCTGGGCGTGCATCTCCAGTTCTGGGCCTCCTGATGCACGGGACCCATGGAAACAACCCAGACACTGCTAGAAGCCTCAACCTGTCTCGCTAAGGAGACCAACAGGACCTCTGAGCACACAGGTTCTCTAAAAAGGCTGCACCCAGCAAGCACAGTGTCTGAGCAAAGTGCCTGGGCTCACTAACCTCAGACCAAGAAAGCCAGTGGCAGGGAAACTGACTTCAGGACTTCCCTCTGTGAAAGGAGGGTCCCTGAGCTGAGGAATCTAAGTGGTCCCCAGGATCAAACGTCTGAGGAGAGTTATGGCCAATTCTGTGAGAATCACCTACCAGTTGGGGATCATTCCCACTCATCTGAGAAGGGCTCCTGCAGTAACATTCAGCTTCCTGCCCAGGGCTCTTCTTGAATCCTTGAGAACTCCAGTAGCCAACAGGATCTAACATTCAATGCCAGAGAAAAACAGAGGACTAAAAGTCAATGTGCAAACACAATCAACAAAAGCCAAAACAACATGGCATCTCCAGAATCCAGTTATCCAAAGGCAAGCAGCCCTGGCTGCCCTATCACAACTGGAACACAGGAAAATGACCCTAAATCTATGCTTATATAGATAATAACAGAGGAAACAAATGAAATCTGTGAATACAGGAAACTATAGTCAAACAGATTGAGGTCTTTAGAGAGAAAATAAATCACAGGAAAGTTCAAACAGGTGAAGGAACTGAACAAATCATTTAATGAAAGGTAGGAAAATACAAACAAACAGGTGAAGGAAATCAACAAAATGGTTCAAGACCTGAAGACAGAAATAGAAACATTAAAGGAAGCACAAGCTGAAGAAATCCTGGAGAGGGAGAACTTAGGGAAGAAAATGAGAACTATATAGGTAAGAATCTCCAACAGAATACAAGAGATAGAGGAAAGACTCTCAGTTATAGAAGAAAAATGGGAGAAATGAATGAATCCATCAAGAAAATGTTAAATCCAAAAAATTCCTTACACAAGTCATCCAAGAAATCAAGGACACCTTGAAAAGAAGAAACCTAAGAATAACAGGAATAGAAGAAAAAGAAGATTCCTGGCTTCAAGGACCAGAAAATATTTTCAACAAAATCATAGAAGAACCCCCCTCCCAATCTTACAAAAGAAATGCCTAAAAGCATACATGAGGTCTACAAAACACCAAATAGATTAGACCAGAAAAGAAAAATATCCTGCTACATAATAATCAAAACACTAAAGGTACAAAACAAAGAAAAAAATATTAAAAACTGCAAGAGAAAAAGGCCAAATAACACGGAACAGTAAACCTATCAGAGTCACACTTGACTTCTCAGCAGAGAGCATAAAAGCCAGAGTGGCCTGGACAGATGTTTTGCAAACCCTAAGAGACCAGAGATGCTAGTCAAGATTACTATACCCAGCAAAACTTTCAATCACCAGAGATGGAGAAAACAAGATATTCCATGACAGAACCAAATTAAAAAAAATATCAATGCACAAACCCAGCCCTTCAGAAGATACTAGAAAGAAAATTCACACCCAAAGAAGTTAACCACACCCCCAAAATATAGGCTATAAATAACTTCACTACAGCAAACCCAAAAGTAGCCCAGCACACAAGCACACTGTCATAGCCAACATCAAAATGAAAGGAACTAAGAACACTGGTCATTAATATCTCTCAACATTAATGGACTCAACTCTCCAATAAAAAGACACAGAGTAATAGAATGGATACATAAACATGAGCAATCATTTTGCTGCATGCAAGAAACACATCTCAACCACAAAAATAGACATTACCTCAGAGTAAAGTGCTGAAAAAAGGTTTTCCATGCAAACAGACGCAAGAAGCAAGCTGGAGTAGAAATTCTAATATTTATTAAAATAGATTTTAACTAAAATTAATCAAAAGAGATGAGGACAGACACTATGTACATATCAAAGAAAAATTCCACCAAGAAGACGTCTCAATTCTGAACATTTATGTCCCCAATACAAGAGAACCCACATTTGTAAAAGAAACATTAATAAAGCTTAAACCACATATAGATCCCCACACATTAACCATGGGAGACTTCAACACCCCACTCTTACCAAAGGACAGGCCAATGTAACAGGAAATAAACAGAGAAATAATGACACTAACAGAGGTCATGAATCAAATGGATCTAACAGACATCTACAGAACTTGTCACTCAAAGACAAACTTCTCAGGACCACAGAGAACCTTCTCCAAAATTGACCATATAGTTGGTCACAAAGCAAGCCTCAACAGATACAAAAAGATTGAAATAATCCTTTGTATCCTTTCAGACCATCATGAACTCAAGCTGGGTCTCAACAACAACAGAAATAGAAAAAAGCCTACACATGCTTGGAAACTGAACAACTTTCTACTTAAAGACAACTGGGTCAGGAAAAAAATAAAGAAATTAAAGTCTTCCTAGAATTCAATGGAAATGAAAGCACAACATACCTAAATTATGGGACACAATTAACACAGTGCTAAGAGGAAAGTTCATAGCACTAAGTACCTTCATAAAGATATTGGAGAAATCGCATACAAGCAACTTAACTACAGACCTGAAAGCCCTAGAAAGAATTGAAGCAGACATACCCAAAAGGAGTAGGCAGCTGGAAATAATCAAACTCAGGGCTGAAACCAGTAAATCAGAAACAAAGAAAACAGTTCAAAGAATCAACAAAATCAAGAGCTGATTCTTTGAGAAAATCAACAAGATAGACAAACCATTAGCTAAACTAGCTAAAAGGCAGAGAAAGAGCATCCAAATCAACAAAATCAGCAATGAAAAGGGGGACATAACAGCAGACTCTGAGGAAATCCAAAGAATCATTAGGTCTTGCTTCAAAAGCCTAAGTGCTACCAAATTTGAAAATCTAAATGAAATGGACAATTTTCTTGATAGATTCCACTTCCTAAAGGTGAATCAAGATCAGGTAAACAATTTAAAGAGTCCTATAACATCTAAGGAAATAAAAGCAATCATCAAAAGTCTCCCACCCCAAAATAGGCCAGGACCAGATGGTTTCAGCACAGAATTCTACCAGAATAGCTAATGCTAACACTCACCAAACTATTCTACAAAATAAAAAGGAACATTACAAAACTCATTCTGTAGGTTATAGTCACCTTGATATCTAAACTGCACAAAGTCCCAATAAAGAAAGATAATTTCAGCCCAGTTTCTCTCATGAGCATTGATGCAAAAATACTCAATAAAATGCTTGCCAACCGAATCCAAGAACACACCAAAAATATCATCCACCATGACCAAGTAGGCTTCTTTCCAGGCATGCAGGCGTGGCTCAATATACAGAAATCCATCAATGTAATCCACCATACAAGAAAACTGAAAAAGAAAAAAAACAACATGACAATCTCTTTAGATGCTGAAAAGGCATTTGACAAAATCCAACATCTATTCATGTTTAAAATCTTGGAGAGATCAGGGATACAAGACACATACCTATACATAGCAAAGGCAATATACAGCAAGCAAATAGCCAACATCAACTCAGTTGAGAGAAACTTAAATCAATTCCAATGAAATCAGGAACAAGGCAGGGCTGCCTACTCTCTCTGTATCTCTTCAACTTCTTTAACTCCTTGAAGTCCTCGCTAGAGCAATAAGACACCTAAAGAATTCAAGGAGATACAAGTTGGAATGAAGTCAAAGTATTACTTTCACAGATGATATGATAGTATATATGACAGAACCCAAAATTCTACAAGGGAACTTCTACATCTGATAAACAACCTTCAGCAAAGTGGCTGGATACAAAATTAACTCAAAACAATTAGTAGCCCTCTTGTATACAAAAGACCAATGGGCTGAGAAATAAATTAGGGAAACAACACCTTCATAATAGTCATAAAACCCATAAGGTATCTTGGTGTAACTCTAACCAACCAAGTGAAAGGCTTGTATGAAAAAAATAAACTTAATCTCTGAAGAAAGAAATTGAAGAGTGTATCAGAAAATAGAAAGATTTCCCATGCTCATTGCTCAGTAGGATTAACATAGTAAAAATGGGCATCCTACCAAAAGCAATCTGCAGATTTAATACAATTCCAATCAAAATACCTATGCTGTTCTGTACAGAAGAGCTCTCAACTTCATATGGAAAAACAAAAAATCCAGAATAGCTAAAACAATTCTCTACAATAAAATATCTTGTAGAGGTATCTCCATCCTTGATCTCAAGCTGTACCGTAGAAGAAGAGTAATAAAAAACTACATGGCACTGGCATAGAAACAGCCTGGTGGACCAAAGGAATTGAATCGAAGAACCAGAAAGTGAATCGAAAGACACCTACGAACACCCGATTTTTGACAAAAAAAGCCAAAGCCGGTGGAAAGCCAGTGGAAAAAGATAACATTTCTAACAAATGGTGTTGGTCTAACTGGATGTCTATATATAGAAAAAGTGCAAATAGATGCATATTTATTACCCTGCATAAAACTAAAGTCCAAGTGGATCAAAGACCTCAACATAAAACCAGATATACTACATCTATTAGAAGAAAAAATAGTGAAGAATTTTGAACTCACTGGCACAGGAGACAACTTCCTGAACAGAAAAACAACAGCTCAGAATCTAAGATCAACAATCAATAAATGGGACCTCCTGAAACTGAAAAGATTCTGTAACGCAAAGGACACTGTCAATAGAACAAAATGACAGTCTAACATTGGGAAAAGATCTTCACTAACCCTACATCTGACAGAGAGCTAATATCTAGAATATATAAAGAATTTTTTTAATATGAAAATTTTTATTAATTTATTTTTTTGTTATCAATCACAGGTTAGGTACTTTGCATCCCAAGCGTAGCTCCCTCCCTCAATACCTCCCATCCTCCATAACCCTCCCTCATCTCCTCCCTGCCCCCTCCAAGTCCACCAACGGAGGAGGACCTCCTCCCCTTCCATCCAACCCCAGCTCATCCTGTCCCCTCAGGGCTGGTTGCAATGTCCTCCCTTGGGATCTAGCCAGTCTGTCACTCCCCGGCATGTATGGGGGAGGGTCAAAGAGTCAGCCATCAAGTTCAAGACTGAAACAGTCCCTGTTTCCCTCACTAGGGTCTTCAGTCTGACACCGAGCTATCATGGGCCCCATCTGAGCAGGGGTTCCAGGCCACATCCACACGTGGTCCTTGGTTGTAGAAACCGTCTCATACAAGACCCCTGCGCCCTGCTCAGTTTGGTCTTTGTGGAGCTCTCCAAGTTTCACCAACCTCCTCCATTTCTATCATCACTTCTTGCCCTCTGCCAAAGGCTTGATCAATTTACACTTACAAATTTCTCTGTGCTTTTTAATCCATTTGATTTAGGGTGTCTTTGAGTGCCCTTGTTTCTCTGTTTTGCTTCTGACTGGATGATCTGTCCCTTGGTGAGAGTGGACTGTTGAAGTCTCCCACTATTAGAGTGTTGGGATCAATGTGTGATTTCAGTTTTAATAATGTTAGATTTACATATGTATGTGGTCTTGTATTTGGGGCATAAATGTTCAGAATTGTGATGTCCTCCTGTTGGAATTTTCCTTTGATGAGAAGGAAGTACCCCTCCTCATCTTTCTTAATTAATTTTGGTTGAAAGTCTATTTTATTAGATACTAGGAT
>CM053756.1:9081131-9133246 GCA_028658305.1 Pachyuromys duprasi
TGTTCATTTCCTCCTTTTGTGCCTCCTTTTGTTCCTCTAATATCTGCATAATTATAGCTTTAATATAATTTTCCTGTGTCTCTGCTGAATTAAAATCTCTATTGCTTTTGGGTGTTTCTGGTGGGGCCATGGTGTCCTGATTATTGTTGGGTGAGTTCTTTCGCCGATTTCTGGGCATTTGTTTATATATAATCAAGGAGCTGTTTGTGTTTTAAGGCTGAACTTCAGACTGGAACTGTCAACCTCTTGTGTCAGAGTATTCTTCAAGAAGATCAGGGAATTCTAGTGGTTTGATAGTGTGTGCTGTTGCCTCAGTTGAACTCTGTTGTGGGATCTGTGTGCCGGCTTTGTGCTCTGTGCTAGAGGCTGTGAGCACCACAGGCTGGTCTCCCCACTGGCCTGGAGGTTTGGCTCCTTACTCTGTGCCAGAGGTTTCGTGTCCCCCTTTGATATGTCTGCTGGGGGTGCTGCTCTGGTCAGGAGGCTCTGAGCTCTGTCCTGGGCTTGCTGCTAAGGGCTCTCTTCTGGACTGGAGCCTTGGTGCCTCCTCCTGGGTCAGGGGCTGTGCACCAAGGTCTGAGATGGTATTTGGGGGCACCTCGGTCTGGACCTGATACTATGAGTCCCAATCCGGGGTGGTGGCTGGGTGTGCCTAGGGGTGTGGGTCTGACTAGTGTAGCCCGCAGTATCTGGGTGAAACTCAGTCCGTCAGGGGTACTGTGTGCCCCTGCCCAAAGTGGCAGCTGCTGGCCCAGAGGATTGTACCTCTGCCCAGTGCAGCCCGCGGTATCTGGGTGAAACTCAGTCCGTCCAGGGTACTGTGTGCTCCAGACCAAAATGGCGGCTTAGGTGCCCAGCCCGGCTGTGTGCAGCCTGTCACCCTCCGGAGTTTTTCCTGGGAGTAGCTGGGTGTCCCTTGGACTTTTCCACTTGATTTCCCTACCATAGGAATTCCACTCACCTGGCAGTCGCAAACGCTGGTGTTTTAGGTCCAAGATCTCAGTCTCCCGGTCGCTGTGCCTACACTACTGTCCTGCTCCTCAGACACAGTGTCCTCCTGGGGCAGCCATCTTGGATCTCTCATATATAAAGAATTAAAGAAATTAAACACCAGCAAACCAAATAATCCAATTTAAAAAATTCTGTTTAAAATCCAGTTTAAACAGAATTCTCAACAGAGGAATATCAAATGGCAGAGAAACACTTAAAGAAATTCTCAACATCCTTAGTCATTAGGGAAGTTCAAATCAAAATAACTCTGAGATTCCATCTTACATCGATCAGAATGGCTAAGACCAAAAACTCAAGTGATAACACATGTGGATGAGGATGTGGAGAATGGGGAACCCTCCTCCTTTGCTGTTGAGAGTGTAAACTTGTACAGCCACTTTGGAAATCATTCTGGTGTTTTCTCAGAAAATTGGAAATAGCACTGCCTCAAGACCCAGCTATACCTCTCCTGTGCATACACCTGAAAGATGCTCCACATATTACAAGGACATTTGCTCAAATATGTTCATAGAAGCTTTATTTGTAATAGCCAGAAACTGCAAATAAATTTAATAATACTCATTGTATCTGCTGCCAACTGGATCCTTCACACATTACTATGTGGTATCTTGGTTTTGAAGATGCCATTCTTTGTAGTCTGTCTTGGTTATTATACTATTTTTTTCAGTGACTTCCTTTGCCTGTCTCTTACACATAATTGTGCTCAAATTCTTTGTACCTTATCTATTTCTTTATATTCATTCCTATGTGAAGATAATTAAGTAACAGATGATTATTTAGTTCCTATAATAAGCAAGACAGTGAAGCCCTAGGTAGCAAGGAGGTAACAGATGAAGAAAGACAGTTGCTGCAAAAACTCAAAGACGAGCCTCTTGTGAAATTGAACAGGTACTTTACTCTCTCTTCTCTACAGAGGAGAATCTAGAATCATATACTAAGATCCTTTGCTTAGACTTCCAGTCAGCACTGCATAATCAATGTAAAAAAAACAAAAACAAAAAACACCCAAACTTTCCTTTTCCTGTGAACTTGCTCTTTCCCTGTGTTCCGTGTCTATTTAATAGCACTGTTGCAGCCTTCCACATCAGCATCTACTTAGCTGCTAAATGATGTTTGTTCTGCCTCTGCTAAGTCTATGAAGTCCACTTCCATTTCTCCTGTCTTAGTAAAGGCCCTGTTGGCTCCTCCAACACAAGTACAGTAGTTTCTTGTGTTCCTGATCTTAAGTTATTGCATGTCTCTTCCTACTCATACCTTTTGCTGTCTCAGTCCCTGCTTTCTGCCATCATAGCACACGATCTTCCCTGGTATGGTCCCAAGAAGTCTTTCATCTCACCACTTTCACTGTGCACCCAGTCCCTGAGCCACACAAATTCTAGAGACATGTGCATGCATTTTACAAATCTGTTGATCTCTTGGCCTGGAATTAGCTTTCTCCCTTCTTTGTCCTGATGAACCTCAATCGCTACATCTTAGTTCTTGTTGTCCACTAGACTGGCCTCTCAGTTAAATATTCAGTGGGGTGTGGGGCATTTCCTTTATGCTGCCCTCTGCACAGTGGCTTATATTTCAGGAGCGTGTTCAATGGCTGCTATATAGTAGATGACAGATACCTTTCTTTTCCCCTTTTTAGCTGCTGGTGAATAAGTACAGCAACGTTCACATCTAAGGTTCTCTTTGAGAGTCGCACTTACTTCGGCCTCAGCACCAGTCTGGGTTGGCAAATCTTAGTTTTATTTAATTGATGACAATATAATTGCAAAATGTAAGTTTTGACCTTCTTGGCCTTTTAGTTAGCTGAGAGTTTTAGTACAAAAAGGAAATTCAATTTTTCATATTTCTAGACTTTTTTTCTTAAAATACTCTTTCACGTACCACTTAATACCTGAAAAAAATTATAGTGCAGTACAGCAGTTATATTCCATTGCTGCATCCAATTTCCTGAAAAACAGCAATGGAAGAATTTATTTTGGCTCAAAGCTTAAGAGGGTAGAGCCCATCAATGGGTGGGAAACACCTGGAGGAGCTCACAATGGCAGAAGCACCTGCCTGGAAATCCCCAGATGAGTAGGCCATGAAACAGGAGCAGGAAGTGCTGGCATCCAGCTGGCTCATGTGGGGACCAAAGTCTGTTATTCTTCCTGTTACATCTCTGGAAACACCCTCACAGACAAGCACAAAGGTGTGCTTCCTAAATAATTCCAAATCCAGTCAAGTCGCTGGTGAAGACTAACCATTCCAGTTGTTAACCTCACATGTCTCCGCAGATGGGCTGAAGGAATCCAGGGCAAACTGAGAATTTGCAAAGCGTGTTGCATGTTGCTTTAGATCCTGTGCCCACAGAGTTTCTAATACCACACTTTAGACTTTAATGAAGGAGAGACTGAGTGATCCTCTATTTTTATCCCTCCACTCAGGTTTTCAGGAGTACAAATGATAGAAAGGCATATATTTAGTTCTATTTATGTGTTTGTCCATAAGCTGGTTATATATCTATTATCCACCATTTCATGGTAGAGTTATTGATTTTGGTTATTATGCAAAGCTTGGGAATTGCTTTAAATTCAAGGTATTGTAGGGTGTTATGGAGTAAGTTTATTATTGTACCAGAGTGTTTAGCTGTAATTCCTGATAATCTGATCATCTCCACAGGGTGAATTTGAATATACTTCAACTAATTACAGCTTGGAATGATGAAAGCACTGGAGGACAGTAATTTAGTATTCCTATCAGAGATCAGGTTGCTTCTAGATATGCTTCTAGACCAGTCTTGGATTTAATGGTCCATTCAATAGACTGTGCTTTGCAAAGAACTTAATCTAAGATTGTGAAGAAAACAATAGAAAGAAAGATGTATTGTTTTCTCTGAATAAATATTTAAATATAAAACTACTCACAATAGGGAAAAATGACAGTAAGATTTGGAGAACATGGTAATGTGACTCCAAACATTAAACTATTTTTAGTAGCTTGAGTAATTCATGTCAGTTGTGAGAGCACAGAGAGACAGCTTTTCAATGTCACCCCACAACACCCTGAGGAGTTCTCTTAATATTTCAGGGGACAGTGATTTTAGTCACATTGGTTATTTGTAGCTTTGATGAAGAAAAGAATTTCTGGACTATCCATTGTGAAAGGGAGTTGGAGATTTTATTGAATGTATATTTTATTATTTTTTACAATTTATTCATTTTGTAGCCCTCCTCCCTCATCTCCTCCTGGCTCCACTAGTCCATCTCCCTCCACTAGTCCACTGAAAAGGGGGCTTCCTCATTCCCTCCTATTTAATCCTAGCCTATCAATTCTCACCAGGACTGCCTGGATCCTCTTCTGTGATCTGGTAAAGCTGCCTCGCCAGGGGAAAGTGATCAAAGAGCAGGGAACGGAGTTCATGTCAGAGACAGCCCCTGCTTCCCTCATTAGGAGACTCATTTGGAGACTGAGCTGCCTATGGGCTACATCTGAACAGAGTTTCTAGGTTCACTCCATGCAGAATCTAGAAACAACCTAGATCTTCCTCAACTGAGGAATGGATACAGAAATTGTGGTACACTTACACAGTGGAGTAGTACTCAGCTATTAAAAAAAAACAAGGAAATCATGAAATTTGCAGGCAAATAATGGATGGAACTAAAGGGAATCATTCTGAGTGAGGTATCCCAGAAGCAGAAACACACACATGGTATATATATTCTCACTTATAAGTGGATGTTAGACATACAATATAGAATAAACATGCTAAAATCTACAGACCTAAACAATATATTTCAATGGTTGGAAACAGAGGTACTCAAGAAAAGAACAAAAGCCCAACCAAGAGCCTATGTGTGAGCTTCTCAAATAAAGGTAACACATATAAGAAGACACACTCAGCTGTGGGTACCAGCCCCTTTAATGACCATTTGAGTAGCTCTCCTGTTACATCTCCCTGCACAGAGGCCGTGCTAATCTTCTCTGTAATCGTTTCGATTTTAGTATTTGTGCTGATGAAACTAGTACTCAAGTTATAACTCAAAATGTTTCTAAGGAGGGGGCGGGAGAAGGAAAAGGAGCCAGTCATTGAGTTCATGTCAGAAATACTTCCTGTTCCCCTTACTAGGGAAACCCACTTGGATACTGAGCTACCATGGGCTACATCTGAGCAGGGGTTCTAGATTATATCCATACATGGTCCTTGGTTGGAAAAACAGTCTCATAGAGGACCCCCATGCCCTGATATATTTTATAGCCCTGCTAGGCCACAGAGGAGGACATTGCAGCCAGTCCTGTAGATACCTGATAAGCTAGGGTAGATGGAAGGGGAGGAGGACCTCCCCTAGCAGTGGACTTGGAAAGGGGCAGGGAGGAGATGAGGGAGGGAAGGTGGGGTAGGGAGGGAATGAGGGAGGGGGCTACAGCTGGGATACAAAGTAAATAACCTGTGATTAATATTAAAAAATAAAATTAATATTAAAAATGTTTCTAAAAAAGCTTTCCCTGTCTTTCTCGCCATTTTTGAAAAGTGAAATTATATTGGGTGGCTCCCAAGGTGCCTTGGATGAAATTATAATTTGATAAATTGAGACTGAGACCCACATGGTATTTAGTTCATCTTTTCCTTGCAAATGGGGTTTGTGGTGAGAGTGTAGACAATTGCAGTCTCTAGTTGAGAAGGAAGCAGTTGCTAATTATAGTGGAATCCTGGCTTCCCTGAAGGCAAGAAGCTTCAATCATATTCCTGGGTGCCGGGGGTGAGGGGCAGTCCCAGTGATGGCAAGGTCCCTCAGAGGAGATAAGGAGTTAGCAAGGAGGTGTGAGACAGGCACAGGGATCAGGAGGAGTTTCACAGCCTGACTGACAGTCTGGGTGTTTCTTTATGTTTATAGAATGTAGTGAGCAGGGATAGATGCATGTTGCTCTAAAAAACATAGATCATATCATTTTTGTCCCCAACATGTGTTTTAGCTTCTGCTTGGTCATAAGCTTAGGAGAGAACAGAATCATCATTTACAGTCATTTTTCCTCATCAACCACACAACACAACTTTTAGCAATATTTTAGATTCAAGGGCACATTTTGCCAAAGCACAACATCCCATTCTCAGGCTGGTAGTTCTCATGGTTTCAAGGGTACTAGACAGAAATAAAATCTCCAAGACAGCCTGGGCAGGTTGTCATGTCTCAAACAGTGTATTATTAACCTTTAATTGTTAGAGTGCTAATTGTCGCTAGGCCCAGGAAAATCTTCAGGCCAAAGTTGCTGCGGTTATTATTCCGTTTCTGCCATACAACAATGTTCATATTTTATATATTTGTAGAATTTATTTGTATGCCTAATCTTGGTATTTATTGTTTCTTAGTCATAGGACACCATAGTTGTCCTGTATGAGTTGACTTTTTCTAAGAAATAGAGGTCTTAATACTTCGTTATTTTATCTTTACCTACACCATTCTTTGTCCTTCAGTATCAGGAAGAGGATTTTAATCTGATCTGCTGCCAACTTCTCTAGCCTACTGAATACTGTTTAACTTTTAAAGTTTGTTTTCTTCTGATTATCTTGTTCCTGAGTAAGTGTAGGGGCAGATGTGCCAAGAGTATCTCTGAGACAGAACCTCATAAGAAGGTCTCTGGCATATTTATTTGAGTCATGGCATTCATGGCGTAAGGAAGACCTTCAAGTAGGGCTAGATAAGGGCATCTCCCTAAAAGCAGGGGTGGGGGGAAGTATGGTCAGGATGACCCTGGGGAAACTTAGCTTACTCCTGGGAGAAGTTGTAAATGACTCATAAGAAAATTTCCATCAATCTAGTATCCTCAAGTTATAATAAGAGTCCCTCCCACCCCCTGCCACCAAGCACATGACATGGGAGACTTGGCCACAGATTTTATCGCTCGGCCTTGCTGGATCTTTGTCAAGCGGCTGTGCTGCCTTTATGATTTTCACTGTTCCCATTAGATATGGCTGTGCCACCTGGTAGGGAGCTCAACTTTATTCTCAGATCTTCACAGTATTCTCTGCCTTTCTACCCCATATCTATGATAGTTAAGAATAACCCGCTCTTCTTTCAGCTTCTGCAGAAAGAGCAGGAGGCTCTTTTAGATAACTTGTTTTTAGTACTAGGCATCAAACTTAAGATTAGACACACAGTAGGCCAGAGCTCTCCATTCTGGACCTTTAATCAGTTTGAATGGTCTTGTTTAATTTTTCAGATGATCTTAAACTTGCTTTATGTTCTAGACAGACCTCGAACCTAATGTCCTTCCTCAGTCCTCCCAGGGACCTGTTCATCCAAGCCTGTGCCACAATGCCTGCCTTAAATGCTGCTCTCTAACTAGCACTGATAATTTTTAAAGTCACATTAATTTATTTATTTATGTAATCACTTTACAGCCTGATCCCAGCCCCTCCCTTCTCCCTTTCCAGTCCCATCCGCATGTCCCCTTCTCCCTCTTCCTCTTCTCAGAGAGGGGGGGGGGGGCTCCACAGGGTACCAACCCATCCTGACACCTCAAGTCTTAGCAGGACTAAATGCATCCTTTCCCACTGAGGCCAGACAAGGCAGCCCAGCTAGGAGAAAGATACCCAGAGGCAGGCAAAAGAGTCAGAGATATCCCCTACTCCCCTTGTTAGGGAATCCACATGATGACCAAGCTGCACATCTGCTACATATGTCTAGGTCTGGTCCATATAAGCTCTTTGGTTGGTATTTAAGTCTTTGTGCGACCCTCATGGGCCCAGGTTAGTTTACTCTGTAGGTCTTCTTGTGGATTCCTTGACCCCTCTGGCTCCCTCCATCCTCCTTCCCACTCTTCCATAAAACTCCCTGAACTTGGCCTATTGTTTGGCTGTTGGTCTCTGCATCTGTTTTCAGCACAGGATAACCATGTCACAATTCACAGACCGAAAGAAGCCAGTGAGGGCCCAAGGGAGGATGCTTGAGTCTCACTCAGAAGAGGAAATAAAACAGACAACTGAAGACAGAGAGAAGGAAATGGGTGGGAGAGGGTGTGGGGAGGATAATGGGGTGGGGATCAGGTGTGTGGAGAGCAGGAGATGACCTGGAGAGAGAATGCAAATCAGTATGGGGACGTCTCTGGGACTTGGGAAGCTCCTGGGAGTTTATGAGGTGACCCTAGCAGCAGGGGATAGGGAGCCTGAAGTAACCAGCACTGTGGACAGGTGGTGCTTCCAGTAGAGGGAGGGGCCATGAACCCACCCACAAAAATTTTCCTGCCTACAAGAAGCATCTAATGGAAGCTCAGAGTTTTTATAGCTGTAGAATGACTGAATGCAGCTAGCTATATGGGCATAGAATTTTCATTTCAGTGTAAAACACTGAAAGCTTCTATCATGGAAGGCTGGATTAAGTCTGATATTTCTTAAAACTTCTAGACATATTTGTATCAATGCCTTAAACTTAATTTATTCAGAAATAAAAGCAGTATCTCCTGTCTTCTAGTGAAAGGGTATACTTTCAAAACAAGGAAGTGAATTAAAAAGCACAGAGAAATCTGTAAGTGTAAATTTCTTACTACTGTAATCTCTTGAGTTCATATTTAATAAAGATAAGTTACTCAATCAACAGTTGTTCCATGTGTGAATGTATTTGTATATAAATCATTAAGTTTGCTTGGATCTAACACTGATAGGGCGTAATTGATCTTTAAAAGTTTTATGAAGAATCACAGACTGTGAAATTAAAGGCAGTTGATTTGTCTGACTTGGCTTTTACATTGAGTAGACACTTGTGTTTCTGGTAGTAGAAGCCTTGTTTTATATCTATTATTGAGTAGCCCATTAATTACCTATGTCTGACAGTAATTAATGTAATGTTCCCTTCTAGTTTATATCAAGAAGACCTACCACACTTTCCTAATATGCTAAACTGCCAGCTATAGTGTTTTCCTAGCCCTCCACCCAATTTTAATGTCATTATTAGAGTGGGATATTATGACATTTGGTTCAGAATTTTATTCCTAAATAACAAGTGTATTGCATAACATCACCATGTGTAATTAAACATGCAGAATATCCAGCAAGCCAGTTTTACTTTGCATTTTACAATCTAGAACAAGCTGTCCTTTTAAATTCTACCTCTTGTTTATCCATAAATATTGCCACCACCTTTGATAAACAGAAGAGTTGTCATTAACTGGATGATGACAAGTAGTTAATTCTTGTAACCAAAATATCTAGGAAATACCACATGTTTATATATTTATTTCATCTACCAGATTCACAGGTTCTTGAATGCATCTGTATGAGTTTCCCGTTTTGGGTATGAAAATTACCACAATGGATAAGATGACGTAACACTATCTTTGTATTTGCTAAGGCCTATGGTTCAATCCTCAGTATGCTCTCTCCTGCCCAAATCACAAATTTAATGGTTATGAATCACATAGATTTGATAATTTATGTCTGAAGACCAGAAGTTCCAGTGAGTTCCACAGGCCAAAGTCTAGATATTGGTAAGATTTCTCCTTGAGGCATTAGGGAAGAATCTAGTTCCTTACTTTTTCTAGCTTCTAGAGGCACCTGAATTCCTTGATCCAGAGTCCATTCCTCCTTCAATAATAATACCACTTCATTGTCTGCTTTTATCCCATCTGATCTACGCAGGGAGTCTAAGATAATCTTCCCATCACAAATCATTTAGTTTAAGCACATCCAAAATCTCTTTTGTGAAGTGGAAGTCCTCACAGTCACTCCTGGGTCCTATATTCTTTTTGGAAGACTCAAATGACACAGAATATAGTAACACAGTATGACATAAAAAAAGCAATGCCAACTACAGGAAAAAGCAGATGGATGAAGTCTGGGAGATATCAGAGGCAAGATCTGCATAGCATCATTCAGGGTGTACTTGATTTCCCAAGCAATGAGTTGCAACACATACAGCTAATAAGAGAGAATTATTAGAGATTCAGTGCCCAGAGCTTTTATTGAGATTGGTTCACTGGTCAGTTACTCCCTTCTGTGTTGTGTCAAATGAAAATGTTCTTCACAGGCTCTCACACTGACACATTTGGTCACCTGTTGGTGGCACTGGTGAGTGATGCAGCCTTCTTGGAAGAAGCGAAGCACTGGGGTTGGGCTTGAGAGTGCATATGGACTTGTCCACTTCTAGTTCTCCTTCTCTCTCTGCTTTGTGTTTTTGGTTAAAGAAGTGATCTCAGCTTCCTGCTCCTGCAGCATGTGTGTTTCTCGCTGCCATGCCTCCCATACTGTAATGGACCATTACTCCATTGTAACAATAAGCCCAAACACTTTCTTCCAGTGGATTTGGTTCTGATGGTTTTTTCTCAACAACAGAAAAGTAAATAATAAATGAGTTGGTACCGGGAAAGGGGTATCGCTGTGAAGAATCTGACCGTATTTTTTTTTTTTTGAATGAATGTGAAAACTTTGGATCTTTGAATGAAGCAAGCAGTCAAATACTGTAATCAAAGCCCATTGAGCCATTCTAGAAGGAGTCTGGAAGATGTCATTGTTGTGAGTAATACACATTCCAGGGAGAGGCTTGGGTCAAGAGGTTTCAGAAAGGAGCAATGCTACTATTACATGGGCTAGAGGCTGTGTATTATATTTTGTATTATATTTTGACAAGGAAGCACTCTGTTTTCTGCCTTATAGTTTGAGAATTTATGTGAGGCTAAATTAAAGACTAACCCACTAAAATTTGGATGGAGGAATTCAAGACAGCATAACATTAGGTCTGTGACATGGTTATTGCTGATAGATAATGTTTCTGTAGGTATACAATATTAGGGTCTGTCTCTGACATGAACTGGATCTTTGATCAGCTCCCCCTGAAGGTGAAGCAGCCTTACCAGGCCACAGAGGAAGACAATGCAGCCAGTCCTGATGAGACCTGATAGGCTAGGGTCAGATGGGTCAGTCCCTATCAGTGGACTTGGAGAAGGATGTAGGAAGAGATGAGGGTGGGATTGGGAGGGAATGGGGGAGGAGGCTACAGCTGGAATACAAAGTGAATAAACTGTAGTTAGTATAAAAAATAAAAATTAAAAAAATTAGCAGAAAAAGAACAAGTTGGACAGAAAAAAATACTTAAAAAGTACTGAAAAATAGGCACCAGGAAGCTCAATATTATATCTGTAACTTGTGCTGAGAGAGAGGCTGTACATGTTGATATTAGGGAGAAGTCTTCTACTCCATTCTGAAACAATAAGAAAGGCATGCTGAGGACAAGACTCCACCCAGCCAAGATCATTCTTTGCAAGGAGAAAGCTTTAGGAATGTTCTGTACCTAAAAAGCAACTGAATAAAAAGTGTCTGTTAATGTGATTCAAAGAGGCAAGGGTCTTTTCCAGTTTGGCAGCCTCAGGCTTTGGAGACATGAACAATGGAAGAGTAAGAGTAAGAGGGTTGTGGACTCTTTCACCATGGCTTCGCAGAGACTCTGAAACAAATAGTGTATTGCAAAGGAGTCCCCAAGTGAAAGTCTGAGAGGGCAGTGGGCCATGACAGACCATTGTAAGAAGCTGTGAAGGTGAAGCCAGCGTTGAGGTAGAGACCCCAAAGTGCTGGAGATGCTAGAGTTGTGAGACATCTGCCAAGAAGATCTGCATACAGAGAGGGAGATGTATGCTGCAGGGAGCAAAGCTGGAGGAAAGGAGCCATCTAGTTCCATTCGATGTTAGAGTCTAGATGTTAGATGCGGAACTTCAGGATTTGAAGCTTTTCCTGCTTGGTTTTAATCTTGCTTTGGTCTAATATTTTCTCACTATGTCTCTATTTCTCTCCTCTGAAATGGTAATGCATGTTTTATGACATTGTACCACGGATGTAGGTAACTCAATTTTAAAATTTTATTCTGCAGAGCTTTACAGTTTAGAGATTGCTTTGAGGCTTTGAACTTTTAAATTGTGTTGAGACAAAATGACTATGGGGCCTTTAAAGTTGGGCTGCATCAGTTTTTCATTATATGGCCATAAGGTTGTGAGGGCCAGGGAATAGAATGGGGTGCTTTGAATGAAAAATGTCCCCCAATAGGGTCACATATCTGAATACTTGATCTTCAGCTGGTAGCATTGTTTGGGGAGTGTGTCCAACCTTACTGGAGGAAGAATGCGCTGGGGTGGGGATTTGAGAATTTATACCCTCACCCTGCTCTCAGTTCATTCTCTGGTTTGTGTTCGCTCTTAACGATGTATTCTCTCGTAGCTTCCTGTTCCTGTCTCCATGCCTGTCACCTGTAAATTTACCACCAAAATGGACTTTTAGCCCTTTGAAACTGTCAGCCAAAATAAACACTTTCTTCCATAAATTGCTCTTGGTAATGGCATTTTATCACAGACAAAGAAAGCAAACAATACACCTCTCTTTTCCTTGCTCGTCACATCCCATCAGTCAGCAGTCTTGATCATTTTCTTCTCTAATTTTTGAAATCATCTATTGTCTTGAGAGCTACAAATACTAGCATGGTCCAAGCCACTGTAACTTCCTGTTTATCTTTGTCTATATACATTATGTTGGTTTTAAGTGTCTAGGTTTGCTTTCTTCCAATTCATTGTCCAAACAGAAATAAGAACACAACTAGACATCGGATTACAAATTGTATTATTGCCCTATTAAAAAACCCCAGGGATCCAGTCTACTTCCACATTCATACATTTTACCCCCTTTCACTTCTACCTAAAGTTTCCAGTTGTCTTCAATCTCTCTAGGTTCCACCGACAGCATATGTTTCTTACTATTGTCAGGCTTTCATATGAGTTTTTTTTTCCTTTGTTCTGAGCATTTTTTTCCCTGTTTGCCAAGTTAATTCCAATGTACCTTTCATTTTCCATTCACTATAAACATGTATTCCCTCTTCCAGAAGGTCCTAGAAGGCATCTAAACAGGCTACGTCTTTCTGACACTCAGCTTTATGTGCATTCTCCCATCATTGTTCTCATCATCCAATGATTCTATGGTTTTGAGTACTTTGTTTTTCCTATGTTATGATAGAGACTATGCCTTATTTGTCAATTGGTGCTTCATTAATCAAGAGACATGTATGCTAGATATTTATTAAATTTTTATTACATGGGGGGATTAATGAATCCTGAAATTTTCAGACTGAATGTGTGTCTGCCTTGGAAATCATTTTGGCAGTTACTTAATAAAAAAATCAAACATCTAGTTTTCACATGATTTAACAATTATGTTCCTGTGTATGTACTCATGAGAAAATAGAAACATATAACATACAAAAAATTGCATGAATAATTGCTTAGTAGTGTTTTTAATAACAGACTCTAATTAGAAGCAACCAAATGTCCACCACTTATGAAGAAGTAAACAAACATACTATATCCATATAATATACTATTAGGAAACTAAAAGGAAAGTAATAGTGATATAATATAAATAAACATCAAAAATGTTGAGTGGAAAAAGTTAGTTACAGATATCACTTATTATTTGATTTCACTTACATGAAATGTTCTGAACAGACAATTTTGTAGAGACAAACATTTAGAAAAACATTTCTCAGAGCCAAGAAGTTTGAGAAGAAATGGAGGGTGACAGGAGATGAGCACAGAAGTTCCCAGGTGACATCATTGTTCTAATGTGGACTCTGGAGGTGATTGCACACTTCTATAAATACATTAAAAACTACCAAGTTACACAATTTGAGAACTGTGAATTACTATAGACATAAAGTTCTTATTATAAAGGAAAAGTGACTGGAAACCAGCCAGCATCTAACTTGGAAAGAGAGCTGCTGTTTAGCTAGAAGAGAATGCTGAAATCAAGAAACATTATTAGTTAAAGGATAGCCTGTCTATGGTCTCATCTACTGCTTTGTGCATTGACTGACATATCTGCTCAGTTAGTTCACACATGCTTCTCCTCAAGTGACCACTTCACTTTGGTATGGAAGATCGTTTGATATATTTTCCTATGTAAATAATTTAAAAAGAAATGAACTTAAGTTGAATTTTGCAAAATTAATGCTTATTACTTATTCTTTAAGGACACCCGTCAACGAAACCTCTACTCCTACTTTGTCTTTTCCCAAACTATCTCCACTAATACATTAAGAGGTCAGAAATTTTGCTATTATTTTTCACCGTCTGTCCAATATCAACCCAGTAATGAAGGCACATTTCTTATTACTTTATAGTAGGTTTGGTCTGATGGACTACACAAAGAACCTATCACATTTGTTGATAAGCTTGATATCTTCTGTCTTAGCTGACGTAAAACTGACGATCCTCACTGAGAGAATGTGAGGCTGGCATTAGGGTTTGCCCAAGTGTTTTCTGATAACCATGTCAGCCAGGTAGGAAATTATTTAGTCTAGTTTTTTCTTAATACGATACAGGGTAGGGTTGCCTGCTAATTGGCATCTCCTTCTCTGTCACTGCCAGAGGGTACATTAACAGCAATTGTGCCCACCTCATTTATTCTCACATCTTAGTACTGCATTGCTCTCCTTTCTTACATAGAATGGTACGGTAGTCTGAGTGTCTTTTCTAGAAAGCCTTCTGGATGATTTGTGGTTGTTGATTGAAGGACTGAAACTTCTTCTGGTTGCCCTCCATTTGGGGACTGAGAAACTAGCCACCAAGTTATTGATCTGTGTTTAAAAGATGACATTCTTAGCCTAGTTGTGGGCATAGCTAGCCTCCGCACATGACTAATTCTCTCCATGGTGACATAAGGGAGAAACTGCCAAACTATTCTATACTTTGCAGGTAGTCTTTTTAATAGAGCTACTGTAATTTGTGACAACATTGAAGAATAATTTGCCAGTGGCAGGTCAGAGCTTTGCAATGTGCAAAGTGCTAATGTTGTCTGTGTTTAGCTTTTTTTTCCCCCTATGGAGAACACGGAAATACTCCTTTGTTGTAGGAGATTTCTCAGCACAGCCAAGTAGCAATTAAAAAGCCTAATGAGAGAAATGACTCATCTGCAAGTGTCAGGATCTTTGATTCATTGCAGCTGCCATGTCTCAGAGGGTCTGGAATGAAGTCTACTCTCTCCGTTACTGCCCTGTGTCACTTCTGCGTTCTCAGCATCCACCATATTCAGGAGGCATCTGTGCCCTGTCTTCATCTGTCTGAGTGGGTATTCCGGCATGAAGGAAGCTCAGCTTTATCTCTCTAATGCATCTTGCTGTCTTTGGCATATTTGTTGTTTGTTGTTGATGGTGCCAGGGCTCAGCTGTTACATGACAGGCTTTGATCGAGTGAAGAAATTGTTGTTATTTTTCCTTCATGAAATATCTATCACACTTTGTGCCTCTCTCTTCAAAAGGAAAATGGAAGGCTGCTTCATAATGGTTACAATCAGGAATAAGAAAAACACAGTAGAGGAAATGAATGTCATTTTGTTCATTTTGGATAAATTGTCAGAAGAAAAATTCATTGTCCTTTTGCAACACTCATTCAGTGGAGAGCATATTCTAGATTTCTCAAAAATCTTATTTTCTGAATATACAATATTATTAATACACCCAATAGACCTTAGTTATTAAAATTCCATAGAAAAAAGTCACACATGGAAGGAGAGACAGAGAGAGGGAAAGAGGTAGAGAGGGAGAGAGGGAAGGAAAGAGGGAGGAGAAGAAAGAGAGAGTAAGAGAGAGAGAGAGAGAGAGAGAGACAGAGAGAGAGAGAGAGAAAGAGAGCCTTTCCCAGCTTTCCTCTGTTCTAGGGGAGGGCACCACCATGAGCTGTGGTGCTGTTTGTGAGAACTCAGGATTGTTTGCATTTGAGCACAAACTGAAATTTCCTGTGGTCTCTGGGTCTGCAATCCTGGGTTTAGAGTTGAGGGTTAGTTGTCTAAAGACCCTTGACTCTGTTTCTTTGAAAACTACAAATTAGAATTGGTAGAACTGAGCACAGGATAGTGATAATCTCTCTGACATCCTCATAAGATGAAGCCACAAATTTAGGAAGTTGAATATCCTTTGTTTCAGAAATGTCTAGTTAAACCTTTTCTGTTTTACATCATTATACAAAATATACGCCAGCACCAAACTGAAAGTTATCATAAGAAAAATTTGATTCTATAAAGGTTTTAGAATGGTTTTAAAATTACGTTTGTTATTATGTAATGTATTATTCTCACAGGAAACCTCAGTTCCTCTCCCTCCACTTTTCCAGTGCTGCCTCCCCACTTCCACTGTACCCCAGACACACTGTTCCTCCATTCCCCTTCAGAAAAGGGCAGGCTTCCAAAGGATACCGACTGAGCATAGCATAACAAGCTACAATAAGACTAGGCACAGCCCTCATATCAAGGCTGGATGAGTGGATTTTAAAGGGCTGAACCTAACTAATATATATAAAAGTGAAACAAAACCAACCAACCAACCCTACAAAACAAGGAAGCAATTCCTACCTTGGTTCTTTCTGTATAAACTGAGGACATGACTACTCCAAGGTATGGTTAGGGGAAGGTTTTTATTGTAGACATGAGGGAGAGTACAGCCAGAGGCATCTGGAGGAGTCCAGAGAAGAAAGAAAAGAAGGCTAACCACGGTCAGATGATTGGACTGGGCCACAAGAAGAGGAACAGGGAGAGGTGGGAAAGAAAAACAAAGTGAAAGCAAGCAATGGAGACCAAAAGAGAGGGGGGAGAGAGGGGGAAGAGAGGGGGCCGTGGGAGGAAGACAAAAAAGAGAATATGGCCAAAATGAAATGACAGGGTTATATTGGAATGAAAAGTTGGGGGATGGGAAGCCTATTAGCTGGAGAAGCTTAGGGTAGGGGGCTGGGTGAGAAGAGCTGAAAAAAACCATAGGTACTTGTGATACTGAGGAAGCCTGGAGGTCAGTGTGCACTGTAGTATGTTAATAGGCCGCGCAGATAGCCATTTGTCCTGAGTTTCTTTTTGATCTGACACTTTTCTTGTTCTTTCTTAGGATTTACTAACAGTGGCATTGGGGATATAAGCTTGTAGCCAGCTGATCCTATCACTTTTACTAAAGCTACAATCAGTGAGAGAGAAAGACAAACCTGAGAGGAAGCACAGTCTTTCTCCCAATGAAGGAGAGAGGAGAGTGCCCTGTGGTTAGGACTTTCTCTGCACCCTTCCTTGCAAACCACTTCTGCATAGGTGGAGAGTTTTCAAGGGACAGAGCATGTCAGGTCAGGGGGAGGCTTCATACATGGCAAGGGGCAATTAAAGATTCCATACCAAAGCCCTCAACTCCCATCATGTCACACTCAGTGAATGTGGATGCGCTATCCATTGCTCTCCAGGTGTGCTTTATATCCACTGTGTTGGGACAGATGTGTGACCGTACCCTGTAACTAACATTTTATTAAGATGTGACAATGTTGCCATTTCTGTAGTAAATACTGTCACTCAGAACTCTGTGAGATGTGGTGTAAACAGCATGTTTGATCAGTGTGATACAGTTTATTTATTTTATAACTGGCATTAATAAAAGGGTGTATGCTTACCGGAACATGTCAGAACTTTTGCACTATGAGGTTATAAAATTAGGTTACAGTCATGCCAGTAGGCAGCTTTATTCTAACAGCTGCACATGTTGAATCCTACAAGGGGTCACAAGCTTTTGGCATGCTGTTGCAATAACTATTTCAATGTTATTTTCCATGACTTTGATATGAGTTTGGTATTTAGTTCTTTCAAGTATGCTGCCAAATTTATATAGCTCAAAAGTTTGGCAAATTCTAAAAGGTTGAAAATTTCAGTTTTGGGAGTAATTATAATATTAAAAAATAGTGTGATGTACTTGGATATTTGGTAGTTGATTTTTTCAGTGCCATCTTGTCAATGGAAGTGAAGTATCTCAACTGAATCACATAAATACTTCCCATCTATCATCAAGTGGTGAGGGCATTAAGGTCAAGCCGCCTTTAAGTCACAGTGATTATTGCAAGCTGTCGTTTGGTGTGAAATGCTTATGCAGACTCTGTCAGCAAAGAGACATCAAACTTGAATGTATCTAGAAAGTCCACGCATCGGTGGTCCACACAATGTTAACCATTGTTATCCTTCATCCTCCCTCCCTAGTCAGTCCCAGGGAGCTGGATGTGGGCCTGTAGACCCTTGGCACACAGGACATTTGTGCCAGATGAGGTCTCTGGAATGCAGGAAATGATCAAGGATGTAATCAGCTTCAGGACCCTGTGCAGACTTTGCCCCTAAGGAAGACATTATCTTTATTACCTTGGGGTGTAAACAACTCTCTGGTGAGGCAGGAAGACCTAGTTATCCTGGAGAAAGGAAATAAATCTGTTCCTTAGCAGGAGAGTGACACTTTCTAGGTTTGGCCGCTGTTTGTAACAAAGATGTCCTTAGCAAAACAGCAGTAGAGAGATCTGCCTGAGGAATTGGAGTCAGTGTCATGGGGAACAGAGAGAGACCATGGAATTTGAATCCGGGTTTGAGCTGTGCTGTGCACTGATTGGATATTCTTGGTTGGCTTATCAATTTCCACATTCCTGTATATGAAAACATTAAAGAAATTAAATTAGACGTTGCATTTAAAGCACTTAGAGCTATACTTAATCCATAACAAAACAGTATGAAAAAATCAGGGCCACGGACAGTGGTGAAGATGGCCTGCAACAGCTAAAAGCGGCCTTCACAGGCAGGGAGTGAGAGACTTTGGTGCAACCAGTCCTAGACAGGATTTTTTTTTTAAATCAAACCCCTACCCTCAAGGATCATGGATCTATCCACAAAAAGAGACTGAGAGACTGTTAGATCCTGAGATGACAGACGACTCCAATGAACTAGCATCTTCCAGACACTACAGAACTGATGCACATACGAACTCACAGAGACTGTGGCGTCGTGATCAAGACCTGAAAATGTTCAAACAAGACAAAATCCAGTACTGAGAAGGGGAAGAGGATGTGAAGCACTACATTTAACTGAGAAGATATCTGTAATTGCTATCTGAAGGGAAAGAAAGTCAGTTTTTCCCAACAAATTATGTCACTGGGTATATCAACCACACCTCAGCACAGGACGATGTCAACAAATAGTCTTCCAATCCTAAATGGACTCTATGCTTTTGGTCCTTTATATTATTTGCTCTAATATTTTTTCTTTGTTTTTTTTTTAAATTTTTATGTTTTGTTTTTGTTTCTTCAGAGAAAAGAATATGAAGCTGAGTGGAAGGGAGTTGGGAGGGATCTGGGAGGAGTTGAGGGAGGAAAAATACTATGATCAAAATACACTATATGGATTAAATAAAAAGAATCGATGGCTTTCTTTCCTATACAACAAAAATGCAAGAAGACACCAAGAGCTGGTTCAGTTCCTTACAAACCCTGCCAGGAACAGGCTTCTGTTGCTTCCTTCACATCTTGTTGTTATGGTAACAAATGGGCACAGTTCCTCTAGGCATACTAGGAAGAAGGAAGGCAGCAAACTCAAGCCTGCTGCTCACAGCTCTGTTCTTGTACTCTAGAAGGACCATGTTTTTAGGGATTTGATCGACATATGAAACCTCAAGTTTGGATGGCATGGCTACTCTGACTTGTTCCATGTACAGTTTCCAATTCTGTTACAGAAGTGAGAAGATGGTACCTGCCAATTGACCGGTGGTGTTTTCCGCGGGCACCATCTCAGTACTCAAGCTGTTCAGGCTGTAATATAGGCCTTTGGTGAGAAATAAAACAGGACTTTTCTGGCAGCCACAGACTCTATTCAGTGTATGCTTTTTAATAGGCATTCAAATTCAAAATTTAAAAGGTTAATTCTACTTGATCTAGTGGTCAAAGGACAGATACATCCCCAGACACTGAATCACTCATTTGGTGAACTTTAAAATAAAAGAGAATTAACATATTGTGGTTAATAAGCCTACTGGAAGGTTTATTAACCTGAACAGTGGCAGCCTGATTATCTTACATTGTGGTTTCCTCTTCTACAGTAATAATAAGTGTTATGGCATCTTCAGCTGCCTTTCTGCATTTTACATTTAGCATCTGCTTCCATCTTTATCTTATCAGGAGTTAGTCAGATGGGCATCACATCAGTCTGCACATATTTGTGGGTGTGAGTGTCCACTTAGTTCAAAGATATTTGTTTTAGCCATTTTCTCTTGTATAAGTACAATTAAAGATAAGTCAAGGAATCTTATATATATTAATATAAAAGTCGTTTATTTTAAAGAATGAAGGTCATGTCATTGTGAGCCTCCATCATGCTTAAGGGAATTGCTAGTCCTTTACTGTTGCTGCTGTTGAAACTTACCCTCTTTACTCAAACATCTGCTTTGACCATAAGCACTAACCTGTCAATTTGTACCCATTTCCTCTTGTTTGAATTAATTTAATTATGAAACAGAATGCCAGCTTCTTAGCCTTTTCAAATACATTGGAGATGTCAAGAGTGAGAACATTGAAAATAATACCTTCTGTACAAAGCAGAGGGCAAACAACTGCTTTCTGTGACCACTTACAGTCTGTTACATCTTCCTTTTCTTTTCTTCCTACTCTTAACTTGCAGGACCACCCAAGGACCAAGCATGACATACAAGCTAAAGCTTCATTACTGTCACTCAAGAAAACACAGATCCTCCTCATCAGGAGCCATTGATGTTCATTGATAGTAGAACCATACTATTTCAAATATTTTAATAATACACTACTGGGTAGGTGTTTATTTATAACATATTAGCATATTTTCTACCAAGTTAATAATTTACATTATAAGATGTAGGCAGAATAGATGTTATTGAAGAGTGAGATAAAAGGGGACTAGCAGATGTTCAAATTAAACTTTCTGTGTCCTAGGATATCATGTGGCCTAAACTTAGGGACTAAATTTAGGAAAAAAAGAGGACACTTCCTTACATGAAAGACATCCATAATTTTCTAATTTGTTTTTACTTATTTTTTATTTTAATTTTTATTAATTACAATTTATTCACTTTGTATCCCCCATGTAGCTTCCTCCCTCCTCCTCTCCCAATCTCACCCTTCCTCCCCCTTCTCCACCCATGCCCCTCCCCAGTATACTGATAGGGGAGGTCTTCCTCCCCTTCCTTCTGATCCTAGTCTATCAGGTCTCTTCAGGAGTGGCTGCATTGTCTTCCTCTGTGTCCTGGTAAGGATGCTCCCCTCTCAGGGGGAAGTAATCAAAGGGCAGGCCCATCAGTTCATATTTGCCTTACTCAGAGTCTACTTAAACCTCAGGGAATTTAATCCATTGCATCCTCCCAAAATACAGGTTGAAAACATTAGACTTTAAAATAAAATCAGTTTTCTAAAACCACATAAAAATAGACTGTGATCAACACCAAATTCCCTTTGACCATAACATTTTCCTTCATGATTATGATTTATTAACCATCTTTTGCTGGTGAAATATAGTCTTTTAATTTGAGATCTCTCTTGAAATGGCAAGGCCGCCCTTCAGGAAACAGCACACAGCTGAGGTGTAGAAAGTAATGGCCTGGAACTCAAGGCACTTTTAAACTATTTTCTCAAATTTGTGTGTCATACTTGTGCAAGGTCTGTGCAAATTTTCTTTGTATCATTCCATTTTTTAAAGAATATACACTGTCAAAGTGAGTGCAAATTATTTTCTAAGAATAATTTAAGTACATATCCTTTATCATGTCCCAAGATCCTTAACCTTGAGCTAACAGATTCTGTAAGTGGCTGTAGACAGCTTATATCACTAAAATTTTTATTTGAAACATTTGTCCTCATTTCTGGCCATGGCTAATCATTTTGCAGACAGAAAGCACACTAGCTATTTTTCCAGAAAAAAATTTAATACAAGGAATTGTTAACATCTTGGCCCAGAGCAGGCTTTATTTGCTTTGTAAGTCACAGTCCATCATCATCCAGGGGTAGGATCTCAGAGCAGGAACAGGAACTGAAGGAGAGATGTTGGAGGAGCTGCTTACTGGTTTGCTCTCCATGGTTTGCATAGCAGGCCTTCTTATAGAACTCAGGACCGCTGTCCACCATGGGCTGAGCCTTTCCTCAGCAGTTAGTATTAAAGAAAATGCCTGCACAGACATGTCCGCCTGCCAATCTGATGGAGGCAATTTCTAAATTGAGGTTTCCTTTTTTCCAGGTGACTCTAGGTATATCGACTTGACAAAAACTAACCAGTAGTACAAAGAGATATGTGCACAAGAAGATACATGTAACAAAACTAGTGTGATGTGTGAATTATAATATGGAGGTTTCTTGTTGATCCAGGAATCGGCCTAAGATGAGATTCCTACTCCAAAAGCATGATCCAGCCGTCACTGCTGCACACTTGAAAAGATAAAAGTGGTAGGTAAAAATTATTTTTTAATTATTATCAAGGTGGAAAGCGAACAATTACGTAGTTGCTATGCAATTGCTGCTTTTTAAATTTAATAATTTGAAATCATTTTATCTCTCTGAGCCACTGTCTCTGCCGATTAAATGAAAAGGAATGGAGATGTACTTGATTCCAAAAAAACTCAGGAGGACAAACAAAGGAAGGCAAGGGATGTTGAGAGAAATTTCCTATAATTATCAATAATGATTATTACTTTGGCCACAGATGGTGTCACGTAAGCTCTACCCAGTGAGGTCAGCTGTAGCAAAATCAGGTTGACACTTTCAACTACATACACTGCTGATTTTAGAGAGGCTCAGGTTCACCTTCTTTGATGACTGAAGTCACCATGGCGATTTTCCAGCTATGCAGATCACTCGGGCACCGTCTGAGACAAATTTCAAGTTGCATTAATGCAGGAATACACTCAGATGTCTATCTCAACAGTCTCTCTCCTTCTGTGCATGCTGTAGCCATCCACCCTTGAGAAGGGCCAACGTCAACATAGCTAAAGTAGAATTTTGAGATTCTTGAAAAATCTTCTTTTCCCTTTCTTTCATATTTTTGCTTTCATTTTTCAGTAATTTCTCAGGTCCAAATCTTGAGTTGTTCTTGACTTAAAATCTTTTTTTTTTTTTGCACACATTGCACTTCCACTCTGTCCTGTCTTAGTTTCATGCCCTGCTGCTGTGATAAAATACCTGACAGACACAATTTAGGAGAGAAAGGGATTATCCAGATAACTATTGCTTCTTACAGTCTAATGCTGCAGGACAGTTAAGGTGGCAGGAACTTGGAGCTGGTCATATCAGCAGTCCAGGACAGAGAGTGAATAATTGCATGTGTACCTGTGCTTAACTCACTTTCCCTTTCTATACATACCAAAGTCTAAAGAATGGTGCCATTCACTTTTAGGCTGGATTGTTTCACATAAATTAATATGTGGGTTGAATGAGAATGGCTCCATGGGCCATGTTTATGCTTAGTCTCTCTCTGTGTGGATCAGGATGTAAGGCTTTCTGCTACTGTTCCAATGCCATAGCTTTCTGCTTCTCACCATGATGACAGCCCTCTGAAATTGTAAGCAATTCTACAATTAATTTTTTATATGAGTTACCTTACTCATGGTATCTCTTTACAGCAATAGAATAGTGACCAAAATATCAAGAGAGTACCACATAGACATGCCCACAGGCCAACCTTAGCTAGACAGTTCCATATTGATACTTCTTTCCCACGTGATTCTAGAGTGTGTCTTATTGACACTTAAAGATAACCATTGCACCCCAGTTTAGATTTCATAACTTAAAAACTGTTGTACTCTTACTTGCTCCAAAGACTCATCTCCCAGAGCTATAGCAGAACTGGTTGTTCTCTGCCATTTAGGCCTTCAGATCTTCACTACAGAACAGTCATGGGCATAAGTTAAAGCATAAACTATTCCTTTACAATCAAATGTGCAATAAATATTCAATACCCTCAAAATAACACCTGGGTGATTGCATACTCTTTAATTGCACTTTATGTATCTAATGTGTAATTTTTATAACCTACACAATAATTGGATATTACATTTTTGCTTTTATGTGAAATGCAGTTTTGCAAATACCAGTAAAGAACGTGTTTTTTGGTAAAACATTGCTTCTTTTAATCATCCAATTTGATTCACAAACCCTGATGCTGTTTGACTATCTGTATTGCAAGTTCACTATCAGACAATTCTCAATGATACTGGATGACATTATAATAGAGTGGGAATGGCCATGTTTTAAACCACAGGACATAGGCTTCAGTTTACTTGACAATGAATTAGCTAGTAGCTTTGGCCAGTTGACTTAAACTTTCTGTCTGATCAAACAAACAAACGCCAAAGAAAATAGTAACAGCTGATTTCTATATAGAATTTTCATGAAGATCAAATGAAAACATTTGTGAAGAGTAAATCACTCAGTGAATAATGGTTAAAAGTAACAGAATTACACAACAGACAAACTATGGATCAGACGAACCTGGAGATGGATTTACAAATAACTCTGAAACACTTACTGAAGTAATGTAAGGATATTGCCTTTGCCATGTGCTATAATAAATACCTACATGGATGGAAGATGATGGCTAGGTTAGTGGATGTCAGCTGCCAACTGAATGGAAATTAAACTGAGGAGTTGGACTTGGAGCAGCTCTGCTCATCAGTGGAGACAACTGTCTATCGCTTAGAGCGAAGCTCCCTTGGTAAGAGGACAGGCTTTCTCACACACTGATGACAGTTGGGAGGACAGTTGGAGTATGGATAGTAACTTTGCCAGTTTGAGTGAGGAGAGACGTTAAACCTGGTAGCACTTTTGAGAAAGCCACAGGATGAAGTAGATCAATGGTTCTCAACCTTCTTAATGTTACAATCTTTTCATACAGCTCCTCATTTTGTGGTGACCCCCAGCCGTAAGAGTTGCCACTTTATAAGTCTAAATTTGCTACTGTTATGAATAATAATGTAAATATATGTGTTTTATGATGATTTCTTGGGGTCTCAACCCACAAGTTGAGAACCATTGACCTAGAGGAAGACAAGGAAGGGCTTGCTCATCAAGAGGAAGACAAGGCTTTTGTTTTTCTAGTCCTGGAAGCACCAAAGTGAGTAGAGATGAGGCTTCCTTAGAAAAGTTGTCTTTCTGATATTAAAATGTAGAGCTGGCACCTCAGAATGATGAAGAAAAGCTTAGAGATGATTACTTAGTTAAAAGAAATCCACCAAGTACCAGACACATTGCTAGATCCGTTTATAAACTATTGTGTTTGATTACCATTACATAGTTTTGGTGACATGTTAGTCACCTTTCATTACTATAACAAATACCTAAGACAACCTTATAAAGCTTATAAAGGGAAAATGCTATTTTGGCTCACTGTTTTGGATGTCCTAGTCAATACTGGCTTGTCCTGTTGCTTTTGTGGAAAGGTAACAGTGTGCAATAGAAGAGAAGACTTCAAGGTTTCACTGTCCTTTAAAGAAATGTCCCCAGTGACAAATCCTCCCACATCCCAATAGTGTCTCCCTGGATACCCAGCTGCAATACAGGGACCATTTGTGATTTAACAGCCAAACTATAGCAGTTGGCATCAATGCCATTGACAGAGTGGACTCAGAAGTCAGAGTTGTTCAAGATCTCTCAACTAGTAAGGGGCTGACCTGGGACTGAGATTCTGATTCATTGGCCTCTTTATATTAGATCCTGTTCAGTGCCAATGAGCTGCTGTCTATTAGATAATTTGGATTTGCTTATATTAAAGATTTTCAGAGAAATGTTCATGGGCATTGATAAAGCCTTTGATGCCAGGGAATAATATTATTAGGATCACCAAGTCCCAGGGCTCTGTGAAGCCACTTTCTTTAACAGAAGAGGAAAATTGGATTCACTGCTGAGCCTATCTGATTATCACAGTTTCTTTCCAGTCAGATATTTTCTTGGTAAAGAAATATTTTGCTACTCTGAATACTACCTTTACAATATCCCAAAGAGCCTTACTATATCACTGAACACTAATTTAGAAAATCAAGATTTTCTGACTTTTCTGATTTTCTGATTTTCCATCCAGGTCTAGGCAAATGGCAGAACTGCCTATAATTCTTGACCTGCGTCAGGAAGTCAGCAACAATATTTGACAAGGACACTACTTCATTAACATTTTTCTTGGCTTCAAGTCACGAAACAGAACACATGATTTCATATGTAAGTTCCTCTAAAATACTTCAGGACAAGATGTATGTTGGGGAAAATATCAGATTTGGTCACATCTTAGCCTTTTAAGTTCCACTTTTCTTTTGACAGACTCACATTTACTAAAGCACTTTGGACGAGTAATAAGGCTCTCCTTTGCCTTTTGTTGGCTGCATGTTTTTATTGAGAAAAAAAACAAAACCCTTTTACTACTGAAAGAACTCAGACTTTTGTTTCAATTTACACTCAGTTATGGAAATAAAATCTAAGCTTATAGACAGTTGAAACGTTTTATATTAGGCTGTGTCATATAAAACAAATCGGTAAAACCCATTGTCTATGTGACCATTATGTTCATTTACGTTATTTGAAAAGAGAACTATACAATATGTCTTAGTATGGAAACAATTACTATATATATGCATATATACACATACATGCCATATATCTGTTATATATAAATATATGTGCTATATAGACATATATGATATGTATATACATGCTATGTATGCCATGGCACATATATGTATACATATATATATGCATGCATGTATACATATATATGCTATGTATATACAAGGAGTGAATAACTATTCTGTATTATCTGGAGTCAGTAATTCTAAAATAAGTTAATTATTAATGGGATGTTAATCATATTTTAAACTATGCATAAAAACTGGAAATTTGCATCTGTTTCATGTGGCTTCTGGTGTCACTTTAATGCACCTCATACCACAGTTCAGGAGATGGCATTTTAGAGGAAGCTGAAGCACTGTTTAGATATGGCATAGGAATGAACAGTTGGATCATTTTTGATATTTATATTTTCTATTGTAGTGTTAATTCTATGATTCGGCAACGTGAGCTAACTGCATCATCTGTTTGAAATCAGGACAGAGGATACCCCACTGTCCTTAGGAAAAAGCGCATCTTCTGTCTTAGAAACACTTGGTAGATTTCAGAGTGCTTATCTAGCAGTTTACTTTAGAAATTGTTTATCACAGCTTCTTTACCATGTAAAAGCATCTTATAGTTTTCAGAGCGCAATGTGTTGCATGTATTAAGTCTGTGCTTTAGCTGTTTAGTTTGTCTTCGCAAATTGCTTCAAACTGAAGGATTATTCTTGCAGCTGTGGACAGCAGAGAGACTCGCTGGGGGACATGGTGCTTCGCAGGGCGTCTTCCTTCAGCAGCTTAGCCGGTATTATTTTAGGGAGGGCAGGCAGGCCCTGAGGAGCAGGTGCTGGTCCCCTGCTGTCATGCTTGTAAATATCCCATGGACCGAGAACACATAAGACAGCTACAAACACTGGAGGAATTTTTCATGGATGTGAATACTGGGGAAGTGTTCCTAGGGGCTTCTGATGTGTTTCACGCACCTCTGCCCTTTTCCTTAGTGATGATGACACTTATCTTTATCAGACAGCATGATTACCTGGAGGAAATGGGCGAGGAGCCAAGGGGAAGGGTCGCGTATGACTTCTGAGTAAGGATATATCTATTTTAATCTAAATATATATCCACAAACTACTGTGAAACAACAGTATACTCCCTTACACGGTTTGTGATAGGACTTGGGAGCAGGTCAGTTGGGTGATTTTGGTTTAGAGCCTCTCAGGAGACTTCAGTTAAGGTGACAGGAAGTGCACGTGCTATGGAAGGTCACCAGAACTGGGTGACTCAGATGGTCTACTCCCATCGCTGTTTGATGGACTCCCAGGTGTGTGGAGGAAGACTTTGTTCTTTACCATTTAGATCTTTTTTCTAAGACTTTGCCAGAGGTAGTGAAGTTTATGCTAGTACAACTAGTGAGTGAGTACTATTAAGTAAAAGTGTTGGGGTACAGGGGAAGGAGGGGGAAGAGCAAAATGTCTTTCATGACTAGGCCTTTGAGGTTACATATCACAACATCTCTGGACATTTTAGTCATACAGAGAGACCAGGGTTGGAGTGGAACTACACAGGGTATACACAGCAGAAGGAAGAGACCATGGGGACCATGGGACCATCTTGGAGCTGCCTACCACAGTGATTCTAATAAGAAGTCCTGTTTCTTCTTACTTTGAGTATCAAATATTACTTAATGTTTTAAGCAGTTATGTGTGGCAAGGTTTCCAAACCAAATGTCTTTTTCTGAAAGTGTCACAGTGATGTAGCTAAATTCAAGTGTGTTTATTCTTTATTTCCATTAGGAAGAGGAATAAAAGTCAATTTATTCAAAGTTACGTCAATATTTACTGAGAATTCTGTTCTCTAGCCTATTCGGAGGGTTGGAGTGGTCTGGAAACATGTTAGAGAACATGGCCTGAAACAAAAGCACCACTGTTTTCTTCGTATTCACTGCAGAAATAACCACAGATCACTGTTACACACTCATCTTTTTATGAACAGACTATAAAAGGCAGAGTGCAAGCAGCACGTGGTATGGGAGTGAGCTCCTCTGCTGGCCAACTTCGCTGCTGTTTTTCTGCTGTACCCAAGCTACAGTCTATCTTTGATATGCCCAGTAGGTGTGTGACTGCAAAAGAGAAAGCCATATGCCATGTAAATGTTTGGGCCACTGTAAAATTTGAACATTTGATCTGAGTACAAACTGCATTGGCTGTCAGTCTGAGACACATGAGCTCAGGTCCCACTTGGTCCTTGTCCTGGTCTTGTATCTTTCCGCTTTGTAAAAGGCAGCTATTTAGATGTATTGTGAATTTGATGCTTAATGAACAGGATGCTATTTTGTATAACAGACAAAAAGCTCATAGTAAGCTTGATACATAGAATTATTAGTAATAAGATTTTTCAGAGGTTTAAAAGTGTTAGTAGTTTTGGTGGGTGGCTAGAATATTTCCTAAGAAGACATCTTTAAGATGTGTGTGTGCGCGCGCGCACATTTACATGTGTATCTAAGGTTTAGGGTATTAGGGTATTAGATGTGTTAGTACTAAGAAGGCATATTTTCTCTTTGAATATCTCTTTTTCTAATGACTTATTTATTTTTATTTTATGTTCATTGGTGTTTTGTCTGCATGTATATTTGTGCGAGGGTGTCAAATCCCCTGGAAATGGAGTTACAGACAACTGCGAGCTGCCATGTGGGTACTGGGAATTGAACCCAGGTCCTCTGGAAAAGCAGTATGTGTTCTTGACCACTGATCCATCTCTCTAATCCTTTAGTGTCTCTTATACGGAAAAATTTCTTTTGGTAGCTTGAGTTGTGTTGATATAGGGAAGTAACTAGAAAGCATCTCTCTGTCTGTTTCCCGTCAAGTCAATCATTTGTCCAACATTTAAAAAATCCATTTTGTGAACATTTAAACTGCAAAGACTGAGGAGGTATGTTAATTTTTCACCTTCAAGATTTTCACAGTTTGAATGAAGAGAGGCAAATGAACAAACAGCCCAGCTCAGGTGACAGTCACCATTACTTGTGATGTATCTGCTCCCAGCTGATTGTGACAGGAGAGATTTGCTGAGGAAGAAGTGTGAGATCCCTTCAGAGGCTCTGAAAGGATTGACATTTCATCTGCTCCTTAAGACATGGGTAATTTCTTGGGTGACCAAGGAAAAACCTGGGGGTGTTATGAAGAGGCAGGATACTCTGGGCAAAGAAGGAAGACAGAAAGGGAATTGAAGAACTTGATTCATTCTGAGGAACCTCCTCAGTTAGCCTGGCAGGGCAGGACTCTGGGAATGGGCAGCAGCCAAGCAAGGCTGTGAAAGCAAGCTGGTTGGCTCTTAAAGATGACCATGCTATGTAGATAAATATGAGTGTTCCCTGAGGATATCAGTGATTCGCTAGAAGATTTTTTTTAAGAGATGAGATTAGCATTTGCACTCTATTGACAGTGTGGAATCTAGGCTGGGGGAATGAGAAGGGGACAGGAGAGAATTGGTAGAAGATGCTGCAGTTCTCTAGAACGGGGAGGAAGAGCCTGAACTGAGATAGTTCTGGAGGATGGAGGGAGATCTTCCTGACTGTGTGTGGGGTAACTCACATTGCAAGCCTTGATGGAGGTATTATCAAGGCATGGGGAGGGCAGCAATGGGAAAAGGAGGAAGGCCTCTGAAGGAAGAAAGGTTTTATTTTGGCTCACAGTTCCAGGAGAGCACAGTCCATCATGGTGGACAGGTCATGGTAGCAGGAGCTTGAAGCATCTGGTGACATTGTATTTCACAGTTAGGAAACAGAGGGGAATGAATGCTTCAGCTTTCTTTCCTTTACTTTTTTTTAAAAAGGATTTTATTTATTATGTATATAGTTTTCTGTTTCTGCAGGCCAGAAGAGAGCACCAGATCTTATTATAAATGATTGGGAGCCACCATATGGTTCCTGGGAATTGAACTCAGGACCCGTGGAAGAGCAGTCAGTGAGCGCTCTTAACCTCTGAGTCATCTCTCTAGCTCCACCTTTCTCTTTTTTATATAGACCAGGCCTCAAATCTAGGGAATGGTCTCTCAGGGTGTGTCTTCCCACCACACCTAACTCAATCAAATCAAGAAAATGCCTCCCAGAGCTGACTGGAGTCTAACCTAATCCAAATAATTCCTCAGCACTTGTCTCCGAGGTGATTCCAGATTCCATCAAGTGGACTATCAACATTAGCCACAGCAGAGCATGCTGGAGGCTTTCAGGCCTTCTCTATGAGCAAGCAGGAGCATGTGCACAGCCACAAACTGTGCTCTGAACAGAGCTCCGAAACCAGGCAAGTCTGCCTGTGACGTCTTAACATCCCCCTGACCCTGAAGACGTATGTGAGGTGGCAGCTGCTTCTGCCTAACCCAACTGCCCTTTTTAGTCCCACCTGCCACTACTTTTCGTACTTATCTTTTATGCCAGATACACCAGACACTGCTCAGCTGATGAGGGCTTCATCCCATTTCATGTACCCATCACGCTATTCTTAGAGTTTTGGAGGGCTTATGCTTCTCTTCTGTTTCGGTTTTTAATTCCACTGGTCATGTTTCATCAAAATTCCACTCAGTCACTACCTCCTTTAGGAAGAGAGTTGGCCTGGGTTTCCTGTCATCATATATGTTATAACTTTATTATTCATACAAATAAGTTTGCTTGTTGACTATGTACAATATACCTGTAGATAATTAACCTGTTGATATAAGTTGTGGTATACTAGTTTTTTTGTGCCTTCTTTCTTCAACAAACTATAATTTTAAAAAACCTTTTCCATGTTATCAACTTGTAGCTCTATCATTCCTTATAGACACACATAGTGTTTAAAAAATTGTATGTATTCATTATATTTAAGGATTTTTGAATCATGCTCATTCTATTTTTGTTTTTGTTCCCCAAACAGAATCTTACTATCAGCATTTATCTAGGCTTGCTTAATTGGCAGGGTTAATTAATCTCCTAGCTTTAGAACCCAGAGTAGCTGAGACTGCAGGCCTGTACCACCAGTGCTAGGATTTGCTCTTTAACTTCTAAGTTTATTTCTCTTTCTTTTCCTTGCCAGCAAAGGCTGCTTGTTTGGGAGTCAATTCTCTGTGGACTGCTTATTCCAGAGCACAGAGTGAAGAGAAACTGATGGTCTTTGCTAAGCTGTCTTTGTAAAAACCTGTTTACACAAATAACCCTGGAAGATGGTTGTGGAGGTTGGAATAAAAATGGTTCCCATAGACTCATGAGGAGTCTCGATTAGGAGGTGTGGTCTTACTGGAGTAGGTGTGGCCTTGTTGGAGGAAGTGTGTCGCTGGGGGCAGGCTTTGAGGTTTCAAATGCTCAGTCCAGGCCTAGTGTCTCTTTCTGCTCCTGCTGCTTTTAGATCTGGATGTAGAACTCTCAGCTACCTCTCCAGCACCATGACTGCCTGTGTGCTGCTATGCTTCCTGCCATGATGATGATGGACTAAGCCTGTGAACTGTAAGCCAGCCCCAATTAAATGTTGTCCTTTATGAGAATTGCTGTCGTCGTGAATAAAACCCTCACTAAGGCAGGCATGGCTACCATCCTCTAGAATAAGGAAAGTGGTCCTCTTCCAGAGCAGATGTTCAGCAATGTTGGCCCAAGTCCTTGTAAAGGTGAAACACATGGTAATTGCCAAGCGGTGACAAAGCCCATTGTTTCCAACTTGGTGAATTTAGCTTTCTGCCAGTTGTCCCTGAAGTAGTGGCAGACTCACTTCTCAGCTTTAAAGCTGGCTCACATCTAAAAGTCTGTCTTGCCGCCGTTTACCTCTCAGCACTTATTACTATTGTTGATGTTATTTTTGGAAGATAATGTTTACTTAGTGCTATTGGCTAAAGTTTAGGTGGGGATATTTAAATCTTATTGTGTGTATATGATGTAAGTGAGCGAGTGTGTAGGTGTGTTTGTGTGTGTGAGAGAGAGAGTGACTGTGGGAATGTGTACCACAGCTTGTGCTGATGCAGGTCAGAGGACAACTTTTCAGAAGCTGGTTCTTTCCTTCCACTGTACGTTCTTCAGCCTGCACTCAAGCCGTTATGCTTGCGTAGGTGCTGAGCCATCTTTAGGCCATCTGGTCTAAATTTTGCTTGCACAGTTTGTCTTAGTAGTTGCATAATCTTGAGTAGGTTGTTATTCCCAAGTTTATAGATGTCATGCACTAACTTTGAATAAATAAATTGCTAAGGTTGCATCATCAGGAAGCAGGGGAGTTAGCTGGCAATCAAACCCAAGTCTGGAAATTCCAGTTACCTTGCACCTTGCTACACTAGCTCAATGTATAGCACTTCCCAGAAACTACAAACTGATAGCTGGACCTATTCCCTAATTAAAATGAACATATTCTCAAGCTCATTTGGGGATAGTAGAGATTTTGGAGTATGGAAGACTTCTCTATCATCTGCAAACCTGAGCTCAGGAGAGAGTGTTCCATGTGCACATTAGCCTGGTAGATGGGAATAAGATGTCTGCACCAGATACAATCCCTACTCTCAAAGACCTAGTAGTCTTATTCGGGAGGTGAGATTCGCCCATAGGAAGCAATTAGGTATGATAGCAATTAAATTCCACATTGAGTGGTTCAAGCAGCAAGTAGAAAAAATTGCTGGTTGAGGGAGGCATATCAGCATGACTTGCATTTACTGGAAGAGATTTGTGGGCAAAGGGGGGCTAGAGCAGAGCCTGGAGAATGGGAAACTGAAGTAAAAGCCCTAAGGAAAAATCCTAGGAGAGAGGAATGTTCTTGCTTTTTGTCTCCAGAAACAAAAGAACATTATCTTCCTCTGTTTTTTTGTTCATGTAGAAAAAGATTTTTTTTATATCTTAAAACAAATCAACACACACACACATATACACACACACAGCACACACACAAAGACCAAAATCCCGCCACAATGTCTTTCCATTTGCATTTGACTCAGAGCCTCTGTCCTTCATCCTGGCATGGATGCTGCTCCAAGCTCCTGGCATTCCTGACTTGATGGGATCCCCGCAGCGCAGTCTACTTGAAGCCTACCTTTTTTAGACCACTTGAAAGTTTTTCAATTTATTCAGCAGAATATATCAGCCTGTCAGCTCTGGAGAGCTGATGCCTGCAGAAGATATATCTTCCCTCTGCAGGTGGCACTGGCTGCCAATTTTTCTTTGGCGTGAGCTCTTGTTCAGAGGCTGCCCTGTGCGGTTTCAACAGCAGTTACCTTAGAGTTGATCTCCCATCCCATCTCCTGCTCTATCTGGGTAATGGCTAACCTGCTGTGTGTGAGCAAAGAGAGATACCTATTGTGTTCTTTCTTTGCTCTGTGATTAGCAAATTACTTTTTGCTTAAACTGGGTCATCCAGTTGCTTTTTCTTTTTTTCTTGCCTCAGCAATTTATCTGCCTCTATCATTTCCTGGATGTTGATATCAATGTCACTTTGCTTCAGATGCCGTGTCCCTGGAGTCCTTGGAGTCCCTGCTATCTGTCTTCCCTTTGATTATCTGCCATCCACTGAGCAGAATGGCTTCAGGCTCCTCCTGCTGTCTGCCCTCATCAAGCAGAGCAATCCAGCTCAGCTGAAGGCCTTCCTGGCTGGGCCTCAGGGAGCAGACAGAACAGCTTCCTCTGGGGTTGCCCGAGCCCTCCAAAAGTCTCACCATTTACTCCCGGTAACAAAGGACCGAGCTGAAAGGCAAAATATACCCACTGCTGTTGGTTTTATTTGGTGGAATCTAGTGGCATTGACTTCAAAAGTAGTAATGACAGAGGAAAGATCTGTCTCTTGGGTTTCTTTTATTTTCTTTTTTTCCATTCTTTCAAATGTGAATTTCTTGTTTATTTCCCCTGTTCAGCATGTTACTGGGAAAGAATTTAACTTCAACCACATGGATTATAATTCTAGCTGGATTCCTTTCTCATCTTATACAATGTTTAATTCATATTTTACTTATGTGTCTGTGGATGCCTGTGCCTGTGTCTATGGGTACCCACGGAGGCAAGAAGAAATGGTCAGAGCTCCTGGAGCTGGGTTTATAGGCAATTGTGAACTGTCTGTCTTGGATGCTAGAAACAGAACCTGAGTCATCTGGAAGAACAGTGTATGCTTTTAATCACCGAGCAATTCCTCTTGCTTTTCAAACTGATTTTTGAAGGATACTAAATTCTAGTAATGGAGAGGTCAGAAAACCCACCAAAGTTTGAGGGAGGACCCTTGGGCACCAGAGACAGATGGCTTTTCATGCTATTTATAGGTGTCTTGTAAAACCAGCAGTGGGAAAATCTAGCTTCTGGTGGCCCAGTCTGTTTTTTAATAAATAACAGTATTAATGAGGGTTGTATACTATTAATAAAGGAGCTTAGGGAAGGAATGGAGAATTATGGTAGCTAATGGTCTGGAGCATTTACCATAAACCTGATTTTATGACACAGTTTGGAAGAGTGCTCTAAGCATAAATATTCACTCTTTGATGACACATTGCTCGTAAAAGTCTGTTCCCAGGAACATCTTTAGCCTATCTTCTAAAAATTACAGAAGACAAGAAAGGATAGCTTTCATGGAGAGGGCAGTTCCTGTAGGCGTTTGCTATCCTTTTAATAGGAACTCTCAATCAAATTATTTCTACTAACGGTTTACCCTTAGGAAGATTCATAATAAAATGTTAAGGTCAACTCACTAAGAATCTTTAAACTCTATGAAAGAACGAGACATCCAATCAGTTGATAAATGTGTTTCTGGATTTCATTTGCTACTTCTAGAGTTACAATATTTAGCCTTTTCATGTCATCATGCTTAATTGAACATGGCAGAGTTTCTCCTTTCTTTGGTTCAAAGACATGAGCTGACTCTTCCCCAGAGATGCTGCTGTTGGGAAGATCTCCTTTACTCAATCTCAGGAACCATGGATGAGGTCATTATTTCTGAGAGAGCCAGTAAAACTACCACAGACATGTTTTCCTTCCAATAATTCCATAGGGAATTTTCATTTTCAAGTTGGGAATCAACCCATGGCATCTACCATGGAGTTTCACCCCTCTGAATTGTCCTGGCTGTCCTTCTACCGGGCATGGACAGGAAAAGCTCATGAAACTGTTCCTCATAGCTCTCAAAAGTTAAGTCCTGTCAGTTTGAACTAGACAATAAAGAAATCTTATAATGATCTTTGAAGATAAAAAAAGGCATTTAAAGAATTTAACATTCATTGAACTTAGATCTTCAGAGTGAAATTTTATAAATGCCATCGTTTCTGTTGTGTGTGTCCACAGAACAAAAAGCAAACTCATATTCAGAAGTATAAAAGCAGGAAAAATGTATCCAATGGCATATGTACATTGATGTGGATTTTTGATATATATAATATCTCTTTGCCAGTTTTTAGGTCGTTGGTTTATAACTTATTTTTTCATGCATCTCTTGATAAAATATCTTTAGCTGTATTCTCTAAATACCTTCATCTATTTATGTGTTAACTAGTGTATTAAGCCCAATTCTTAATACAGTAATTTGTTATATATAAAACATATAAATAATAATCTAAATATAATCTAAAAAAATAAAATTTAAATGTCTTATATCATTGAAAACTTCGAAGAGTTAAGAAAAAGGTAATTACTAATCATTGATAATATAAGGTCAAGGGCTGGAGACATGTCTAAGTGGCTTGCTGTTCTTGTAGAGAATCTAGGTTTGGTTCCTGGCATACATACAAACACGTATAAGTCCAGTTCAGTACCATCTTCTAGCCTTTACAGGCTCCCACAGGCAGGCACACAAAAATGCCACCTAAATAAAAGTTAAATAAAAGGGAAAATCTAAGTTTATAGTCCTAATTATTATATTAATGAACTCTGTTTTGACAGCCAGGTTATTATTATCTTAGTCTTTTTCTTTGAAAATAATTTTCATACAATTTTTTCTGATCATGCTTTCCCCTTTCCCAACTTCCTACATAACATACAATCAAAAGACCACTAAGAATAAATAAATAAATATGAGACAGTCTACAGAAATGTTGAGTTTGCTTTGTGTTGGCTTCTACTAATAGGTGTGGGGTCTATCATCAAGTGTAGCTACTATAATCAGTGAGACTCTATTGGAGAAAACTAATTTTTTCCTCTGCAACTAGATGCCAATTGTGATAGTTTCTTGGTTAGGGATGGGAGCTCAGGTCCACTTCCCCATTTCAGTGATGGGACCCCATCTGGTGTGAATCTGTACAGGTCCTGTGCATGCTGCTGCAGTTTCTGTAATTTCATATGAAGATTTGTTTGGTTGTGTCTGGAAGACATTGTTTTCTTAAAGTCATCCATTCCCACTGGCCCTTACAGTCTTCCTGCCTTCTCTTCATTTAGCTCCCCAATCCCTGAAGGAAGGGGTTTGATGAAGACATCTCATTTAGGTCGAAGTGTTCCAAAATTTCTCACTCTCTTCACATTGTCTAGTTGTGGATATTTGTGTTAGTTCCCATCTACTGCAAGAAAACATTTTTGATGATAGCTGGGTGAGGCACTGACCTACAGGCATAGCACAGTATTGTTAGGAGCTATTTTATTACTATGTCCCTTTAGCAGAACCTGTTTGATTTTACCCTAGGCCTAGGGTCTACCTAGTCTCAGGTTCTTGACCACCTGAGCAGAGCGATGAGTTTCACCTTTTTGAGCAAGCCTTGGATCCAATCAGAATGGCTGGCTACACCCATAATGTTTGTACTCCCATAGCACCTGGATAACTTGCAGGCAGGTCATCATTGTAGATTACAGGATTTGAACATGAGCTGGTGTTCACCTTTCTCCTCTGGAGTGTGCAGAGAATAGTCCAGAAGCATTAACCCAAGTCAGTAGAAGTGCAGCTTCTAGGCAGGCACCAACTCAGCTCCATGTTCAAAGAGATTATGTAAATGCTGTCTTCAGAAATAATACCTTATCATTATTTTGTGTAGAGCAGCCAATAGCCTGAGATGTTTGAGGTCTTCTAGGGGATCCCTTGAAGGAAGAAATCAACAAGATGTGACCAATTTATGGAACTGGGGGTATCACTTTGTGGTGTAAGGCATCTGGGAGCATTGTATCCCCCATTATTTGTTGACTCCAGCAAGATTTCTTTCATATGTGTATATATTTTAGGAAGCTTCTATAGACATAGGTTCCCCTATAGGCCATCAAATGTCCTTTAGTGTTAGCTTTTCTTCCCCAGAGTTCCTCCCTTACTATTCTCTTCTGTTCTCCTCCTGCCCCATTTAATCCTCCCACTCCAATCCCCATGTCTCTTCATAACTGTTTATTCTATTTCTCCTTTCTTGGATGATCCTCCTCTCCCCTTGCCCCTTACTCAATACTTAACCTCTATTATTGTACAGATTGTAGCACATCTATTGAAGACTTAAAAGATAACATACAGCATAAGAGAAAACACATTTTTTTCAGGTCAAAGTTACCTCACTCAGGTTGATTATTTTTCTAGCTCCATCTATTTAAATTTCATCATTTCATTTTATTAACAGCTGAACAATATTTCTTTGTGTAAATGTAACAAATGTTCACCATCCAGTCATTATTTGATGGACTTCTACATTGTTTCTAACTTCCTGCTATTATGTGTAGAACAATAATGAATATGGATAAGCATGTATCTTCGAAGTAGGATGCAGAGTATTTTGGGTATGTATCCAAAAGTAACATAGCTAGATCTTTTTTTAATATAATTTTTTATTTATTACAGTTTATTCACTTTATATTCCAGCTGTAGCCCCACCCTTGTCCCTTCCCAATTCTGCCCTCCCTCCCTTCCTAATCCCCTCCCATGCCCCTTCCCCAGCCCACTGATAGTGAAGGACCTCCTCCTCTTCCATCTGACCCTAGCTTATCAGGTCTCATCAGGACTGTCTTTCATAGTCTTCCTCTGTGGCCTGGTAGGGCTGTTTCCCCCCTCAGGGGGTAGGTGATCAAAGTGCAGGCCACTGAGTTCATGTCAGAGAGAGCCCCTGGTCTCCTTCCTAGGGATCCCATTTGAAGACTGAGCTGCCATGGGCTACATTTGTGTAGGGGTTCTAGGTTATCTCCATGGTTGGTCCTTGGTTGGAGTATCAGTCTCAGAAAAGACCCCTAGGCCTAGATTTTTTTGGTTCTGTTGCTCTGCTTGTGGAGCTCCAGATACTTCCAGGTCTTTCTATCTCCCCCTTCTTTCATTAGATTCCCTGCACTCTGCCCAAAGTTTGTCTATGAGTCTCAGCATCTGCTTTAATACCCTGCTGGGTAGAGTCTTTCAGAGGTCCTCTGTGGTAGGCTCCTGTCTTGTTCCTTGTTTTCACTTTCTTTCAATGTCTATTCTATTTGCCTTTCTGAATGAAGACTGAGCATCTTACCCAGGTTCCTCTTGCTTAGCTTCTCTAGGTGTATAGATTTTAGTATCATTATCCTATATTATATGTTTAATATCCACTTATAGATGAGTATATACCATGTGTATCTTTGTGCTTCTCTCTCTGGATGATCTTTTCTAGTTCTCACCATTTGTCTGCAAATTTCATGATTTCCTTGTTTTTAATTGCTGAGTAGTATTACATTGTGCAAATGTACCACAATTTCTGTATCCATTCCTTAACTGATGGACATCTGGGTTGTTTCCAGATTCTGGCTATTGCGAATAAAGCTGCTATAAACATGGCTGAGCAAATGTCCTTATTGTATACTTGAGCCTAGGAGTGATATAGCTGGATCTTGAGGTAGCACTGTTCCTAATTGTCTGAGAAATGCCAGATTGATTTCCAAATTGGTTGTACAAGTTTACATTCCCATCAGCAATGGAGGAGGGTACCCTCCTCCATATCCTCTCTAGCATGTGTTGTCACTCACGTTTTTGATCTTAGCCATTCTGATGGGTGTAAGGTGAGATCTCAGGGTCGTTTTGATTTGCATCTCCCTGATGACTAAGGATGTTGAGCGTTTCTTTAAGTGTTTCTTTGCCATTCAATATTCCTCTATTGAGAATCCTCTGTTTAGCTAAGTACCCCATTTTTTAATTGGATTACCTGATTTGTTGCTTTAAAAAAAACTTTCTTAGTTCTTTATATATTCTGGATATTAGCCCTCTGTCAGATATAGGGTTGGTGAAGATCCTTTCCCAGTCCGTAGGCTGTCATTTTCTTCTGATGACAGTGTCCTTTGCTTAACAGAAACTCTTTAGTTTCATGAGGCCCCATTTATCCCATTTATTGATTGTTGATCTGTGTTGTTGGTGTTCTATTCAGGAACATGTCTCCTGTGCCAATGAGGTCAAGGCTCTTCCCCACTTTTTCTTCTAACAGGTTTGTTGTATCTGGTTTTATGTTGAGGTCTTTTATCCACTTGGACTTTAATTTTGAGCAGGGTGATAAGTACAGATCTATTTGCATTTTTCTACATGTAGGCATCCAGTTAGACCAGCACCACTTGTGGAAGATGCTATCTTTTTTCCATTGTATGAGTTTGGCATCTTTGCCAAAATCAGATGTCCATAAGTGTGTGGGTTTATTTATGGGTCTTGTATTCAATTCCATTGACCCCAGCCTGTTTCTATGCCAGTACCATGAAGTTTTTATTATTGTTGCTTTATAGTACAGCTTGAGATCAGGCATGGAGATCTTCAGAAGATCTGTTATTGTAGAGTATTTTTTTGGGTGTGATTCTGGGTTTCTTGTTATTCCATATGAAGTTGAGAATTTTTCTTTCAAGGTCTGTAAAAAATTGTGTTGGGAATTTGATGGGAATTGTATTGACTCTGTAGATTGCTTTTGGTAAGATGGCCATTTTTACTATGTTCATCCTGCCAAGCCATGAATATGGGAGATTTTTCCATCTTCCGATATTTTCTTCTGTTTCTTTCTTCAGAGACTGGAAGTTTTTTTTTTTTTTTCATACAAGTCTTTGATTTGCTTGGTTAGAATTACACAAAAGTACTTTATATTATTAGTGGCTATTGTGAAGGGTAGTGTTTCCCTAATTTCTTTCTCAGCCCTTTGTTTTCTGTATACAGGAGGACTATTGATTTTTTTTTGAGTTAAGTTTGTATCCAGCCACTTTGCTGAAGGTGTTTATCAGATGTAGGAGTTCCTTGGTAGAATTTTTGGGGTCACTCATGAATACTATCATATCATATCATATCATATCATATCATATCATATCATATCATATCATATCATATCATCTGCAAATAGTCATACTTCGACTTCTTCCTTTCCAAACTGAATCCCCTTGATCTTCTTTATTTGTCTTATTGCTCTAGCAAGGACTTCAAGAACTAAGTTGAAGAGATATGGAGAGAGTGTCAGGCTTGCCTTGTCCCTGATTTCAGTGGGATTGATTTAAGTTTCTCTTACGTTTAGTTTGATGTTGGCTATAGGTTTGCTGTATATTGCTGTTACTATGTTTAGGTAAGTGCCTTATATCCCTGATCTCTCCAGGACCTTAAACATGAATGGGTGTTGGATTTTGTCAAATGCTTTTTCAGCATCTAAGGAGATTATAATGTGTTTTTTTTTTCTTTCAGTTTGTTTATGTGGTGGATTACATTGATGGATTTCCATATGTTGAACCATTTCTGCATACCTGGGATGAAATCTACTTGGTCATAGTGGATGGTATCTTTGATGTGTTCTTGGATTCAATTTGTGAGTATTTTGTTGTGTATTTTTGCATCAGTGTTCATTAGGAAGATTGGCTTGAAATTCTCTTTCTTTGTTGGATCTTTGTGAGGTTTAGGTACCAAGGTGATGGTGGCTTTATAGAATGAGTTTGGTAATATTCCTTCTGTTTCTATTTTATGGAATAGTTTGAAGAGTATTGGTGTTAGCTCTTCTTTGAAGGTATGGTAGAATTCTGCGCTGAAACCATCTGGCCCTGGGTTTTTTTTTGGATGGGAGACTTTTGATGACAGTCCTATTAGGTGATATAGGACTATTTAATTGATTTATCTGGTCTTGATTCAGCTTTGGTAAGTGGGATTGATCCAGAAAATTGTCCATTTTATTTAGACTTTCAAATTTTGTGGCATATAGACTTTTGTAGTAAGACCTAATGATTATTTGGATTTCCTCAGTGTTTGCTCTTATGTCCCCCTTTTCATTTCTGATTTTGTTGATTTGGATAGTGTCTCTCTGCCTTTCAGTTAGTTTTGCTAAGGGTTTGTTTTTCTTGTTGAAGTTCTTGGTTTCATTGATTCTTTGAATTTTTCTATTTGTTTCTACTTTATTGATTTCAGCCCTGAGTTTGATTATTTCCAGCCATCTATTCCTCTTAGGTGTATCTGTTTCTCTACCCCCCTCCCCCCCATCCCCGGGCTTTCAGGTGAGCTATTAAGTTACTTGTATGTGAGGTTTCAAATTTCTTCTTGAAGGCACTTAGTGCTATGAACTTTCTTCTTAGCACTGCTTTCATTATGTCCCATAAGTTTGGGTATGTTGTGCCTTCATTTTCATTGAATTCTAGGAAGTCTTCAATTTCTTTCTTTATTTCTTCCTTGACCCAGTTTTCATTGGTTAGCAAGTTGTTTAGTTTCTATGTGAGTGTAGGCTTTTTCTATTTCTGTTGTTGTTGAGGTCCAGCTTTAGTACATCATGGTCAGGTAGGATACAAGGTATTATTTTCATCTTCTTGTGTCTGTTGAGGCTTGCTTTGTGACCAATTATATTGTCTATTTTTGAGAAGGTTCCATTAGGTGCTGAGAAGAAGGTAAATTCTTTTGTGGTTGGGTGAAAGATTCTGTGGATGCCTGTTAGGTCCATTTGATTCACAACCTCTGTTAGAGACATTGTTTCTTTGTTTAATTTCTATTTTGTTGACTTGTCCTTTGTTGAGAGTGGGTTGTTGAAGTCTCCCACTATTAATGTGTGGGAATCTATGTGTTGTTTAAGTTTTATTAATGTTTCCTTTACAAATGTGGGTGCCCTTGTATTTGGAGCATAGATGTACAGAATTGTGATGTCTTCTTGGTGGAAGTTTTCTCAGATGAGTTTGAAGTGACCTTCCCCATCGCTTGTGATTAATTTTGGTTGAAAATCTATTTTATTAAATATTCAAATGGCTACTCCAGCTTCTTGGGTCCATTTGCTTGCAAAACCATTTTATAGCCTTTTACTCTCAGGTAATCTCTATCTTTGTAATTTAGGTGTGTTTCTTGTATGCAAAAGATTGTTTGGTCTTGTTTTCATATCCATTCTGTTAATCTGTGTCTTTTTGTTGGATAATTGAGTCCATTGATGTTGAGAGAGATTAAAGACCCATGGCTGCTAGATCCTTTGATTTTGATGTTGGTTCTTGTAGTGTGTTTTTGTCCTTGGCTACTTTTAGGTTTGCTGTAGTGAAGTTATTTATTTCCTGTGTCTTCCTGAATGTGGTTAGTTTTCCTGGATTGTATTTTTCCTTCTAGTATCTTCTGTAATGCTGGATTTTTGGGTAGGTATTGTTTAATTTTGTTTTTGTCATTGAATATCTTGTTTTCTCCCTCTATGATGACTGAGAGTTTTGCTGGGTATATTAGCCTGTGCTGACATTTGTGTTCTCTTAGGGTCTGCATGATATCTGTCCAGGCCCTTCTGGCTTTCATAGTTTCTGTTGAGAATTCAGTTGTTATTCTGATGGGTTTACCATTATATTTTACTTGGCCTTTTTCCCTTGAAGGTTTTACTATTTTTTCTTTGTTCTGTATACTTACTGTTTTGATTATTGTGTGGCAGGAGGATTTTCTTTTCTGGTTGAATTTGTTAGGTGTTTCTGTAGGCCTTTTTTATGCTTATAGGCCTCTCCTTTAAGTTGGGGAAATTTTCTTTTATGATTTTGTTGAAAATACTTTCTGGGCCTTGGAGAATGGAATCTTCTTTTTCCTCTATTCCCATTATTCTTAGGTTTTGTCTTTTCATGTTGTCTTGCATGGTTTATGATAGGATTTTTTTGAGATTTAATATTTTCTTTGATGGATACACTAATTTCTTCCATTGTATCTTATACACCTGAGATTCTTTCTTTCATCTCTTGTAGTCTGTTGGTTATACTTACCTCTGGAGTTCCTGTTTTTTTCCCTAATTCTTCTTTTCCATGATTTCCTCTATTTGTGTTTTCTTTAATTTTTTTCAATTCTTTCTTCAGATCTAGAACTGTTTTGTTGACTTCCTTCACCTGTCTGACTGTATTTTCCTGTTTTTCCTTCAATTCCTTCATCTGTTTGTTTGAACATTCCTCTGTTTCTTTTATTTCTTTCAGTGACTTAATTATTTCCTCTCTGAAGGCCACAAACTTTTTGGCTGCACCTTCCTGTATTTCTTTATGGATGGCCATAATCTGTTTGACTTTATCTTCTTCCAATTCTTTACACATTTTATTTGTTTCCTCCATTAACCTCTTCATAAGCATAGATATAAGGTCATCTTCTTGGATTTCACTTATGATAGGGAGTCCAGGGCTGCTTGCCTCTGGATAACTGGGTTCTGGAGATGCCATATGGCTCAGGTTTTTGTAGGTTTTGCTTTTATGCTGGCCTCTACCCATCTGACTGTCTTAGATGTTGGCTGTTAGTTTCTGGTACTTTCTGGAATCCTGGGGTGGGGAGAATCCCTTTGGCAGGAAGATGGTTGTTCCTGCAGGAGGCCTCCTCAGCTTTTTGGGTATAGTCACCAAATGGCTGGTGCTTCTTAGGGATTGCCACAGCTCACCTCAGGTGTATGGACCTGTATTGGTAGTCAGGGGGGCTGTCCTCTCACCAGGAGAAGTCCTGGAGACAGCTGCCCTGCCCTTGGGTTACTTGCTCTGAGTTTAGTGGGCTGCTGCTGCTGCTTTACACCCCGTTTGCTGTTACTCTCTTGAAGAAGCAGGGAGCTCCATGGTGTGATCCTGTGATTGGACCTGATGGTTCCTCCACCATGGGGTTTCCTCCCAACAGGGAGTCCCAGTCTGTGGTGCTTTGGGGTCCATAGTTCAGTTTGGGATGGTGAGTAGAACACGCAGATGCAGGTGAGTGGCTCAACACTGGCACCTGAGTGTCTATAAGAACTTTTCTCGAGAACATATATTTGGGGGGTGGTAATTCAGCTGAGTGCCCTGAGTTGGACTTGCTCTTTCCCTCACCTTTGGATTTCCTCCCAACAGAAAAACCCAGTCTCTGGTGCCCTGGGGCCCACAGTTCTATCTGGCACCCCGAGTCAGGCTTCCAGGCAGATCTCTTGGCTGGTGGCTGAGCACCCATGGGACCCCAGGACCTTTTCCAGGGATTGTCTGGGTGACCTGAGGTCAGTCCCAATTACTTCCTTCACTGTGGGTTTTCTTTCCACTGTAAATCCCAGTCTCTGGTGTTGTAGAGCCCACAGTTCAGTCTGGAATAGTGATCAGAGCACACAGGTGTGTGGTTCAGGCTGGTGACTGAATGTCTACCAGGACCCTGGAACTCTTCTGAAGTTTATCTGGGTGACCTGAGAATGAACCCGATTGCTTCCCACACCATGGGGTTTCCTCTTACTCAGGAAACATAATTGTTGGTGTTTTAGGGTCCAGAGTTTGGTCTGTTGGTAGCTGTTCAATCACTGCTGTTCTGCTTGTCAGACACAGTGTTCTCCTGGCACCACCATCTTGGATTCCCTATAGCTAGATCTTGAAGCAGATCTACCCAGTGTCTTAGGGAAGTGCCACACTGATTTCCAAGGTGAATGAACAAGGTTGCACTCACATCACCAATGAGTAAATGTTTCTTATTCTCTACATCCTCTCCAACAGGCTCCTCATTTGTTTGGGCCATTCTGATTGGTGTAGGGTGAAATCTCAAAGTAGGTTTGACTGGCATTTTCCTGATGACTGAAGATGTTGAACATTTTTAAGAGTATCTAGGTCATTCGTGTTTCATCATTTAAGAATTCTCTGCTTAGTTCTGTACCCCCATTTTTAATTGTGTTGTTTTCAATGTCCAGCTATTTTATAATTCTTTATATATTTTAAAGAACTAAATATCATATGTGCTTTTGGAAAAGTACTTTTCCCAGCATGTGGCTTGCTGCTTTGCCCAAATGATTGGCAAATGAAGCCCAAATGCTTTTTCAATTCATGAATTCTCAGTTATTAAGTTTGTTCTTAGTGCCTGCGCTTTCAATGCCCTGTCCAGAAAGCTTTTTCCTTGTCAATGATTTTAATACTATTTTCCCTTCTTTTAAGACTTTAAGACTATTCATCTTCCTTATTTAGTCTTATAAGAAAAAATTCATATAAAAGTGAATGTCATTTTTGCCATTTATGGTACCTTCATGTTTACATTGTTAGGATCAGATTTACTTGATGCAAGATCACTTTAGATTACTTGTCTCCTTTACACAAATTTTGTAGCTAAAAATAAACAACACCCTATCAATCTTCATGGCCAGTCATATTTCAAGTACAATGTCTACTTAACTGTAGGCAAATAAATAGTGAAGGTGTCACTTTACATTTCTTTATATTATGAGGCCACACATTCTCTTTAAGACACATCGTCTCTTACATCTGCTGGTGACTACATCAAGAATGGACAAAGCTGGGATTGTTCACTTGAGTGTTAAAGTCTAGGAAATGGTGGCAAAGTTTAACTCTTATTATAAAGGTAAGGTAGAGAAGAAATGTTAACATTTTCTCACCTCATGTTAGCTGTTTTGAGTACTCCCAAAGAGTAGCACAGACCTGGATGAGTGCCATGTTTTTCTTTTAACTTGCAAAAGTTTCCATCTGTAAATTAAAGGCTAAATATTTAAAAACAGCAATGAATCTCATTATCTTCTGAAGAGCTTTTTTCTTTTTTCTCCTTTTTAATTAAAAATTTTCATACAATATATTTTGATTATATAGTTTTTAATCCCAATTTCTCTTAGTCCTTCTAACTTCCTTACCCACTTCCTTACCTTTCTCTCTCTCCTTACCAAACCCCTCAAAAAACCCCAAAACAACAACAAAAAACCCAAACAATAAAAGCACAGACAGAAAAATGAAAGTCAAAACAAACAAAACAGAGAAAACTAATAAGACAAAAAAACAAAACAAAACAACAACCAAAAAACAAAATTAAGAAGGGTTTTGTATATACCATGTGCGTCTTTCTGCTTTTGGGATACCTCACTCAGGATGATTGTTTCCAGGTCCCACTATTTGCCTGCAAATTTCATGATTTCCTTGTTTTTAATTATTGAGTAGTATTCCATTGTGTAAAAGTACCACAATTTCTGTATCCATTCCTCAACTGAGGGACATCTGGGTTGTTTCCAGGTTCTGGCTATTAGGAATAAAGCTTCTATGAACATAGTTGAACAAAAGTCCTTGTTGTGTACTTGAACATCTTTTAGATATATGCCTAGGAGTGATATAGCTGGATCTTGGGGAATCAGTATTCTTAATTGTCTAAGAAAGTGCCAAGTTAATTTCCAGAGTGGTTGTACAAGTTTGCATTCCCACCAGCAGTGGAGTAGGGTTCCCCTTTCTCCACAACCCCTCCAGCGTAATTCTAACTAGGAAAAGGTTATTTGGAAGAATGAGAACATCTAAAACAAATCTTCTGATATGTCCTACTGTCATATTGTTTAAAACATTGCTTATATATAAATGTAGAAATTACTATTTCATATAGAGAAGTAGAATTAGTCTCTTTGTAAATAACTGTTTAAAACTGACTACAATATATTTTACACTAGGAGAGGTAGCAATGGTTTTCACAAATTTAGCAACAAATATGAAATGTTTAGCTTTTTCTCTAAGTATTTTCTATTTCCTTCTGTCTTTTAAAACATAATGCTTGAAGACCACAGCTTTTTCTTACAGAGATATCAAAATATCCCCCAGTGTTATTTGCAACAATTGCTGGAAGAAACATCTTCCAATTGTGATTTACAAACTTCTGAGGTATGTCCCAACTCTTCAAGTTTATATGTATAAAAGGGACTAACCATCAGGAGGTGTAACTTTTTAAGACTAAAGTTTGTTAAACATTTTATCTCTCTTTGTGTCATTGTGTGAAGTCAGCATGAGTATTTGGGAATAGGTACAATAAAACTCTCATCCTCCAGAAATTCTGATGATAAATCACTTTCTTCTTTTTGGCTTAGGAGGTTTAGACATTGGTTGTTAGAAGTATTCTATTCACGGATTATATATCCCCCAGACATCAAATAGATTTTGAATTCCCTTATAGCGTGTGTTTTCTTTTTCTTTTTATTTGTCAAAGTGCTGCTCAGCTTTTGTTCCTCTGGCAATAAAAAAATGTATCAAAATCTATTAATGCTTTTTTTGACCTTCTAGCAGATGAAGGTAAGGAAATCAACATGTTTTTATTTTTACCCCCCAAAATCAATTCAAATTATTCTTAGTAAAGCACAGAGTGAACCGCTGTGTGATGAAAGGGAACACTTGGCTTTCCTGAGATGAAGCATAATGAACGGGCAGATGCAGATACTGATCAGTAGTGGAAGTTAGAGGTGTCTGTGAATTCTCATTGTGGATTTTGTTGGAAATAGGGAGGAAATTAAAGTCAAAAGTAGTAGAGTGGCTTCTTGTCTTCAGCTAATGTTTCTCTGTACTTTATATTACAGTTTTTGGAAGGTCTCTTCACTATTAATACTTAAACCGGCAGCTTCCAAATATGACTGCCTCTCAAAATCATGATGGACAAAGACAGAATCAGTCATTTAAATGTCTCTGCGTGGCTCTAATAATAAGCCAGAGTTGGAAATTATGGAGATGGTCAAGTGTCTAAGTTACTATAGCAATTAGAGAGGATGGAAAGAAGCTGACTTAAAGGTGGAATTTCAGGCAATCATAGCGCTGAAGCAAGTAGTAGAGAAGATGTTCTTCATTGTGCCTGCTTACTGCTATGTTCCTGGCTGAAACAATGTGACGTCCTTCCCAGGTGACAAACCCTGGCAGATTTCGTGAGAAGGTGCTATGAGAAGGCAGTCAGGAAAAGAAATAACACACGAGGATGGCATTGTTGGAGTGTGTGAGCTTGCCTGAAGGTAAGGTGTTCAGTGGTGTGGAGATTAAGAAGCATGGATGATGAAGCTGATGAATCTAAGGGGAAAATTTAATCAGAATTTGTTGTACTTAAACTAAAATATATTTTTTAAAGTTTGTTTTTGCATTCGTCAGAGTTTGGCAAATCCTTCAGAAAAGGGGAAGGAAGAATTGTAGGAGCCAGAGGGGTCAAAACACCACAGGAAACTTCACAGAATCAACTAGCCTGACCCATTTGGGCTCACAGAGACTGTGTGGATCTGTATGGGTCTGACCTAAACCCTCTGAATGTATGTTATCAATGTGTAGCTTAGTTTTCTTGTGGGACTCCTAACATAGGGAGCAGGGTCTGTCTGTGGCTCTGTTGCCTGCTTTTGTGACCCTTTCCTCTTATTGTGTTGTCTCATCCAGGCTTAATAAAAGGAGAGATGCTTAGTCTTATCCTTATTGCTATCCCTGGGAGGCCTGGCCTTTTCTGAAAGGAAATGGAGGAGGAATGGATTGGTGTGTGTGTGTTGGGGGAGAGGTAATGGGGAGAGACTGGGAGGAGAGGAGGGAAGGAAAACTTCAGTCAGAATGTGATATACGAGAGAAGAATAAATAAAATTTAAAAATTTTCTTTTTGAATCGTTTTTTAAAAAGTAAACAACACGAAAACTTACGTATTTCCTCCCATGTCTTCCTTTCGTGCTGTCTGAAACTTAAGGCTCACTCTCTCACCCTCTGTCAGCCCTGCTATAAATATCTCATGCAGTCTTTCATTGAAACAGTCTTTGTTTTATGTGTTACACGTGTGTGCCTGCTTGTCTGTACATGCAGCATGTGCATGCAGTGCCACAGAAGGCAGAAGAGAGCCCTAGATTCCCTGGAGCCCGGAGTTAGGAGAGGTTTTGAGCTGCCCGATGGGGTGCTCGGAGCCAAGCTACAAGGACAGCGAACACCCTCGACCCCTGAGCAATCTCTCCAGCTACTTCTTACGCGTTCTTGCTGCAGCAGATTGTGTTTCCACAGCGGGTTCTAGCTCCAAACAACCTGCTTTTACAACAGCATTTTACCAGCCCCTCACTAAGACGCAAACTCCGTTTCTCATGCTCTGGCATCTGATTTGTGCAGTGTTCAAGGCTCTGCAGGAATTAACTCCCACAAGCCTTACAGCAGCTACATAAGGAAGTGTCACTATCGCCCTCATATCATAAATGAGAAGACCATCAAGGCAACAAGGCAACTGTTCCTACAGTGTTACTAGTAATAACATTCATAAGGTGACAGTTACAATTAGATACAACTGAACTTTAGTTCACGCACAGAAAAAACAAAACAAAACAGGAAATGCTATTAGTATTTGAAATGTTTTGGTTCTGTCCTTTTAATTTTTACATTTCCCTTTCTTATTTTCCATGGAAAATGTAAGCCTCAGAATGAGCTCATAAACATTTTCCATCTCTTCTAATTATTAAAAAAAAGAATTATTTTATTTTAATTATGTATATTTGTGTGTGTGGCTCTGTGTGTACGGAGACAGTATTTATATAGACTGGGAGAGGGTCTCATCCCCTGGACATGAAGTCACAGATGGTTGGAGCCATTTAGCTTGAGTGCTGAGAACAGAACTCAGCTTTCCTCTAAGAGCATCACACATCTCTTTGGCCTGATCTTTATTTTTTTCTAATTCCTAAGCATATATTTCCATTATTTCTAAATGTTATTTCTCCTTTCATCTTATAGTTATATTATATTTTGATTTCAGTCCTAAGTTTTGTTTCTAGACTTTGTGTATAATCTTCCATTTTCCAATGTAAAATTCACAATGGAGTCCTAAGAACCCCAACCCCTCCTACAGCGCTAAGTGTTAAACATAAGACTTATGTATCATAGGCTTGTATTCTATCAATGATGCACATCTGCAGTCTCCAGCCCTTAATTTTATTAATTAAACATTTCGGTCTTCATAGTGAGTTCTCAGCTCAGACCCAATCTCATAATTTTAGCTCCTAATATCTAATTCTATTGTATCTGATTTTTAATATACTTTCAGCCCCTCCCCCCATCCCCTATAGTTTTTATGTGGGATGCTTTGGTAGTGAGATTGAACCTTAGGCTGTTATTTTTTTAATGCATTATATCATGTAATTTTGAGGGTTGTATATAGAAATTTTAAGTTATTTATTAGGCTAGCCTATGGATTAATCATGACATCTTTATATGTATGTGCCATTCTTTTTTCTTTATTTTTTAAGATTTACTTATTTATTGTTTATACAGTGCTCTGTCTGCACCTGCATGCCAGAAGAGGGCACCAGATATCATTATAGGTGGTTGTGAGCCACCATGTGGTTTCAGGGAATTGAACTCAGGACCTTTGAAAGGGTCGCCAGTGCTCTTAACCTCTGAGCCATCTCTGTAGCCCTCATTCTTTTTCCTTATTCATTACTCTTCCTCACTACCCACCTCTGGGCCATTCCTTTTTCCAGCTAGTTCTCCTCCCCCCAGTTAGATTTTCTGCCTTCTCATCACTTGTATCCTATCAAGTTATTTTTCACTTTTTAAAAGAATGCTTCTTTGTTTCTCATGATCCCCTTCCTAGTTTCAACTTGCTATGCTTTGTTACTATAATTCTGTATATGAAAGAAAAAAATGGCATTTGTTTCTCTTTTTTGGAATGCAGTTTATTTTGTTTAAAATAAGGATTTACAGAGATCCAAGATGGCTGCCATGAGAGGACACTGTGTCTGAGGACTAGGTCAGCAGAAACAATGCAGCGACTAGCAGACTGAACTCTGGGACCTAAAACGCCAGCATTTGTGATTGCCAGGTGAGCGCAACTCCTATGGTGAGAAAATCAAGTGGGAAAACCCTAGGGACACCCAGTTATTCCCCGGAAAAATCTCCGGGTGACCTGTGGTGCACAGCTCTGATCTGAGCAAGTAGCTGTGTGGGGTGCCAGCAGCCGCCATACTAAACTGGACCACATAGTCTCTGGGGCAGACTGAGGACGACCCGGGCACTGTTTTGTCTGACCTGCACACTGCAGGCACACATGGCTCGAATCCGCCAGCAAAAACCTCAGTCAGTGTGTGAGTCCACGGGCCAGTCAGGGAAGGTCCGGGGATCTGCTTCACCCAGCAGGTGTACAGCAGGCGCACTCCCGATTGCCGCTGTAACCACCTCAGACTGAGAGGGACGGGGGAACTGTTTTGACCAGACTGCACACTGTGGGCACACACTGTACGGGTCCACCAGCAACCACCTTGGTCTGTGTGTGTGTCCACGGACCAGAGAAGGCCTCGGGCACCACTTCAAACAGGCCTACATACAGCAGGTGCACACCTCTCGGCAACGTCTCAGGGGCTGTGCACAGCCCTTGGCCCAGAAGGGGGCGCCAAGTCTTCAGTCCAGGGGAGAGCCCTTAGCAGCAAGCCCAGGGCAGAGCGCAAAACCCCCAGCTGACATCTCAAAAAACTGAGGAGCTAAACCTCCAGACCAGAGGGGTGACCAGCCTGCAGTTCTCACAGCTTCTAGCACAGAGGATACACTGGCTGAAATGGATTCCTCACTCAAGGAAAATAGAAAATCAGAAAAATCCCAAGCACAAAACTGTGGTGAGCCGGGTCATAGCTGCTTTGGCGGCTATTTGTAATGCTAGTCTCAGCACAGGAAGACAGGTTTTTTTCCAAGCCTTCCCTTGGAAACAGGGAAGGATTTACAAGTCCATTCGCCTTTTGTTTAGTGACAGCAGGTAGGAGAACTTGTTAGAAATCTCAACTCTG
>CM053756.1:9133746-9144003 GCA_028658305.1 Pachyuromys duprasi
AAATCTACACACCTAGGGAGGATATACAGGAAGGAGGACCCACGTTGGTATGATCAATGCTCGTTTGGATGAACAAATGGAATGGACTTTGAGTGGAGGAGAAAACAAGCAACAGGACAGGAGTATGCCAAGGAGGACCTCTGGGGGGGGGGTCAATGTAGCGATGTATCAGAGCAGATATTAAGACTCGCGATCAAGCCTTTGGCAGAGGGCGAGAAGTGATGATAGAAATGGAGGAGGTTGGTGAGACTTCGGGAGAATAAGAGCTCCACAAAGACCAAACTGAGCAGGGCACAGGGGTCTTGTATGAGACGGTTTCTACAACCAAAGGCCACGTGTGGATGTGGCCTGGAACCCCTGCTCAGATGGGGCCCATGATAGCTCGGTGTCAGACTGAAGACCCTAGTGAGGGTAACAGGGACTGTTTCAGTCATGAACTTGATGTCTGACTCTTTGACCCTCCCCAATACATGTCGGGGAGTGACAGACTGCTAGATCCCAGGGGAGGACTTTGCAGCCAGCCCTGAGGAGACAGGATGAGCTGGGGTTGGATGGAAGTGGAGGAGGTCCTCCCCAGTTGGTGGACTTGGAGGGGGCGGGGAGGAGATGAGGGAGGGAGGGAAAGGTTGGAAGGGAATGAGGGAGGGGGCTACGCTTGGGATGCAAAGTACCTAACCTGAGATTGATACAAAAATAAATAAAAAAATTAAAAAATATAAGGATTTATGTTGGCAAATATTTTCTTTCATTCTCATCACTGTAATGTCTTTACACTGTATAAAATCACACCATGAATATGCACCAGTTTCTTATCCATTCACTTGTGATAGACATCTAGGCAGGCTCAATGTCTTAGCTAATGAAATTGGCAGTATCAGATGTAGATGTGCAAGTATGTAAAATGATCTAGAGTTCCTTGGCTCTGTACCCAAGAGTGGTATGGTGGGGTTATACTATTTTTAGATTTTTGAGGAACCTCTATACTGATTCCCATAGTTGGTACACAAATTCAAATCCTTACCAATCAACCAGTTTTCCTCTTTCAACATATTCTTAACCAACGTTTGCTGTCACTTTTTTCATGATAGTCATTCTGACTGGAGTGAGATAAAAATCTCAAAGCAGTTTTAATTTTCATTTGCCTGATTGCTAAGGGTCTTGAACACTATTCCAAGCATTTGTTGAGGATTTTTGTATTTATTCTGTTAAGAATGGTCTATTCAGATGCCTTGTAGGGTTTTCTTATGTTTCCAATTTTACAGTTCTTTATACGCCTTAGGTTTAATGCCTTGTCTGATGTGTTGGCAAAGATTCTCTCCCATTCTGTAGTCTGTCTCTTCACTCTAGTGAGTGTTCCCTTTGCTGTGCAGAAGCTTTTGAATTTCATATAATCCCATTTGTCAGTGCTTGAGATTATTTACTGTGCTGTTGGAATCTTTTGCAGAAAGTCTTTGCCTACACATATGTTTCTCCTTTTAAAAGCATTTCTGCTCCCAGCATTTCATCTCTACGTTCATTTTACCTGTGAACTATTAGGTGTCCTCCCAAAAGAACCTTTATACTTTTTTAAAACTTTTACTCATGCTCCAAGTTAAAGGCATAAAACAAAAGATTTGAAGCTAGGATCCGAATAAGGGAGACAAAATGTGCATTCACATTTCTGGGTCTGGTTACATCAGTGTACTTCTCTTCAAGTTACATCCACTTACCTGAAAACTTCATAGTTATTTTTCTCTCCATCTGAATAGTATTACATTGTTTATATGTGCTCATTTTCCTTATTCATTCATCTGTTAGTAGATCTCCAGGCTGATTCACTTCCTAGAAACTGAGAATAGAGCAGCAATGTCCATGATGTGCAAATACCTTTGTAGTAGGATATAAAGTTCTCTGGAAACATGCCTAGCAGTTGTATGAGTGGATTATGTGGTAGGTCTTTTTCTAGTTTGTTTAGAAACCTCCAGACTAACTTCCAAACTGTCTGGATAAGTAGTGCATAGGTGTTTCCCTTTTACCACAGCCAAGCCAGCATTTGCTCTCATTTGTCATTTCTAGATGATGCCATCTCCAGTGAAGTGACATGTAATCTTAAAGGGGTTTTAATCTTCCCTGATGACTAAGCATGGTGAGAACTTCTTACAAATGTTTATCAGCTATTTGCAATTCATCTTTTACATGTTTTTGTTCATTTCTGCAATATAAATTTTAATTGGCTTAATTTTTAGTGTTTAGTTTTTGAGTTCTTTGTTTAGCCTAAACCCTAATCCTCTGTCAGAAGATAATCTGGCAAAGATTATTATTTTTTCATTATGTGTCAGGATCCTCACTTGTTTGACTGATTCCTTCACTATGTAGAAGATTTTAGTTTTGGAAGAGCCCATTTGTCAATTGCTGGGCTTATTTTCTGTGTTGCCAGAATCCTGTTTACTTTATCTGTGCCATCAAGTTGAAGTTCTGTTTCCTCTAATGTATATTTTTTATATCATTGTCAGAAATAAATGTAATCATAGCTGTGAAGACTTATATCTGGACCCTCAGTTCTAGTTCATTGATCTAGATATCTATTATTAGGTCAATATGGTGCTGTTTTTATAGTTTTGTAGCATAGTGAAACATGATGACCCTTCTTGCAGTATTACCATTATTCAAGATTTCTATGGCCATCAATCTTTTGTTCCTTAATGTGAACTTTTGAATTGTCTTTTCAATGTCTGTTAAAAACTGTTTTTAAATTTTTATTGCCATTGAATTGGATTTGTAGATTAGTTTTAGTTAGATGGCCATTTATCACAAGGTTAATTCTTCTGGTCCATGAGCATAGAACCAGTTCTTTCTATCTTCTAGAGTATTTTTCACTCTCCTTTAATGCCTTAAAAAGTTTACATTTCCCTGGTTAGGCTTATTTCAAGTAAGTTTGTTCTTCATTGCTTTTGTTGTGCTGTAGTGTACCCTCTCAATTCCTAGTCTCCCTGTGACTTTCACCTATGAAGGGATGTCAGACTGTATTATAAGCCTTTTCTCCCTCTATTGAGATAATTATGTATTTATGTCTTTGAGTCTACTGGTAATAAAATACATTTTTATTTATGTGTGTTGTATTACTCAGGGTACTCTGGAGAAAAGAATCAATAGACTTGATATGGGGATTTATTAGATTTATTTGCATGATACATCTGGAATGTCCTCCAGTGGCTGTATCACAGTGGAGAACCTGAGAATCCAGAAGTTGCTCAGTCCATAAAGCTAGTGGTTTCTTTAGTCCCTGTCTGACATAATCTGCATTGGAAACTGATTCTAACATCAGCCAGAGAATGCAGATGTTTTAGTGACTAGACAGATGAACTTGTCAACTAAAGCTTCTTTGGTCCATCTCTTTTTTTAATTTGGCTTGATCAGAAGGATGTGTTATCCACATTTAGAGTAGCACATGGAAATTCTCCAAGATTGGTTATATATTAGGACACAGAGACCTGATAGGCTAGGGTCAGATGGAAGGAAAGGAGAACCTCCCCTATAGGTGGACTGGGTTAGGGCATGGGAAGAGAAGAGGGAGGGAGGGCAGGATTGGGAGGGGGTAAGGGAGGAGCCACAGCTGGGATACAAAGTGAATAAATTGTAACAAATATTTTTTTTTAAAAAAAGAACCAAAAAATACAGAAAGATTTACATACCACAATGAAATGGAGCTATATATTAACAGTAATAGAAACTACAGAAAATATGCAACATGGGAGAATAAACAACATTCTCCTCTGGATGAATTCATTGTTCCCTATATAAATGTGAACTGGCCTTTCTTTTTCTTTCTTTTTGACAAGTTTTGAGTTGGAGTTTATTTTGTCAGCTATTAAGAAGCTAACCCTGCTTGTATCTTAGTTCTATTTTCTTGGAATAACTTTTCCCATAATATAGAATTTGTCTTTGGTGGTGAGATGTGCTTTGTGAAGGCAGCAAAAAGACATATCCTAATTCAACCTGTTAATCTGTTTCTGTGTGTTTTTTGTTTGTTTGTTTGTTTGTTTTTGGATATATTGGGAAATTGAGGCCATTGGTATTCAGTAGCTATTGAAATATATGCATTGATTTTTGTCAAGTTGTAGATTTTGTGGGATTGTCTTTGACCTATTTGATTACTTGTCATAGTATTATTTATTCATTCCCTGGGGCATTGGAGGTGTGTTTATCTTTTCTTCAGACTTAAGTATTCCTTCCAGTATCCTCTATGAAGCTGACTTAGTGGTTCTAAATTCTTTTAGTCTGTTTTTGTAATGGAGTTTTTATTTATCCTTCAAGTGTAATTGATAGTTTTACAGGGTATAATAGTCTGGTTTAACAGTTATGATCTTTAGAACATGGGTCTTTTCAGCCTTTTCTTGCTGAATGTTTCTACAGAATAATTATTGTTATTCTGATAGTCCTAAATATATAGGTGACTTGACCTTTTTTTTCTTGCAGTTTTTAATATCCTTTGTCTATATTTTTACTGATTTAACTCTAATATGCCACAGGAAGTTTCTTTTCTCACCTGTGTATTTTGAATTTTGTAGTCTTCTTATATCTGGGTAAGCATCTCTTTCTCTAGAATATTTCTTGTATATTTAAATTATTTTCTATGTCTTTGGTATGATATTCTTTTTCATCTTCTATGCCCATAGTTGGAAGCTTTCATCTTTCACTCTATCCTAAAGAGTTTTCAAGTTCCATTCATATTTTAAAATCTTGGCATTGACTTTTACTGAACAACTCAATTACCCTACCGTTTCTTTGCTTCCTGACACTCTGATTTTCACATGTTCTATTCTATTGGTAAGGTTTTTTGCATGTTCGATTCTACTGGTGAGACTAAATTTGGCTTTTTATTGTTTTTCCATTTCCTACATCATTTCAGTTTCATCTTACTTTAGAAATTCTCTTTACTGAAATTTATTTTCATATCTTGGATTGTCTTCTTCATGCAGGCTTTTGTTTTTTTATTATCCTGTAGTGCATTCTTATCTTCCTTGAGCTGCTTGAATATGAATATTTTTTCTGAAAAATTGTTCAAATCTTCCTTATTGGGAGCCATTCCAATGTGATCAGTAAATTTTGGAGAAGACATATTATCTCAATTTTCTTGTTTTTGTTTGTGTACTGGCACCTTCACACCCAGAGTGTAATTACTTGGGTTTTTCTTATTTTTTTTCTTCTGATTTTTAACTCAAGTTCCCAAACTTCTTGCGGGGGTATTCATAATGTTGAGTTGAGGACTCAGTCATAGCAGGATTGTTGTGTTACTGTCCTCTGTAGGACTAATCTTAAGGGTCATTGGCTTTATCCCTGTCTTCCTCTGAGGGTCAGGTTCTGTCCTGGGCCCACCTTTGCCTTCTCACTGGATCCATAGCTTCTTACTCAGTGTGGAACTCCCTGAGCTCATAAACCTTATGCTGGACTAGATCGGGTTTCCTCCCTTGTGTCATAGTTTATATCATGATCTGTTGAATCTGTTTCTGATACTGCTGTGGGTCAGTTCAGGGTCCCACCTAGGGCTAAACTCTCCATGACCATAAATTGTGGAATTTCCTACACTTGTGGGTCCTACAAGGGTCAGCTGGGGCTTTGTTCCTGAATACGCAGCTTACCCAGCAAGTTGTGGATCTTTTTAAACATTTATTCATTAATTATTTATTACAATTTATTCACTTTGTATCCTGGATGTAGCTACCTCCCTTGTCTCTTCCCTGTCCTACCTAGCCTCCCTCTTTCTCCCCCTATGTCCCTCCCCTAGTCCACTGATAAGGGAGGTCCTCATCCCCTTCCATCTGAGCCTAGCCTGTCAGGTGTCATCAGGACTAACTGCATTGACTTCCTCTGTGGTCTGGCAAGGCTGCACCTGTGCACATGGGCCTTATTCTGGGACAACATGGGCCTCCTCCCTGGGTGCACAACTTTCACTGGGAGTTCTGGCAGTCTTTGTACCCAGTCTCCCTGGATGTACATTTTTCACCACATAAGGAAGTCAGTGTACACCCATGGGATCTCAGGTCAGATCCAGGCCCCACCCTGGGTCTGCAACTTCATCTTTAGGATAGAGTGAAACTCCTAGTGGAAGTTTATGTTTCTCCAATTATCAAAAATACTCACGATGCGTTATCATTTTTTTAAACTACTTTGTTTATTAGCGCCAAGTTTTTGCCTAGAACCTTGTCCACTCTTTTTTTTCCCCCAAAGGAACAATTGAAGATCTATTAGTAACAGATTTCTTTCTAACAGAAACCATGACCTTTCATTGAATTAAAAATTTGATTTATCATGTTAATGCTTTTTTCTAAAGAAACAAGCAAGATTTAAGCCTGACTAGTCTATCATTGCTTCTTATACTCTACCACCTTGTAGAAACATTGAGAATATTTATTGAGTAAAATAATACTTTTGGATTTGCTCACTGAATTATTACCCCAATCATAGGGAGTAACAACCCTTTAAATCCTTAGAACATCACACTAATAATAAATTAACATTTTATATGTACGGGGCATCTATCTTATTTTCTAGCATGTGTTCTTATTTAATGTTTATAATAGCTTTTTATATAGATACTGTTATTGTTATCATTATTTTAAAAATTAGGAAACACACCTAGATTAACTTCTCAAGTGTTACAAGTAATTGGAAGCATTGTGATTCAGATGCAAATATGATATTAGAAAACAAATATATGCAATTAAAATAAAGCTCAAAGTTTTACTGATAACTTAGCTCAAATAAAAGTCTACAATAACATTATTAACAAAATTTCCTTTGTTTTGACAGTGGGAGTCTTCATTAGTGACCAGTACTTCCCTCAGCTGGAGGTGGTAGGTAAATGAGGTATTAATTTTGTTTTATAAGATGACCGGAAATGGCCTAGATCTCAGGTTTCCTTCTTTTTCTTCATCAAAGCACTGTAATCCATATGGTTTAAAATGATACTTTAGAATCACAATCCATGTCTTCTATTTTGTTTTTACTGGTGCTTTTTCTTATAGCTCTTTTATAAATAGCACATTTTCTACTGGCTTCTTCAAGGGGAATTTCTATAGAAATAGTAAAACTGTATTTCTTACACCAATGTTAGTAATGCTTTAAAATATGTTATCTAGAAAAACAACAATGCTTTGGTGAGTGAAAATAACATATTGTCCTTTCATGATTGTTACCATATTTAACCCTTTGCTATTAGTCCATACTCCATCATTTGCAGGTTTGTTTTCTGCCTTTGGAAAACTGCTAGTACTATCTGCTGATAAACCAAAAGGGTAATTTTTAGATATCACTCCAGTCACAGTTAGTCAATTAAATATATTCAAAGTAATGCCTCTAAGGTCATTTGCAGGATTGTTTCTGTTTTATTTTGAGGTTTCTAGCTTTATCTTGATAAAACCTAAATAGAAGAAGGTACAGACCCTACTTGCACTTAGCATTATGTTTCTATGGCTGCAAATCTGCTATTCTAAAACTAAGATTTTTACTTAAAGTAACTGTTCCTATAGCTGACAGTCAGCCATTCCCTCTCCTGGGTTTCATGCTAGGGGACTTAGCCAAACTTGGATTAACAATATCTGGAAAGGAACGAAGAGATGTCTGCTGCACATGCACAGACATTTTATTATTGTCATTGTTCCCTGAACAATACAACATAACAGCTATTTATACATAGTTTACCCTGTATTAAGATTCTATAGAGATGCTATGGAGAGGTTTTTAAGTGAATGGAGATATATTTAGGGGATATATGTGAGTTTCAAAACATTTTATGGAAGGGACATGAACATTTGCAGATTTGGGTCTGGAATATAGGTTCCAAAAACAATCTCAGAAGAAGAGGATCATATTCAACATTCAGTCCAGAGAAACTTAGTACATTTAGATGCTTTGGCATGTGTTTCCCACTGGCTTTTCAATCAATTTTGCTACTCAACAACATGGCAATCTTTAATCCTATCTTAAACTGGACTGGAGGAGTCTCTGGCATATGTCTTTCGTGTAGCAGGGACACATCATGAACAATGAGGTCTGAGGAGTCACCAACTGTGGGACCTGCCATTTGGTCCCAGAAGAGTTTTTCTAAAGTTTGTATCAGCTATAGCAATCTCACCTACTCATTCCTTTTCTGACAGTAACAAGACCATCTCCCATGACTGTATAAATTTACATCCAATCCTACCAGTTTCCTAACTAAAACTCTTCAGTGGTGTCAGAATACTTCTGCTGCATGCCACCTTGTCTCTTGTGCATGAATATCTTCATGAGCATTATGCTTCTAGAGCTAATTCTATTAGCTTCAAAGATACCTAAGCTTCTTCCTGTGCTGGAAATGCTAAATCAATGGTGCATTTATGTCTGAATTGCCACATGTATAGGTATAATTGCAGTTTGGGAACATAAATGTGCCATTTAGTGTGTCTTCAGTGTGTGTGAGTAGTTCCTAGACTACTATCTTCTCAAGAAGCCCGATAATGGTGCTATTGGCAAATTCCAGGTGTAGGTTGTCAGCACTTTGGATATATTGTTGTTCACTCTTTTTTCCCACCTCTGTGAATATGTCTTAGGCTCAGAATCACAGAATGAAAACTAGCATAGCATCCACACACCAGAGCCTCCAGAGTGTAAAAGAGAGCATCTCTTTCTGCAAAAGGGTGAAGGAGGGGCATGGAGGAAATCATGGAGACTTAGAACATGAAGAGCCCTGACTCAGTCCTCAGTACTCCTAAAAGAAAGTGGATGGGTGGACTCTTCCTGATAAGCTCCATGTCCCAATGGCTTCCTCTCTGAGCAGAGGTGTATCATATTTCTGCCAAACATGAGATAGCTTGTCAGGATTGACTATTGCCAAACAAACTTTATCCCTTTGTGGAGGCTCCAGCTTCCCCTAAGTCAGATGGACATGTGAATAAAGGTGGATAATGGACAATGTTGTGGTTTGTTTAGGGAGGTGGGGGGTGAAACAGATGTTGGGTATGGATCTAACTGTGTTTACTACATTAGGATGTAATGTACACATATAAGAGGTCAAATATGCACATATACATTTAAATTTTATTTCTTATTTATGGAGGTTAGACTATCTAGGCCATATAATTTATGTGGGAAGATGATATATTTCAGATTCACTTATTATAGATTAAAGAAACATTAAATTTAAGAACAAATTATCTAATACTAAACTGGCCCTTGCTGGTGTGTAGCAATGAAGAAAATTTCGTTTCTGTGTGGATAAAATTCATATCTGGTTATAAGCAAAGGAAAATATCAAATAACAAAGGATTATATGAGCAGTGGCCATGCTTAAGGACGATTTGTGGATTCTCTGTGCCCTGCTCATTTCAGATGTAGCTAATTAGCCATACAATACTTTTGAGAAGGATGCATGTGGGTTGAATTACTTTCTAGATATCTCTTGGCTATCAGTTGGAGGGATTTCCCAAATGAAACATCTTCACCATGCTGTAAGGAGAGTACCTACATCAGAAACAGTTGGGAGAAATTTCAGCATAATTTTAAACTAAAATAGATGAAGATCAAAAGAAGGAACAGAAACACAAGTAATAGTTTTATGCAGTCACAGCTCTTGGTGTGTGTGGTTCCTTCTTGACTCAGAGATAGTATGGCAGAGGAGATAACAGTCTTAGAGCATGAGCAGAGACAAATGGGCAACAGTGATAGTTTTCTCTTGGTGTCTTCCTTCTAGAGGATGCTCTCTGTTTTCACCTCTTGATAGTTTAGTCTTCATTTTGTTAGCTGTTATTAAAATTCTACCGTCAGCAAAACACTGACAAACTTGATCTTTCTAGACAATACATGATTGATAAGGCTCACTGGAAGAAATTACTCTGTTACCTGGAAATTCACTGAAGGTGTGAACTAAGGTGTAACTACAAGCTAATGAGACAGGAGCAAGGGCAAGTACAGGGGATGTGTTAGGGATATAGGAACCTTGCTCAAGTCTATGATATTGTATCAGGAAGTAAATACAGGATGTTAACAAATAGAGGACTACTCAGTGAAGAAAATTTTTCTAGAGTGTCCACTCCTTTTACTAAAATGACTTTATTGACATGGACTTGCATAACCTATAACCATTGCTTTCATATGTTCACTAATTTTAGTACATTCTCATCACTCTTCCTCAACCCTACATCTTTTAACAACTACTTCTTATTCATTCTCCCTATTTCCTGGCAATTAATTTACTCTGTCTCTATGATTTGCCTGTTCTGACCATTTCATCTAGCAACACGA
>CM053756.1:9144103-9156434 GCA_028658305.1 Pachyuromys duprasi
GGATAAACATACTGAAATCTATACACTTAAAGAAGATAAACAAGAAAGAGGACCTGGGGTAAGATGATCAATCCTCACTTAGAAAGACAAATGGGATGGACATTGGATGTAGGAAAAAACAAGTAACAGGACAGGAGCCTACCACAGAGGACCTCTGAAAGACTCTACCTAGCAGTGTATCAAAGCAGATATTAAGACTCATAACCAAACCTTCGGCAGAGTTCAGGGAATCATATGAAAGAAGGGGGAGTTAGTAAGACCTGGAGAGGACAGGAGCTCCACAAAGACCAAATATATCAGAGCACAGGGGTCTGTTATGAGACTGTTTCTCCAACCAGGGACCATGTATGGATATAACCTAGAACCCTTGCTCAGATATAGCCCATGGTAGCTCAGTATCCAAGTGGGTACCCTAGTAAGGGGAACAGGAACTATTTTTTACATGAACTCAATGGCTGGCTCTTCCACCCTACCCCTACCTCCCTTCCCCCCCCCCCCCGCAAGGGAGGAACAGCCTTGCTAGGCCACAGAAGAGGACATTGCAGCCAATCCTGAAGAGAGCTGATAAGCTAGGGTCAGATGAAAGGGGAGGAGGTCTCCCCCTATCAGTGGATTTGGAAAGGGGCAGGGAGGAGATGAGGGAGGGATAGGGGGATAGGGAGGGAATGAGGGAGGGGGCTATGGCTGGGATACAAATTACATAACCTGTGACTAATATAAAAAAAAGATTCTGGAAGCAAAACAACAACAACAAAAGATTTTCAAAGTTTATCCACATTATAGCATGCATTGACATTTCATTCCTCTGCTGAAAAATAGTTCATCATCATAGAGATACACGATATACTTTATCTTATTCATTTGTTCTTTTGTTACTGGAAATGGGTATTATTTTTACTTTTGATGTTAGGAAGATACTGCTGGGGACATATTTGTTCTTGCTTTGATGTGGGCATAGCTTTCTATTTCTCCTGCTTATATTCTTCAGAGGAAAGCCTAATCCTATGATAGCTGTGTTACCTCCTAAGCAACAGCCAAGGTGGTTGTACAACTACACTCTGAACAGCTGTGCGATAGTGCTCAAAATTCTCCACAAGTGCACCAAAGCTTTCTTTTATCTGACTTTTTGAATATGCCCATTCTAATGAGTGACACATTCCTTTTTTGTTTTAGTTCCTCCTCCCTCTTTTCCCCCTCCTTCACTTAATTTTTTCCTCTCTTTTAAAATTTTATTTGTGTAGATGTGTGTGTGCATGAATGTGTGTGTGAATGTGTGTGTGTGAATGAGTGATTGTGAGGAGTTCGGAGGACAGCTTGTGGGAGTCATTTCTCTCCTACGATGTGGGTCCTGGGGACATAACTTAGATTGTCAGGCTTGGATTTGGTGCAGTCACCCACTGTCATCTTGCTGTCTCTTGCTTCCTGCGGCACTCAGGGCTTTGAACATTGGGCGTGTGCTTTGCTGCAGAGTTACATTCTCAGCCCAGCTATGATTTTTATTCCTCGGATGGCTAGCCTAATAGCTTATACAATGGTATTGCATCCTCTTGTCATTAGGGGAACTTGAGGGGGAAGATGGTGGGATGGAAAAACAATTTAAATGTGATACTCATGTATAGATTTCTCTAAAAAAAGTTGTTTAAAAAGAAAATTAAGAAAACATTCACTTTTAATTTATTTTCTTTTATCCACAGATAGAAAGGACTCAAATATAAAATTATGCTGGGAAATGCTCTCTCCCTCCAGTGGAGGGTTATTTCCCGAGGCTTGTTTGGTTCATGTCTGTTTGCAGATACCAGATGCCCTTGAGGACTTTAGGTGAAGTTTTGTAGCTTTGGGGAATGTAATTTTTCATCTCTCTCACACACCCACATATACACACAAACACAATTATATGTACATATATAATATAATTAATATATAAAATATGCATATATAATGCTTATCACATTATACGCTTAAGATTTACCAGGAAAATACAAGAGATATGGGAAAGAGTCTGTGTTCTTTACTGCTTTTTCCTAGGACAGTGTTTAGAACAGTGCCCAACACACACATGTGCTTGATAACTATTTGTTGAGTGGGTAAACAAATGAATTATGAGCTTCCTCCATCCAGTACATAATAAATCCTAGCTGTTATTGGAAACCAAGATGTAGACTAAGTATTTCAAAATGAATAACTGACCTAAGTCCCTGGATGACTGAGAATGGTAATTAGTAGTCTTACTCCATTGAAAATAAGGAGAGAAGAAACTCAGAAATGTATTAATACACTCATGGTCACACAGACAAGAAAGACAAGTGGAAGAGATTGGCCGTGTATAAGATGGGCCCAGCTTGCTGCCTCCTAAGCCTGTGCCCTGGCTCTTACTACTGCTCCCTCTTTGCTACTGAGGAATAAATAATCAAAGCCTCGTGCCCTTTCATCACTTCCTGGCAGCCCCAGAATTGCTGAATGCTACAATTTAAACAGAAGAACTGTCGGGCTGTGTATGAGATGACTCTCCCTGCTCTGAAGCACACAGTCCTTTGAAGAGCAGAGAACAGATACTTGGGCCCTAGAAAGGAAAAGCTCAATGGCCTGGATTCCAGACCAAAGTCATCAGTTGGTTTCATTGATCCACCCCACATAGAGCAGCTGGTAAAGGGTTTGTTTTAACTTGCCTTTTCTCCCAACACCTCAAAGTTTTGCTCTAAAATAGTTATAGAATAGAGAGATTGCATAAACCCAAAGCAAGCCTTCTGATGTGTTATTTTGAGAAATTATACTAATGGGCTCTTCTGAAGGTAATAGCCATTTTCAAGGGATGAGATGTAGTGGCTTATTTCAGGCTGAAAACATGGCTTTCCTGAGAGCCAAGCAAGACATCAACAGCAGAGCTCACTCACAGTTTAGAGTCTTTGAGTCACTAGTATGCTAATGTGTCTTTGTAAATGGGTATAGCCAAGAAATGAATGTTATATTGTACATATCTGAAGGAAATTGGGCCAGATTTCCAAAATGAGCCTACCAGAAAAAGTTTGTTTTTGTGTTGTAGATGACGATAAGTATTTACTATTGATATATCTTCTGGTAACCCTGCTGGCTGCTGTCAGTCCTAAACAGCTGTATACCCAAATCACCACACAGAGACTGGGTTTGTTTAATTAACCTAGATCACAATGCTGGGCAATAGTTAGTCCATCCTAAACCTCCAAGCCCTCATAGTTTCCTAACATTTAGATTTCCCACATTATACTTGCTTTTAGTGATCTATTAGGTTCAGTCCATCTCTCCACATCATTCCAAGATCTCTACTGCCTCTGACCTCCCAGCCTCTGCCTCCCACTGCTTCCTGTTTTTTGGCTCCTCCCTCTCTTCCTGCCCTCTGTCTCCTCCCTCTCTTCCTGCTTCCTTTCTATTGCTCAGACTTGTGGCTAGTTGCTTTATTTTGGCACGGTTACACAAAATTGAGACAGGTGATGCTTAGAATAAATACTACAATGCAATGTCCGAATTGAAACCAGAGAGTCGGGGAGAGAAATCAGCATTTGAATGAACAAGGGTAAAATGTATATATTCCAAAAGAACATTATACCAACATTTTTGTTTTTGTTTTGTTTTGTTTTTATTTTTCAAGATACAGTTTCTCTGTGTAGTCTGTCTGTCCTGGATTCGCTTTGTAGACCAGGCTAGTCATGAACTCATGGAGAACTGCTGCTTCCGCCTCCCACAGTGCCAGGATTACAGGTGTGCACTACTGCACCTGGCTAGAAAATGAGGTGTTTTTTTTTAATTAAAAATTTTTTATTGACTTGATATGTCACACATGAGAAATATTTTTACATCATTTCTATGTTTTCTCTCCATTTCCACCCCTCCCATGTCCAACATTGCTCTAAATTCACTACCTCCTCTTCTATAATTATTATTGTTGCATACACATCCATGAGTATATGTATACATACACATATCTTAAAACCTACTTAGTCGTTTTGCTGTTACTGTTTTGTGTGTGTGATTAGGGTGACCACTGGGGACCGACTCTCCTATTGGGAGGCTTATCCCTGGAGAAAACAGATTCTCCCTCCCTCAGCAGCCATTGGTTGCCTGTAGCACTTCATCTATGAGTGGGGCCTTGTGAAATATGCCCCATCCATGCTTGCATGTTGATTCGTATGGTCATTGCGAAGGTGCTTTTTCGGCAACCATAGTATTGAGAACTCATGGATGCAACGCCTTCGTCATGTCTAGAAGATGCAATTTAGCAGCAGGCATTCTGGTCCTACGTTCTTTTCAATCTTTCCATCTTTGTCTCACTGTTGTCTGAGTCTTAGGTGCAGGGTTTATACTATAGAGGCAGTGGTTTGGGGGTGGTACCCCACAGTCCTTTATTGTCTGCATTTTGACCAGTTGTGGATCTCTAGGATAGTCTCCTTTTGCTGAAAACAACAACAACAACAACAACAACAACAAAGAAGCTTCTCGATGAAGACTGGGATCTACATTTATCCGTGGGCATAAGCATAAGTATTTAGAATCTGTACTTATTTAGAAAAATGTTAGTATTAGCTTTTCCTCTAGACCTTGTCAGCAATGGATAATTGCTAGTTCCATAGTACCAGGCATGAATGAGTTCCTTTCTACTGAGTGGGTCTTACGTTGATTTAAATGGCCACCAACTATAAAGTGAGTATTCACATGTGTGAGCCTGTGGAGGAAACTTCTCATTGAAACTACCACACCATCCATTCACATGCTATCTATAGTGTATAGTGTATAGAGATCTATCTATAGATAGATGGTCCTTGCTGTTTTTAATAATGTATCTTTTTGCTTGTTTTGTAATTAGATACATGAGTATCTAAGGGTTATTACTCTTGCTTGAAAACTACCTTAGTAGTTTCTTTTTAATTGCATTTTATTCTGTATAGGTTTCCATGTAGTTGTAAACTCGGTAAAAATAACACATGAACACTTTCACTTATTCCTGTTATTAAAATATTAACTATTTTATTTGAGAAAATATTGTTGTTTAAAGCATTAAGTTCAGTGCTTTAAAAGACTTTTTGTTTGTGTTTCAATCTGAGCAAAGGACTATTTACTTTCCTTTACATTTCTCATTCATTGTCTTAGCCACAATATTATATTTCAGGATGTATGCCCTGTGTTATAAGGCACTTAATATAATAATTATAACTTTGGCAGTTGTGAGAGAAGCTGAGAAGTCAGGACCAAAGGGGTGAATGGAGGGTCAGAAGAAACAAAAACCATTAAACATCAGCTAGTGACTGTGAAGCTTCAAGGACACCCAACTGCCAAAATAAGATGGTGGAGAGAGGTTCTTGAAGGCTCTGTTGGGAGCCAGAGCTCTGGTAGGACATATGTCCATGCGTCTGCTGCCATCCTGGGCTGACTTAGGTTTCTATTGAGAAGCATGGAGAGGAAGTGGAGGCCAGGCAGGACTTATGGGAATCCATTGCTCACTTTGTCAGTCTGTCCCTAGAGCCACCACAGTGACCTTCAGAGACTTGTGGATCATTCTTTAATTCTGCTTCTCTGTGCCAATTCTGTCCTAGAAAAATAAAAGGAAGGGGATTTTAGGAGTGTGTTCCATTTTTACTTCTAAATTTGCGTTTACCATGATTAATTCAGAATTAAAACCATTGTAGTGTCGGGCAAAAGCCGGTTATATTGAGAAAATGTTGATGTTAATAACCAATTTGTTGTGCTAATATGAACATATTCCAACTTACTAACTGCATAAAGCAATTTGATGTAAAGCAGTTTGATGTAAAGCAGTAAAGTAAGAACAACGAGTCAAAATCAAGTCAACCAGAGCTTAAGATCTACCATCACCAATTTCTACTTGTACTATGAAAAAGAAAGAATTGCCTAAATGTTAGTTACTTCATTCATGACACAGACATGCTAATGCTATTTATAACCTGGGGTTGATGAAAAATTCAATATTTGCTGGCAAAATGGCTCAGTGGGTACTAGAGCTTCCCACCAAGACTGAAGACATGTGTTTAATTCCCAAGACCTACATGGGAAAAAAAGAGAACTGACTCCTGCAAATTGGCCTCTGATCTTCAGATAGAAGCTGTAATGTATAGAAACACAAATTCAGAGTCACACCTACTAAATAAATGTAATTTAAAAAATTCTTAAAAGGCTTACCTTTTATTAAAAATTGGAATATATATCAATATATCTACACATTTACTATCATCTATCTATCTTGATCTTGCATTTTGAGTGACAAAATCACAGTCACACTTGGATTGTTGTTGTGTATACATTTGTGTATCTTTTATTGCCTGAACCCATATCCATCTAATCCCACAGAGGAAATCAAAGAGACAACAGTCAGCCTGGATGAGCATTCTTCTTCATCACACAATTCTACTCCCCACTGTCTTAAATTTTTTCATGGTTATTCTTTTTGACTTTGGATTTTACAAAATATGTGTGCTCACTTTATCATGAGCTTCATGAATTCTTCATTTTCCATGTAAACCATAATTCTTCATTTCACATAAACTATTGATTCATTCTTCAAAATATTATAGCTTAATATTTAAGCAATGCCAAACATACATAGAAGCATGCTTACACACATATAAGCATCTTTTATCTCTATTGCATTTCTAATTGACACAGTCCATCAGTTTCAGTGATTTTGGCCACAGGAAATATAAGGCCTTATGTAAGGACAATCTTGCAATGTTTGGTTTGGAGCTTCATTAGATTCCCTGCTGTTTTTTTTCTTTTATTTTAACTAATAAGTTTTCTGAAGTCAGCTCCTATTAGATTTACTATCTATGTCATCACATGACATACAGTTTGCTTGATTGTTATTCAGTTTATTAAAGTGAAATAAAAAGTGTCTCATACCACAACGAGTTGACATCTAATTTATAAAATCAACTTGATGGTTTATAAAAACACATTTTCTTGATAATGAATAATAATAATAATAATAATAATAATATGCTATGGTGTGGAGTTAATAGGGAGATATGAAGAACAAAATAAAAATTACCTGTAATCTCACTGTGCAGAGAAAACTGCTGTCAATATTTTGAGGTTTTTAAAAAACTCCCTTTCCTCTCTTTTTATATAAAATTGATTACGTGACATGTATGTTAATACACAGGCATGCCGATACATTTTATCTTATTAAGTTTGGCATCCCACTCCATATTGGGTCATATGATTATTCCATATAAATGAATGTTTTATTAGCTGTGCAATTATTCCATAGGTCGAGCTCTTGTCACAGTGCTTGGGACGCAGTGAGCATTTATGTGGTGACTGTTGCTAATGTCTGTGTATATAAATATACATTAAAATAATTATTGTTAAAAGGCATAGAATTATAGACATTTAAAAATCTTTATTCATTTTTCTTTATGTGAACTGGTGTTTTGCGAGAATGTACGTCTGTGTGAAGGTGGCAGATCCTCTGGGACTGGAGTGACAGGCAGTTGTGAGCTGCCGTGCCAAGTGCTGAGAACTGAATTCAGGTCTTCTGGAAGAGCAGCCGGTGCTCCTAACTACTGAGCCGTCTCTCCAGACCCAAATTGTAGACACTAGAATTTAGCCAAATTTTCATCTTTCTTTCAAAAAGAAAGAAAGAAAAAAGACAAATATCCTTAGACACTCTGTTCTTTTTTCTAAGGAGCAACTGTCCGTTGCCCCTTCACGGATCAGAAGGGCATCTGTGTTCTTTGGCGCCAGCAATAGTGCGGTCTAAATGCTCCGGGAGATATGCGTTTCCCAAATTATCACGTGCCTACCCATGTCTCCTGGCACGTCTTAGTTTTAATCTCGTATTTTTCATCAAGCTAGACTATGTATCTCTGCTGGAAGATTTGATTTTCAATATTAATCATCTTAGCTTAATAATTGTAATTTAAATGTGACTTTGCCTAAATTTAACATCATTGAGCTCCCAGTGAAACAATGGTTTCCTTTGGGTCCTGGGCACCGAACCCAGGGCCTCAGGCATGTGGGCGAGTGCTGTGCCACTGAGCTAGAGCCCCACAGCTGGCGTGAGGTCTTATATTTAACTGACTTTAGTCATTCTTCTCCGCCTTGTTAATTGGGAGGATCTGTGTCATTCACACTCATGGAGCTGTTGTCACTAGGGATTTCCTTTTCTTTGCCCTTACTATTGATTCCCAATTAATAAGGTTTTCATTAATCTATGTGTTTGCAGGGTTTTCTCCTCCAGTGATCCAGAGGCATACTGCAAATTTGTCTAATTTTTGAAGATAATTTTTGTGTACAGTTCTAGTCATTATATTTTTTTCACCAAAGTTCCTCTTACACCCCCCCCCCCTCCGTGGAAGGCTCCTGTCCTGTTACTTGCTTTCCAAAGTCCATCCCATTTGTCTTTCTAAGTGAGGATTGATCATCTTACCCCGGGTCCTCTTTCTTGTTTATCTTTTTTAGGTGTATAGAATTCAGTATGTTTATCCTATCTTAAAGGTATATATAAGTGAGCATATATCATGTGTGTCTTTCTGCTTTTGGGATACCTCACTCAGGATGATCGTTTCCAGGTCCCACCATTTGCCTGCAAATTTCATTATTTCCTCGTTTTTAATTACTGAGTAGTATTCCATTGTGTAGAAGTACCACAATTTCTGTATCCATTCCTCAGCTAAGGGACATCTGGGTTATTTCCAGGTTCTGGCCATTACGAATAAAGCTGCTATGAACCTGGTTGAACAAATGTCCTTGTTTGTACTTGAGGAACTTTTGTATATATGCCCAGGAGTGGTATAGCTGGATCTTGAGGAATCAATATTTCTAATTGTCTGAGAAAGTGCCAGATTGATTTCCAAAGCGGTTGTACAAGTTGGCATTCCCACCAGCAATGGAGGGGAATTCCCCTTTCTCCACATCGTTTCCAGCATGTGTCGTCACTTGAGTTTTTGATCCTAGCCATTCTGATGGGTGTCAGGTGAAATCTCAGGGTCGTTTTGACTTGCATCTCTCTGATGGCTAAGGATGTTGAACATCTCATTAAGTGTTTCTCTGCCATCCTGTATTCCTCTACTGAGAATTCTGTGTTTAGCTCTGTACCCCATTTTTTAATTGGGTTGCTTGATTTATTGCTTTTTAACTTCTTTAGTTCTTTATATATTTTGGATATCAGCCCTCTGTCAGATATAGGGTTGGTGAAGATCATTTCAAGTCCAGGAATCTGCTTCTATTTTTGGTCACATAACCATGCCCTATTTGTTACAAAATATCCCAATAGGAGATGAATGAGAGTCTACATTTTTAAGCCACAAAGGTTGGTAGGGATTAGACTCCAAGCTACCTCAGAGAAAACAAAGGCCCCCAAGGCTGTCCTTCCAGCAGCAATGTCAGCAGTGGCAGTGGAAAGCACTTTCTGCACCTCCATGACATCCCCAAATCTCCAGGTGTATTTGACCCACCAAACCCAAACCATATCTGGAGCCTTAGATAAACATTTTCCATTCCATTGTCTGAAGAACTCTTATCTCGAGGAGGATAGAATGCATACTGAGAGTCAAATCTCCTAGCAACCACACTAGCAAATAAAGCTAAGGATGTTGAGGATGAATCACCCAGAAAAGCGTGGACTACAGACTGCCTTTCTCAGTCCTGGAGACCTAGTGTGGGTGGTCTATCAACCAAGGCTGGAAAAGAAGGATGGCATGCTCTGTATGGCTCCTCTATCAAGGAAGTAAAAATAAGTCTCCCTTAAATATTAATTAATTAACAACTATTAATTCTTCATATATCCTTGGGATATGAGGGTGGCCTCTGAGCTCCTCCTCCAAGCATCTGTTAACTGTGTATAAATCTTAGTAAAGGGCAGGGCCAGCCTTCTGTGTCTTTCCCTCGGCAACTACCAACTGTATATAAATTTTTGAAGGGTGTGGCTTCATGAGCTCCTCCTTACCTCCACGACAGAATGTTAGTGGGCTAAATCTTTCCTTTAACCATGGCTGCTGACAGGTCAAGAGGACAATGTTCCAGTTCTACAGCAGCTATTTGTGGCATTCTTTTACTTCTCTGATTTGCTTTATTCCTAAGCACTTCATTTTTATTTGAAGCAATCTCTTCCCTGTGATTCTTCTCTCAACACGAATGGACAAAAAGAGCTTTCTGTATAAATTGGCACAGGATAAATATAAATATTAACATTTCACAAGGCAGGAACAGGATCAGAGCAAGGAAAGATCAGACCAAAGAGAGATGGAATTCCAGCAGAGGAAACATCCAACCCTGGAGCTCCAAGTCTGATCTCTAGGGATCATGGTAGCAATACCTGGACTCCAAAGGCTCTGAACATCTCTGCCCTTCCAGGCCTGCTACCTACAGCACATGTGATTTTTATGATGGCTCAACCAACTGTGGAGCAAAAAAACTATCCAGAAAGAAATTGTGTCCAGACTGCAGATACATGAACTTATTTGTCACTGTTTCCTCTATAGATATAGTCTAACAAGCCAAATTGGTCTCCAAGATACTGTATGGTCCATTCCAGATGACTGTGGAATGGGGAGTCATAAGGCCTTCTCTTTCCCAGTACATTTAAGGTTGTGTTCACACTCTAGCCTCTAAAATATACACAGACCTATGTCTTAAATGTAAACACCCTAATTACAAGTATTGTTAAAAAAGGTGTTGGAAAAATGACACTGATAGATTTCCTTGGTGAAAAATCAAAGGTCAGAGATGTGGGATCTGGTTGCTTGAAGTACTTTAAGGAGTTTCCAAGCCTAAGAGCGGAAGGTCTGATACCTGAATTCTGAGAGCTGTAACACCAGAAGGAGCTAGCATCCTGCCATAAAGCACCAGAAAGAGGTATCATTGGCTAGAACCTGTTGCTGCTGCTCCTGCTACTAGCTGCCACCAAGAGCCAAAGCTCTCTGCTCCATGGCACTCAAATCTCAGATCATGAAGCACTCACTGGAGCACCTAGGGCTGTAAGTCTGACACCTGGAGCTAAGAGGTCTAACTTTAGTTTTTGGGGCTCAGAGACATCAGCATTTGAGACTGCTGGGCTACCCAGTAGGCTATTAGTGTTCTAGGGCTTGGACCTGCCTACACTTAAGAAGCCATCCTTCTTTATGCTTGATGTCCCTGTGAACAAATGAAAAGAATTTCAGCCAGCGGATAAGTAATCAGGGGAGGATACTTCTGTGGAAGCCTGGCAACATTTCTGGATTGAAAGCCCGTGAAATCATGGGAGGCTTTCCCTAAAGCAGAAGCACGAGGTCTTCCATGCTTTCTCCCCAGTCCACATTCAGATACCAGTACTTTCTCCAAATTTCTGCTTAAGTATTCTCACCAGTACACAATTCTAGTGGCATCTGTTCCAGGTAACCAGATCTCAGTTATTGATTCTCCCTGGAGGCATCTGTCACTTTATGTTCGTGGAGGGAACTGATCTGTAGCGTCAGTTCTCTGATAGGTCTAAGAAAGGTTATTGATTTCTCTGTTCGTTGTTTTTGTTTTTTTTTTTTCCTTACTGTAAGGATGGTAATAAAAGCTTTCAATAGCTTTCATGTCAGAACTGAAATTAGAAGTTGTTTGATGGAGTCTTTCTGAAGTTATCTTGCCAATGTTTCTATGGTATTCTAAATTTTCCTGCCGGTTTTTCCAGGTGAATAAACAGGGGATCCAGCTGACTGTTCTAATATAACTCTGCGGTCAGTGTTGTTTGCATTTCATAGGAACTAGAGGTTGAACTCAAGAGTATAGTGATTTGATATATTTTCTAACATTTGGAAAATATAAATATCTTAAAGCTTTCCATTTTGTCCTTGTGGAGCTCCTGTCCTCTCCAGGTCATATTAACTCCCCTTTTTATCGTATGATTCCCTGCACTCTGCTGAAGGTTTGGTTATGAGTCTCTGCATCTGACCTCTGTGCTAGGCTCCTGTCCTGTTACTTGTTTTCTCCTACTTCCCATGTCCATCCCATTTGTCTTTCTAAGTGAAGATTGGTCATCGATAAAAAGGGAGTTAAATATTACCAGGAGAGGACAAGAGCTCCACAAGGACAAAATGTATCAGGGCATGGGGTCCTCTATGAGATTGTTTCTCCAACCAAGGACCATGTATGGATATAACCTAGAACCCCTGCTTGATGTAGCCCATGGTAGCTCAGTAACCAAGTGGGTTCCCTAGTAAGGGGAAAAGGAACTATTTCTGACATGAACTCAATGATTGGGTCCTTTGCTTCCCCTCCCCCTCTACCCTGAGGGAGAAACAGTTTTGCTAGGCCACATAGGAGGACATTGCAGCCAGTCCTGAAGATACCTGATAAGCTAGGGTCAGATGGAAGGGGAGGA
>CM053756.1:9156934-9189214 GCA_028658305.1 Pachyuromys duprasi
GAGATTCTATATTATTTCACAAAGCTTCCATTTAATGTTATAAGATTGAGAAATAGAAAACTGATTTGATTTCATTAGCACAATGCTTATAAGTACTTCCTATTTAAAAAGTTTTGTTATAATTTTCTCAGTTAATAGATTGCCCATATCTTACTTTTTACTAACATGAAAATTATTAGTTCTACCCAGATGAACTTCCTTGTTTTTTTTAAATCTTTGGACTTTCTGGTTCAATTGTCCCAAAAGAAAGGGACATTCATTAAACAGCCACATATACGGTACGGTTATAGTCTTTGGAAAAGAATAAAAGAATTACATGGAAGATGGGTGGATGAACCAATCATTGCTACAAAGAAGTCTCCCCCCTGCCCCAGAAAGTACTGACAGCTTTCTACTGATTTATGTTCATCAATTCTTAGCATTTTTTAAGTTCAGCCTTCTCCATAGAACAATCTTTTAGGCTGTAGGAGTGTAAGACAGAGAGCTGGAGGATACTGACAAAGCTTGTTCGAGGTATGGTTGGATAGTTAAAGTGTGATGCAAGCATGTAATTGCAATTCTACCCCTACAGCTTTAGCATAAGAAATCCCAGTCAAAGATATTAACAGATAGTTCCCTTTTGACTATGTCTATATAATTGTACATATATGGAAAGTGACACACAAAAAGATTTAGCAATGACTAGACATAAAGGAGATGCAAATTAAAATGAAAAGATATAACGCTTACACAGAGATTAAAAATTCAAAAGACTGACCACACCAAATTTTACCAAGAATAAAGAAACGGAAGCTCATGCATTCTGGTATAAAATAAAGAGTTGGTGACGTGGTGGTTAATTGTAGGCATCCACTTGTCTGGGATGCTGGAAAAGATCACTTTCAGACTGAGCTAAAAATTCTGCCCTTAGCAATATGGGTAGGTATCTGATATTCTCTCTCTCTGCCCCTCTAGCTTTTCTCTCCTCTCTCTTTGTCCTCTCCACTTCTCTCCTCTTCTTTCTCCCTCCTCCCTTCTTTTGTCTCTCTCTCCTTCCTTTTCTTCTTCCCTTCTTCTCTCTCCATCCTACTCACTTGGGATTTCTGTCTTTCCTTAGATTCCCTGTTCCTTTTCTGACTTAGGGTCCAGTACTCAAACCAGCTGCTCCCCCAACTTTGCCCATTAATATACAGGCTGGTTTTCTGGCTTCTGGTCTCAGACTACAAGATATTCTATATAATGTCTTCCCTGCCTTCAAACATTGTACTGGGACTGAATGACATCACTGGCTTTCCTGGTTTTCCAGTCTACAGACAGCTGATGGTAAGACTGATCACTTGGCTACAATCATCATGAATTGATTCTAGTATGTCACTCCCTGACTAACTCCAATGCACTGTCACTTTTTAGTGACATACTAAATATTTTTGTGTATTCACGTGCCATATATATGTATGTATACACACACATATATATTATGTACATAATACATATAGGTATACATTAGGCAGAAAGTGCTTCAATTGGATGTGACTGACAGGTTTATGAACAAAGTGATTTTTGATAATATCCTTCACACTCACTTAATACCACCACATTTGCAGAGGCCATATGGTGAGATTATACATATATATATATAAAAACATATGTATGTGTATGTACATATATATTCAAAGGGGAACTACTTGTTAAGATCTTTTGACTGGGATTTTTTTTTACATTAAAGTTGTAGGTGTAGTATTGAAAAAAAATAATTTGTTAAATACCTGCTATGTGGCCCAGCCATCTCACTTCTTGGTATTTCTGGAGGCGTCATGTTCACTAGCAGACCCAGTCACAATGCTGACAATGGCTTAATAACAGCTGCCTCAAGCTAGAACCTTAACAGGTAAACGTGTACTCAATCCTGTGTCTGCATGCTAACATATTACCCTACACAACAACAAAAAATTCACTACTGATAGATCCCTGGGAAATAGATGGACTTCCACAGTTATGAGAGTGCAAATATTACATATTCTGTGATGATCGCCCTATAAAATTCTAGAAAGTACCATAAAATCTACAGTTAGAGAATCAAGTTGATCAATGTTTTTTTGAGAATAAATAGGAAAGGATTGTGTGAGGAAGTTGCTCTAACAGGACTAAAGGACCAGAGAAAAGTAAAGTGTGTGTGGTGTGCATTCTGTTTTTTTGTAAGAAAAAGGACTTGATAACTTTTCCTTTAAAAACTCTATTTTGATACCTCTTTGACTCCCACTCCCCCACCAAGTTAGCAGCTTTATTAATGAACAAGGCACTTGGGAGTATAAGTTTGCCTGTCCTTGAAGATCTTGTGGATCTACTTTACACCATATGGCCTCTACAGATGTGGTGGTATCAAGTGTGTGTGAAGGATTTTCTTAAAATTATTTGGTTCATAAACCTGTCAGTTGCTTTCATACATCCACTTGAAGCATTTTCTACCTAAAATGTGGCAATTTGCAGAACTGCCTCTGCTTTATTTACAGCACATTTCCCTATAAAGCAGCAGGTTTGCAATAAGGCATTTGATACCCCCATGGTATTTAGAAAAAAAAAAAAAAACAATATCCAATCTGGCATAGACTAGACTCAGTGTGAGATGGCAGACTGGAGGAATTGCTTAAGCAGCAGTGACTTCCACAACTAAATGAAGTGTCATCTTAAGGAGTCTGCTGTTAATGCAATTTAAATTACTCACCTGAAATTAATATTCTGCTGAGGGAAATAAAGCAATTTAAAAGACCACATAATTTCCGATCACTTTAATGACATTATGTGGTCATGGACGGCTCCCTTATCTAATATAGTAACACTCCAGTTTCTTTGAACACTAAACACATTTTTTCCATTTTAATTACTTGGCTTCTGGAGGAAAAAAAAAGATCTAGTCATTCCCTGCAGATGGTTACCTACTTGAAATTTATGCTTTGCTTCATTACAATTAGGTAAACATGACCTTGACATACTTATTATCAAACCTAATATTCATTCCTACAGAAGAGGATAAGAAGCAAAGAACTGTGACCTATCTGGAGAGTTCGCCCAGCTCTTCACGCCCATAGAGGCCAATTTTGTTTCTCTTCCTTCTTACAGCTAGAAGCAGAGAACTCCCACCTTCCTTCTCATTTCACATATGGAAATGCTGAAGGGAAACAACAGCTTTCATAACTACCCAGCTGTCCTGGAAAGACAAACGATCCCACTAGATCATTTTTTTTTGGTGGGGGGAGGGTTCTTTGTTTGGAAGTTCAGTATATGAGACTAAGAGAGGAGGACAAATGTGATGACTCACTAACACACACAGGAATTAGAATTTTTTTTTTTTTGAAAATAGAAAGAACAGCCGATATTTCAGAGTTGGTTTGAAAAAGAAAAGGCAAAGGGAGGTAAACACAGTACCTAAGTATCTCCATGTCTTAGCCTTTCCCTTCAGCTACATGAGCTTGAACAATCTGTGGCTTCAGACAGGAAAAGAGGCCCCTGAAACTAAGAGTCCCTTTGTTGGTCATTCAACCTTGCTACCTGTGTGAAATCATGCATATTCTTTTTTAACTTTTTAAAATTAATTAATTTTTTATTGATTACAGATTATTCACTTTGTATCCCAGCTATAACCCCCTCCCTCATCCCCTCTCAATCCCACTCTCCTTCCCGTGCTTCTTTCCAAGTCCACTGATAGGGGAGGTCCTTCTCTCCTTCCATCTGACCCTAGCATATCAGGTGTCATCAGAACTGGCTGCATTGTCTTCCTCTGTGGCCTTGCAAGTATGTCCCCACCCCCTCAGGAGGAGGTAATCAAAGAGCCAGCCACTGAGTTCATGTCAGAGACAGTCTCTGTTCCCACTACTAGGATTCTTATCTTTAGCCAAGTGGCTAGTAAACCTGCTGGCTCTGCTGGCTTTTAGTTAGCTCCCACCAACTTTGCCATGGAATTGGTGCTTCTGAGCCACCTCCCTGATTAAAGACCATTCTCCATCAAATGCTCCTGCTCCTGCCCTGTGGACACAGGCTGCTTTTGTCTGTCTCCCCTGGTCTTGCAGAAGAATAATGGCTACTTTCTGTCATCTCCTGTCTTCTGTGATGGGGTTCAGTGGTGGCACCTTTGTATCCTGTGTTCTGTATCCTAATGATTAACTGAACCATTATTTTGGCAGAAGAAAATAAGAGGGAATGAATCATAACCTTTCTTTAGAGAAAAGTCTTTCTTTACGGAATCCAAAGCATGTGGTGACTGATGGAGGGCAGCCTGTGCCGCTGCCAGGAAAACAGACCCAGAAGTTCCTAACTACCCTGGCTTCCATTACCTGGCTCTCTTTCCACAACTTCCTTTGTCTTTGGTTTGCCAATTTTTCAAGTAAGCATCAAACAGAGCTTAATGTAAAGTTTACTCACTCACCCATTAGCCCTGAGCCTGGAGCATGTCTCTTTCTTTGAGCATCAGTTTTTTGCTTCTGTTCAATGGTATGAATAGTCTATGATACCTTTTGTTTTTGTTTACCATCATCTCATTTTCTAAAAGTTCAGGGTTGCAGTTTGATGCTGAAGACAGTAGGTGACAAGATCTGAGACAGTCCAGCTGGTTCTCATCATGAAGAAATAGACAAAGCTGTTTTGAGATATGAAGACCATGTACAAAAGCAATCTGCAGATTGGGCTTGTCAGAAGGAGATAATTTGTGTGTGTGATTCATTAGCACAGAAGGCATGGCCTCAATGGTCTGTTTTGGAATCTTACATATAGCTTGTCTGTATGCTGATGGCCTCAACCATGTATCTGTTCTTGAAGAACAGTTATGGAAATGCTTTGGTGGTTACTGTATGTGTGACCCCTGCTGTTGGGAAATAGCTTTATGCCACTGTTAGCAAAACAGAAGCTTGCATATCATCTCACCGCTGGGATGGGAGATAGCTGAAGATGAGTACTGGGAAGAAAACAAAGCTAAGTATATTTAGGTTGTAGTCTATGTTCACTGACTTAATATGAGCTACATAGGGCTCAGGAGATGACTCTGTGAAGTGCCTGTGTGCATGCCTGAGGACATAGGTAGGCATCTTTAGAATCCACATCAAAAGCTGGAAGGGGCAGTATGCTTCAGGATTGGTGAGAGACCCTTTCCCTAAAAAAAAAAAAAAAGAAAAAAAAAGAAAAAAAAAAGCAATCAAGGAAAGACACCCAATATCAACCTCAACATCTGGCGTTGATGTCCACACTCACCCATTTGCATGAGCACATCCAGATGTAGACACTCACACTAATAAGCATACATGGCACATATGTATACACCACAGACACAGAAGCCTACACATTGTTTAACCTACGTGAGCACTGGATGAGCTCTGGATGCAGTTATACGATCTCTCACTAAAAGCCTGTCTGTCATCCTAGCCCAATTCTAACCATATTCTTGGGTTTTCTCTAGCTCAATAATAAATAATCCTGAGATGTTATTATTTAGCTTAAAGTGGAAGATGTAAAAAGATTTTGTGTGTAACAGCCCCTGTATCCTTTCCGGGTTTGCTACTGAGGTGTGGGCTGCTTGGCTCCAAATCTCTACATATTAAAAACAAGATTAGGATCAGAAGGAAGGAGATGAAGACCTCTCCTATCAGTGGACTTGGGGAGGGGCATGTGAGGAGAAAGGGGAGGGAAGGTAGAATTGGGAGGGGAGGAGAGAGGGGTTTATGGGGGGATACAAAGTGAATAAAGTATAATTAATAAAAATTTAAAAACAGAATAAAAAACAAACAGCAAACAAACAACCCACTCTTTCTCTCTCTGCTTCATCACTGTTTATTGGTACTACTGGTCTTGGTTGGTTGACACAGATTTCATGGGAATTGTTAGATAATCAGAACTGGCTCTTTTTCCATGACCCCTATTAGAATTACCCATTTTAATTTTCTGTTTTTGAGGTGTAGATTCTCCTTTGGAAACATTAAGCATTCCCATAATTTGCAGTAGCATATTTAGGCATTCAACTCCAATTTACATGTCTTAGCTGAATTCACAATTCCATGCATCCATACCGATTTTTACGCTTCTCACATATTTCATGTACTTCTCAAGTGCATAAAATAAGATGTATGTAAGACTGAAGTCTTCTGATCAGTCCTTTAACACTACTCTCTTCACATTATTTTTCATCCAGTTGATATCATCACTCTACTCAGCTTCTGACGCAGAATAAACCCTTATACAAACCACTATCATGCCCTTGAGAATATTTCCTTTCATGACCTCCTGTATCTATTTATCATAATTGCTGTGTCCAAATAGAAATTTCACCTTGAACCTCTTAACATGTATAATTAATGTTACTTTCCTTTATTTATGTATTTACATGGGTGCTGTAGATTGTACCCAGGGCTTGGTGAATGCGGACAGGCACACTATCAAGTGTCCCTGGACCTAGTTCTTGTTTTTATGAGACAGGACCTCATCCTATAGCCGTGGTTGACCTAAAGCTCAAAACACCCAGGCTGGATATGTAGTGGTGGATGTCTTGACTGAGCTTCCAAAAGGCATGGATTATGGACATAAACTAACATGACTGAAAATTAATGTTTTAATAAAAATAAAAACATTAGCTTACCTGATATTGAATCTTTTGATGACTTCTTTGGCACTTATCATGAAGTTCAAACATTTCACCCAGCACTCAAGCCCCTGCAAGATGACCTTAAATGTTATTGAGGATCCACAGGAAAGCCTTGTGATGCTAATCACCTGCGGATGAACCATGCATCCCTTTAGCAAATTGTTTAAACAGTTAAAAAAAAAACCTTTAAATTCTCACATATTTTAAATATCATGTCACAAACAAAATAAGTGTTGACTATTGATATTGATAAGCTGCTGATCAAGAGTAGGTTGTCACTTTTGTGGAAGTAAAAAAAAATAGTGTAAATGTGAGCTGAATAAGGACAACAATAATAAACTTACTAAAGTAGACTGGGGAAAGAGCCGTAGACTTCAACCCAACACAAAGTACTTCAGGCAACTAAGCATGTTGACAGTGGGAGAAATACTCTTTCCCAGGGAAGAGTGCTGGGGACCTGCTCCAGCAGAGGTCAGGGCTTGAGAAGGGTGGATGTAGCGGGCTACCTAAAGCTGCACCAGACAGCACCTTGAATCTTTTTCTGAGCCTCTAGGCAAGAATCATCTGCTGCTGCGCTCAGGAGGCGGTTCACAGGAGAGCATGACTTCCCAGGGCCACTGAATTTAGTTTTTATTTCTTACAACAACGATTACATCATCAATCTCTGTTTGCATTTCAAAAATATCTAATACGTGACTACTTGCCCCATATGAAACAAAACATCCTTGAAAAATCATAATCATAAAATGTAATGATCACAAGGGCTGGGGCAAGTAGATAAAATTTAACAAAGCGGGGGAGGAGAGGCCTTTGATTTCTCTTTATGCTGCTATTGCCAAACAATTCAGAATCTAAAAAGATTAATTCCTAGCTTATTATAAGCATAGCTAAAATTCTTAGCAAGTTATACTACAATTCACTTGAAATCTTTCTATATATCTTCAAATATAATTCCTGCAATAGTCCTAGCTTTATTATTCTTATATTCTTCTAATGATTCACTTATAACATAAAATCGTATTCTCTTTCTTGGCTCTTATTTCTCAAATTTGCATTTTATATCTATAAAGATTAATATCTTCACTACAAAGTAAGCAGAAAATGTTCCCCGAATCATTTGTGTTGTTTGTTTGTTTTTTTGTTTGTTTTTGTCCTTCCACAATCCTGGCCTTCATCCCAGTCTCCGGGGAACAAGTTAGAACACCCTCTTCAGCCATTTCATCATTAATGTTTTTTTGACTTTCAAATGTGTAGGTTTCAAATATGTAGGTTTTATATTACTATTTTCAATAAAGTTATTCATCTCATTCCTCTCCCAGACCATCTCAAATCATCAATGTTTTGAGGTCAAAAGGAAATAAGTCAGTGGATCCAAAAACCACTTATTCAAATGATTTTACCCTTTAAGTAATAAAACTAAAGGATGGACTGGAGCTGCATCCACTCAACCAGAAACTGGAACTTTATCACGAACTCTTTTTAGCCAAACGATGACGTCCACTCCTACCAAGCAACAACCATGCAGTCTCTTTAGCTAAGTTGTGAGGGGCAGCACCAGAGGGGCACACCAATTGGATACCGGATAACAAACGGTCAGCTCCGAAAGCATTTACACACAGCTGACATTATAGAAACTGAGCACATTGTATTTAGGAATTTATGTGTATATGTATGTAATAACAGTCAGTGAAAATCGAAGCCGTGAATTTGAAAGAGAGCAAGGACAGGCACATGGAAGGAAACAGAATGAAGGAAATGGAATACTTATATTACAATCTCAAAAATTAAAGACGTAATTCTAAAAGGAGGAATTTTTAATTGCATGGGTATTTGGGTCTCTAATTCCTACATTATCCAAGGGCTGCCTGAATTGTCTTCATTGCTGTTCCTAAAAACAGAGTAGGATGATGACAGCAAATCATATTTTAAAAAGTGAGAAAAAAAATCCTACAGTTCCATTTTCAGTAACCTTTAGAGATGGGAACAGGGAATGACTTTTTAATTTTTAATTGAATGTGTAGGTATTTTCTTATGCAAAAATGTCTTACAAACTCAAAACTTCTTTTCTCCAAAAGTCTAGAGTCCATTTATAGTAGAACAAAAAGGATAATATAATTTGTATTGTGGTGGTATTACATTTTCATCTAATAATTTAATGACCCATGGCTGAGGACAATAACTCTAGATTTTACTTAATAAGATCATATTATTTATAAGTAAGGCAAAACTGCCTCAAAGTAGTTGCATTTCTTAAATTTACCTCATAACATACTTTTCACAAATTTGATATTTCCCATATTCACAAAGGAAAGATAATTCATAATTTATAGTGATTAAATATGTGTTCTCTGTGTTTGGTATGATGGGCACAAAGAGATTGACATTTTAATTGTTATTTGTTAAACCCTTGTGTTTTATAAAACTGTCTGCGAGGCAGCTGAGGTGAGAGGTTAGATGCTGGCAGAGATGTCCATCAGCATACAGGTTATAAGGTGAGGCGAAGTGTACAATGAAGATGTCACAAGAAGAGATGCATAAGGAAACCGGAAGAGAGGGTGAGAACCTGGTGTTTTTCTTCCTCACCTGACAGGCACATCCATCCTGCCTGCCATTCCCTCAGTCCCTTCAGTGCCTGTAGGCTGGCAGAATAGCCTGCTCAGCCTTCAACTTTGGATGGGAGCACAGATTACGTCGGTTTTGATGTAATGGTTTGAGTTCAGGAATGGGGATGATAAGGGACATTTATAGTCTGAAAATGGTTATCCGTTTATTTTAACCACATGTATCTATTTCCAGATTTTTCTTTGACCAATATTCGGTTTTCCTTTAGAATTTTCCTTTCTCTTCCGTTTTTTATCTCTCTTGTCCATGCTGTTTAGATAAAGCTGTCGGGGTGGTAGCTGATTTTGTGTTGTGCATTGCATCTGGTGTGCTTGCTTGTGTCATCACTATGATTGCTATTATTGCCCTCGTATAATTTTAATGCTAGATCTTCCTTGCTCTGTAAAGCTAATTATTTTTATATGAGTTTTGCCTCAGAAGTTGGATTACAACTCAGAGAACACACATGAATAATAGATTGCCATTGTACCTTTGGAACATAGTTCATTTACTCTGGAAAAAATTGCTGCAGCACCAAGAAGCATGAGCTTTCCAGGTGTCCACCTGTTCGTGAAAGGCACGAGAGAGAGAGAGAGAGTGCCCGCCCATCCCCTCATAGTCCCTGCTTAATATCTCTAAAAATTCTTATAACAAAACCTTCACCTCTTTGGTATGTGTAAAGTCAGTTTCTGTGCCATGACTGACCTCAGTCATGTTAAAGCAGCAGTGAGACGTCACGTCATCCCCAGGTATCACAGACCAGAGAAAGATCCTGATCCTGGAACTATCCAGCGTGGGATCTGGCACTGACACCCTGAAGGAACTTTAGAGCAGTAGCTTCTAATAGTAGGCACTAGCAATACTCATAAATGTACTAATCCTGTGTCAGACCAAAAAGCTATAGCACAACATGTAAGTATATGGTACTCAGTTCAATTTATTATGACATTGATTTTTTTGACCAAAAAAATTATTCATGAAGGAAACAATCACTTCATTTTCATATTTTTATGTTTAAAATACTTACAGTTTATTGATCTCTTGGGCTGTGCCAAGTCGTTTACATAAAACCTTTGGATTATGACGGATAGCTGAGAGATGGCTCAGTGGTTAAGAGCACTTGGTCTTGCAGAGAATTCTGGTTTGATTCCCAGCACCCACATGGTGATTCACAATCATGTGTAAATTCAGGTCTAGGGGATCCGACTCTATCTTCTGGCCTTTGAGGGCACCAGGAATGCATATGGTGCACATACACACATGCAGGCAAAACACCCAACAAGGCTACACAAGGCCCAACAAGGCCCAACACCAACACAAGTCCTAACCCAAGGCCTCAACACAAGGCCCAACAAGGCTCTTGTACCTGGTGTTAATCCAAAAACAACACACCATATAATGAGCACATAATATACTTTCACATGTCTGATCTATTTTGTATGTTTTGATGAGATTTATTAGCACATTTAGTGACTTCTTACTACCGCTGGTCCTTACATCCCTGGATTCCAAAGGTCATGCAGAGAAAATAATAGAGTGAACAAATTTAAGCGTTTGCTGTCATTGTTCCCTGGACAACTCAATGCAGTAACTATGCCGGAGTCTCTAAATTGTATTCGGCCTTACAAGCCATCTTGGCACGACTTAAGGTATTTAGCAGGTGTACATAGGCTGTGTGAAGATACCATAGGACTTTTGAACATTTGAAAATTTTAGTTTCTGTGAGGTTCCCTATGGGACACTCACAGCTGTGAATCCATCTTTCCTTTTAGTTATTCTATACGAAATGGTGTGTATTGATAACAAAGGATTTCTTTACATCTTTCCATATGACCGTGTATCTGTTCTCATTTGGGTTTTTACTTTTTATCATGAGGTAGCGGTACTGCCTGCTTAGAGAGTTGAAAGAACCTTTTCTTTAGTAAGTCTACCACTGTGTGTGTGTGACACATCTAGATTTAGCGAGCCATTCTGATAAGGTGGCTCAAGCTTTTCTTTAGTTAGAGAAAATTTATTTACTACAAGCATCTCTATGATGTTTTATTTTTACCTGTAATAAGCCATCTGCTTGTTAAGATCTACCCCTGAAGTTTTTTATTTATTTCCTTAAAAATATTTTGCATAAGCTAGAAGTGGTACATGCTTATAGCCCCAGGATTTAGGGTGAAGAAGTTCAGTGTCATCCTCAGCTTCGTAGTGGAACAGGAGGCTAGCCTGGGCTACATGAAACTCTGTTTCTAAATATAAAATATATAAACAGAACTTTAAAAATGTCATTTTTCATATGTGAAGTGGAAAAACATCTACCTTTGTCTCAATGAGACCATTTTAAATTTGAAAATCATGGCTATTTTTAGAAAAACTTATGTCATGCTGAATTTAAATTTTCTTGTAACTGCTTACTGTTTTCTGTTCAATAGCCATCTTATCATCTGGCAATTTTGTTTTTAAGGTGGAGTGTCTTTTCAGTCTCTGCCTGGCAAGATGGGCAGTGGGTGTGGTAAAAGGGTCCCCACCTCATCTGAAGTCAAGAGGGGCAGGAGGAAAGCCTCCTCTCATTTCAAAACTTTGCACAATCATAGAGTTGGGACTTTGTATCTGTTACTAGAAATGCAAGTCTCATAAATTTTATGTGAGAAATCATGGTTTAATTAGACATTTATTTTTCTTAATAATGACAAAAACTGGATACCCCATTCAAGTCTTCCTTCTCTTCATAAGCCAAGTAGTTGTATGGATTTTGTAAAGTTAATGTTACTGGGGAATGCTAGTGACATTGTAGCCATGATAGATAGTGCTATTGGCGATGGGGGTTTATAGTATTTCATTCATGCTGCTGTTGCCTAAATATTAATGATTTATAAAAGCTAATGAGACATAAAGAAAAACATATATCACTTTACTTTGCATGTTTTATCGTGCTGTTTCTGCTTCATGGGTGAATGTCAGAGTCTCCCTCCAAAGCCACTTTAAAACATGGCTGTAAGTTATCAATGGAGCGAGCTCTCTGGAGCAGGGAGGATGGTGTCTCACTCTTCCTCCTGCCTTCTTTCCTGGGCATGGGGAGTGGGGCTTCGTTCACTTTCTAAACTTGGCTGTCCATGTTCGCTTGTCCTTTCTTTCTTTCTTTCTTTCTTTCTTTCTTTCTTTCTTTCTTTCTTTCTTTCTTTCTTTCTTTCTTTCTTTCTTTCTTTCTTTCTTTTTCTTTCGTCCTTCCTTCCTTCCTTCCTTTCTTCCCTCCTTCTTTCCCTCTTTTTTTTTTTTTTGGAAAGATGCCGTACTTTTTGTGTGTAAAAATGCATTTTTGTGCACATGGTCCAAAGATGTGGTTCTATGTGTTCTTACAATGCATTAGCACCAGGCTGCCTTCCCTGAAATGTTCTCTCTTTTCTCCCACTTTTCAATAATGTGTTCAGGTTCAATTACATCCTCGGAGTAACCTCCTGCACCACAAATATGGCAATGCTTGCAGAAACAGCAGTAAATACAGCACTGCCCCGAATGCCCAGGCAACGGATGTGTGATCAGTGACTGCAATAGTGCTGAAAACATGTTATGTGCTCATCAGACCGCTTTACTTTAACGAGGTAAAGCTGCAAGTTTTGTTTCAGTTTTACAAAGGAAACACAGGTTTACAACCAAGCCAGATAGAGGGAATTGATGCCCAGGATGCAGAATTGGAAGAGAGGCTGTTTTATTTTCATGTTCTCATCCTGCCTCTGTCATAATGCCAGTTGTTTCTGTTTTATTGAAAAGTGGATATTTATCTAGTTTGCAATTTCTTGGAAGAGATTCTTTTTAGAAGAGCCCTTAAGCTACCTCACAGCACACCATGCTGGAGAACATGTATTTGAGTTCATGGCTTATTGAAGGTCCTGTTTTATGCCAACTGGATGGAATAGGACATTAGGTTTATTATTATTAATAATAATAAAAATAATTTTTAATAATAATAGTAAATATTATTTTCAATTTATTCACTTTGTATCCAGGTTGTAGCCTCCTCCCTCATCTCTTCTGAGTCCCATCCTTCCTCCCTCTTCCAGCCTTATCCTTCTTCCCTAGTCCACTGATAGGGGAAATCCTTTTCCCCTACTTTCTGACCCCAGCCCATCAGGTCCCATCAGGACTGTCTGGATTCTCTTCCTCTGTGGTGTTGCACCACCAGGAAGAAATGATCAAGGAGCAGGCAACCAAGCTCATGCTAGAGACTGTCTCTTCTCCCCTTGCTAGGGAACCCTCATGGAGACTGAGCTGACTATGGGCTACATCTGAGCAGGAGGGCTAGGACCTCTCTATGCATGGTCTTTGGTGGATATATCAGTCTCTGCAGTATCCTCTTGGCCCAGATTTTTTGGATCTGGGTTCTTCTATATCCTCCTCCTTCCCTAAGACACCCTGCACATTGTCCAAAGTTTGGCTGTGAGTCTCTGCATCTGCTTTGATTTCCTGTTTGGTGGAGTCTTTTAGAGGATATTGTGATAGGCTCCCATCCTATTCCCTCTATTATACCACTTCTAGATTTGAGTATGGTTATCCTATCTTATATGTCTAATATCCACTTATAAGTGAGTATATACCATGCATGTCTTTCTGCTTCTGGGTTACCTCACTCAGAATGATCTTTTCTAGTTCCCACCATTTGCCTGCAAAGTCCATGATTTCCTTATTTTAAATTGCTGAGTAGTGTTCCATTGTGTAAATATACCACAATTTTTGTATCAATTCTTTGGTTGAGGGATATCTAGGTTGTTTCTAGATTCTGACTATTATGAATAAAGCTGCTATGAACAGAGCTGAGCAAATGTCCTATTGTTGGATCTTGAGGTAGCACTATTCCTAATTTTCTGAGAAAGCACCAGATTGATTTCTAAAGTGGTTGTACAAGGCTGCATTCCCACCAGCAATGGAGGAGGGTCCCCCTTTCTCCATATTCTCTCCAGCATGTATTGTCACTTGAGTTTTTGATCTTAGCTATTCTGTTGGGTGTGAGATGGAATCTCAGAGTTAGTTTGGTTTGCATCTCCCTGATGACTAAGGATGTTGAGCATTTCTTTAAATGTTTCTCCACCATTCAATATGAGATTATTCTGTTGAAAATTCTCTGCTTAGCTCTGTACCTCATTTTTAATTGGATTATGTGGTTTATTGGTCTTTCATTTCTTGAGTTCATTATATATTCTAGATATTGGTCCTCTGTCAGATGTAATGTTGGTGAAGATCTTTTCCCAGTCTGTAGGCTGTCGTTTTGTTCTATTGTGTCCTTTGCTTTACAGAAGCTTTTCAGTTTCATGAGGTCTCATTTATTGATTGTTGACTAGAGCCTGTGCTGTTGGTGTTCTGTTCAGGAAGTTGTTTTCTGTGCAAATGTGTTCAAGGCTCTTCCCCACTTTTTCTTCTAACAGATTTAGTGTGTCTGGTTTTATGTTGAGGTCTTTGATACACTTGGACTTTACTTTTTTTGTACATGGCATGTATCTATTTGTATATTTATACATGTAGACATCCAGTTAGACCAGCAACATTTGTGGAAGATGCTGTCTTTTTTCCATTGTTTTGGTTCTTTGTCAAAAATCAGGTGTCCATAGATGTGTGAGTTTATTTCTGGGTCTTCAGTTTGGTTCCATTGATCCACTATTCTTCCTATGCAAGTACCATGCAGTTTTTATTACAGCTTGAGCGCAGGGATGGAGATACCTCCAGAAGTTATTTTATTGTACAGGATTGTTTTAGCTATTTTTTGTTTTTGTTTTTCTGGATGATATTGAGAGTTGTTCTTTCGAGGTCTATAAAGAATTGTGTTGGTATTTTGATGGGAATTGCATTGAATCTGTAGATTGCTTTTGGTAGTATAGCAATTTTTTTACTACATTAAGCCTCCTGATCCATGAACATGGGAGATCTTTCCATTTTCTGATATCTTCTTCAATTTCTTTATTCAGAGACTTAAAATTTTTCCCATACAAGTCTTTCACTTGCTTGGTTAGAATTACACCAAGGTACTTTATGTTATATGTGGCTATTGTTAAAGATGTTGTTTCCCTAATTTCTTTCTTAGCCCTTTTGATTTTTTTATAGAAGAGGGCTATTTTTTTGAGTTAATTTTGTGTTCAGCCACACTTTGTGTCCAGCTGAAGGTGTTTATTAGATGTCAGAGTTCTCTTGTAAAATTTGGGGTCACTTATGCATATTATCATATCATCTGTAAATAGTGATAGTATGACTTCCTTTCCAATTTGTATTTAATTTATCTACTTGATATTGATTTAACTTTGCTAAATGGAATCGATCAAGAAAATTGTCCACTTCATTTAGATTTTCAAATATTGTGGTGTATAGGCTTTTTATGTAAGACCTAATGATTCTTTTGGTATTCTTAGTGTCTGTTGTTGTGTCCCCCCTTTCATCCTTGATGTTGTTGATTTGGATAGTGTTTCTCTACCTTTTAGTTAGTTTGGCTAAGGGTTCATCTATCTTGTTGATTTTCTCTAAGAACCAGCTCTTGGTTTCATTGATTCTTTGAATTGTTCTCTTTGTTTCAAATTTACTGATTTCAGCTCTGAGTTTAATCATTTCCGTTTCCAGCCATCTATTCCTCTTGGGATGTCTGCTTCTTCTTTTTTTCCCCTCCTAGGGTTTTCAGCTGTGCCATTAAGTTGCTTGTAAGAGACGTTACATTCTTTTTTTTTTTATGAAGGCACTTAGTGCTATTAACTTTTCTCTAAACATTACTTTCATTGTGTCCCATAAATTTGGAATTTTTGTGCCTTCATTTTTCATTGAATTCTAGAATGTCTTTAATTTCTTTATTTCTTTCTGACCCAGTTGTTGTTGAGTAGAGAGTTTTTCAGTTTCAATGCCTTTGTAGGCTTTTTGCTATTTCTATTATTGTTGAGGCCTTGTTTTAGACCATGGTGGTCTGATATGATACAAGGGATTATTTCAATCTTCTTGTGTCTGTTGAGGCTTGCTTCGTGCCTGACTATATGTTCAGTTTTCGAGAAGGTTCCATGAATTGTTGAGAAGGTATTTTCTTTTATGTTTGGGTTCTGTAGACATCTACTAGGTCCACTTGATTTAAGACCTGTATAAGTGCCATTATTTCTCTATTTAGCTCTGTCTCAATTATCTGTCCTTTGGTGAAAATGGGGTGTTGAAGTTTTCCACATTAATGAGTTGGGATCGATGTGTGATTTAAGCTTTAATAAAGTTTCTTTTACAAATCCAGAAGTCCATGTATTTGGGGCTGCTCCAGAAATTCCAAAGCTGCCCTCGGAGGCCCAGAAGGGATCTGACGTCTGGCTCTTCGAGAGGAGGGTCCCTGGACTGGGAGTTCCCCACCTGCTCCCATACGTGGAGTGTGCTGGGGGTCCAAGGTTCTGCACTCTCAGACCAGGGAAATGGCCATGGGGGGCTGGATCTGATTGGCCATAATGTCCCAGGAAACCTGAATCTGCCCTCAGAAGAGCAGGGGGGATCTGATGTCTGCCTGCTACAGCAGAGGGTCCCTGGACCTGGGGTTCTACAGTCGCAGAAAATGCTGGGGGTTCACTGTGTGCAATTCCCAGACCTGGGATTCAGCCATGGGTGCCTGCATCCTCTCAGCCTCAACTCACCGGATGTCCCCTCTGGTCCTGGGAAGCCGCAGCGTCCATGCTCTGGATCCAGCTACCAGTCCACTCACGGGCTTTGGAATCTTGGATCCTCTGCCCCTCAGATATTGCGCACACTGGTTGCAGCCATCTTAGAACTCCCACGAACATTTTTTGTTTTTAATCTCGTGAAAACATTCAGGAAATGTATCATCTTTTGTAAGGCAGACTTATAGAAACTAGTAGACAGCTTATAACTGTGTTATAATCACTTGAAAAAATATGAAAGGGTGCTGTCTGGATTTGACATGCTTGCTCTAACATCTACCTCCAAAGCTAAATTTTAGAATTAAAACTATAACTTGGTCGTACATTTCCTAAGCGGAAACTGACTGGAATGATTTGCCGATAATCCTAATACTGAACTTTTTATGGCCTTGGTTAAGCAGGGTAAGTAGAATGGCCTAAAGCGAAGAAATATTCAGAAATGAAACACTCTTTTTGAGAACGACTACTGAGCTAAAGTGAGTTCTTAGAACAGCTTTGTGCAAATGTAAACATCCACCTGAATGTTAGCCCAAACCCTCTTAAGGTAGATTTGTGCTGACAGTGAATGTTGAGGGAGGTTCTGGAAAACTCTGGCCTTGAGTGAGAAGTCACATTTAACTGAAGTTAAGAGACTGGGTTCTAAGAACTGAAGATTCTTCATTCAAATTCAAATTTCACAGTTGAGGAAATAGTGTGCCTGGAGCCAGTGAAAACAGGTTCAGTACCTGGTAGGTCTGTGCTCCTCTATCTGTATACCTGTGTGTTTGGTACAGAGCATCCAATTGAGTCGTAGAAGAAAGAGCTAGCTTCTATAGCATGCCTGTGTTCCTGGATACTTAATTGTGTTTTGAGGGTGGGATTAGGGAAGGTCATTTCCCAGTGCCTTTTAGCCATGAGTCAACCTATAATGCCTAAGTTCCAACTCTGGAAAGGTAAATGGTTTGCAGCTGTGGTTGGTTGAAGATGAAAGAGTTTTCTCCACTCAGTCATTTCCATTTAAGAAAAGTTATCTTTAACTTTGGTCTAAAACTTGATCTGCTCTAATTTACTTTAGAATATAAGAAAGTAATAGGAGTTAAACTTGTTTAGAAATGGATTTCAAGTTTGTTGAGAAAATAACAATGTGCAATAGTATACATAGTAGTAATCTTAAAAGAAACCTTACCAACAGTTTATAATAAGAAATAAACTTCCAGAATTGGGCATTAGCTATTCAGTTGATATCTTCCATCATGAATAAATTATGCTTTGAGTAATGAATGCAATGATGTCTTAAAGTAAAATAACTGGATTATTTTTAACTCAAGCAGGATTTTTTACTCCATAAAAGCCATTCCTTAACCATGGCCAACAGTATTTATGAGAACCCAGAATCAATGATAATTAAAATTCTGGACTCAGAAAGACGTATACAATGTCTTTGTGTTAATTGATCAGTGCTGAAACTAAGTACTATCTCTTCTGTTTTTCTTTTTCCGTTTCTCTTACTTCTTTTTGGAACAAATCCAATGTGTGTGTATATGTGTTTTGTTTATGTGTGCTGTGTGTGTGTGTTGTTTATGTGTGCTGTGTGTGTGCTGTGTGTATTGTTTATGTGTGTTGTGTATGTGCGCTGTGTGTGTTTTGTTTATGTGTGTGTGCTGTTTATGTGTGTGTGTTTTTGTGTGTATGTGTTTTGTGTGTGTGTTTACGTGTGTGTGTATGTGTTTTGTGGGTGTGTTGTTTATGTATGCTGTGTGTGTGTGTGCTGTGTGTGTTGTTTATGTGTGTTGTGTATGTGTGCTGTGTGTGTGTTTTGTTTATGTGTGTGTGTGCTGTGTGTGTTTTGTTTTTTTGTGTGTTGCTTATGTGTGTATGTGTTTTTTGTGTGTATGTGTTTTGTGTATGTGTTTTGTGTGTGTGTTTACGTGTGTGTGTATGTGTTTTGTGGGTGTGTTTACGTGTGTGTGTATGTGTTTTGTGGGTGTGTTGTTTATGTATGCTGTGTGTGTGTATTGTTTATGTGTGCTGTGTGTGTGGCTTCTGAACATATGGAGGTTCTTGGTGAAGGTGGCGGCCTTCACGTGTCATTCTCCATTGTATCTTTTTGTCTTACTGCTTTGAGAGAGAGCAACAGGTGACTGGTCTCTCGCCATCCTGACACTCACCATTTGTGTTAAGCTGACTGACTGCTGAGCTCCCAGAATTCCCCCATTTCTGCCTTTCAAAACTGAGGTTTCAAGCATGCAAAGCCATGTTCAGCTTTATACATGGGTGTTGGGGATTCGAGCTTAGGTTCTCATCCATTCAGAGCAAGTGCTCTCAGCCACTGAGTCATCTACTCATTCCCCAGAGTTAATTTTAATGTGCTATGTCTCTGAAATACAAATTAAAAGGCTCATTAACAAACACTAATGGGTTACACTGGAAGTTATGGACCAGATTAAAACAGCTGGTGTTCTAATGTTACCATAGGTACAACAAAATCTTCTAATTTATACTTTACTTTGTGACTATTCTTGCTTTATATCATACTTCTGCAATATAATTGTATTTTCCTTTCAAAATAATTATTAAAAATAATTCCTTAGGGTATAGTGTTGCCTGCCCCTTAGTAGAGGCTAACAGAAATGGACCACCCCTGGTTCTATTTCTGAGTTGACACATAGAAATTCAGTTGAAAGGTCTCAGGGTCTTCTCATTAGAGAAAAATAGAAGTTTTGATTAGTGGTTACTCTCAAAGACAATTATCCATAGGAAAGAATTATTGCTATTTAGTGATCAGGGTATTTTAAACACTCTTCAGTAGGATACATGAGCAAAAGCTGGACTCATCCTTAGGGTATGGTTTCTCTCTTCTCTCTCTTTTTATGTATTTTATTTTCTCCTCATACTTTGAAGGTAACTTGGATACTGAAGTTGAAATCATTTGTCAAATGGAATTTTGGTTATTTTTCATAGTTGTGTGTTCTTTTACCTACTTGAGTCTTGAAAATGTAAACGGGAATTCCTGGAACAAAGCTGTGATTACAAAGTCTGATTGACTGATGTTGCTAGTCTGGAGTCAAATTATCTTGGGCCATCTTTAATAGCAATTTGTTATCCTCCTCTGTATATGACTGAGCATTATGTGACCATTAGGTAAATCCATTGGAACTATAAAAAGACCCCTAGCTGCCATGAACTAAAGAGTAAGAATGCAGTCAGACAGCACATGAAATAGCAGAGATTTCTCTGCTTTGCTATAGCCCACCTACCTGAGATTTCTGCTCAAGTCTCTAAACAGTGCCTTGAATTATGGTTTTCTTTGCTTTGTCACTATAAAAGTTATTGGGTAATTACCACGATGCAGGGAGGTATTTGGTAAACCAGCATATATGTTTCCAGATCACTATGATTTGCATTTGGTTCCAGTTAAATCCACTGTTTTGTTTCTTGGAGGTGAGACTAGTTTCTTTTGTTGAAAATACACATAACAGGATCTTCTCAGGATGTGAAATGTAAGTGTTGTGAACAATGCTTTTGTCTCTCCCTTTTCTCCGCCTTTTTAAAGACAGTCTTGCTATGTAGCCCAAGCTGAACTTGAACTGGAAGTCCTCCTGCTTCCAATTCCTGGGTGCTGGCATTGCATTCCTGCCCCTGTACCCAGCGCCTCTTGCTTTCTATCTCCTGTCGTCATTTATTTTTCATCTCTTTAGAATAGGTCCCTTCGATGGCTTCTGCTTTGCAGCATCTCCACCATACTACTCAGTCTTGCATTACTGATTACATTAGCTCAACAGTCGTTAACTACAGTTTCCATGGTCAGTCATTAATGAATGCTTCATTCTGCCTGTCTTATTACTTTGCCAACAAAACTGCTGGGAAGTTAATTACCTGGCAGACTTTTAAAGCATAAGATTCAAAGAAAAGGCTTTTGCTGTTAAGTTGTCAGGCAGACCCGCTTTTGTCCTTACAGAATAACAACAGATGCCTTTGATAACAAAGTCAAGCAGGTCTCTTGAACCCTATTGTTGAAATGGTTGATAAAATATTCAGAAAACTGAAACCTGGTGAGGCCTGGAATCTGTGGCTGTGCAGTTTGGACCACATTTAATTATGTCCTTTGAAGAATGTTTATATTCTTTGAATCTAGCTTTTTTAAAAAAAAAGTTTATTTTTTGACCTGCTGAGCTTGTAACATTTAAAGGAGAATAGGTGGCTTCCACAGATCATGGTAGCCTGGAGGGAAAGGGTTTTCTTCTCAAATGAAGGCTGAGAGAGAGGCTTGACCTCAGGAATCATCATGAGACTGCATTGTCAAGTTTCTGCACTGTGAAAGGGGGATGTTTAAGAAAAGAAGTTCATACAGGATTGAGACTCCTGGCCATCTTGATGCCTCTGAACAATTCTTTATTGAGATATCTTGGCACAGCTCTGAGGTTTTTACTTAGCAATTTCCTGTGTCCTGTTAGGGAAACTGTGGGAACAGATGAAGTCCTGAGTGTTTGTGTTTTGCTGACATGAGCATGTCACGGCTGTGTCAAAGATGCCAACATCTCAGACCCATGGGGATGGCAAAGACTCCCTGTGCTCTGAGTTCAGGTATTGACACCAACCACAGCCTCCTTCTCCAGAGAGACTATAGCTTGAGACTGTTCTGCTACAAAGAGGCCCACTCCCTGCCTCACCAAGATTAGGTAGCCCATCTCCTGGTTCAGTTGTTTATAAGACTGCCTCCTCATTCAGTTTTGCTTTATATAATTAATGTGCTGAGTTTCCAGGCTGCTGGTCAACCCCCATTAAAGCTCCTTATGTACCAAATCCAAGCTTTTCTGCGTCTGTCATTTCTTCATTCCACAGTCCCCTTTAGCCCCGGTCAGGTCAGTCTCCAAAGCCGGGCAGGAATATGTGGGGATCAGGGTGTATCCTGCTCTCAGTTACTCCATGCTGTGTGAAGCAGTGGCATAAGTTATACCTTGGTCTGGGAGAGAACTCTTTTGTACAAAGCAGGACATGGTACCATTGAAGTGTAAATAACAGAGGGAGAATGACTGCGTCCTATTGTGGGTGCAGATACTACTACCTGTGTGCTGCTCAGCACAAGGCACAGACCAGAGGGCAGTTTATTCCTACAAGTAAGAAGGAAACACCTCTAAAGGTATCAAAATATGCTAAGAACCTATGGGCACAGTCATGTCTTCAAACTATCAAAAAACGCAGGCAAGAGAACTGATCAAACACGCCAGCCAATGCGAGAGACAACACTGTCACCTGGACTGTGTGAAAGGGATGCATGAGAGTATTGTGCTCACATGTCAAGGGACTGACAAGAGAACTCCCAGAGCCCACTAAAGTTGTGAGGGTCTGTCTGTGTGCCTACCTGTCTAGATCAAATCCTGTGACTTTCCTCTGTTGTCCTGAACCTCTGAGGCTTGCCTCGACCCTGTGACTGACAAGCAGCTTCTGTAACATCTTTTGTAGCCACCTGTAGTGACCCTTTACACCCAGAAAACCACTTTGAACTTGTTCTGTTTTATATTTTTGTAGCCATTCTACAACACACACACACACACTCACAGATACAACTGTAAGATGTTTAATCTGTGACTTGAGGGCTAATATCAGTCATTAAGATCACCAACCTCTAGACATCAAAGGAAATTGAGTCTCCTTAACGAATTGCAGCTAAAGAAACAGATCAGCTTGTGAGTTTATTGCTACAGTAAATTCTAGGATTGTCAGGGGCATAGTTTCTCTCTGAGAATGGCCAGAGTTCACAATTTAACACATATCCCAATACAATTTGAATTTCAGAAAAGTTAGTAAATGCCATTTACCCTGTGCTTCTTTGTTCGAGTTGCGTTTGTTTTTATCTACACAAGAGTTGCCCTGATTTCACTGTCACATGTAGCTGGGGCACAAATGAGATAGAGCTTTATCATTTTGTTAATGCTGCAACTTGGTCAGGGGAATTTTTAATACCATGCCTAAGTATCTTAAAGCACTGGCTCTAAACTTGGTTATCTGTCAGATCTCACAAATTAGTAAAACTCACTAATGTGTGATCAAGATGGACTTTATGTCCCCTTCAGTTTTGCTTGGCTCCAAACACGTGTGCGCGAGTGTGTGCTCACACACGTTAATATGTATATATACACACACATATGCCCTAACACAAGGTGAGGGCTTGACTTCTGTAGGAGACATTAGAAAACACCAAGGGCCTATCCATACTCTGATGCACTGTGAATGTTCAGAGGTCTCACATACCTCATTCTTTGAGTCATTGTTTGTGCTATTTTGCTCATAGAAGCTTTCTTTTTTTGTATCAAGGTCCCCAAGGTCCCCATCCTACTAATCTAAATCACACATTTTGTTAGAATTAAACATAAAATTAAACTAAATAACTATGATGATTGTTTAGGTGACGGAGCTACTGAAAAGAATAAATGCTGCATTGTGTAGCATTTCTAATAGAAAAAGATTACTTAATTTGTTTACTAAAAGCCCAGTAAGTGTGATTTTGTTGTGTGAACTTCTAAAGGGAATGGCCACATTTGGTTATTTACTTATTGGTTCCACTGAGCCATTCCAAAGAGAAGATTTATTTTGGCTTCTGGCTTTGTTCTAAGTCTTGAGGTGACAGAGAATTTCATGGTGGGGGTGAGAAAAACAGGTTTCTTATCTCATGGTAGCCAGGGCAGAGGCCGAATTAAGAAGGGGCCAAGGCGAAGATATTCCACTGAAAGGCATGCTCCGTCGCATACTTCCTTCAGGTCGGCTCCACCTTCCACACTGCCGTTCTCAATACTCTCTTCACTGATTTCAATCATCACCGGGTTAAGTCGCTGATTACACTTGAGCCCCCACAATCTAAAGGCATCTGGAAAAGCCTCCACAACTTCCCTAGGTGTGCTTTCCTCGTGTACGGTACCTGTCAGCCTAGTGCATTAACACCTGAGATCAGCTATCACACTTCCCCTGTACGCAAAGTGTTGACTATTTAGTGGATAGTTCATAGGTTAAGTGCCTTTTGTAGCTCTGTTCAAGCTAGATCACAGAACTATTTTTTTAAACTATATGTATTCTCTCATAGCTGTTAGCAATCAGAGATGTAAGCTCAGGGAAGGAAGCTGAAACAAATTACTCTTCATAATTAGCTCTATTAGGACAGATAGGTCAAAGTGTAGGTTTTTCATATTTGGGAGCTAGACTTGTTTGTCCCCCTTGCTCAGAGATTATGGGTTAAGGGAAAGGTCTGTCAGTCCTTTGTCTCACGGGACAAATTGAAGGAGCCATGGCCTGATTTGTCCAGGCTGCCTACCTTATCTCTTAGAATGACCGATGTCTTAAAGTGGTAGACCTATGATCTAGCAATGGACATTTCAGTTCCTTTTATTATCTTATTATCGATTCTAAAATTATGACCATTATTAAGCATGGTACTTCTGTGTTATAAAACAAAAATCACTTTCTCTTTTTCCATGAGTCTGTGGTTCAACAATTTAAGCTAACCCCTACTGGGCCATCCTGATGATCTCACCTGGCTCACTGCAGGGGCTCTAGTCCAGCTAGGATGTTGGTTGGAGTCTGATTGTCATCAAATGCTTCTCTTCACATGGGCAGCAGCTGAGGGTACTATATCCCATATATCTACCTCTGCCCAGATAGTCTGCTTCCTACAGTGTAGTCGAAGTTTTGCTCTCTGTAAAAACCCAGTTATGTTATATAAATATGTTTTTTTGATGAAATTCCAAGTGTGGGATATAGGAATTCTTTTAGTTTATTCAGAGCTGATAATAGAGAGAAGGCACATCATCTTTATCAGCTGAAAACTGCTTTTTTTTGGGGGGGTGCCAGCTGAAAACATCCTTGTGCTGACTCTGAGAGGATATAATAGGGGCCCAGAGAGAGAAAGAGAGACAGAGAGATAGAGAGAGAGACAGAGACAGAGACAGAGACAGAGAGACAGAGGACACTTTGAGATGCTCCTAGAGAAAAATACTCCAAAGAATACATTGAGGAGGCTGCTGTTAATTTGTCTCCACTGCTGTTTACTGTTTGGCCAGACTGCTGGAATCCTGACGATGAAGAGTGTAATTGTCCCAAGGAACTAAGTCAAAAGAGTTCTATATCTTCTGTTCCTACTCACCTTATTTCTCCTATGTAGGGTTGGGGGTTTGAAGGGAGGTACAGGCATTTAGGAACTCCCAAATAAAGTAGGTTTACAAAACTAAAGCCTACACTTGTGCAGGGTCCCAAAAGTAACAAGTGAAGACAAGGTCATATTTACTAAATTTCCTTAACCAAAGAAATTTCATGGGTATGGCCCAACTCAAGGGAAAAAGAAATATGTTCTATTTCTGTATGGAAACACTGAAATTATTTTGTTTTTAATCGATCACAACATCCATATTTGCTCAAAGGCCTTGTATTTGTAGGTGTAGTATAATTCTCATCTGAAAACAGCATTTCAAGGATGATGTTTGAATCTTGTGTGCAGATTGAAACAGTAAGTACAGGATGCTGACATGTTATGAGGCTTGCAAGCTCCTTTTTGTTTGAGTTTATGGTGTAAACTCTGAAATATTTTCAGCAGTATTAAAAATTCAGTAGATTGCCTTTTAAACAAAGTTTTTAAGGTAAGAGAATTATTATAATGCCTGAATCCCACAACGGAGTGCTGAAAATTTCAATAAGAAATCACTCCCCAAAGCAACTGTGCCCTTTTAATTTTTAACATCTATAGAATAACAGAGAAGAGAAAAAGAGGATAAGAAAGAAAATGCAAAGTAAAATTGTAGTCATAAATCTATTGAAGGTACCTATGTTGTTTGGAAGCTAATTATGACTATGTGCAAAGCAAATGAAGTAAAAACTGAATTAATGGATACCAGCTACCTCCCACAAGGTAATGAGGCATGCTTAATATCAATAGAGCCTCAAATTGAAAAATTAAACTGTGGTGGAGAGAATAAAGGAACAGTCAGGTTAAGGATAACAAACAAGGCCAAAGGACCTCCCAAAAGCCTTCTCAGGGATTAATAATCTTTGCTTGTTTTCTGTGATATGGAATTTACTATTCAGCACAGAATTTTAATGATTTACTACACATTTCATTTGAGAGAGAGATGCAAATATATTTTCACTCTTAGGTGCTACTCTTAACTTTGATGCAGTGCTAGCCTTTCTGTGCTTTTCTTGCTATGAACACATTGGTGATTTCCAACTAATCTTTTTATGTACTCTCTGTTTATTTACAGTTGTGAGTCTAGCCTTTAAAGGCTGAGCCACCTCTCCAGCCCTATACTCTCTGTCTATATGTGCTAAGGTTCTTTGACTGAAGGAGTCACAAGACACCTATTAGACAAAAGTAGATTCTACAAATTGTATTTTCATAGAGGAAGCAACTTTAAACTATTGTGAATATTTTTCAATCTTCATAACAATACCAACTCATTGACTTCATATATATAATGTATGTATGCTTATATTTATATACACATGTATGTATATATTGTGTGATACTATTCCTGGGGAATCTTGAAAAATAGGTCAGCTTATACAATTAAGAAACCATTGACAGCCTATGTACAGATACTATCAAAGTCCAAACTGTGAAATCAATGTTTTTTTTCCCCCCTGAGGAAGTTTCTTACATTAATATATGTAAGAGGTACTTACAAGATCGGAAATGACCCTAAGATAGCTGCATCACCAAAGCCCACCTCAGCATGGTGACAGCTCACAAAACTGGGAAATCTTGAGCACACTGAAAAATCTGCAGGCAGCTCAATAGGTTGAGGAGTGTCCTTTCCAGGTAGCTCAGTTCGTTTGAACCTCTTCCAGTCAGCACGGAGGATCTCTTCCTCCATGTGGCTCAGCTGGTCTCTGCTTCCTCCACACGGCTTAAGTGATCTCTGCCTCATCCACATGGCTCAGCTGATTCCTACTTCTTTCAGACAGTTTGGCCACTACTAGTTCTGAGCCACTACTGGGCACTCAGCTTGATTGATAGTCCCAGCATTCATTACCTTTACATTTATGTGTGTCTGGGGAGGGAAGGATCTAGTGAATCTGGTTTCAGGAACTTCCTGAACCTTCTAAGTTGTTTACACCTTAAAGGATAGAATATTTCATTTCCCCTTAGAATATCCCTTGTTTCACCCCTGTAAACAGCTTGTGTTTTAATGAACTTCCTATTAGAAATATATTTTTAACCACTCTTTTAATACCTCTTCTTAAAATATTGTGCCATTTTATCTTCCCTTAAATATAGTGTATTGCAGTGAACTCTTTCTTCCAATACAATTTTGATGTCAGAGAAAACTGGTTCACAACATTGTCTATCTAATATCTGTCTATCATCTATCTATGTATCTATGTATCTATCTATGTATCTATCTATGTATCTATGTATCTATCTATGTATCTATCTATGTATCTATGTATGTATGTATGTATGTATGTATGTATGTATGTATGTATGTATGTATCTATCTATCTATCTATCTATCTATCTATCTATCTATCTATCTATCTATCTATCATCTAATCTGTATGTCTGTCTATCTATCATCTCTGAGAAGATATGGAAACAAAGATTTCCAAAATTTTTATGAGGAGTACTTTATTTTGGAAGCACACATAGATAAGTGATACAAAGTCAGTGAATTGGTATTGTTGTGAAAAGTTGAAAAATATTCACAATAGTTTGCATTTGTTTTTTCTATGTTAGGATATAATTTATAGACTCTAAGTTGTTTTGTTCAATTTTCATACCATGAGCCAAGGCTCCATGTTTATAGATACTGTACCGGTGTATTTCCTTCTCATTTCGTATCTCAACTCATATTTCTAACTTTGAGAAGCCACTGAATCATATAAATTATCTTTTTAGCTTTAAACTATCTGTAATAAATATGTATAAATGTATGCATGACTTTGAAAATGTGTTAATTTTAAGTCATTCAAGAAAGATTTAAAAAATGCATATATGCTGCAAGATGTAACACGCACAGACACATACAACACACACAGATACTCACAGATACACACACAGATACACACAGACACACACAGAGACACACACAGACAAACACAGACACACACAGACACACACAGATACACACAGACACACACAGACAAACACAGATATACATAGACACACAGAGACACACACAGATACACACAGAGACACACATAGATACATACAGACACAAACAGATACATACGCAGATACACACAGACACACACAGATACACAAACAGACACACAGATACACACACAGATACACACATAGACACACAAACACACAACTGAAAAAAGTGTTATATTTGTGAGTGTATTTAAGATTCACAACAGTATATCTTAATAACAAATATAGTCATAACTGTGTTCATACATAATCTAAACACTACCAAATTAATAGTATATTCTTTATATCCATCCCTTCTTACCATCACCAAGCATTTTATAAATATTACTATCTTTTGTGGCAGAGAGAAAAAATGCATAAGAGCACTCAAATATATTAGGCTTCCAGTGCCCAGCTCTGTTTCTCATAATTACTCATAATTTCCTTAAATAAGGGATTATAATTTTTGCTAGGGTGCATTTGTTAAAACTCTTGTGGCCCAGTAGAAGTAGAAACAGATTATTTTTTGAATTGCCTGCTATCTACTAGTTACTGCTAATGCTGACTTTCTTTTTGGAACACTACAACCCCTCCCCCCCTTTAAGAGCTGGCCACCCTGGGGTGAACAGCTTTACCCCACCATATGTTTTTGAGGCTGTGAAATTTTGCTTTACCTTAGGCCCACAGCAATGGAATAGGCCCAGCACAGTCTGAAACTCCCCAAACTATGATCATATATACACTTTTACTCCTTTAAGCTATTTCTTTAAGTTCTTTATTATATGAGCCAAAAATATCCAACTAACGCAGAATTCTACCAAGAATTCTAGACCTTGCTGTAACTACTTGGCTATGAAATTCAGAAGCATTTGAAGTTGGTTGGTGGGAGGAATTTGGAAAAGACTGGAGACAGAAGAGAGAATAGTCTAAGCAGGGTTCATCCTATTTGTGTTTGTGTTACCCGATATGGTTGTGTTTGGATTTTAGAAGACCAGAATGCTGATAGAAATACTGACAGTTAAACTATGGAGGTTTTTCTGGGAACCAAAAATCTGTTTGGAATTGTACTAGAGGCCGTTCACACTACACTGTGGCAAAGGACTTGTTTGCATTCTTTCTGTGCTCTAACACTTCGGGGAGGCTGAATTTAAAGATGGTGGACTAATTAACCTGAGAGAGGAACTATTCAAGCAGCCCAACATTCACACTGTTTCACAATTATCACCAGCTTGTCTTAGTAAATTTTAGAGTATCGGGAGGAAATGATTTTTTAAACTTGAAGTTAAGTAATAAAAGTTCATAGGAAGCTTAGCCTTAGAAAGATATGGTCCCTCAGTTGAGGAATAGATACAGAAATCGTGGTACATTCTACACAACAGAATACTACTCAGTAATTAAAAACAAGGAAATCATGAAATTTGTAGGCAAATGGTGGGGACTAGAAAAGATCATCCAGAGTGAGCTATCCCAGAAACCGTAAGACACACATGGTATATACTCACTTATAAGTGGATATTAGACATATAAGATAGGATAATCATACTCAAATCTGTATACCTAAAGAAGCTAAGCAAGAAGGAGGACCCTGGGTAAGATGCTCAATCTTCATTCAGAAAGGCAAATGGGATAGACAGTAGAAGAAGGTGAAAATAAGGGACAAGACAGGAGCCTACCACAAAGGGCCTCTGAAAGACTCTACCCAGCAAGGGTATTAAAGCAAATGTTGAGACTGATAGACAAATTTTGAGTGCAGTGCAGGAAATCTTATGAAAGAAGGAGGAGATTAAAAGACTTGGAAGGGTCTGGAGCTCCACAAGGAGAACAATAGAACCCAAAATTCCGAGCCTAGGGGTCTTTTCTGAGACTGATACTCCAACCAAGGACCATTCACGGAGATAACCTGAACCCCTTGCACAGAGGTAGCCCATGGCAGCTCAGTCTCCAAATTGGCTCCCTAATAAGGGGAGCAGAAACTGTCTCTGACATGAACTCAGTGACTGGCTCTTTGGTCACTTTCCCCTGAGGGAGGAACAGCCTCATCTGGCCACAGAGGAAGACTGATGAGACCTGATGGGCTAGGGTCAGATGAAAGGGGTGGAGATTCTCCATTATCAGTGGACTGGGGAAGGGGCATGGGAGGAGATGAGATGAGATGGGAGGGAGAAATGGTGGGATTACAAGGGGAAAAGGGTGGGGCTACAGCTGGGATACAAAGTGAATGAATTGTAATAAATAAAAAATTATATTAAAAAACCCTAAAAAATATGGTATCCTAAGAAATCATCACTATTAAAAAGGGGGCAATTTTTTGGATACAACAAAGACATCTTTAGAGTATCTTAGGAATTGGCCAGAAACCATGCATTGTCAGATCAAGAGTAAAGAAATGTGAACTCACTTGAGTTTTGATAAAATCATGTTTTTCAAAAATAAAGGTGCACTCCTATGTCCAAGAACAAGGAAACCTTTGAATTAAAGAGGAAATGAAGGAGGAATGATCCAGGGAGAGAGCAGGTGTTAGCTAGGAAGAGTGAAAGAGGGGAACCTGTGTTTGGGTTGTATGATATGAGAGAAAAATCTATTTTCAATTGAGAGAGAGAGAGAGAGAGAGAGAGAGAGAGAGAGAGAGAGAGAAATCCAACCATGACTGGAGAGGTCGTTTCTTTGTGTAGTTCCATTTAGCCCCCAACTCTCTTTGGATCCAGCTTAATGATCAGATTTGATGTCCTCTAACATGCAGGCCGGTGTGACTGGTGGTGAACGCCCACCAGATTTTAAAATGTTGCATATACAGGATAAATTAGGCTACAAATAACACAGTTTTTTTCCTTTTTAATATTTTAATTTTATTTTTTCTGGATTTATTTTTTATTTTATTTTTATATTAATCACAGGTTATGTACTTTGTATCCCAGCCGGAGCCTTCTCCCGCATTCCCTCCCAATCTCCCCATCCCTCTCTCATCTCCTCCCTGCCCCTTTCCAAGTCCTCTGATAGGGGAGGTCCTCCTCCCCTTCCATCTGACCCTAGCTTATCAGGTCTCTTCAGGGCTGGCTGCAATGTCCTCTTCTGTGGGTCTAACGGGGTACCCTAGTAAGGGGAACAAGGACTATTTCTGACATGAACTCAATGGCTGGCTGTTCGATGGCCCCCCCTCCCTCCAGGGAGGAGCAGCCTTGCTAGATCCCAGAAGAGGACACTGGTGTTACTTTTTTTATATTCTAAAAATAGTGTCATGAGTTATAAGCCATGCACTAACCATAACCAGCAACGTAGTTCTTATAATTTCACTTTAAAACATGATTATGATAGGGATTGGTGAAATATTTAAACAAATAATTGCATGAGTTATCATTAGTTCATTTTCTAAGTTACCAGATACTAAACACAGTCTTTGATAATCAAGGAAAGTATCTGATATAATTTCTAAAGCTCGTCCCTGGGCAGCTATGTCAGTACTTCCTGATTAAGATACCATTTGACTACTATCACTGATGGAACTATAAATACTATTATCCAAGAATCATCATGTTTTTTTCCATTTAATTTTGTATTTCAGTTCACAGTGTCATATCCATGGTGGACACTGGTAGAAAACCCACTTTTGGGTAAGACTATCCACGAGCATAATTTGGCTTCAGAGTATTGTATTGTTGAAAGTGAGATAGCATTAGATGTGCTTATCAGTCGCTTATGAAAATGTAATGGGATCCCTGATATGAAATGAAATATTGGATGAACTTAAGACAAGTTGTCTTTAATGACAGTTTAGAATGCAAATACTTTATTCTAGAGGCCATTTACCTGAGGCTTTTAAATTAAAATTTCTAAGTATCTTGCATGTTCAGCTCCACATTTAAAGAATGTGGCACTCTACTTCAGGGAACTAAAACCACTTATGGTCATAAAATAATAGATTTAGATTGGCCTTTCAATAAAGGAATGAGCATGCCAGAAATCTGAAGGTTATTACTGTAAGTAAAAATCATTACTGAGAACTACAGAAAGCAAATTGATTTTAAAGGTTGTCATCTTTGCTGGTACATGATAAAATGCAATAATGATAATCAATATTAAAATGTTCCCTGGGATGAAAGATATTTTGAAGCAATACATAATTCCAATCTTGAATGGCTCAATGTCATTGATAGGATTGCTGAGTGCATCAAATGGGTGAGTTATCTCAGTGGGCAACTGAAAATAAAACCCCAACACAAAGGACAAGGTGCAGAAGTTTACCATTAGGGTTATCTTTTCTTAGAAATACTGCCGTTTAACCCATCGACTCAGTTTACACAGAGATTTATCACAGTCTATACCAATGTTGCATGCAGGGTGAA
>CM053756.1:9189314-9209443 GCA_028658305.1 Pachyuromys duprasi
AAAAAAAACCGAAAAACAGGATCTGAGAAAGAAGAGTATGTTATTTTGAAGTTCTTTATATATATATATATATATATATATATATATATATATATATATATATATATATATATATATATGTTGGTTTTGGAATGCTAGATTATCAAAACATCGACTGAATCACATAATAGATAGTTTGAATTGAAGGAAAAGTTGGCTAAACAAGGATAAAATTTTGTAACTAAAATATTTATAGCAGCAACATTTGCAAGATTTGTTAAAGTCATTGCCCAACAAGGGCATGCAAGTGTAACACTTCTCGATTCTTATTGTAACTTATTATCTCATTCTGTTCCTACATTTCAATTGTAAATGCAATGCATAAACATTCATCCCAAAATTTACAGAATTGAAAGGAGTCTCATGGAGGAACTTTATAGCTCTAAGTGCCTACATTAAAAAAGTCAGAAAGAACACAACTAAATGAGTAAATGATACAACCCAAAAAGTTGAAAAACAAAAACAAACCAAATTAGAATACAGTCTATATCAAGAAATACTAAAAATCAGAACAGAAATCAATAAAATAAAAAGGAAGAGAAAAATCTAAAGAATCTGATTTTAAGAGCTGGTTTACTGAGAAAATAATCAGGACTGACAGACCCTTGGCTCAACTAACCAAAAGAAAAAAAGAGAGGACTAAAATAACAGAATCAGAAACAAACAGCAAAACATTATATCAAACACCAAAAAGAAAAAAAAAGCAGAATATTAAAAGGGAATACTTTAAATCCATTAAGCTGGAAAATCTATTAAAAAATGGATGAATTTCTAGATTCAGTCAGACTACTAAAATTGAATCAAGAAATTAACAACCTAAATAGACCCATAACAAAGGAGGAGATTGGAACAGTAATAAAACACCTTCCTGCTTAAAAATGTTCAGGTCCAGATGGACACACAGCAGAATTCTATTAGACTCTCAAATAATATCTACAGACGATCCTTTATAAACTACTTTTAAAAAATAGTATTATTAAAATGCCAAACCATGGTAAACACACAACAGAAAAGAAAGCTATAGGCCAATATCCCTAGTGAAAATAGACTCAACTATGCCTAATTAAATACTTGAAAACAGAATACAGGTATACATGAAAAAGATTATTTACCTTGACCAAATTTGCCAAAGGCCATCTGACAAAACTCTAGCACTATGCACGAGAAGCCCTTTTTTGAGTTGTCGGTCAGGAATATTTAAGAGACTCCCCAACACTATTGCTATTGCCTTTGGTTACTCTACAGAGATATAAAAGCAATTCCCCATTGCTAAAGACACCATGTACTGTACTTCAGACACGGGGATTTGAGGCCCGTGAAGTGGTACCGATAGAATGCCTCTTCTCTGAGGGATAACTTTTATAGAACCAGAAGGCACCATATAAACTTCCCAAGGAGGGATGCCACCAACAATTCCACATTGCTATAATTCCTAAGAACCACAATGATGATAATTACATCACAATAACCTTAAGGATGGGGTTGTGGTGCATATATCTTGGTGGTAACCAAGAGTTTTCTAATTGAATTTAAGACCTGTTTGATAAGAGGAAAATCATACCCATTGGTAGTAAAATCATAGATCTTGGAGAAAAAAAAACAAAACTTGATTAAACAAGCATAATCTCCAACTATACTCAAAACACTTGTCCTAATGCCCACAGATAAATGTACCCCTCGCCCTTCATGAAGGATACTTATTTTGCAAAAATAAAGAGTATTTAAAAAATCCAAAACCTGTCAACATGCACTCACAGAACTCATTGTCAATGATACATCTATAAAACACCCCTGTATCTAAGGCAAAATAAAAATTTAGAGGGGGAGCAGAAAGATTGTAACAGTCTGAGGATCAATGGATTTGCTGTGAGACTGTGTCTTCTAGTAATATCAAAAGCTACAACGTAAAATCTCACCAACATGACTGCTTAAACATAAGCTGAATAATGACAACAACAGACATGCCAACATGGACAGGAGAAATCCCAGGAGGCCTCAAGCCTATACACAGGACTACAGCCTATACATATGAATATATATATAGATATATACATATGAATATATATATATATCCATTTAAGAATATTTATTGAAAACAGGCCATGAACTCAAAGAAAGGAAGAATATATAGGTGGGCTTAGAGGGAGAAAAGGGCTGGGAAAATGATATAATTTTATAATATCAAAATGTAAAAGAAGTAATGAAGCAAATCTACAGAGCACTCAAATATTTCCTTTTGTCTGTGATCACAGTAAGGAGTGTAAATAATGTCTTCTGTAAGAGTAATCCTATTCCTTTCTATATCTACAAAATATTATGTGAAGTCACTAAAGCTGTACAGTGGTAACAGGTTTTCTGTTTGTTAACTTGATTTTCAAGACAAGGTTTCTTTGAGTAGCCTGCCTCTCCTGGACTCACTTTGTAAACCAGGCTGGCCTCTAACTCACAGAGATCCTCCTGCCTCTACCTCCCAGAGTCCTGGGATTAAAGGCCTGCGCTACCACATCCAGCTGGTAACAGGTTTATAGTAACAAGGAATTTTAGTGGTTACAAACACTCAAAAATAACATTGAAATTCAATTAGACTTAGTAGTATTGTGTTCCAAAGAACAATAAGTCTGAATTATACATTTACTACTAACTTGGCAATGATAAATTATACACTCTTTTTTATACTTGTGTGTGTGTGTTGGAGTGTGGGGGGGGACTATTTATTTACCTCTAAATAGAAGTCATAATTGCTTTTATCATAATTATTAATGTGTATTGATTGTAAATATCAATAGACTTCATTGTAACATTTCATACAGGTGAATATAATGCTGTAGATATGGCCACACTTCCAACTGCCCTCTCTTGAACGAATTCTGGTGTGCTGTGTTTTAATTTTTATTTGTCTTAGTTTTCTATTGCTGTGATGAAACACCACAACTAAAGCAAGTTGGTTTACCTATGTTAAATCACAGACCTTTGAGGGAAGCCAGGGAAGAAACTCAGATGGGCCATGACCTTGGAGACAGGAGCTGGTGCAGAAGCCAAGAAGCAGTGATGCTTACCTGCTTATGTCTTGTGGATTGCTCAGCCTTCTTTCTTATGGAACCCATGACTACCAGCTTACAAGTATCCCCATCAATCACTAATTAAGAAAATGCCCTACATTCTTGCCTAAACACCCCAATCTTGTGGACACATTTTTTTCAGTTGGGGTTTCCTTCTTTCCAATGACTCTAGCTTGTTGCAAAGTGACATAAAACCATGAGCACACTATTCGATTTCAGAAACTTTTTGATGTCTTTCCTGCCAGTATCTTCAGTGATTTACTGATTCTTTGGAAGTGTATTGTCCAATAGCCATATGTTTGTACAGTTTTCCTAGTTTCTCTTTATGTTGATTTTTTAAGTTTATTCCATGAAGATCTCAAACATGACAAGATTATCTTTTGGTTTTAATAGTAGGTTTATAATCTAAGTATTATTTATTTTGAAAAAAGTTCCAGAAACTATTGAGAAGAGTGTGTGTGTTGCTGCTGTTGAATAAGACATTTTGAATATATCAGTTATTTAATCTGATCTCTAGTGTTTGTCACTGGTAATTTAGGTCTATAAAGTCATTTTATTGGTGAGAATAGAGGATTGAAGCCACTCACTCTTAATATACTGGAGCTAGTTACTCCGTTAATCTCCTACTGTGTTGCTCCTGTATTTGATGTTTGCTTGATTGCAATTGTTCTATCTTCTTTATGGACTGTTCCTTCATTACTATGAAGCAATCGTTCCTTATTTAGGATTTTATTTAGTAGCTTCTCTAATGGTGCCTTAGTGTTTATTTTTTTAAATACTTATCATGGAAGACCTTCACCCTACCATAGACTTTGAAAGATTTCCCTTTGGGTAGAGTCTTTCAGAGGCCCTCTGTGGTAGGCTCCTGTCCTGTTCCTGGTTTTCTCCTGCTTCTGAAGTCTATTCCATTTGCTTTTTAAGTGAGGATTGAACAACTTCCCTAGGATCCTCCTTCTTGTTTATCTTCTTTAGGAGTATAGATTTTAGTATGCTTATCCTATATTATATTGCTAATATCCACTTATAAGTGAGTATACACCATGTGTGTCTTTCTGCTTTGGGGATAACTCACTCAGGATGATCTTCTCTTTTCTAGTTCCCACCATTTGCCTGCAAATATCATGATTTCCTTGTTTTTAATTGCTGAGTAGTATTCCGTTATGTAAATGTGCCACACTTTCTGTATCCATTCCTCAGTTGAGGGACACCTCAATTGAGGGTTGTTTCCAGATTCTGGCTATTACAAATAAAGCTGCCATGAACATGGTTGAGCAATGTCCTAGTGGTATACTTGAGCATATTTGGATATATGTCTAGGAGTGCTTTAGCTGGATCTTGAGGAAGTCCTGTTCCTAATTGTCTGAGAAAGTACCACATTGATTTCCAAAGTGGTTGTACAAGTTTACATTCCCACCAGCAGTGGAGGAGGATTCCCCTTTCTCCACAACCTCTCCAGCATGTGTTGTCACTTGAGTTTTTGATCTTAGCCATTCTAATGGGTGTAAGGTGAAATATCAGGGTTGTTTTTATTTGCATCTCCCTGATGACTAAGGATATTGAACATTTCTTTAAGTGTTTCCCTGCCATTAGATAGTCCTCTATTGAGAATTCTCTGTTTAGTTTTGCACCCCATTTTTAATTGAATTACTCGATTTGTTGCTGTTTAACTTTTTGAGTTCTTTATATATTCTGGATATCAGCCCTCTGTCAGATACAGGGTTGATGAAGATCCTTTCTCAGTCTATAGGCTGTTGTTTTGTGCTGACAACAGTGTACATTGCTTTATAGAAGCTTTTCCGTTTCATGAGGTCCCATTTTTTGATTGTTGATCTTAGAGCCTCTGCTGTTTGTGTTGGTTCACTGGTCTCTTTAATTGAGTCCTTGATTTTCCATGTTGGGTACCTTTATTTACAATCTCTAATTTTTTCAAATTCATAACTATAGTAATTTATCAACTTTTCTTCAAATCCTGATATTCCTGTTCATCTATTCTATTGGTGAAGATTCCAACTATGTTTTTGTATGAACTATTGAGCTTATTTTGATAACTTTATATTTTGTAGAATGTATTCCTACATTGAAATGTTTTTTTACAATCTATATGTTCTTCCTCAATTAATTTAGTTGTTCTTTCCTATGTTACTTGAAGTGAGTATTATAAAAGTAATCTCAAACTTTTCTTTGAACATTTAATGCATTTTGTGTCTTTGGCTTCTCTTTCTAGACACTTATGAACATCCAGAATAGTCATATTGCTTTTAAAATATACTTATCATGATTCTATGTTTAGACTTGCACATTTGTTGTGATGGCTATCTCTTCCACTTTCATGTCATGGCTTTGTAGGGAGATTTTTAGCTGTTTTGAGAGAAGGCCTCACTATGTAAGTAAAGTTGTTTTGCATTTGATATGTTACTCAGGCTGGCCTTGAATTTAATATCCTATTGCCTCGATGTTCAAAGCAATAGAGTCACAGGAGTCTGTCACCGTATCTGGTAATCAGGACTCCATAGCTACTTCTGTTCTGTGACAGGAAAACACGAAAACACCACACAAGCAAACAAGGCCAAAATACAGTAAGCATCAAAACCAAAAACCAAGCAAGCAGAAACAACAACAACAACAACAACAAATCCTAACATCAATACCATAGAGAAGGATGAGGTGAACCAATAAATAGCAATAGAAAAGATGATGTAATGTCAAAAATTAATAAAACTAAAAGTTGTAACATTTTAATTAAGAAGAAGGCAGGGAATGAGAAAACAAACAACACAAGATTTAAAAGGATAAACAACAACAAAAAAGATAAAAACACTAAGAGTTTTAAAAAATTCTGTTAAAGAATAAATTTAGTCAGAGAAACTTTGATTTAAGACAAAAAGAAAGCAGGAAAGAAAAGAACAATGAAAAACAGTGTTCTTTCCTGGGTGTTGGAGTGAAACTTTTCCCTAACTAGGCCATACCTCCCAATCCTTCCTAAACAGTTCCATTAAATGGGATCCAAGCAGTCAGGCATATGATCCTTGTGTGTGTGTGTGGGGGGCATTCTCATTTAAACTACCACACTGAGTAATATGCCCCCATTTCTAAGTTCTATGCTCATTTTTAAAAAATTCCCACTTACAGCTACTACTTTAAGGGACAAGAGAACAAAGTTTTCAGAAGTGACTTTAGGAAGTGTGATTATTGAACACGCTGATGACAGTAGTGTTGTTCTAAAATCTGCATTACACCCAGCTCACTGAGTGTGTGTCAGAAAGGATATAAAAAGACCAAACTGCTTTGTCTAACAAGATGTCACCAATTAACTTCCACATGAGTGATTTAAAATCTTTCTCTCCATAAATTCATACATGTGTATAATGTACTTTTATCAAACCCACTTTTCTTTCATCCTCTCCAGCCCGCCAGTATCTCTCCTACGCCTTACCACTTTTCTCCCAACATCGTGTGCTCATTCTATCTATCTATCTATCTATCTATCTATCTATCTATCTATCTATCTATCTATCTATCTGTCTGTCTATCATCTCTCTCTCTCTACACACACACACACACACACACACACACACACACACACACACACACACACTTTAATACCTCCTGGATCTACTGAGTTTAACTGGCATGTACATGAGTTGTGAGGGCTACATTCTTGAAAATTTGATTCTCCCTTCCCCTTCATCCATTAGTTATCAGTAGCTTCTAAAATAAAGCATAGGACCTCAAATAGAGGTGTACATTCTGAGAACATGAAGATAAGAACTCAGGGGACTGTTTATGACTTTTATTTGATTTTATTCCAGTATATTTAGTAAAATAGTGGTTCAAGGTTTTCCCCTAGGTATAGAGACTTAGCAAGCCTTTAGGTTTTGGATCAGTTAACTATGCTAGACATGTGTTCCATCTTGTAAATTGGGATTTATGTTCAACTATAAAGTAGTTGGATATTCCTATAATATCCATTGCATCCTTACAGCAGTTGGCATACTTTACAAGATCAGGGATTATTTAGGCTTGCAGGGGTTCTGAGGTGGATAAGACTGTTGACTTTAATCCCCTAATAATATGCATAGGACTTTCTAGCATAGCTATATATTAGAGGAAATTCAGACTGATTGGTCAGAATAATAAATTCAGAAATGTGTGTTGTGGGGCTAATCTTAAAACATTTAATTAATTAATTTTTACAATGTTTTCACTTTCTATCCCTGCTGCAGTGCCCTCCCTCATCTCCTCCCAGTCCCATCCACCCTTCCCCTATGACCTTTCTCTAGTCCCTTGATAGGGGAGGCCCTCCTCCCCTTCTATCTGACCCTAGCTTATCAGATCTCATCAAGGCTGGTTGCATCATCTTCCTCTGTGGCCTGGCAAGGCTGCACCCCCCAGGGGGAGTGATCAAAGAGCTGTCCACTGAGTTCATGTCAGAGTTAATCCCTGTACCCTTTACTAAGGAATCCACTTGGAGACTGAGCAGTCTATGGGATTCCTCTGAACAAGGGTTTAGGTCCTCTCCATGCAAGGTCCTTGGTTGGAGAATCAGTCTTTGCAGCTCTCCCTGGGCCCAGGTTTTTTTTTTTTTTTTTTTTGGCTGGTTGTTCTCCTTGAGTTCCTGTCCCCTCCAGGTCTTTCTAGCTCCCTCTTCTTCCATAAGGTTCCTGTAACTCTGCCCAAAGTTTGGCTATGAATCTCAGTGTTTCCTTTGATACCCTTCTGGGTAAAGTCTTTCAGAGGTCCTCTGTGGAAGGCTCCTGACATGTTAGTTGTCTTCTACTTCCGATGTCTATCCAGTTTTTATTTTTAAACGATTTTTTTATTATTCGGTCTTTTGCCTGTGTGTATGTATGTCTGTGTGAGGGTATTAGATCCACTGGAACTGAAGCCACAGACAGTTGTGCGGTGCCATGCAGATGCTGGGAATTGAACCCTGGTCTTCCAGAAGAACAACCAGTGATCTTAACCTATGAGCCATATTTTCCAGCTAATTGTTAATAGTGCCTAATTAACACTATTGTTAATTAGTAGGGCTAATTGTTAATAGTGTCTCCTCTTTCTCTGTAAGGTCAGATAAGGGTCATCATGTCTGAAGAGAAAAGAAAGGCACTTAGTGCACAAGTCTTTTCTCTGAGTTAATCCTTGAAACCCACGTAAATGTGAAAATAGACACACATCAATATTTCCTGTGCCTTTCTTGGTCTGGCTTTCTTTTCCTTCGTCTATCTCTATTATTTATAGATTTGAACTTTTTATAGTATTTCAGATTTACTGAATGTTTTCTGCCTAAGTATTTTTAGATGTTACATTTTCTTTAACTGTGCTATCCATTTCCTCTACTTTGTTTTTAACACTTGAGATCTTCTCTTTCCATGTCATGTTGTTTGTTGGTGAGGGTTACCTCTAAAGTTCTTGTTTGACTTCATAAATTTTATTGTTTCATTCAACTGTTCATTTGTGTTTTTCAGACTTCATTAAGAGATTTATTCATATCCTCTTTAAGGTCTTTGAGCATATTCATTGCTGTTTAAATATCCTGTATTAAATGTACTGCATTTTCCAGAGCCTATTGCAACAGGATTACACACTTTTAGAGGGGGGCATGTTGTCTTGGCTATTCATATTTGTGTTCTTGGGCTGGGGTTTAGTCATTTGGAGTTATGATGTTTTAGGTGTTTCTTGGGGTCAATATCTGGTCTTTTCTTTATGGGTTAGATAAATTGTTCTTTAGTTTCTGTTGCTTTCTCTAGTCCCTAGGAAGTATGATAGTTGTGGGGTTTCTTGTAGAGAGCTCATCTGCAGGTAGGTGGGGGACAAAAAAAAGGGTGTAGATGTGCTAGGATAAGAGACTGGGCATGCCTCAGGAAAGATCTGGGTAGACTGTAGTCTGTTCCAACAGGCAGAGTTTCCCGGGAATGGAAGTAATGTGGGAAAGGGTTTTCTGTGGATGGGCAACAGTAGGACAAAAGGATGGAGAAATCTAGGTTGACCCCTAGGTTCTGCACGTAGAGGTAGAGTCCTAGGGAATGGAAATGGGGTGGGAGAAGAGATTTCTGCAAGCATCCTGCCACAGAATGAGACTAAGGAACTCAAGATGGAGGACAGGAAAGGTAGTGAAAGTTGCCTACTTGAGGTCTACCATCCCAGTGTGGCCACTGGGGTCAATGGTAGAGTTTGTTAGGTTTAATGTCTATCAAAAAGCAATGAACATAGGCTAGAAAATAAGACCTGAAGGGTCTTCAGGGAGCCTAACTACTTGGTAACCCTTATCATATTGGTAGTTAAAACAAACTGCTACCACATCTCTTATTTTGTTTTTCTCTCCTTTTGAATGTGCTGCTCCTAGTTCCTCTTCATTTTGTATTTGTGACTTTTATTTCCTTTTCCTACATATCTATCTAGTCAGTCTTTATGAAGGCTGCTACCAAATGAATTGATTTCTTCCATGCCCATTGATGCCAGTTATAATTTCTCACATCCAGTTTTTGCTCTAAGTTTAAGAAAACAAGAACAGAAGGCAGAGGACTCAATATGATTTTTAAAAGGGTGATACTGATTCAGAGAAACATCCACACTTACTTCCTGTGACTGAAGCTAAGCTGATGAATGCTTGAAGCTATCAAAGCTGAAAACATAGTCCCTCTTCTACCAGCAGCACATTTTCCCAGCCTTATCTCTAGTAAGCCCTGCATCCGTGTCCCTGTTCTCTTGAACAATGATTTTTATTGTTGGTAGCATGAGGCTCCGATGTGAAAGAGGATCAGTTTCTTTCCTGCTTCTGGAAAAAAAGCTCCCGGCTTGCTCTGAGGGAAGGAGTGTGGTTCAACAGGACCATACTAGAGCCATTTGCATTGTTGACTGTTTTCCACAGGGAGGTGACTAGAGGAAATAATTAGGTGATTAGATGGATATAAAATGCTTTAGACTGTTAATTATGATGCTCTGTGGGTCTGCTTTGCAGATGATATGTGCTTAGTGAATCTGCTGTGAGATATAGGGAACAGAACAATATTGTATCCCACTTATCTCTACTCCCTATGGCTGCCTGCACTTCCATCATGGGTGTGTTTTGGCGTCTTACAGTATTTACAAATGCAATCTGCCATTGTTGCTTATCAAACTGGCTCAGGGGGAAAATAGTGCAAGATATTGAGGAAAATCTTTCTACAAGAACAGGAAGATTAGAAGCATGAGATTAGGAAGCAGTTCACACCATTAACCATGCACCACTAGCTAACAAAGAACTATGCTGTACAAGAGAAGCAACAAGTACTTAGAAGCAAACCGCAGTTACTGATGCTAGGTTTGTTATGGAGTGCTTGCTCTAAATGTAAATTTTAATCTTCTATGATTGAGTGAAGATTTGAGCTATAGAAGTAATAGTTTCTGTCCCTGGAATATCAGGCTCTGCTCAAGAAGGAATTACAGTCAGCTCTAGGGATGATTAAAGGAGCTATCTGACATATATAGTGTGGAAAATTGAATAATCCACAGTCATCATGCCAGGATGGTTTACAACAGGTGTTAAATAATATGTCTCTATTAATGAATTTTCTGTGTTTGGTAACCACAATTTTCCTCTGTGAACCATGATGGAACCTAATAAAATTCACATATTCAGCCCTTGGTCTAATGTTGATAGAAAATTAACTAAATACTCTGGACACCATCTTATTTTTTCTGAAACTTCCTTTGGAATGTTGGTAGGAAAAACAAATGGGAAAGTAGGTTAATATGGTGCTTATTATGGTAACAGTTATTGACAAGTGCATATGGAGATTAAAGGAAACAAATTAGCAAAAATCAAATGCTACAACAAAGGTGTTTATAGACAATTCTCTTTTAAAGTAACAACTATCACATTGAGAGAAGAGAATATTTGAAAACAATCTTTATTTACATTCCCTGTGCTTCATTATTCCACCTCTTGCTCACATATGATCCAAAAACTATATAAGCTAGTGACATTGAGCCAGTGGGAAAAGTCTGTGTCAATGCTGAAGGCACACGTGAAGGAATAGTTGCCTTTCTGCAGAAGTATGGGGAGATCTGATGAGGTAAATCGGGTCATCATAATAGGGAGAAAGAGAGGGCTACATGGAAGGGTTTGGATAGATGAAAGGGAAGGGGGGAATGATGTAAGTATGTAATTTAAGATGTAAAAATAAAACAAAAATATGATGGATATACTAGCTCACACCTCTAATTGCTAACTGTTAATGTATTACTTGTTGGTTAACTATTAGGTAGTCAACTAAATAACTTTTGGAAAAGGTGAAATATGGACTCTACTGTTAGTAGTTCTCCTCTCCAGACCCACTTTTCCCTGTAATCCTTTCAACCAATCACATCAAGGACCTGGAGCCAGCTATGACTTCTCCTCACTTTTCCTGAAAGAAGTCCCTATGGGAGTAGATAAAAGAGCACAAGGGAGAGGCTGTACATCTTCACTGTCTTTGTGTGCTCTTACTTAACTTGGGCTTTTGTAGTTACTCTCATTCTGTATTTTCACTTCTCAGCTCTCTTACCGTCTGCTGTTACACAAATATTCTTGAAGCAACATTCTATATGATTATAAACATTCTCAGGTTCTCAGTCGTTCTTTGTATGGAACTGTAGAATTCACAATATGACCTCAGTCTAATGTCAAAGTTTAGTATGTAACTTGATAATTCTACACAATTAGCCAAACTAAATTCTTTCTCTATCCATTGCTCATGTTCCTAACTTCTCCAATGGACACCACCCAATTACAAATAGTTTTCTTTGAGATTATCCTTCTGACCTTTGTGTTTCCATAGTTCTAATCTTCAAGATGCTACATATTCATGAAAGAGCATATATGAGGACAGTTGGTGCTATAGCATTAGAAGACATCTCTGTTCCTTGTACTAAAATGCATGTAAAGCTAGACTATGTCTTCATCATCTGGAGATTCTCCACAGTCTAAGATATTTCCTTAAAATATGTGATCACCAAATAAGTTAAATTAGTAAACAAATGCCATAAATTAACTGTATAAAGCAGAAAAATCTCACTTTCGGTTTAAATTTTCTTATTTATAAAGTCTTGATTTTTGTTTCCTTCTTACTTATAAAGACTGTGATTTTAAGTCATTCCTTGTCATCGCATATGTATTTTAAATAAACGTGAAAGCAGAACCTTTAACACTGTGAGCCTTTTACTATAATTACTACTTTGATTTCTTCAAATTCACAGTCCTAGTACTTTTAACTTCCTGCTGGTATTAGCATATTAAGTACAAATGCCATTATTATTTTTTAATGAATTAATTAAAATATTTTCTCAAGTAGAGGAATATAATGGGTTTTTAGGTGAGTAAAAGGCTAATAGAATCTTATACCAACATTTTTATGGCTTGAAAGGTTTGCAAAATTTAAGATTGCCATTGGTAAGAAGTGGGGAGTTTGTATATTTGCTTTTATTTAAAAATTAAGTAAGTTTATTAATGCTAGTATTTCTTTTCCTTTTATTCAGCTTTACTTTTCTAAGTATATATTGTGGCTACTTTGTTAGAGCCCCATCTACTTTCCTGTGGGGGTGCCCAGGGCTGAGGAGGCTTTCCAGTAGAACTTCTCATGTCTGTGTGATGTTCTCTATGTCTATAAGCTATGGAGAGTGTGCTCCAACATGGAGAGTAGCCTCTGAGATGGTGTGATAGTTTGAATAGGAATGGCCTCCATGGACTCATGTGTACACTTGATTACCAGAAAGTGACACTATTAGAAAGTTTTCTGGAGTAGGTGTGACCTTGTTGGAGGAAATGTGTGATTGGGGATGGGTCTTGAGGTTTCAAATGCTCAAGCTAGTCCCAGCGTGTCTCTCTCTCTGATGCCTGTCAGTCCAGATGTAGACTCTCCATTCCGCTTCAGCACCACGTCTGCCTTCATGCCACCATGCTTCCTGCCATGACAGTAATGGAGTAAACCTCTAAGCTATAAGCCAGCCCCAGTTAAATGCTTTCTTTAAAAGAGTTGTTGTGGTTAGGGTGTTTCTTCACTGCATCAAAAACCCTAACTGAGACAAATGGCAAGAAACTTCCTGATGGCATTTTGCTGTTTCGAAAGAGCTTATTCTGACGGGAATGTTACTAGGAGTCATTATGCAATTAAATGATAAAGGCTTGTGCTGGAATTGGTAACAATTTGGCATGTTATGTATCATTTTGCATTTCATTGAATGTTTTAATTAATTTTTTATTAACTAATACACCAACAAAATAACTCCAGTGTTTTTAATTTTCTACTTGAGAAAGACAACTTTGGTTTCATTTCCTGTTCTTTAATAAAATACTGAAGCTAAAGTACTTTAGAAGAGAAAGGGTTCATTTTTAAACTCATAGTTACAAGCTATAGTTCATCACAGCAGGGAAGGCAAAACATCAGGAACTTGGGGGAGTCGGTCCTATCACATCCATAATCAGCAGCACAGAGCAGTGAAATGCTTGTACTCAGCTCACATTCTCCACATGGACACAGCTCAGGATCCTTCAGCTAGGGAATGGTTCCACCCACAGTTGGGTGGGTTTTCCCACCCAATCAACCCAAATGCCCATAGGCCAAGTGTTCTAGAAAATTCATTTTGTCTCCTTTTCTAAGTGAATATAAATTGTGTCAAGTTGATGATTAACTAATCATCACAAACAGACAAGTAGAATTTTTGTATTTCACCCATAGTAAGGTGATATTTTGAAGGTCATTTTAGTGGAGGACCTAATTTTCTTTTTAAGATTTTTCTTTTTATTATTATTAATTTATTCACTCTGTATCCCAGTTGTAGTTCCCTCATCTCCTCCCAGTCTCTCCCTGTGTCCTTCTCTTTTCCCTCTCTTCACTAGTCTACTGATAGGGAAAGAGATGACCTGATTTTCATGTCTCTGATGATACTCTTAGGATGGTTTTGTGTCTCATCATGAAAAGGTTGTCATTAATTATTCTAATTCCTTTAGAGGTTGAAAAATTCCACATTCAGCTCATAATTGATTCTTGCCTTTGCTTTGAATTGCAAAGATAATTTATTTCTATTTAGAATTTTAATGCTATTTTTACCTTTTGCATTTGTAATCATGTATGCATGGGATGTATTTTAATGTACAGAAGAGAGAATATATATTTAACCAATTGCTTAGTCATTCTTTCTGAGAACATTATATTTATCTTGTGTCGGTTATTTTTAAAAACATTACATATGACCCTTTCAGCTTCCAGGCTCATTGGTACTAAATAATATATTCAATATCAAGAGGAATAATGATTCAGATGAAATTTTCCAATTATCAAAATAGTCTGTCAAGTTTTCCTACTTGGTATGAAATGAGCTCCATTTGGTGAAATGCATTTGAAAAACACCATACCCCAAGATTATTTTTAGATGTGTCTCTCTTTTGGGCAACCCTAAGTGAGATCTCTGACAAATGCTTGGCTTTTTTAGTGACTTTAAAACAGAGGACTCTTATTTTTAGGTGTTAAGAAGGCCAGTGTAATGCAGGTAAAATCAGCTCGCTTGTAACTTCTCCCCTGTTCACTCTGGCAGAGTCCCAGCCACAGCTGTGGAAGGCTGAGGACTGCGCGGCTGTTTTCTTTACTAATTTTGCTCTGCTGCTCCTTCCACTTGTTTGTTGTTCTTTCTGGCTCTGTCAGGCTCAGACAAGGAAGAAGAACTAGATAGAAAGAAGGTCTTGTTTGTTGACAGTGATAGGAAGCATCAAGGGAATGGTGTTGGCAGGTTTTCAAGCACTGCTTCTTCTTCTCTAAGGATGTGGTTTGGATTTTGTAGAATCTTCTGTACTTCATGCTCCCCTGAAACCTAGGGACTGAAGGCCCCTTTACCCTTTCTGATGTGAAAGACACATTCTCATGTAAGCCAGAATTGACATCTTTCAGGTCCTTGTTCTTAGGAACAAGTCAGAAGGTAGATTTCCTGAGCTGTGAGATTTTTCAGATATTTCAAGTTCAGGTACTATCTACTCCAGAAGAAAACTCAGAATTTGGGTATCAGAAACTTGGACACATAGGCGTGTTGTTTCTGCTTTCTCACTAGTATTTGATGTCTTAAACCTCCTCCAGGTGAGAGTGCTAATGCTAGCCAATTCAGTTGCATGTCTTCCGTATGCAGGATGGAAGGCTCAGTATGTGCTGAATATTCCTTGTCTGAAATGCTCCTAACCGTAGTGTTTTGAAATTCAGATTTTACACAGAGAAAGATATATTGGGGAAAGAATCCAGATCTCACCATGTTTCATTTGTTTTTCATGAATATTTTGTATTCACCTGAAAGGTAATTTTACACACTTGAATGCACTCTGTATGACTCATCCATCACATGATGTCAGATGATAAATTTTCCATGAGTGAAATAATTTGTTCTTGAAAGAATGCTAGATTTCAGAGTATTTCAGAACCTGCTTTCGGGCTCAGGCTGTCTAAGTGGTCCTAACAGTGTAAGATTACCTGTGGGTTTCTATAAGTGAGTAAGCCTCCCACTGTGGACTGGATGTGAGGAAGGGGGCATAAGCTTCTGACTTGATTACTTTTCAGCAAGTAGTGTCCAGGCACAGTAGCACTGAAAAATGTAGAAAACTTCATTCATCTGTAGGGACTGATTTTATTAGTGACTTTAGATTTTAGGTAGGAAAAATGTTCTAGTTAGCGTTTTGGAATGAGTACTAAGAAAGTGTATACACATACACATGAGAGTAACAGGAATGCAATGGAAGCAAATTCTACTATAATTTGTGGCACTGGGATTGAATTGACTACTGTAGTCATTGGTTGTGTGATTTCTTGGCAGTTTAATAAGTTTCTAATGAAAAGAAATCATAAAAACCTATAACTTATATTATTCCTCATTTCCTAGCTGAATTCTTATGTAAATATGTGTACTTATTAATCACGCTAGACTTTCAGATGCAGCTATGAATGAATAAATTACACCAGTTAAAACATCTTTCTTTAGCCAGGTATTTATCTGGGAGGAAGGGGCTTTCCCAGATATCACAGATACCGCAAGGAAATAGAGTTACAGAGGTACAGCATTAGAGAGAAGGAAGCACATTCACAGTCTTTCTTGAGATATTGGCTAACTCATAAAAAGCAAATGCTGAAAGGCTAAAAAGATGAGCAAAGCAATCTGAAGACATGAGAAGAAGCTATGCTGAATTTTTGGAAGTTTCATGTTGCTTGAGGGACAGAAGGTAAAGGTTAGTGTTAGCCATAAAGGACGGGCCCAAGTTCTCAGCTGGAACCAGAAAGATTCATTTCTGTTGAGATGCTCTAGGCAGACAGATTCTCATGAAGATTGAAGTCCAGTTTTGATTTAGCTCTGTATTTAATTTAAATCTTAGACAAACACCAAGATAATTCTTCTCTGGAGACAAATCCCAGCATCTAGGGTTCATAAAAGTGTTCATACCTGGTGTTTACATTCAATAAACAACCGCTGGCCTGAATGACAAATGGAACTGAAAAAAAAAAGGATGAATGAAACAGATCCACAGTCATATGGGTTTGGAAGAGATGATATTACATAATGTAACCATGGAAACAGAAGACAACATTTGAGCAGAGAAGTATGCACAGCACATACACATAACCCTATAATTATACATGTTCCTAAGATCGTAAATTTTGTGTCTCCCCATTCATATTTTGAAGTTTAACCACCAACATGGTAGTATCAAGATATTGGGACCATTGGAAGGTGATTTTGCTACTAGAGACCCACCCTCATAAGTTGGGATTAGAACCTTGCTACAGGAAACCTGAGGGACTCTTCCCTGTGGAGACAGAAATAGAAACAACCATTCATGAGAAATAGACCATCACAAGAAGGCCATATTCACATGCACATTGATCTTGGAATTCATAGCCTTTAGAGCTGCTGGAAAGAAATATGTATTGTTTACAAATTACCTAAAGTACTCTATAACAACTGAAATAGACTAAGACATTCATATACCTATGAATAAATTACTAGTAGTATTACATAAGACAAAAGTAGATTCTATGCTCAGATAAACATAACTATAATGTGAGCATTAGATAAGCTTAGATATATCTTATACTTATGTGAGAATGTTTGTTGCATCATTTATAACTTGTGGTAGATGGGAATATTCTATATAGGATAGAACTATTCTGAGAATTCCAAGGTTCCTACTGTCCCATCTTATCCCAATGTCAATCTCCTTTGGAAAGTATTGTCTCTATTGATAACTATTGTTCACATGCTTAGTACATCCCACCTCTTCCTTTTTCTTTTGTTATTGAGACAGGGTCTTGCTGTGCAGTGTAGAGTGGCCTGGAATTTACTATGTAGCTCATACTGGCTTCAAACTTACTTTCTTTATCCCTAGGTGTCCTAAATCCTGAGACTGTGTAAGTGTGCCACTATTCTCCAAAAAAATCCAACCCATTTTTTTTTTTTTTTGGTGGGGATGATGAAACTAGAGTGCTCTACCACTTTCACAAACATGAACAAATCATACAGTCAGTTATTTGCAGAAAATAGTGGTGAAAACTAACCTTATATAACTCATAATGCAGATCTTATCCATGAGCCAACTGTTTTGCCTAGTTTCCTAAATTCTGGAGAGGCATAGGCTGGATTTCTTAGTCAAACAATAATAAATAAAATCTTTTTATAATGCTCCTTTAGATGTTTACTGCAATGCACTCCCAAACCACTGATAATTAAAATTATTTTTGTAACATGATAATAATATTCTTTCCAAATTCTGAAGGAGGTTGACACTTTGTCCTAAAAATTTAAGGATCTCAAAACGCCTTGCCTGATTTCAGCCTAGGAGCATTTAAGAAATATTTCAAAGATCTCAAATCTGATAGAGCTCAGGAAATACTACCCACGATGTAGTTCAAACCCATCATATGCACATCATGGGGCGGGGGGTTGTGCAGAAAGTTTTGTCTGTGGTATTTCCCTCTGGAATCCACACAGGCTTTTTTTTTCAGTTGTGGTAGCATTTTCATAAATCTTCTCGTGACTCCACAGCTCTTCATCATCACCAGAAGCCATAGTTCCTACCTGCCTTTAACATTGAGGTATCTCTGAACACTTGTGGACTTTTGAGACATTTATCTAATTGCCCTCTGCTTCTCACACCTTTGAAAACCAGAGCTTGTTTGATAGATTTGCTTGCTCATAATTTCAGATTTGCATTTTATCACTTCTCTCTCAAAAAACATTGTTTTACGCTCTTATGGTTCTTTATTGGTAGTGCTCAAAATTAGTGCATGCTAATTAATCAACTTGGGTAGGATGAGATGCATGACATTAGCTAATGCCACACTCGATTCCCTATTACTATCCCTCTGACTAGTGGGATCCTAGTATCTACTAGTTTTTTACATAACTAAATGAATACATATATCTGCATATACATATTACCTTATACCTCATTTTTGTAAAAGTCTAAAAATGAGCACTCCTACATACCTTCTGAAAATAGTTACAGTTACCACATTTTCAGTTTGTTTGCTTGCTTGACTTTTAGGGACAGGGTTTTTCTATATGGCTTAAGAAGGCCTGAATCTTGTGATTCTTCTGGTGCAGCATCCTGAGTGTTGGGAATTCAGGAAAGAACTACCATGTCTGGCATATTCTGTTTATAAGCATACACGAAGTTAAACTATTCCCATGTACCAAAGCTTCTGTGAATACAACTTACATAAGGCTTTGTAAAATAACTTTGTTCATCAGATGTAATTGTTGTCTTGGAGGCTTATTACTAAGAGAAGCTCACCCTTTCTAGTTCTTTCTGAACTTTTGCTGTCTGGTTCAATTCAGCAGTTCTGGCTCAAAACTTCTCTCCAAGCTGACTGATTCAAACTGGCTTCTCTCCCCTTCTCCTGAATTGCTCTGCTTCTGAACTCTCTGAACTAAACTGCACGTAACTGCACCAAACTTCGTGAACTCAATTGCACTCAACTAAGCTGCCTGTACTATACTGTACTGAACTCAACTCTACTGTACTACCTTCTCTATTGAAATCTCTACTGTACTCTACTGCATTGTCTTCCCTTTGCTCTCTTTCTCTTTGTCTCTGTCTGTCAGTTTCTCTCTCTGTCTCTCTGTGCTATACCCTACTCTTCTCTCTCAACTCTGCTGTACTGTTCTTAAGTAGCTTCTTTCCTGTTCTAGTGAGAATTGGGCTTATCCTATCACTGAATCATTCTCTCAAATCTTTCTGATTCATCACTTTGTATACCCCCTTAATTACATGGCTCTTTCAAACATAGATTCTTCCTTCTACAAACTAACTTTGTCTTCATCTTTATTGCTTGAGATTAAAGATACTAACAGTATGTCTGTATTCCAGCCAGAGGGGTTAAGGGTGTGTCGTTCCAACCAGTTGGTGAGGGGAGATCCAAGATGTCTGCCAGGAGAGGACACCGTGTCTGAAGAGTAGGACAGCAGAAACAACGCAATGACAAGGAGACTGAACTCTGGGACCTAAATCACCAGCATTTGTGATTGCCAGGTGAGCGGAACTCCTACGGCGAGGAAATCAAGTGGGAAAATCCTAGGGACACCCAGTTATTCCCTGGAAAAATCTCCTGGTGACCAGCTGCGCACAGCTCTGATGTTTTGACTGACCTGCACACTGCGGATCCGCCAATAACCACCTCAGTCCGTGTGGGAGTCCACGGGCCAGTCAGAGAAAGACCCGGCGGGCATACAACAGGAGTACACCAATCGCGTCCACCAGAAACCACCTCAGTCCGTGTGTGTGTGTGTGTGTGTGTGTGTGTGTGTGTCCACAGGCCAGTCTGGGAAGGACCTGGGTTCTGCTTCAAGTGGCGGACATTCAGCAGGTGCACACCAATCACGTCTCCCGGAAACACCTCAGACTAAGAGGGCCTAGGAGACAGTTTTAACCGGCCTGCTTGTGCAGGTACGCCAGCAACCACCTCAGTCCCTGTGTGTGTCCACTGGCCGGTCTGAGAAGGCCTTGGACACCATTTCAGACAGGCCTGCATACAGCGGATGCACACT
>CM053756.1:9209943-9225816 GCA_028658305.1 Pachyuromys duprasi
AGGGAGGATATACAGGAAGGAGGACCCAGGTTGGTATGATCAATGCTCATTTAGATGAACTAATAGGATGGACATTGAATGGAGGAGAAAACATGCAACAGGACAGGAGCATACCAAAGAGGACCTATGAAAGAATCAGTATAGCAATATATCAAACAGATATTAAGACTCACAATTAAGCCCTTGGCAGAGGGCGCGAAGTAATAATAAAAATAGGGGAAGTTAATAAGACTTGGGGAGAACAAGAGCTCCACAAAGATCAAACTGAGCAGGGCACAGGGGTCTTATATGAGACAGTTTCTCCAACCAAGGACCATATATGGATATGGCCTAGAACCCCTGCTCAGATGTTGCCCATGATAACTCATTGGCGAACTGAAGACCCTAGTAAGGGAAACAGGGATTGTTTCAGTCTTGAATTTGATGGCTGACTCTTCGACCCTCCCCCATACATGCCAGGGAGTAACAGCCTGGCACGATCCCAGGGGTGGACATTGCAGCCAGCTCAGAGGAGACAAGATGATCTGGGGTCGGATGGAAGGGGAGGAGATCCTCCCCCGTTGGTGGACTTGGAGGGGGCGGGGAGGAGATGAGGAAGGGTTGGGGAGGGTGGGAGGAAATGAGGGAGGGGGCTCCGCATGGGATGAAAAAAACCTAACCTGTGATTGATATAAAAATAAATATATTTATTTAAAAAAAGAAGAAAAATCACAGTTGGAGCTAATGATATGATCTTTCAGTTTATTTGCTTAATTCCTCTTTCCAATGTTGAGTTCCTTGTAAATAAACTTATTGAACTCTTTCTTGAAGGTGACCTGCCTTAAAAGATATGACTTTTTGCAACATCAGCTAGCATAACTACCCCACTCAGGCACCAGCCATCTTGAAAACAACTTGAAGGCCCTGAAACAACAGTTCCCTCACAGAAATATTGCACACGGCCTTTCTCTGCTTGACTTTTACGCAAAAGATTGAAGATGCTTATCTGGCTCCTTTTCTACAGAGCCCCTACTGGGAAAGTTTGAAACCTTTTTACAAGACCTTTGGAAATCACCAGCCTCAATGACCCATTTCTACCTTAACCAGACAAGAAGTCTTGCTCTGGCCTGGGGACTGCTATTATTGGTGGAGAGGCTGAAAATAGGCCCAAACACCACCATAATAGCTGCGCTTGGTTCAAATGAATATTTTTGATTAGCCAAACAAATGACTATGATTGTACAAACCTTCTTTTTGAGGCTATGTAAGCAGCTGTTCAGGCTCACTCAGTGGATTTCCTGGGAAGCATGCTCTTGCATTGCCCCTCTTAGTATTGAAATATAAGGTTCAATAAAGATTGTTTTTTTTTAATGGTTTTTCCTGCCTGATTCAGTAATGCTGGCCGAGTTGGTAAGCCCATGAAAGAGGTAACAGAGGATGGCAGCAGCGCTGATAGCAACAGCACTAGAGATAGTGGAAGTACCAAGGATAGCAGCAACATCAAGGCTAGTAAGTTCACCAGTGATAGCGGCAGCACCAAGGACAGCGGCAGCCACTGCTAGACAGTAAAGGCCAGCATTGGGCAGGCTCACTGAGGTGTGGGTGGGACTTAGCCCCTGGCTCAATCCTGCCCTCACAGAAGCAGTACACATGGCCTTTCCCTTCTTGACCGCTAGCTGAAGATCATGCAACGTGCCTGCAGTGAACACATTTTGCTGAAGAAGGGGCCACCTGCAGAGAGCCTGGATCTGTGCAGCAGTAGCATCATCCACGTACATGAGACCACCAGGTATCAGGCGATGTGGCTTACAGTGCACTGTTTGCTGGCTGGGATTCCAGCCTGGGTGGGAGTGCAAGTCTGACACTGAGTGACTGCCACTGATCCATGTACATCTGGTCCTGAATGGCTCCTTGGGTGCCCCCAATGTCAGCGACCAATAAAGGAGCACCTTGAACAGTCAGGAAAGAGCCGGCTGTAAGGCGTCAGACAACTTGCATGTCCTCATCCACAGAAGAGTTCTAGAGAGCTGTCAAGCTTTAGGGACAGATGATCTTAGACCCCAAGCTGAGGGCTGTAACCTAGATGCTACCAAGGGCCAGTGCTGGCACTGACTGGAACACATGGAGGGATGGAGATCCCATCTCTGAGGGCACATCCCACTGTAACCTGCTGCCCTTTACTGCTGTCTGCTACTCTTAACAGACACTGAGGGGGATGAAGTTTTCTAGGAGAGGCCAGCTTTTGAGCATCATCTCCCATATCTATAGGTGGAATGAAAGAGCTCTCAGCCATCTGACTTTTGATCAGCCGAACTGACAAGCAATAGCGATATCTGAAAAGTAATAAAAATTTCTAAGCCAGGTTGCATTTGTTTGGGAAATTTACAAACTCAAAGAAGGAGTTGTGCTTTCTAATCTCTACTATCAGTAGCAGGGAAAAATTAGCTTGATGCTTTCTTAGGTTCAGCTGGACTGAGAGAAGCAGGGAAGAAATTTATAGAGAAGAGAGCATTTGGATAATGTTGGATCCCCAGATATATTAATCAAAGTAGATCCAGCCCCTCTTTCACCCTGGCAATCTTTTGTGAAGACTTAGCTTGAGTGAGCTTTTCATTGCTTGAAAATAAGAGCAAACAAGTTTCAGTAATATGATACCTTTCACCTTCAATATCAAAGTCAATGGGAAGGGTTTAGTTGTTAAAGGTTTACTTATTTTATGTGTGTGCTTGTGTATGGGTGGGAGGGGGTATGAACTCATCAATACAGGTGCCCATGAAGGATGCACTGAGCTGGAGTTGTAAGCAGTTGTGAGCTACTTGACATAGGTATGTTGAACTTGGGTCCTCTTATCTATTAGCCATCTCTCTAGTCTCAGGTCCCAATATTTTAACTTAACTCCAGACAGCAGTTTTAGATAGAATGCCTCCATTAAAGTTCAGCTCATCTATGCCAGAGGGAATTTATACATTTACTTGTGTAAACTAGACAAAGCAGTGGTGTGAAGCTGAGTGAGCTCACGTGCCACGTGTTGATTTTGAACACTAAAACAAGTCAGGTCAGATCTAAGTACGGACTCTGATTACCACTTATCACCTAAGTCACCTTGGTGCTTAGCCTTTACATTTTCCCTTTTAATAAAATGAAGGATATAATGATCCCCTGGTGTGGACCTGGGAAGTAAATGAGATAGTGAATAAAGTAGAGTTTAACAGACATTTTTCTGTAAGGATAAAGCTAGATTTATCATCCTTACCATTTATGGCATTCAAGCCTTTCAGCCTTTTATTTTGCTGCAAACCTTGATGTGGGCAAGGACTCGGGTGAAGATAATCCCAGGGAGCCTCTATTCACCCAGCCCTTCTGTTTACTGAGATCTTTACACTGTTATTCAAACTCTAAGTGTCTGAGCTAAAACAGTTGTCTGATTCTCCCATTGCAACACACTCCCTGATATTTGCTCTTCACACCACCTTATAGCTGCTGTTTATGATAGTGATCTTCTTCAGAACTACAGATGCTGAAAACCTCCTCTGTGTGCTTTAATTCTTCATTACCCTAGCCAGTATTTTTTTTTAGTTTCAGTTTTGCTATTATTTCTTCCCAGTATCTTGTCTAGTAAGGACTGAGTTCAGATTTTCTTCCATTCTCCAGGGCTAGAGTGCCCCAGTTCATAAGAAGTTCCACCATTCCTATTCTCTGGTCACTAGTCACTACAGGTTGGCACCGTTAGCAGGTGTTACTCAAGGCGTGCACCCTCCTTTCACTCTTTGGATTCACTAGGCCCTGACATGTTTGAAGCACAGTGTAAATGAAAACTGTACTTACAATCATGATGTTTGTTATGTTTACAAATGCTAAGACACTAATGAACTGACATCTCTCATGACACTGACCACCAGATTCTGTCATTTTTATACTAGTGCAATTGATGGGGTGGGTGTTACCTTCCTCTCTGCACCAATTGAATCTTCTACGGAAGTGTTCACTGGCCAATATGGGTTAGCGTTGTTGCAAGAAAAGTATCCTTATTTGCACAAAAGCATATTAGTAAAGACTTTTTCCTACTGGAATTCTCAAACAAGTTTTCTTAAAATAGCTGTAGAGCCTAGAGTAGCCAAAGCTCAAATAATCTATTTTTGTCAGCTCAGTTTGACACTACCTACTTATACGCTAGGAATAAGCCTAGCATATAGTAATTACCTTGAGTTTTATAGCTTGACAGGGAAAAGAAAACAGCTAATTGTGATAGCTCTTATTGGAAATCATTCTTGAGTTCAAAATTTCTTTTTATATTCTTTGAAATGAGATGCAATATTTGGATGAATAGGCAGTTGGTGATATGTCTGTGGCTTGGTTCGAATGAACTTTGAGGAAAGAGCTTTAGCTGCTTTGAATAACGCTTTGGCTTGCTGATGGCTGTCAAGCAATTCACGTAGTAACTGCTACCAGTTCTGTAAGCTCGCTAACAACACTTAAGCATGAAGGACAGAAAAATGAAACTGTTGCTAAGATTCACCCATCAGAGTAACTAGATGCAAGAGACCAAGGAGAATTATACTTTGGTTTTTTTTTTTTCTGAAATAATCATGTACACGAAAAAAATACATACTGGTTGTTAGGACACTTTCTTTCAACTTTTCCTACCAATTAAAGTAGGTACTGCATTTATAAATTACAGCTGGTCCTGTAGTGACCGAAACCAAACTTAAACCCTCTGGAAGCCATCTCTCTAGCCCCCATAATGGAATATTTCTTTATCCACAAAGAAGATAAAGCCATGCCATCTGATTTGCAGAAAAATGGTCACAACCAAAAATAGTCACAGTATCTTTGTTGCTGAAGTGGTTTTCTTATATGCAGTAAAATGATAGATGCTGTTTTCTCATCCATTCTTTTAGCCTGTGCTTTTTAAATGGGAAATTGGGTCCACTGATGTTGAGAGATATTAGTGACCAGTGATTGTTAAATTCTGCTAATTTGATGGCATTAGTGTATGTGTTTTTGTGTGTGGTTTCCATCTTTTATTTTTGCTGGTGTGAAATTCTTTGTATCCTGTGTTTTCTTGGGTGTAGTTAACCTACTTGGGTTGGATTTTTCCTTCTATTATTTTCTATAGTGCTGGCTTTGTCGATAGGTATTGTTTAAATCTGGTTCTGTCTTGGAACATATTGCTTTCTCCGTCTATGGTGATTGAGTGTTTTGCTGGGTAGAGTAGTCTAGGTTGGTATCTGTGGTCTCTTAGAGTCTGCAAGACATCTGTCAGTGCCTTCTTGCTTTTATAGTCTTTTGAGAAGTTAGGTGTAATTTGGATAGGTCTACTGTTGTGGTGTTGCTGGGCCTTATTCCCTTGCAGCTTGTACTATTATTTCATTGTTCTATAGATTTAGTTTTTTTTATTATTACGTGGCAGGAGAATTTTCTTTTCTGGTCCAATCTAATTGGTGTTATTTAGTAAGTTTTTTTATGTTTGTAGGCATTTTTTCTTTGGGTTGTGGAAGTTTTCATTTATGATTTTGTTGAAAATGTTTTCTGTTCCTTGGAGCTGGGACTCTTCACCTTCTTCTCTTCCTATAATTCTTAGGTTAGGTATTTTCATAATATCCAAGACTTTTTTGATATTTTGTGTCATGAAATTTTTAGATTTAAACATTTTTTTACTGATGTATCAGTTTCTTTTATTGTAACTTCTACACCTGAGATTTTATCTTTAGTAATCTGTTGGTGATGCTTGTGTCTGTTGTTACTGTTCTCTTTCCTTGGTTTTTCAACTCCAGAATTACCTCAGTTTGTGTTTTCTTTATTGCTTCTACTTTTATTTCTGGGTCTTACACAGCTTTATTCATTTCCTTCACCTGTTTTTTTTTATATTTCCTGTATTTCTTTAAGGGGTTTATTGGTTTCCTCTTTAAAGACCTCTACCTGTTTGATTATATTTTACTGTATTTCTATGGGACACACAGAAACTGAATCACCAACCAAAGAGCATTCATGGTCTGGACCGCGCTACCCACATATAGAAGATGTGCAGCCTGGTCAATATGCAAGGCCCCTAACAACAGGAATAGGGGCTGTCTCTTACTCTGTTGCCTGCCTCTGGATCCCTTTCCCCTAACTGGGCTCCCTTTATTGGCACCAGTTGGAGAGGATGCACTTAGTTGTGCTGCAACTTGAGGTGCCAGGGTGGACTGGTACCACGTGGGGGTGTCTCCTTCTCTGAGAAGAAGGAAAAGAGGGAATGGGGAGAGGAGGTGTAAGGGTTGGACTGGGAAAAGAGGAGGGAGGGGACTTGGATCAGAGTGTAAAGAGATTAAATCAATCAACCACTCAATAAAAGAATTTGTGTTTCTAACCTCAACACTCTTTACTATTTGTGATTTTTCCAAACTGAAAGTGAAAATAAACCATGACCATGTCTACATTAACAGACATGAGAAAACAATTCTAAAAAAGTAAATTAAGCCAGTTCTAAAAGGATGAATATTTTTTTCTCATTTGTGCCTCCTGGAATTTCTATACACATATAAAATATTGTATTGCCAAAGTAGAAGCAACGGTCTAATGTAGTTAAGGAACTGATTGGAGAGGGAGGGGAAGAAGAGGTTAGAAATATGGGGAATGTGCTCCCAGTGAGTCTGTCCACTAGGCCACAGTATTTTTATTTGGCAGATATTGATGTAACACTGAGTTTAAAACCCACTCTCTTTCCCACCAATATAATGAGTAGGTCTATATTTGTATGGTCCAGAAGTTGTGAAAAATACCACGTAAAAGTCGCTGCTTTTCTTCCCTAGTGTCTCATTAATAGGTAATTCAAACCAAGGTCTGATACAGAATGATGATCCCTTGGTTCCCTTGGGAATGTTAATTTCCTCCCTGGTCTTAGCTGTTCTTCCTTTCACCATTTTTCCATCATGGTCTCTGATTCTAAGGCCCAGGTTGTGATTTGGGATTATAGTCTTGGGTTGCTCACATCATTGTTAAAATACCCCAGGTCAGAGGCTGGTTTTGTGCTTCAGGATGCTTCCATGCAGGGGATTCCAGGTACGAGGTGTTCTGGGTCCTTTCTCTTTCCTGCCTGTCTCAGGTATCCTGATATAAGATTATGCTTCCTCTCAATTCTATACCTCCACTAAGACATAGGGTTACTAATGACATGTGGAACCCCCAACACTGAGGGTAATAGATTGAATGGGCTTATTTTTCTATGTCTAAGTGTAAAATAAATTACTCTGGCTTGTAGGCTATTGGCAATACTGAATGCAGAATATGAGAGACAATGGTCTCATTAACCTGTTTTGGATAAATCTTGCCTACAGACATTCATTGATTCATTCAACACATAAGAAAACTTCCATTTCTAAGCACTTTTCCTAGGTGATGGTGAGACAGGGGTTTTACTGTGATAAATATAAATAACCCCTTGTCTAGAAGGCTGGTTGAAACCTCTCACCAGTCAAGAAACAAGAACACCAGCACAACTGACATCTCTGGTGAAGATCCCTACCACACAGGTAATATTCCTTTATAGCCGTGTACTTTTATTTCTTATATAGCAGTGGACCTGGTATAAGACCTAAATTTATGTGACCTTGGATGGCCTTCATTCCTTTCCTTAGATATCTCCTAAAAATCTCTCTCTCTCTCTCTCTCTCTCTCTCTCTTTCTCTCTCTCTGTCTCTCTCTGTCTCTGTCTCTCTCTGTCTCTCTGTCTCTGTCTCTGTCTCTCTCTCTCTCTCACACACACACACACACACACACACACACACACACACACACACACACACAAATTCTGTTTACTTTCTTTACCTTAAAGACAGCCTACCTTCCTGGACCCTTCTGGTCCAGGTTCTTACCTGGATTGTTGTCAGGCTCTTCAGGAACCACCCCGTGAGCTCATGAAGTTTCATTAGCAACCTTTCGAACATGGCAACCTCAAAACCCATAAAAATCTTACTGTAAAGAAACGTTGGGTGTACCATACTTTCCTCTAAGTTCCTCTCTTGCTCTTTGATCCATTTGCTTAAATCTGTGTTAAAGAATCTTTGTTAAACCCCAGTCTGCCTCATCCTGGAATTCTTTATTGCATCAGACTTGGCTTTAGTTGCAGTCCATAAAGAATTTGTCTAGACTACTCTGGGTGGCCAAATTGAGCTGTAGTTCAAGTTTCTACCTTGTTGCTGATAAGGAGGCAGAATTTAAATAAAAACAGATTTTTTGTGCCTTTTGAGAGTTTACATCCATTAAGATATATTAAATAATACATCTTATAATATGTATAATATAAATAATTTAATAGTAATATAATTATTATATATTCAATAATTATAAACATTACATGTTGCAGTAAAAAAACCTATTTGAAAGGAATGTGGCCAAGTAATTGCTAACTTAGACTAGCTGGTTGGAGCTTATTCTGCAAGCTTTCTCTGAAGAAGAAACATCTGATTGGACTTGGAGGGATGGGTGGGAATTAACAGGCAGAAAGAGAGAGCACTGAATATAGAAAACACATGAAAAAAATTGTATAGTAAGATGGAGCATGGCATGCTGAAGGAACTGTAGTACGAGGTAGTAAGAGTTTGGAAAAGCACTATAGCACAGAAAAGTGGCAAGGATGGGCATGCTCAAGAATATAGTGGCATCCAAAGCCTTTTAAAGATTTTGTCTTCCCAGAGTGCTATCAGCATACTGTTGAAAAATGGGATCAGAACTGTGTCTTATTTTAATTTTAATCCCTTAATTTGCATGTTAGTTATTTTTGCTTAATGGACACTCTGATTGTGACTGATGGAAGATTCTAATAGGTGGCTAGCTCAAGTTACCTTTCCCTCTTGTGCTGATGCACACAATGTCTCTCTGCCTGTTTCTGCCTTTGCCAGTGTTTCACATGGCTCAGAATTTTATTCATCAGTTGAATGATGTGTTTTGAAATTTTTATGTTATTATAGTAACTATATTAACATGAGATCTGCCATGTTAAGAGCCCATTGAGTAGGTAATGCGTTGTTGTCTACCATGGCTGTGGTGCTGCACATTTCCCTAGAGTGACAATACATCTCACTTACCTGATGAGTACCTGTTGAAACTTCCCTTTGCCTGTTAACTCTCTGCTCACCTGGAAGAGAGAAAATGATGATGATTAATCTTTATTAAGGATAATACTTGGTAAAGGGGAGGTGTAAGAGAGCAGAGAGCACATAGGAAATCTAGTTTGGAGACTTGCAAAAACAAAAGTGAAAAGTGACTCAGTTTATTTTTCTATAATCTTTGGCCAACTTTCCTAGTTCTCAGCATTGTATGGTTAATGAACAATAAAAGACTTGAAAATACATGAATACAGCTATGTCTTGGTATTAGAAAGCATCTCTGCTAAGCTGTTCTTCAAGTCCTCAGTGTCTGGCTCGTCACTTACACCAATATTCAATTAAACACTCTAAAGTTCTGTTGTATCATTAAAATACAGAGAATGACATGTTGAAATACAAGAAGTTACAGAATTGTATGGATATAGGGTGACATCTCACATCTTAATCCTTGTGGGCTAGAAAATAATTAAACAAAATTCAAGACTTGATTAAGACTGCAGAGTAGTGATTCCTGGGGTTCTTGCTAATTATGCAATAGCAATTTAATCCAAATTGGCAGCAAATTAGTCTTTCAAGGATAAGAAAATGCTAACCAGGTCAGTGACAGTACAATCTGAATACTTCATCTGAGTCTAAGAACAGGTTATACTAATTATTTTGCTAAGACTCTAAACATTCGAGAACAATGAGAATATTCTAAATATACCAGGCATTAGAAAATAAACCCAAATCTACAGATATTTTTGAATTGCAAATGCTTGGCATCTACCTAAGAATTAATTTGGTTGCCACAAAACACAAAATGGGCGTTTCTGTTGGAAATTCTCTTATTATTTACCACCAATGTGAACACAGTGTTCTAAATTAAATAAAGCTGCAGGTGTAAAGTCTTGGATGACCTTGCTGGTCTTGTGAGCTGACATTTGAGGCCTCAGACTGTCTCCCGGATTCTCACAGACTAGTGTTTTCTCACTTATTTCTCAGAGATCAGGTTTGGAAAAGTGGACGGAAGGTTCGAGAATGAAAGGTTGAAACCACAATCTAAAGGGTGACATTTGGAACCTTATTTTTTTTAAAATCTGCTTTAGTTCAGACTCTTAAGTAGGAAGGCCAAAGTGAAGGGGAAAAATGGTAGGTCTGATAGCAAAATCCTAACCTTTCTGAGAAATAACACAGCCTCATGACTACTTCTGAGGGCATTATTTCTAGGGTCCAATTAACCCAAAGTTGTCATCTTACTAAATACAATTTATGTCTAAGATATATTTAAATTATGATGTCAAAAATAAACATCCTGCCTTCATTCCTCTACTCTTTGTTTTGGAACACTTACTTCTATTTACTCAGTGTGTGTGTTCAAGGTCAGAGGCCAACTTTCAGGAGTTGGCTTTTTCTTCTTCCAGGCATTAAACTCAGACGGACAAGCTTCGCAGCACGTACCCTTTACTCACTGAGCGATCTCTCTGCCCCTTCTAGTCCTCCATCATTAAGGCAAACCTTGGCTCTACCAGTTGTTAGCCATGAGACCTTGATCAGGATCTTTGCTCTCATATACTTCTCACTTTAATATGGGGTAATCATGTGATTTACTTTATACAATCAATCGGAGAAGTAAAAGACTCCATAAAAATAAAGTGTAGCGCAACATATGATACAGGCTGAGCCCCAAGATTCGCTGAATCGTCAAGTAGGAGGACTTTAGGAGTTCTGTCCAGTTTTTTAAGTACAAACAGAATAAAGTGAAAAGTTATCATATTATACTAATTATGTAAGCACAATGAATATTCTATGAAATAAACACAAATTATCAGAATTATTTATACAATTTTAGGAGAAAACGCTACTTTAAAATTCATCATTAAGGCGCTTTTATGAGCTGCAATTCAAACAATTGCCTGATTTGGTTAAATATTTACAGCATTCTCCTACTTTTCATAGCTGTGGATGGAGATATGTTAATGGCATAGTGCAGGTGTTTTCCTTATATTCAGAAATAGTTCTGCCTGGGAAAATTTTAACTGTTTAAGCAAAATCTGAAAAGCTAGTGACTAGAGGAAATAAATCCAATGCATACATTGAATATCATAGTGTTTTCTTGATTTATTTAAATGGAACAAATCAAGTGATTTTTTGAAAAGTACAATTTATATGAAAATGTAATTTCTAGACATTCAGCATCCCATTCACATGGTTAAAAAAACTGTTGTAATAATTCCAAACAAATGCAATCTTCTATTCTTGTGACTACCAAAAATGAAATATTTTTCTGCAGGCATGATAGGCAACTTATTATTATACATTTGGGGTATTTAAAGATTTATATTTTGTTTCAGAAACAAGATATTATTTCTGATTGACTGCTTTGGATTTTTAAACCATTATTGTCATTAGCAAAAAAAATCATGGCATAAGAGAATAAACAAAACAAGATCTATCTAAGGAGAAACTTATAGCAAGGTTCTCGAGAACTCATTTAGATAATTTAACAGTATTTTTGTTCTTGATGTTCTGAGGTGGTTTATAGTGATACAAGTGTTCTGTTGCTGTTGAACCTGGGTCTATTTAGGATGCCACAATTGTGTCTTAAGCAGGATGGCTTATAAATGTCAGAAAATTATTTTTCACAGTTCTGGAGGCTGGGAAATTCAAAGAAAAGTCACAGAGACCATCTGGCAAGGGCTCACTTTTCTAGTGTTATAAGCATGGACTGGAGTCCCAGGCCACCTGCCTAGGTTTCCAAGGCCGTCTGTTTCAGGGAATAGAACTGGAACAGGAACATTTTGTTAGAAAAGGAAGAGGAGACAGTTTATTAAGAAAAGGAAAGTGTCCTTCCCCTAGGATGTGAGCGGACTAGTGGGCAGGGCTTAGAGGCTTGTGACAGTTTTTTGGTCATTTACATAGCTCTCACATCTCACATGTTTGTATATCCTGAGTTTTTCTTGTTTGTTGTATGTGCCCTGGATTGGAATGGTGTCCAATCTTTTTTGATAATCAGCTTTTTTTTTGCATGTAAATCTTGATGCTGCTATGTCTAATGTCTACTTTGTAGTGTCATAATTACCCCTGAATTCTGTGGTCCATAAAATCTTTTGGGGGTACAGAAGGATGATGACAAGTCAATTTTCCATAATGTACTCATGGTGACAAGGAGTGTCATTTCTGCTCTCAAGGAGCGTCATGACTTTCCTTCCTTTATCAGTTGGAAAGGGAGAGGACAGTTTGGATTTTTTAAAAATGGTAGATGACTTGAATTTGGAGTTTAGTTTGAAATTGTCATGTGTCCTAGAAGACACACAATGAATGAAGGAAGTGCCTCATTTCTTTGCTTCTTTAGGCATTTACCCTTATCTCTGCCCCTTTCCAGGTCCAGGCTCACTAGAGAATAAAATGATTGGTATGACCATTACGTAGTATATATTACCTGACAACCATATGTCTTACTTTTCTCCCTCTGTGTTCTTGCATTCAGTAGGACTCAGAGTCATCTCAGAAAGTAGGGTTTCCTGAAAATGTTTTAAAGAAAAGAGTATTCTTGTATAAGACATGTGCTTCTTTTTTTAAGTATTTATTTATCTTTCTTATGTGTGTTTGCATGAAGAGAATGTCAGATCCCCGGGAGTAAGAGTTGTAAAGAGTAAGGCACTTTCAAGCTGTCTGACTTTGGTACTGGGGACCAAATGTGGGTCTTCTGCAAGCATAGAACACACTCTTACTTGCTTTCCAGCCTCTTTATGTGCAGTGTAAGACAGCACGTAATTGAATGCCTCTGTCAGCCATCACTATTTAAAATTAGGCTCTAAAGACTCAATACTTCTTATTACTTTATATAAAGCTAGTCATATCAGGAGATTCCATTGTGCTCCTTATAATATGCTTAGTCAGCTCTCTGTAGTTGACAGTGATAAATAAGCATACCTTAGGGTTATTTTCATATTTATTGATCCATGCTAAAAAGACCAATATAGTTCTTATTGCAATATGTTATGAGTCTAAAAAAACAATGGGAAAATTTGTGATGAGTCAGTTACTTGAACTACAGCAATTTTACACATTAGAGTTTCTTTTATGAATACAAGAATAAATACAATAGTCACTATAATTACTGAAAGCATATTGAACAAAGTTACTATTTTATTTTCAGTTAGAGAAACCCAGTACTATGTCACATTGAGGAGTTCTTCTGGCGTTAGAGCTTTGTCTAGATACAGAGATTATAAGCAAGTTGCTATTGTTTCCTCCAAGGCAGGGAAGAGGAACAACATTAGGAATAATGGATGGATAAGGGACGAGAAGGATCAAAAGAGATGGACTGGGAAGAATTTAATGAGTCTATGGCTTTACATCTGTCATGGTTTTTTGTGCTACATTAAAATTTCATTATTTTCACATTTTCTGTTTTCACATTTTCCTAACCCCTTCTTTCTGCTAAATTTACCAAGTAATATAATGTAGATGGCGGAGAGCGATTTCTTCAAATGTCATTGGCTTTGTTACTATAAATGAATAAAGTGTGTCAGTGATGCGTCTCCTCCAGAATGCATTCTCAATTAGCAGCAAAGTATTGTGTACAAAATGCACCTTTTACAAAGTTACATAAAAAATAGACCAGGGTATAAAAAATATATAAACTCATGTATATTTGCAATCCTCTTTTTCCCCCAATTTTATTGGATCAAATGGCTGTGTCTCTTGGATTTGCCAACTGCATTCTCTTCTGAAATTTGGAATTTACCTAGGAATGTACCCTGTCTCATCTCCTTGAAATTTCACTTGCCACAGAATGCATTTTCATTTTATGTTGTATTAATTTTACTAATGGTTTAAATATATTTCATGTCTGAATATTTAAGAGCTCTTACTGGAATTATTTACATCTTTAACATTTGTATAGTTGTTATTCTGGAGTGAACATTTATTCAAAATAAGAAAGAATACTGATTCTGTTTTATTTCCATGACTGAAGCATCGTGTAACTTATACAATTTGTATTTTGCGGGCCTGAGTTTTCACAAGTGCAAGTGATTCATTTCCCAGTTTAATTTTTTTTTTTTTTACTACTACCTGAGGGAGTGTCACAATTCAACTCAACTTGTGTTTTGTGCAACAAAATACAACTTTAACCAATCCCTGAATGGCTTTGGATCACTGATGACCAGAACATAGACAGCAGGAGGGTCTCTGTGGATGCAGAGAGGGGCGAGACAATGAGGTGCTGGAGGGACTGGATGAGAGACCAGGACTCTCCCTGCTTCCACACATGGACTAGGGACCCTCACGAGGGCTAGAGAGAGGATGCCCACATTCCCACTTTGAGGTGCTCATAGCCAGTCTATCCACTGAGACTCAATCCACTTCCAGATAAACTTCAGTAAAATGTTTTATCCAGAGTTTACTGGGTGATTGTTCCCTCCCTCCTGGAGCAGAGCACACTTCTGGGGCTGTGGGTCCACTGGTGAAGAGGCTGCGGTCTATCCAGTACTTTACCTGCCTAGTCGATGGACCTCCTGAGTTACCAGAAGTCAAGTGAATCCCTCTGTTTACTGTGGGGTTGCAAAACTGAGTCCTGGGCAGACATTGACCCTTCAGGACGAAAACCGTCATCACCTACCTGTAGTGGCAGACAGTTCAGTTCCATACCCATAATGGTTAGGACCTGGCAGCAAACCAAAGCTCATTATTGGGAAACTGGTAGAATCTGAAGTCTGAATGGTTCTTGTTGGTCTGAATGGTTCTTATTGGAAAACTGGTAGAACCTAGCAATAAATGCTCCAGGTCCAGGCAACAAATTTACTACCCAAACAAAACAAAACAAAACAAAACAATAAAACAAAACACCCTGCTCATAGGATCATCTTGTCTACCGCCATAACCACATCATCTTCACACCCCCAGGACACGAAACCCTTAAGGTGGCAAGTATAAGCCCTAAGCCTCCAATTTTCTTAGGAACACCCTTAGTATCCTCAAGGCTAAAAGTCCAGCAGACAGCAAAAGCCAGGCCCATATTGTTCTGGATGCTAGGAGGAGCATATCCGTTCCTTAACCATTCTCCAGCACACATGCCTCACTCAGGTAAAGACCTCCGGCTATGCCTGGACCCCAGAGCCCTATATTACATTGGGATTAGAAGTAATCAAACAGTAAGATATGCTTCCAGTCCGGGCAACTGTAAACCTAAGCTCAGCCCAGGGGTTCTCCAAGGAAAGATTCCTGGTTAATATCACTAAGAAAAACCCTAAAGAGTTTCCGCTATGCAGATTCTTATGGCCATAAACAGCAGGTTCACTCCAGGAATGGTGGCTGAATGTTACCAGGCCCCAGAGACTACCTAGCTTGATTGCACTAACAGCTTCAGAATCGTGCATCTTCTAAATTGTTTGCATTGGAGGATACCTCACTCCTTTGCATCCTTATATAAGGCGTGTTTATCTATAATGGACAACAGGACAAGGTCCACCTAAATTTAGATTCTGGGCTTCTCTGTTTGGGGTGAGCCATCCTCATTCCCATCCCTCCTTTGGTAGGGGAATGTATTGTGAGCTCCACTTCAGTTTGAACCTCAGCCCTCCTAGTTGTGTGTGGTGGAAAACTTTAAGAAACCCAGTCCTCTCTTGGAGAGACTAGGAATACAAGGCACATACCTAAACATAGTAAAGGCAATATACAGCAAGCCTATAGCTAACATCAAACTCAATGGAGAGAAACTAAAATCAATCCCACTAAAATCAGGGACCAGGCAAGGTTGCCCATTGTCTCCATATCTCTTCAACATAGTACTTGAAGTCCTAGCTAGAGCAATAAGACAACT
>CM053756.1:9226316-9275456 GCA_028658305.1 Pachyuromys duprasi
ACTTGATGTGTGACTCTTTGACTCTCCCCATACAAGCCGGGGAGTGACACACTGGCTGGATCCCAGTGGACGACATTGCAGCCAGCCCTGAAGAGACAGGATGAGCTGGGGTTGGATGGAAGGGGAGGAGGTCCTCCCCCGCTGGTGGACTTGGAGTGGGCGGGGAGGAGATGAGGGAGGGTTGGGGAGGGTGGGAGGGAGTGGGCGGGCTGGGCATGGGATGCAAAGTACCTAACCTTTGATTGATAACAAAAAATAAAAAAATTAAAAAAAAATAAGTTGATCACCAACTTCCATGACCATGCCATGGCACAGTAAGTCATGAATGTGTACTCTAAATAAATAAATGGATGTGAAAAAAAAAAAAAAAAAGAAACCCAGTCCTCAAGTAGACATAGATGTGTGACATCTGGAAAATGTGTTTCCTTTGTGGAAACCCAGTTAGATTCCTTGCCTGGGGTTGTTCTTCAGAACTGAAAGAGATTGGGATTTCACTTTATGAGAGAAGGAGGTCTCTTTATGGCACTGGGAGAAACTTGTTGCTTCTATGCTAACTATTCAGGGATAACTAGAATTTAGCCATGGTCAATAGACAGAAAGATATCAAAAATCTAAGAGTTGGATAAACATACTGAAATCTATACACCTAAAGAAGATAAACAAAAAGAGGACCTGGGGTAAGAGGATTAACCCTCACTTAGAAAGTCAAATGGGACTGACATTGGATGTAGGAGAAAACCAGTAGCAGGACAAGAGCCTACCACTGAGGGCCTCAGAAAGACTCTTCCTAGCAGTGTATCAAAGCAAAGATTAAGAAACATAACCAACCCTTTGGCAGAGTGCAGGGAATCATATGAAAGAAGGGGGAGTTAGTAAGACCTGGAGAGGACAAGAGCTCCGCAAGAACCAAATATATCAGGGCACAGGGGTCTTTTATGAGACTGTCTCTCCAACCAAGGACCATGTATGGTTATAACCTAGAACCCCTGCTTGTATGTAGCAAATGGTAGCTCAGTTCCCAAGTGGGTACAGTAGTAAGGGGAACAGGGACTATTTTGGACATGAACTCAATGGCTGGCTCTTTGACCTCCCTGCCCCCCCCCCAAGGGAGGAGCAGCCTTGCTAGGCCACAGAAGAGGACATTGCAGCCATTCCTTAAGAGACCTGATAAGCTGGAGTTAGATGGAAGGGGAGGAGGTCCTCCTCTATCAGTGGACTTGGAAAGGGGCAGGGAGGAGATCAGGGAGAGAAGGGGAGGATAGGGAGGGAATTCGGGAGGGGGCTATGGCTGGGATACAAAGTACATAACCTGTGATTAATATAAAATAAAAATTAAAAAAATAATCTAAGAGTTGGTAGCAATCTTTGTTTTCCTAGTCCCTTTGGTTAACTACTCCACTTACAGCCATGACTGAATCATTAATTCCTTTGCTCTTAGGTCTTACAATGGGACTGTGCTTGTTCAACTGCCTACTTAACTACATAAAACAGGGAGCAAGTTCTGTTAAGTTGTTAGTGTTGAGAGGATGATAAAAAAAATCCTTGTCTCAAGATGAGTTCATGATTTGACTCATGCTTGTAGAACCAGTGGGGAATGCAATAGACCACAAGACCTTAGCACAACTGACATCATGTTAGAGGCACCATTCTGACCTTAGAACCCAGAAGGTAAGTCCCATCATGGGCCAAGATGGGAACAAAGACCTAATCCATCAAAGACCTTGTCCATAGTTCCAGGGTCCAGGAAAGTTTCTAAATGTGCTAAAGTTGGTTTTTAGCTTCTGCAGTTTTGCTTCTTGCTAATTCAATTGTGTCAACCAGGATGTGGTTTTTGTGAATAGAATATAAAGAATGGTGAGCTTGGTCTGAAATCTAACCTCTGACTACTCATGGTATTAAGTACTGATTTTAGTTAAATCCCTTCTCTTCTTCTTGAACTTCAATATTCTCTTACATCAAAGAACACAAAAATATTTGCTTAGGTTTGTGCGCAACAGTGCATGAAAAGTATTTGTAAATGCCAGGGAGTCCCCCACATTTAAGATATTCGACTTATTATAAAATGTGCAGTCTGTTGTTGTGATGGAGTGTATGAAAGCACTTGCAATTAAAATGTCATGCCAGCAGAGATCTTGCCAGAATACCTTACCCAGGACTCCTTTGAAGACTGGATTCCAGCTGGACTCTGGTTCTTGATTGACAGTACATGCTTGGAGCACTACACAGCTCCACTTGAGCGCTCCCACTGTGCTTTCACACCGCCTGCTCATGGTTAATTAAACCGAGCAGAGTGTCAGCACTTATTAGACTGGACCCTGGACAAGCCCGGAATGGTGAAATCTAAGAAGGATTTAAAATTTGCGAAAGGTGATTTAAAACACGTAGGCTTGGAGGTTCGAGCACCTTTCCTTTCCGTGGAATATAGTGTAAAATAGGCATCTCTCCCAGAGAGGAAAAGGCCAAAAGAAATCTCCAGCCTCGCTAATGCTTACGGGCATGTGGTTCTTTCAGTGCCACTGAAGCATTGCGATTCTCAGCCCCACGAGGCCTGCCGTCTTCACTGAGCTGTAACAAGTGGGAAAGAGTTTCAGAGATAACAATGTTGTGGCCTGAACGCTGGGGCTCGCCCCATCTGCATGGTGTGCTTTACCTTTATCACCTTTTAAAACAGAGAAAGGAGAGAGCCCCTCCCCCAGGCCTTTAATCTAATTGAACTGCTCAATTCCCATCTTAAAAAAAACTATTGACAGCTTCCCATTTCTTTGATTTATTTAACCAGAAGGCTCTCTTGACAAAGAGGGAGCATTTCCATACACTTTAAAAGATGGAAGCTAAAGAGTAAGAATAGGAAGAGAGATTATTCCAATTCTTTATTATGACTTTCAGTTACAAGATTGCAGCCTTGTCTGGAAGAAACCTGGCCTGTTTATTTACCTGGTGATTATGGACCATATTCAATACGTTGGCGTTAAGTTGCCCTATTTTAAAATTTTATGAACAAAACCTTCTGTGGTTCATTACAGAAGGACATAAAGGGGATTTTCCCACCCTTCTTTAAGGGAGATCACAGTAAATTTTAAAGATTCTACCCACAAAGAAATTATACTTTTGTCTTTTTTAATAACCAGAAGAAACCGGACAGCTTCAGATAGATAGGGAAATTCCATGCCAATCAAAATATATGACACTTTATTGGGAGCATTAACTAGTAGCTGACACAGGAGAGAATTCCAGTTTACACAAGTTCTGTGATGATATTTAGATATTATATTGAAAATGTAAAGTATATTTTAAAATATTAGATTGTGGTTTATTATGTCAAAAATTATAGTGAATGCATTTCTGTTCTCGGTATAATGTGAACATGTATGTATATATGTATATGCATATGTGTGACTATGTATGTGAGTGTGTGAAACTGTTTTATGCAATTTTGTTAAGTTGATCATAAAACATTTTTATGCATTAATTGCAGTTAGTTTCTTGTTTTTCAATAGGCCAGGCAGGTAATGATTCTTTGCAATCTTCAAAATGGCTAGATTTTCTTTTAACATTTTTTTACCCACCTCACCTATTTATAACAACTAAGAGAAGTAGAATGGATCTGACAAAGAGACATTCATTAATAGACAAGTTATGGGGATTAGAAATGTCTGTCTGAGCACAAAGCATGGATGGCATTTAGTATCCAAGTCTGCTCTCAGACAAAATTAGCAAGGGCTGCAGTGAAGTTAAAGCCTGCTGGTTGCAAAATTGGAAATTGGTTTCCTGGGGCTCTCTGTAAACTCTTCATTACGTTACTCAATCATGGTTCATTAGCAAGTTAACAGACAGAGGACCAGTGCACACTGGGATACGTGTGGAGTTAAGCCTTCCGTCTCCTTGAGCATCACTTAAAAACTTGAATGTCACAGCAGATTAGACACCACATCAGATAGCATTCTCATCCGGTGCTGAACACGGGCAGCAGCAGATCATAACCACTTAACCTCTAAATATCATCAGGTATTTCTGTTTTGTCATGTGTGCATTTCGTAGAGCAACAACAACAACAACAAAACTTTAATTCAAAGTGACTCTGATGGAACAAATAAAAAATCTTGAAAGGCATCTGAGGAAAAAAAAAACAACTTGGAGGAACTCAGTTAAGAAATTCAACTTAAGTAGATTTAATGGGTCCCATTAACTTGGAACTAATTCACTGGAGTAGAAAAATCCATAGGGACATTAGAGCATGTAAATGTGTTTCTGAAAATGGCTGGACAAACTGTAGCCTTGTTGCATGAAATAGTTTCATTCGACCTGAGCAAATAGCTTTGACTCTCAACCTAACACAATTCATGTTATGCAATACATGTTTCGGGAAAGTATGTTTATTACTTTATACTAAGTGAGAAGGAACAGAAAATGTGTGTGACTCTGGAAGATGCACTGGGGCTTCTGGTGAACTTCTATTTTGGTTTAATAGGTATTTTATCACTCAAAGGATATGTTACTAGTTTTTGTTTAGATTCTTCATTACTCAGATCCTATATTTTGAGAGGGTTTGCTATGTAGGGCATACAGCCTATTGAATATAAGGAGGATTGGGTGTGATAGGAGGAAAAAAAAACTCCTAAGGATGGTTGTACATGACCTTTAACAGTTCTCTTTAGTAATACTTAATCTTCAGCAACAAATATTGAAGCAACAATGTTCCTTTACTTAATCTTTGTTTTAATAGGACGGAAAACATGACAATGACTTTTCTTGGTTTTCTTTTGATATCAAAGGCTTTGCTTTTTCTTTCTACTTTATTTTCAGTTGGTTTTTTCCCTACGTATTTCATAATTTGCAGGTCAATCTTCCCTATAACATAGTCTTATTTGTTTTTATGTAAATTAGAAACTTTCATGGAATGGCTTACACACTGCCAGCTAAGAACACAGATGCATTGGAATGTATTCATTAGAATGAGGTGATCATTTAAAAATTTTAACCCCCTCCAGAAGTTTTATTTAATAGCAAGCAGTTAAACTATTAGTGTGTGTTTGTTTACATTCAGGGTACAGAATTTCGTTGCCATATAGTCCTTCTTGACATTAATAAAGGTCTCTAGTAAGTCCTGTTGCAAATTGCTCTAATGTAGGAATATCCTGCTGTGAAGTAAAATGACTTCTTTCTTTGACTGATTCTAGATTAAATCACAAGAGCAGAAGTAGCTCAGAAGATGCCCAAATTGGGACTCATAGGAGTCTGCAGCGGTCTATCATGGGCTAGATAGGACTGTGAGGCATCTCCTGGTTCATGTCTAGAAGGGTTCATGGGTGTGTTCTGCACTGATCTCAGACTGATACTGATATTAAGCAATCATTCAGATTAGGCTAGATAGAGGTTTGAACTGGCCCTGAGGCTTGCATCATAGGATGTCTGACTTATTTTGTTAGTCCTTGACTCTAAGAAAAATTTTACATCCTGTTCTCTACCCCTTTTTACTTATTGTTCTGTAATTGTTCTACTGTCTTCACATATTCCCTTTTTTTCCCATGAAGTAATTCAATAGCATTACAGCCTGGCTTTTTTTTTTTTCTGTTTTGTTTGCTTTAGACAGAATCTCACATACCCAAGCTAGACACAAATTTACTTTGCTGAGGATGACTTTGAACTTTCGATTTGCATACCTGCACCTCCCAAGAGCCAGGATTACCAGTGTGCTCCACTATACCCTGTAGATGCTGTGCTCAGGGATCAAAGTCATAGGCTCCTCTAAGCAAGCACTCTACCAATGGAGGCACATTACCAGCCCCAACAATCTGAGTTAAAAATAATCTCAAATAGTAAAACAAAACTATCATAAAAGCCCCACTTGCAAAAATAAGGTTGGCATCTTTTACATCTGACACAACTGTTTTAGAAAATAAATTCTTAGAAGTAAGGATTATGGAAGCTCTGATGCATCAACCCTCTGCTCAGATATAGCCCATAGACAGCTCAGTCTCCATGTGGGCTCCCTAGTAATTCTCCCTGGTGGGGTGACCTAGCCAGCCCACAGAGGAAGAGGATCCAGGCAGTCCTGATGGGACCTTTTAGGCTAGGGTCAGAGAGTATGGGAGGAGGACTTCCCTATCAGGGGACTAGGGAAGAAGGATAAAGAGGAAGAGGGAAGGAGGGTGGTGCTGGTAAGAGATGAGGGAGAGGGCTACAACTGGGTACAAAATGAATAAATTGTAAATAATAGTAGTAGTCTTAGTAATAATAATAATAATAAACAATTATATTATGTATTATATTATATTTGGATAATAAGCCTTATCCAAATGTCTTATGTTTACACATATAGCAAGCACATTGAGATAGAGCCTCTGCAAAGCAAAGGATACTATTGGGAAGCCCAAGACAGCCCTCCCACTGATGGCTTTTTCTTTTTAAATTATTGAAGAGTCTTCCTCCCCTAATTTAGGGTTGGTCAGTTTGAAAAAAGACAGAGTGGATGACTAGCCCATAACTATTATGTAAACAAGTCTGATTCACCCTTGAACTCTCACTGAGCTAGTCAAGCAGCAGAGGGATCTTGAGGCCTTTATTTTAAGCAGTCAGACTTTTCCCTCAAGTCTGGACCATGAGGAATAGGATATTTTGGAAGTTTACCATCTTTGTTATCTAGTCATGGCCCTGCCTCTCTGTCTACCTATCAGGCAATCAGATAGATCCTTACTTTGTTTGTTATTTTCATTATCATTTTCCTTCAAGATGCTTTTAGGTAGTAGCTGCTGTTTCCAAGCACCTCAAAAAATACTCTTCTTCTCTTATGCAGAGTGTAGAGTCTATGCTTGACAACTAGATGCCTGAGGGAACTAACAGTGTGGCTGTCATTGCTCCTCAGTCTCCTGACATAATACGTTTATTAGTGTTACAGTTCTTGCTTGTGTGGTGGTACCACAGCTTGATGGATTCCGACCGAATTTCTTTGTAACACCTAACTTAGAAATATTTTTGTCTTATTCCCTGAGAACAGCTTCCTAATGAGAAAATTAATCACCTTCCCAATCAAACCACATTTTCAATTAATAAGGCTGAAGAAATGGACACTAAGGGCACTGTATCGTGTATTTAAAACTGTGTGAGAAACAGAGCCAGTCAAAGCCAGTGAACAGGTATTAGGTAATAACGGCAATGATGATCTGTTTCAAGAGGAATTGATTCCACAGCCATATTGAAGACAGGATAGGAATCATTAGCTTAAAATGCAGTATACATTGAGAAATTCTTAATGCACAGCCTTCCTATAATTATAAAAGCAAAACATTATATATCTATATACAGTTTTTCTACAGTAGATGCTGAATAGCATGAGAAATGACCGATAAGCACTAGCCATTCTCTTTTTTTCAAAATGAGAAAAAGACTTTGTTATTATTTACAAAAATATTTTCAGCAGTATATACTAGTGTATTGTAAAAAGGGCAGAATTCAAACTGTGAGCTGGGTGCCATCCAAGGCAGTGATCATTAACACATACAAAGATGATAAACTTCTTTCTGTTGCTATTATGTCTAGACAGTGCCAAAGCCTTTTTTATGTTCAATTATTTATTCTTGTTTTTATTAAGAAACGTTAGCTTATTAAATAGAGAGAATGGGAGTAATGTCTATACTGCAGCATGATTTCTATATTTGCCTCATTATTTCATCATTAAAATGGCATTTTTAAGTAATTATTTTTATTAATTACAGTTTATTCACTTTGTATCCCCCCTGTACCTCCCTCCCTCCTCCCCTCCCAATCCCACCCTTCCTTATCCCCACCTGTGTCCCTCTCCCAGTCTACTGAAAAGGGAGGTCCTCCTCCCCTTCCCTCTGAGGCTAGTCTATCAGGTCTCATCAGGAGTGGCTGCACTGTCTTTTTCTGTGGCCTGGTAAGGCTGCTCCTGCTCAAGGTGAAGTGATGAAAGAACAGGCCAATCAGTTCATGTCAGAGACAGTCCCTGTCCCCATTACTATGGAGGCCACTTGGATACTGAACTGCCATAGGCTACCTCTGTGTAGGGGTTCCAGGCCATCTCCATGAGTGGTCCTTGGCTGGAGTATCAGTTTCAGAAAAGACCCCTGTACCCAAAATTTTAGGATCTGTCTCTGTCCTTGTGGAGCTCCTGTCTTCTCTAGGTCTTACTCTCTCCACTTCTTTCATAAGATTCCCTGCACTCTGCCCAAAGTTTGGCTATGAGTCTCAGCATCTGCCTTGATACCCTGCAGGGTAGAGCTTTTCAGAGGCCCTCTGTGGTAGGGTCCTGTTCTGTTCCCAGTTTTCTCCCTCCTCTGATGTCCATCCTCGTTGCCTTTCTGAATGGGGTTTGAGCATCTTAGCCAGAATCGTCCTTCCTTTTCAGGTGTACAGATTTTAGTTTGTTTATCCTATATTATATGTCTAGTATCCACTTATGAGTGAGTATATACCCTGTGTGTTTTTCTGCTTCTGGGATACCTCACTCAGGATGATCTTTTCCAGTTCCCACCATTTACCTGCAAATTTCATGATTTCCTTTTTTATTATCGCTGAGTAGTATTCCATTGTGTAGATGTACTACAATTTCTGTATCCTTTCCTCAAATAAAAGACATCTAGGTTGTTTCTAGGTACTGGCTGTTACAAATAAAGCTGCTACGAACATGGTTGAGCAGATGTCCTTGTTGTATACTTGAGCATCTTTTGGATATATGCTTAAGAGTGGTATAGCTGGATCTTGAGGAAGTGCTATTGCTAATTGTTGGAGAAAGCGCCAGATTGATTTCCAAAGTGGTTGTTCAAGTTTACATTCCCACCAGCAGTGGAGTAGGGTTCCTTTTACTCCACAACCTCTCCAGCATGTGTTGTCACTTGAATATTTGATCTTCACCATTCTGATGGGTGTAAGGTGAAATCTCAGTGTCGTTTTGATTTGCATTTCCCTGTTGACTAAGGACTTTGAGCATTTCTTTAAGTGTTTCTCGGCCATTCGATATTCCTCTGTTGAGAATTCTTTGTTTAGCTCTGTACTTCATTTTTTAAAATTATATTAACTGATTTGTTGCTGTTTAAATTCTTGAGTCCTTTATATGTTCTGGATATTAGCCCTCTGTCGGTTATAGGTGAAGATCCTTTCCCAATCTGTAGGCAGTCGTTTTGTTCTGACGACAGTGTCCTTTGCTTTACAGAAGCTTTTCAGTTTCACGAGGTCCCATTTATTGACTGTTGCTCTTAGAGCCTGTGCTGGTGGTGTTCTGTTCAGAAAGTTGTCTCCTGTGCCAATGAGTTCAAGGCTCTTCCTTACTTTTTCTTCTAACAGGTTTAGTGTGTCTGGTTTTATGTTGAGGCCTTTGATCCACTTGGACTTTAGTTTTGTGCAGGGTGATAAGTATGGATCTATTTGCGTTTTTTCTACATGTAGGCATCCAGTTACACCAGCATCATTTGTTAAAGATGCTATCTTTTTTTCCATTGTATGGTTTTGGCATCTTTGTCAAAGATCAGGTGTCCGTAAGTGTGTGTGTTATTTCAGGGTCTTCTATTTGATTCTATTGATCCACCAGTCAGTTTCTATGCCAGTATCATGCAGTTTTTATTACTTGTTGTAAGAGATAATTAATACTTAGTATTAATTATCTTTTAATAAAGCTTGCTGTTAATCCTAAGCAGCTGTATAAGCTAATTACCACACAGAGACTGGGTTTATTTAGTTAACCTAGAACAGAATGCTGGACAATAGTTACTCCCTCCCAAACCTCCAAGCCCTCACAGTTTCCTAACATTTAGATTTCCCACATTATACTTGCTTTTTGCGATATGTTAGGTCCAGTCAATCTCTTCACCTTGTTGCATGGTCTCTCCTCCAGCTTTGCCTTCTAGCTCTCCTCACCCTTTCTCCTCCTACTCATTTCCTGTCCTCTAGCTCCTCCCTCTTTGCTGTCCTCTGGCTCCTCCCAGCTCAACATTGTGTCTAGTTGTTTTATTTTGTCCTGTTTACACAGAGTTGAGACAGGATGCTTAGAATAAGCATTACAATACAATATCCAGATTGAAACCAGAGAGTGGGGGTGGGGGGGGAGAAATCAGCATTTGAATGAACAAGGATAAGGTGTATACATTTCAAAAGGACATTATGCCAACAATTATTGTTTCTCTATAGTACAGCTTGAGATCAGGAATGGAGATATCTCCTGAAGTTCTTTTATTGTAGAGGATTGTTTTAGCAATTCTGGGTTTCTTGTTATTCCATATGAAGTTGAGAATTTTTCTTTAAAATACTCAACAAAATACTTGCAAACTGAATACAAGGACACATCAAATATATCATCCACTGTGACCAAGTAAGCTTCATCCCAGGCATGCAGGGATGGCTCCATATATGGAAATCGATCGATCAATGTGATCCACCATATAAACAAACTGAAGGAGAAAAACCACATGATCATCTCCTTACCTGCTGAAAAGTATTTGATAAAATCCAACATTCATTCATGTTTAAAGTATTGGAGAGATCAGGGATACAAGACTCATACCTAAACATAGTTAAGGCAATATACAGCAAGCCTATAGCCAATATCAAACTAAATGGAGAGAAACTTAAATCAATCCCCCTGAAATCAAGGGCAAGGCAAGGCTGCCCACTCTCCATATTTCTTCAGCATAGTTCTTGAAGTCATAGCTAGAGCAATAAGACAAGGAGATCAAGAGGGTTACAAATCAGAAAGGAAGAAGTCAATGTATCGCTATTTGCAGATGATATGATAGTACACCTGAGTGATCCCAAAAATTCTACCAGGGAACTCCTACAGCTGATAAACACCTTCAGCAAAGTGGCTGCATACAAAATTAAATAAAGTCAGTAGCCCTCCTGTATACAAAAGACAAAAGGGCTGAGAAATAAATTAGGGAAACATCCTTCACAATGCCTCAAAAGACATAAAGTACCTTGGTGTGACCCTAACCAAGCAAGTCAAAGACTTGTATGAAAAAAATTTCCAGTCTCTGAAGAAAGAATTAGAAGAAGATATCAGAAGACAGAAAGATCTCCCAGGCTCATGGCTTGGCAGGATTAACATAGTAAAAGTGGCCATTTTACCAAAAAAAAAACAAAAACAAAACCCAAAAACAAAACAAAAACAAAAAAAAAACCAATCTACAGATTCAATGTAATTCTCATAAAATTACCAACACAATTCTTTACAGACCTTGGTTCTCTTAATAATCTTTGCTTCTTCCAACTTATTACTTACACTTCATTAGCTTTGGGAAATAAATTAAAAGGCAAAATTTTTCTAAGTTCTACCACAGTCTTAAAAAAAAATGATTCTGTTTTCTCCTTCTTCCAATATCTGTTCTATTTGCCTTTCTTTCTTTCTTTTTTTTTTTCTATTTGCCTTTCTAAGTGAGCATTGATCATCTTACCCAGGGTCCTCCTTCTAGTTCAGCTTCTTTAGATGTACAGACCTTTTGCAGGTTTATCTTATACTGTATGTCTAGTATCCACTTATAAGTGAGTATATATCCTGTGTGTCTTTCTGTTTCTGGGATACCTCACTCAGGATAATCTTTTCTATTTCCCACCGGTTGCCTGCAAATTTCATAATTTTCTTGTTTTTAATTCCTGAGTAGTATTCCATTGTGTATCTATTCCTCTGTTGAGGGACATCTGGGTTGTTTCCAGGTTCTGGCTACTACAAATAAAGCTGCTGTGAACATGGTTGAACAAATGTCCTTATTGTGTACTTGAGCATGTTTTTGATATATGCCCAGGAGTGGTATAGCTGGATCTTGAGGAAGCGCTATTCCTAATTGTTGGAGAAAGCGCCAGATTGATTACCAAAGTGGTTGTACAAGTTTACATTCCCACCAGCAATGGAGGAGGGTTCCCCTTTCTCCACATCGTCTCCAGCATGTATTATCACTTGAGTTTTAAAATTTGATCCCCTTCTAAAGTTAACCATATTGTTGAAAGTACAAACTTGCTTAGAGAACATTAGTCTTAAGTTGAAAATAACACTGATGGCCAATTAGTAACTTAGCAGCTGCAGCTACCAAATAAGTTCTGGGGAAAGATGAACATACATTCTGTTGAAAATGCTTTCTTCCCAAGCTAGTGCTACACACCACTAACCCCAACATTTGGGAGGCAAAGACAGAGGCAGATAGATCTCTGAGTTTAAGGCTAACCTAGTCTACATGATGACTTCCAAACCATCCTGAATACATAGTAAGAACTCCCCACCCCTCATCTAATGACAATAACAACAGAGCAGTCACTTGGACAAGTATTTTTAGATATAAATTCTTTAACAGGGGAATATACTCATTTGAGATTTTGCTTGCCTATGTTTTAAAAGCTCTGCTTGAACGTAAACAGAAACGTTTTGTACAAAAGCACTAAAACTCTTTTTACCTCTATTTGAAAAGACATTATCACAGGATCATGCTGAAATTACATTGAAAGAAAATGAGTATGCTGCACGTGTCCATCTCTTTAAAGATATGTTAGAAGGCAGATTTTCTATACAACTACATCTTCTGTCTATGTTTTAAAAGTGTGAATAGAGAGAAAAGCAGGGATTACTCAGAGGAAAACAACTGAAAAACAACTTGTCCTACGCTGAACAGAGGTAGCAGAAACAGCTGCACAAGAGCTTCATCCCTGTGACAGGCCCCAGATTCTACAGAAACGGCTGGCACTGCCTGATGAAATTGCCAAGTAGCCAGATGCTGCAGCTGAGAACATTCTACTGTGCTTCAGATCTAATTGATGTAGTTATTTGCTACACTTTTAACTCTTTGATATCCATTTCCACTTACTGCAAGGAACTGGTAACTACTATATAAAGACTGTTTTAAAGGATAATGCAGAGAAATGAGTGGAGAGGAAATCCCTGTATTAGAAAAAAAGAGATTTAAAAATATTGATCAAATAAAGTAAATGTGGAAAGTGATGGAAAATTAAACAAGGTCTTTAAATAATCTGCAGAGTAGAGGACATTTGACAGCATCAGATGCCTTAAAAATTACCACTGCGTTTCTTGGAAGTGAGATATCTCCATGGAATGTTGAGATATGTTGTGATAGAACCCACATCTAATATGACATTCATGGTGTTTTGTATACACTTTATAAATAGCCTGAAGGTAACTTTATGTAATATTTTCAGTTCAATGAGTTTTGACTTTGACTTGTCATAAGATCTGATATGAAATTTTCCTTTGGTGGTATCTTATAGCGCTCTGAAAGTTTTGGGTTTGGGAACATTTTGGATGTTGCATTTTCAGTAATGTTTGGGCTATATTATTTTTACTGTATCAAATAAAGGGAAAACAGAGACAATATCTGAAATAAGAAAGGTGGTGATTCTTATCAGGATAGCATTTAAAATAATCTGTAATTCTTCATCAAATATTAGAATGCATATAACTGTGTTTATGACTGCATATATCTCAAAAGGCCTATGGTATAAAATAGTATAGTCTATAAGTACAATATGCAATGTATAATAAGACTTTAGTTTGCTTGCAATGTGTAAGACATTTGTGAAGTACTAGGCCGGTTAATCTAGTTTATACACATGGCTTAATTTATGTGTTCAAAAGACAACACCCTTAATTTCCCCCAAGACTTCTGAACCTCACTTTCTGGAATTTGTGACTGTTCTAAAAGGCACTTGGCAGGTGTGAATGTGGTGATGGAACTGAAGGTCAGGAGTTCATCCTGTATTATTTAGCTATGCATAGCCTAACCATACTAGTCCATAAAGACAGTATTTTTGATCAGTGAAAGAGTTGAGAAGAAAGAATTCTAAGCATGAGAGCGGTTCAACTTCTCAGGGTTGGCTTTGAAATTAGAAGAGGAGGCCACAAGTAAAGAGGCATGAGTGACCTATAGAGGCTTGGAATAACCCTCAGCTGACAACCAGCAAGAAAACCTGTTGGTCATCATCCTTATAATTCTATGAAGCCAAGTTTTCGGGTTTTTTTAAATTTTATTTTTAGATTAAAGTAGGGGCTAGAGTCATGGCTCAGCATTTAAGAGCACCAACTCCTTTTCCAGAGGACTTGGGCTCAATTTCCAACGCACACACAGTGTTTCCTAGCCATCTGTGGTTCCAGTTTCAGGGGTCTTTGATGCCTTCTTTTGGTTCCCACTGGCATGGAGCACACATGTGGCACATAGATATATGTGTAAGTCACAGGTATAATTTAAAAATAATAATAAATGCATAAAAATTAAAATAATAATATTCCAGGAAAACTAAGGTTCCTGTTGAGGGTTCTTAGCCCCCTTAATGAAAGAATTTAGACATGAACTCAAAAGGAAACTCAAGGATAGTTTTATTCAAGTATAAGAAAAACATGCAGATTATGTGACAATCCTAGTAGCCAGTAGAGAAGAGAAAGTCAGCCTCTTAAGTCAGGCAGAAAAAAAAGAGAGAGAGAGCTCATATCAACAATAATTATGGAAGAGGTCATGAATTAAGGAGGGAGTAGGGACCATAGAAGGTCTTGGAGTGGGGAGAGGGAAGGGTGGAATGATGCAAATATAGTTCTCATTATGTCATTCTTAAAAAGCCAAAAATGTTAAACAGTTGCTTCAGCAATAGCAACCTAAGAGGAGAGTAGCAGCAGCAGGTGGAGGAGGAGGAGGAGGAGGAGGAAGAGGAAGAGAAGGAGGCAGAGGAGAAGAAGGAGAAAGAGGAGGAAGAGGAAGAGGAGGAGCTCCCAAAAATGGAAATGGGTCCGTGAGCAAAGCCAGCCTTGGGACATATCATCTTTTTACATTCCTCCTTCTTCTGTTTGTGTTCCCAGTCCTCCTCCACACTGACCCTAAAACCCAGCATTTTAACATTTGTCTCCTCTCTCTCTCAAATAAGCATTCTTTTCATCATCCATTTATTTGTTGAAGGCATTTATGCTGTTTTCATTTCTTGGCTATTGTGGATAGGGTATTTATAAACATTGCTGAGCAATTATCTGTGGAGTAGGATCTTGAGCTCGTTGAGCATGTGACAAAGAGTGTTATAGCTGGATCATATAGATTTCAGAGGATTCACCGTGCTGATTTCCAGAAAGGGCTGCATCGTCATTCCCACCAAAAGTGAATGAGGGTTCCTAGTTCTCCACTACCTTGTCAGCATTTGTTTCCAGTCGTTTTAATGGAGTTTTCTTCTGTAAATTCAGAGGCCTACATTTTCAGGATACATCCAACATAAACATCTCTTAACTCTTTCAACTGTAGCAGGTACTTAAAAGAAATTGTTGTTGAGAATCATTCCAGCAGATATGAGTATTTGTAATTCTTATATAGATAGTACTTGCTTTTTCTTCAATACTGCTTAACCGTATAGAATCCAGTGAGAAAATGAAAGAAAAGGGGGAAAATTGCTTTAGGAAAAGTTAAAACAACAACAACAAAACCAGACGCATGATCAAGTTCAGCATTTTCTTTGACCATGACACAATTTGTTTGCTCTACTCTTTTTTTTAAAAAAGAGAGAGAACTTTATAATTTTTCCTTTTAGTTTAGAAACTTATTTAAATTAATTGTTTGTAATGCAGAAGCTTATTAAATTAATTGTGATTCCTAATTAGTTAACTAATAGGCAATAGGCTTATCTTAGCAACTGACATTTATACCCTAGTTAAGCTTTAGTTGAATAAGGATGCTATTTTACATACCTAAGTAACACAACTTGTTTTAAGAAAAATGTTTGAACTTCAAAATTATCAGTACTTAAAATTATTCTATCATACTTCTCATGAGTTACCTTTAATATTAAGTATTTCAACTAGAATTTTCAGAAAATTAATAGACTTTTCAGCAAATTTCTCCCAGATGATGACTGATTTTTCCCCTACTTTAAAGTTATTTTGGTTGTAACATATTTTATTCACACTACAGTTTATCTATTTTCACATGTAATTACACAGATTTTACGTTTATTACTCCATTCTTGTTCTGCTTGCTTCTAGCTTCTAAATTCCTTGTTGTTACTCTTCTGATGCTCTTCCTCATTCAATATTCCCAAGATGCCTGAGGTAAAGAGTAGGAATATTATATTTAGTAGGAAGAATTCTTGGTAGATACACATGCCAGTTTCTTCCTTAAAACTTAAATACTCATTTGAATTTGTAGGAAAGTAATTTTTTAAAACAATTTTATGGAAGCTGCTGTATTTTAAATTTTTATTTCTTGGTGTTTGTATTGCAGTCTCTGGAGATATTGTATCTCAGTGTTTTGGCATGAGGTAAGCTACAGTGCAGATGTGAACACTCCAGATGGCCGTGATCCTATGTCCTATGAATTTGTAGCAGGCCTACAGTTGGAAAATGAAGGGCATGCTTTTTTCCATATTTTTTTGTAATAAAAGTGTTTTCTTCCTTCCTTTTATGGTGTTCCCTTATCTTTATGGAAGCTTTCTCTACAGCAGTTCTCTACAGGTTATTTTTAATAACCCTCTAAGCTACTTCACACCTTAAGAAAACATTTTTACAGCCAGTTTACATATATACTTTCTGAGAGAAGATGGTTGCAAACTGTGGCTTAAAGGGACATATAAATTTAAAGTGGATATCTTGTGCATGCATATTACCTTGACTTGTAAAATTTCTGGATTGGAGTATAGTATTAATATTTTAGGACATATCTCTACAAGTATTCTTCAGAAATATGTAGCTGTCGAACACCCAGTAGAATGTAAAAAAAAAAAGGCATTTCTAAAGTTCCTTGTGTTGTTTCATGTTTATAGTTCTGTGCATGATCCAGTTCTGTTTTCGTTAGCTACAGAATATTTATTTGCTTAATCGATTTGAACTGAAAATATTACTAAATTAGAAGAAGAGATACCTTAAAAATGACATGGATATTATTTTCTAACAGGTTATAAAATTACAATAAAAAATTCCTTGGGATCAAAATTTAGAATTCCACATTGTATGGACAGAGGAAATACAGACAAAATAAAATGATACTTATAAAATACTAACAGGTAATTTGTAAATAAAATAAGATCTTAAAAATAAACTAAGATCTTGGCACTATTTTGCTTAAAAATTGCTTTGATTCTGCTATTCCACTTTTCTGTTTTTCACAATTATCAATTCCTTTACTTTGCTCTTACATGTGCTTTGGGAATTTCTCTAAAAATTAATACTCTAATATCAGTCAGTGCACCAGTATTCCTCCAAATGTGCAACACACAAAAAACACTACTCTGTCTTCCAGAGTAGTCTGTTTTCTAAAGTATATATCTAGTACAAATGACAAAATTTGTTGAACACTGATAGTATGCAGAAGTAATGAGCGCTAGCAATGGCCTGTTTGTTTCCTTACATATTGATATGTTGCTCCTCAAATGCTGAGCTAGCTTGTTCAAATTTATGGACCAACTGAAAGAACAAGTCCCTATGTAAAATGAGGCTTCTGCTAAGAAAGACCTGGAACAAATGCACTGGAACAAAATGGCTACAGGATCTTACAAAATAAGGTAGGTCTATGTGCTGAGGGAAATAGCAACTAAAACATGTAAGTGATTCTGACAGGATTTGCATAATTATGACTGTAAATGTTGTCAAACTCCTGTCCTAATGTGCTTGCTCAGACCTATCCACCTGGCCTGATCTTAACCTTGACTAGAGAAGCTTCTCTTTGCAGTATGCGGTAGTCCATGCGAGGACTGATTACCATGCTGACAAGTGACTGTGAGTACTAAGCCCTAAGTAGGATATCTACATCAGCTTTTCAGACTTTTCATCCCCCAGTCACCACCAGGCTCAAGGAACATAACTAAACATACGCAAAAGAATAGGAGAGCCATTTCACAGCTGTCACCAGTTTGTGACACAAGTATTGCACTCATGACTTCACAGAATATGTTTCTACCAGCATCCCTGAGTTTGTTCCCCAGCATCCATGCCTGGTAGCCCACAGTCACCTACTATTCCAATTTGCAACCAGTTGTAATTCTAACTCCAGAGGATCTCACTCCTCTGCCCTCTGTGGGCATCCACACTCATATGCATGCTGCCCCTCTCCTCAACACACACACACACGATTCAAGATAATCTAAAACCAACTTTAAACTGCCATAAGGAGCCAAATCTTCTTAGTGATGGCATTTACATGATTTTAGAAACTGTTCATAAGGAAACATGCATATACTGATAGATGCCTATATTCACAGCACTAGAAAAGCTCGGACAAGGGGGAAAAGGCTTTGAAACCATCATGGACTACCTAGGAAGGCCCCACCAAATGAAAAAAAATCACATTGTTGACTATGACAAACCCTCCAAGCCAGTTTTGCATGCTCCCAATTTATTTTGAAATGTGATGTGCTGAATTCTGTCTTTGGAATCCATAATTTGAATAAAACTACAGGATAAGTTTATGTGTCATGTTCAGATAAGGTTATGTCTCAGGATATTCATGATTTCTCGACTTTGTGCTGTCTGGTGTTGGGTCAACATCAGTCTCCTCTTGATGGACTGTCTGTGTTGCAGGTGGCTTTATTACTATGCCTGTGAGAACACGAAGGGAAATTATCAGGAGGGAGAGAGAGAGAGAGAGAGAGAGAGAGAGAGAGAGAGAGAGAGAGAGAGACAGAGACAGAGACAGAGACACAGAGAGAGAGAGACAGACAGAGAGAGAGACAGAGAGACAGAGAGAGAGAGAGAGAAGGAAGGGGGATTTTATTATTTTAAAATTTTATTGTTCTAATGTAACATTTTCAAAGGAGATTAAAGTAAAAAACCTTTTTTGGTGTGTGTGTGTGTGCATGCATCTCTCTGTGTATATATACATGTGTGTGTATGTGTGTTTGTATGTGTCTCTGTGTGTGCCTGTCTGTGTATGTGTGTCTTGTGTGTATGTGTCTGTGTGTTTGTGTATGTCTGTACGTGCGTTTAAGTGTATGTGTGTGTATGCATGTGTGTGCATGTGTGTCTGTGCATGTTTGTGTGTGCATCATGTGATGCATCATGTGAGACTGGCCCTGGAGCATCACATATGCTTGGCAAGTGCTTTACCTCTGAGTTATACAGCCAAGCTGTTTTTGTTGCTGTTAGGCCAGTAAAGCCTAAAGAAGTACGGTGTTTACTTAAGAATCAGTTCATTGGGCATTACTATGCTTTAAAAGTTAGTCAGCCAGTTATTGTTCATATGTACTTTATGTGCTCCAGCACACACAGAGGCTGGATGTTAACTCAGTAAACTGTCATAAATTTTATCCGCAAAGGTCTACAATGTTTTCACAAAAATAAAGTTGAAAGTGTTAGCAATTTTATATGCAAGTTCTTTACAATAAATTTATTTTTCATTTGACAGGAAATATTAACAATTAAGTCATAAAATTGTGCTTACAATGTTTATCAGTGTAGATATACTTTTGGTGATATTACATTTCTTCTGTGTCATATTTTATCTTATATATCTAGCCAAAGTCAGATTATTTCAGAAGAAGCAAATTAATGGCAGCATTATACATCTCTTAGAGGTAATATTGTTTTTTTATGCTCCCTTCCTTGAAAAAGAATGTCTTTTACATGTGAATTTGCTTCACTGATATTTATCACAGAATAGAACTAGGTAATTATAATTTTAATTGTAGCATCAGTAAATTACTTTAAAAAATCAGATTTTGCAAACATTAATTTTTAAATATTTATTTACTTTCTTAACTCGGCCATTTCCTTTTTATTTTATTGAAAATGAATTGTTTTCATACAATATATTCTAACTATGGCTTCTCTTCTTGAACTCTTTGAGTTCCTCCTCCCCTCCTATCAGGATCCATAATCTTTTTAAAATGTAATTTATTTATTTTTATATTAATCACAGGTTAGGTACTTTGTATCCCAGTTGTAGCCCCCTCCCTCATTCCCTCCAACTCTCCCCATCCCTCCCTCATCTTCTCCCTACCCTCCTTCAAGTCCACTGATGGGGGAGGACTTCCTCCCCTTCCATCTGACCCTAGTTTATCTTGTCTCTTCAGGGCTGGCTGCAATGTCCTCTTCTGGGATCTAGCTAGTCTGTTCCTCCTGGGTGTGTGTGTGGGAGGGTCAAAGAGCCAGCCATTGAGTTCATGACAGAAATAGTCCCTGTTCCCCTTACTAGGGTCTCCAGTTGGATACTGAGCTATTATGGGCCACATCTGAGCAGGGGTTCTAGGTTATATTCATACATGGTCCTTGGTTGGAGAAACAGTCTCGTAAAAGACTCCTGTGCTCTGATCTATTTGGTCTTTGTGGAGCTCTTGTTCTCCCCAAGTCTTATTAATTCCCCCTATTTTCATATTATTCCCTGCTCTCTGCCGAAGGCTTGGTTGTGTGTCTTAACATCTGCTTTGATACATTGCTATATAGAGTCTTTCAGAGACCCTCTTTGGTAGGCTCCTGTCCTCTTGCTTGTTTTCTCCTACATTCAATGTCCATCCCATTTGTCCATCTCAGCAAGCATTGGTCATCCCAACCTGGGTCCTCCTTCTTGTTTATCTTCGGTAGGTGTATAGATTTCAGCATGACCTTCTTATCCTATAGGTCTATATAAGTGAGTATATACCATATGTTTCTTTCTGCTTTTGGGATACCTCACTCAGGATGCAGGATCCATAATCTTTATGTCTCTCCTTAGTAAAGAAACAGATTGAGTGAGGTATCCCAGAAACAGAAAGACACACACAGTATATACTTATAAGTGGATATTAAACATATAATGTATGTTTGACACATATGTTAAACATACTAAAATCTGTACACCTAAAGAAGCTAAGCAAGAAAGAGGACCCTGGGTAAGATGATCAATCCTCACTCAGAAAGACAAACGGATGGACGTTGGAAGAAGGAGAAAACAAGAAACAGGACAAGAGCCTACCACAGAAGACCTCTGAAAAACTCTACCTAGCAGTGTATCAAAGCAGATGCTGAGACTCATAACCAATCTTTGGACAGAGTGCAGAGAATCTTATGAAAGAAGGGGGGGGTGAATAGAAAGACCTGGAGGGGACAGAAGCTCCACAAAGAGAGCAACAGAACCAAAAAATCTGGGCACAGGGGTCTTTTCTGAAACTGATATTCCAACCAACGACCATTCATGGATATAACCTAGAACCTCTGCTCAAATGTAGCCCATGGCAGCTCAGTATCCTAGTGGGTTCCCTAAAGAAGGGAACAGGGATTGTCTCTGACATGAACTCAGTGACATGATCACCTCCTCCTGAGGGGGAAAAGCAGGGTTACCAGGCCACAGAGGAAGACAATGCAGCCAGTCCTGATGAGACCTGATAGGCTAGGGTCAGATGGAAGGGAAGGAGGACTTCCCCTATCTTGGAGTGGGGCATGGGAGGAGATGAGGGAGGGATAAATGGTTTGGAAGGGAATGAGGGAGGAGTTTACAGCTGGGATTCAAAGTGAATAAACTGTAATTAATTTTAAAAAGAAACAGACACCTATGGAATAATAGTAAGATGAAGCAAACCCATATAAATCCAAAAAGGATGAAACAAACAGAAAATGACATTGGGCATGTTCAGAGTGGCCTGGCTATAGACTGTCTGAAGCCAGGTTGATGTCCGTGGTCTGTGCTACCATTAGGCACCATGTTGGAGCCTGTGACCTGTGCTGCAGGCTAGGGCTGTTTTGATGTCTGTGATCTGAGCTGCAGTCAGAGACCATGTTGAGTTCTGAGGTCCATGCTGCTGAAGGAGGCATGCAGAATTCATGGTGATGTCAATGGTCTGTTCTGTCTCCTGAAGCCATGTGGAGGTCCATGATCCATGTCCCCACTGAGTACAAATGGCAAGGAAGCCAATTCTGCAGTTGTATCCCCTGCCACTGGAAGTTTGACCTTGCTCCAGTAAGTAAAATGGGTAACAAAAATTGGACTTGTTTCTTCTTCTTCTTCTTCTTCTTCTTCTTCTTCTTCTTCTTCTTCTTCTTTCTTCTTCTTCTTCTTCTTCTTCTTCTTCTTCTTCTTCTTCTTCTTCTTCTTCTTCTTCTTCTTCCTCCCACGGAGAGGTCACAAGGTTAGGGGTAGACCTGGGAGGATTAGAAAGTGAGTGTGATTGGGATGCATTATGTATAATTTCTAAATAATCAATAAAATGTTATTATTATTACCCCCAATGCAATATAATGAAAACACAACAACACTCCAAAGGTGCCACTGAGGTCATTTTGTGTTGGCTTTCTACTCCTGGGAATGCCGAATGGGAAATGGCAAAAACTATTTTTTTTTATCTTCTTATAGCTGTAATACAACAAAACAGAGCAGTAAACACTTCTGCTCTGTTTTCTTCTCTTGTGAAACCCTGTTTCCTGAAGTCTTTTTTTTTCTTTTTATCTCTGCAAGTTCAAACATGTCTCCTAAAAGTTTCTTCTTTTCTATTTCTGCGAACACTCACTTTGTGCGTCTCTTTCAACACTTATCATTTTATATCACATATTGAGGAAGAAGGGAAAAGACCATGCTCCAAAATTATAATTGACTTAATCTATCAGTTTTTCCTAAGTGGAACTTCCTACGAGACTCATGAAAGTTCCTTGCAGACTATAAAGCAAGTCTAGGCTGTGAAGGAAAGTGTTAGCAGAAGAGAGTCAGTGGTTATGTAACAAGTCATGACTTTGGGAGGAGAGTGACTGAAAGACATACATAAAACATCAAATCTGTTTTCATATGGGAAATGGGAAAAAGAAAACCTGTCTGTCTGGCTCTATACAGTAACTATGGATCATTAAAATATTCCTTACAATTGTAAAAATATATATGTACTCATGCATACCTGCATATCTTGCTCAATAATAATACAACTTGTTCTAAAAATTCGTGACATATTGAAGTCTGAATCTTTACTAATCTAGTGTAAAGTGTCTCTAATTCCAGAGTTATCTTTACAGGCTTTGGCAAGAAGACACTGGCTGCTCGGGTTTAAACCAGCAGTACAGAGAAGGGCCATGGTACAGACAGGCATGGTCTTGGCTATTGATAACAACTGTGTCAGCACCCAATTCAACTTGCTCAATTTGTTTTAATCTTTTGCTCTTAAGATCCTGGAAATTGGAGCCCAAGAGTCACCAAGCTCATTCACACCATCAGCTCTGGTGGCAGTTCCTCACCCAGCATGAAGCCTGAAGGTTGGGGAAGATTGGTGAGAATTACCACCTTGCCTTTTCTTTGTTGATTTTAGTTTAGGGGAGTGTTGTCTTCTGAGAGCATGATGTGCTAAGTCTTCACTAAGATTAGCTCAACAGACTGGAAACATTATAAAAGAGAGGACCAAAAGGAATGTAGAGCCACAGGATAGGAAAAGAGCTGCTAAAATGATGTCATCTGAATGGGACACAGCCTTAGGTTTGGGAACACAAAGTCTTTGGATATCTACTCAACATTACACAAAATTGGACCTTTCTACTAAAAAAGATTAGCTTTATCCCCTGTGGAGTGTTTATAGAGGATTACAGTAAACACTACTCCTTTCAATAAAATTTTAAACCCACAGAACCACCTGTACAACAGGAGAAAAGGAAGACTGGCAGGTAGCAAAGAGTCTGGAAATAGATCAGAAGAAAAACAGCTGAGTAATTTACTGTTCAAATTGAAAGTGAGAGAATTTAATGGCCATCATAATTCTTAATAAGACAGCTGTATGTTTCTGCTTTGATAAAGAAGTAGGCCCAGAGTTAACAAATAACCAATGCAAAGAGGCAGGCTTTAGCCTTTAGAAAGGGACAATTCAATAACTCATCAACCAACCAATACAAACTCTTACCATAAGATAAAATAATTGCTTTCTTATAAGGTAATGAGTTTTGGGTCATTGGAGATAGTCAAGCAGAAACTGAATGGCTACTTTTAAGAAGCAAAGCAGAAAAGATTGCAGCATCTGATATTAGCTGGATTAAATGATCTGCAAGGTTTTCCTGAAATCTAACATTTTATGTTTCTAAGAATGTGCCAGAATTTATGCCTGAGATATAAGGTTTGTAAAGCCATGTTATGTTAAAGCAGTTTCTTATGACCCATTTAACAAAAAAAAATGAGGAAATGAACTATTTCTTGAAAAGAAGATGAATAGAACTAGGCTTTGCAATTTTCTGTTCATAGAGACCTTTAAAATTCTTGGTCTCATAGAATCTAGAAAAATACATAATGCACTAATTTCGGAGTGATTTCCTTTTGCTGCTTCTTTTGAAGGAAGCCACCTTCAGCTCTCACCTTGTAAGAAGAAGCTACCTCAGAGGCTGCTCACCTTTTTTAATCCTTTACTTGGAAAGCAGGGTTTCTCAATGTGCAGTCTAGGTACTGCTTAATTCAAACTTACCTATGCTGCAGATTAAAAGTTTTATGCCTGGTCCCACTCAGGGACAAAATTCTGATACGAAAATCAGAATTTTGGTTTTGGTCTGAATCGTAATATTAAACATCTTCTCATGTTCCATATTCATATTAGGTTGAAGAATGCTTGTTATACACTTACATGATTGTAGGGTTCTGCATGCAAACAGTTTAGTTTCATGTTATCAATTTTATAAAAACTCTCTACTTGTATGATATTAGGAATTCAATCTTTGCAAATATCAACAGAATCCCTACAGTCTTTCTCAGTCTTGTTTTTATTGATGAAATTAAAAATAAAAAATTACAATATGTTTATATTTTTATATGCACGTTCAGTTACTAATGGGAAAATCATGTCAAAAGATTTCAAAACAAAGTGGTAAAATGTTTTCTCTTTCACTTTTCTCATAAAACAACTGATAACAAATTAATTTATTATTTTCAAGAAGATGCTACTGAATTTAAACATATGCCAAATTCCTGTGCTGTCAGTAACTACACAGTTTTAAAAATGCATGTCATTACTTTATAGAGCAATGTGGTTTGGGGGGCATTAAAATTTTAGTAATAGCAATAATGCTCAACTACTGTAAGAAAAGGAAGAATGGGATTCAGACACGTTTATCTGGGGCTCAGATGATGTCATCAGAAGATAGTTTTAGATCACCATTTAGTTCTCTTTTTTCTCTCCTGGATTCATATTATTCTGTATGTACTCCTTATATGGTAGCAGAAAGAAATGGCAATTACCAGATTTAGACTTTCGTTATTTGAATGTGTCTAAAGAGAAAAAAAAAAAAAGAGTCTCCTTTTATTACTCCAGAAAGACTACAAAACACTGGGACATAGAGAAACACTCTATACTCACTTCCTCCTAGGCTCACTCTAATGATAGGATTGTTAGTTTGTTGTTTGTTTGTTTTTTAATAATGGCTGTAAAAAGTGATGAAGGCTATGGTAGAGGGAGAAATAAATTCTGGGGTCACTGGGAAGAGAGGGTAGATAAGTGGGACTTAGAAACACCAGAAGTGGCCAGTACGCTGGCCCTGGAAAATAAGGTAGATGAATGAGACACAGCCTCATCAGGAAGTATGAATATTCTTACTTGGTAGCCAGTATATACATGAGTATTAAAACAGGCTTAACAGGTAAAGAACTTGGGAAGAAATCCTGACTCAAGGTAAAATTTGAGCTGTTTGTCCATTTTGGCTGGAAGCCAGAACATCTTTCCCTGGATGGCTCAATTTCTATTAAACTGAACTGTGTTTTCACTTGTACAAACAGCCCTATAGTGGAAATAAAGATTTTTTTTTAAAGATCGAGCTGTTAAGATAAAATGTTAGGAAGCTCTTAAAAGCAATTGCTGTGATGGTTAGCCCCTTTCCTTCCTTTTTACTGAGAGAAAATTGTGGCAGCCACTTGAGAAGGACATTCAGTATGATGTAGAAGTTAAAAGCAAGATGCCTTTCTGCAAATTTAAATTATTTTTAAAGATGGCGGTGCATTTGATCTGTGTATCACCGGTGACGGCTTGGGCGTGGAATATTCCAAATGCTACAGTTGGTTAAAATATAGCACTAAAAGCGGTTTAAATACTCAAGAGCCAGGAGGAGTGCAGGGAGCGAGGGGAGAGACTAATAAAGTAGAAAACACTGACGAAGCAAATGACTACCAAATGAGGCTTCACGATGCATCAGAGCAAAGTTGCAGGCAATAAAAATAAGATTTTTGAAAATTTGAAACCCCATACATATATCATTATACTTCATTTCTGAAATTATTCTTTAATTCAGGCTACTCTATCAAATCAGTTTTAGAGACGAAAGGGTAATATACAGAAAGACTGAGTAACAAGGTAAGCAGGAACTAGTGTAAATCCTGGGATCCAACTCGTGAAGCATGCCATTGGAGGCTGAAGTTGGATGGGATGAGCTATTGTTTTTGAGCATCTGCTCAGATGCTATGAGCTCAGATTTATAGTTGATAGAAGTGGAAATCAGTATCTTATCGGTAAATAGAATTTGGGGCTGAAGTCATTAAAATTTATGTGAAACTAAAATTTACCTTAAATTTAGTTATTGGTTATTTCTAGCTCAGGTGATCATGCAGAGTTGTGACTCAAATGCAGTCTGAGAATTCCAGAAGACCTATGTTGACTCTGTGCTTTTCAGTCCAGATTTGACCATATGGAGTATTGAACAATTTTTGTGAGCATCCCATCATCTTTCATATGAATAACGAAGTGTAAAATAATACTTATTAATAGTGAACCAGGAAGAATAAGACTCTAAGTGAAGAATAGTAACTGAAGTACCTAAATATGCTAATTACAAGATAGTTAAAATAACATATAAATATGTGCTATAAAGAACTATGTGTATTAAAGGTTAGGGTTTCAATAATTTATAAATTTTTCAGTAAAATATCTTATATGCTGGTTTTCAATTTCTCTGAATTTTACTTTTAAAATATAGTTTAGAATTTTGATACTGATTAAATATGCACTAATGTAAAGCTGCCAGCCTTTATTAGTGTTGAAGATTGTAGTACAGGCTTAGGTGTGGTAGACTGAACAAAACTAAATGCAAATGATATCTACTACTATGTTTCAGAATTCCTGATAAGAAGATCAGATTTTTCATACAAGTAAACAGTGGGGGGAAGGAGTCTGTGGAGTAGGATAGGTTTAATCAAACTTAATAGGAGATATAGACTAGATGAAGGTGTTAAAACCAACATGAAAAACAGTGGCTTAGAAATGCTCTTGGGCGTGCAAGGCAAACAGTAGCTTTCTGTTTCAAATCCTGGGTGTCATAGGTGTCTTGGTGACTTTATTTAGGGTAGATGGGAGCAATTGCCTTAAAATGAAGGAGGTGCCTTTTGTGACTCATAGGATCCCAGCTCAGTACACTCCATGGACTCTGCAGACTTCTCCCCTGGTGAGAAGACCAAGGCTGTCTCTTATAGGCTTCCTTGTATTTATATCATCTCAAATTCCTTTGGCTGTTTCCCAGAGAACAGTACCTCCTCCTGGGCCTCCCCTCCCTTTGAAACTTGGTAGATCTCTGTATTCTCTTTACCAGGAATTCTCCAGGATGGAGACTCAGGAAGGCTACTGTACTCCCTTTCCCAGCACCCTCTATTGGGGACACTCCCAAAGTCCCTAGGCTACTTGCCTGGAGCCATTAATTCCTTCTATATGGTAGAGAAACCAAGGCTACTTGGGGCTTACCAGAGCCCTGTCAGCTACCTGATCCAGATTTTCTAGCCGCCTTTTCCATCCTTGGAACTCAGGACCAATCTACTCTGCAAGGAAAAACTTGTTAAAAGCTTTGTGACTTGCAAATACCAAGTTGCAACTGACAAAGCAGAAGACTGGAGATAGAGTCTGATCCCATAAATACCAGACAAGTAGAAGAAATTCACATACCAAACCTGTATAAGAATTAACCAAGGACCATGTATGGATACAAACTATAACCCCTGCTCAAATGTGGCCCATGGTAGCTCAGTACCCAACGGGGTACCCTAGTAAGGGGAACAGGGACTATTTCTGTCATGAACTCAATGGCTGGCTTGTCGACTGCCGCCCCCCCCCCCCCGTCGCCCCCGAGGGAGGAGCAGCTTAACTAGATCCCAGAAGAGGGCATTGCAGCCAGCCCTGAAGAGACACAATTAGCTAGGGTCAGATGGAATGGGGGAGGTCCTCCCCTATCAGTGGACTTGGAGGGGGGCAGGGAGAAGATGAGGGAGGGATGGGGAGAGTGGGAGGGAATAAGGGAGGGGTCTACAGCTGGGATAAAAATATATAACCTGTGATTAATATAACAATAAATAAATTACTTAAAAAAAGAAAAAAATAATTAACCCTGTCTTGAACATAGTAAGCAGCTCTGCTGAAAAAAAAAGGTGACTTGAACAAAAAGAAAGAAAAACTCTAACAGCAAACTAAATACAGATGCACAAATTCCTATGTAGGAATAAAAACAAGAAAAACCCAAATAGTATGCCGTTGCCAAAATCACAAATAATATAAGAATGGCTCAAATGAAAATGACCTGGAAAAACTTCTGGACAAAAATTCAAAAGAATGATTACAATGTTGAAATTACTCAGAAAACAATGCCAAAGAGATGAATGAAATAAGAAATCAATACAAGACATGAAAATAGAGTGAATAATAGAATGAAGAATGGAATGAGAAACTCAATAGGCAAGGTAATCCTTCAATGAGAAGCCTCACCAGAAGAATGGATCATGCCCAAAACAGACAATTAGGGATGGAAGACAAGGCAGAAGAATTAGAACACTAAGTAAAGATTTTAATAATGAATTTTAAAATACATGAACAGAATGTGGGAGAGTTTTAGAATATGATAAACAGACCTAGCCTTCAAATATTGGTGGAAGGAGGAGGAGGAGACTGTATAGAAAAGGCATAGAGGACATCTTCAGGCAAATCCTAGAAGAAAGTTTCCTGAACTTGGAGAAATAAATGACCAACCAGGTACAGCAGAACTACAGAACATCAAAAAGGCATGACAATAATGGAAATTCTACATGGCATATTATGGTTAAAACAATTTAGAAAAACAAAATAAAAAGGAAATTGAAAGTTGAAGTGAGAAAGGATAAGTTATTTATAAAGGAATGATACCCGAGTACTTAACAGACACGTGTAAAAACAGAGGGCTTATAAAGACGTATTGCCATTTCAGAACAACTGCAATGGTCAATGCGGGCAGTCATACCCAGCAAAAACTCTCTTTAAAAATTGAAGAAGTAATAATATTTCTATAATAAATTGAAGAAGATGGAGGACAATGAAAAAGCTTGGGGTGAATAATAGTCATCTTCTTTTCATCCAAGAACAAACTCAAACCTAAAGTCACCATCCAACCCCCCCAAAAAAATTATCTAAGAGTGGGCACAGAAAATAGACTCCAAATGCTGTTACTCTTCAAGGGAAGTTTTTGGTTAATGAGGTTTTGTAACTTTTCTTGTGAAGATATGATCAAGCACCCATCCACTCCAGATAAGGGACTAAAGAGAGACCCAAGAAACCATTCTGTCCAAGTTCAGCTTTGTGAACAATGAGCACTTTTAGGTTATTTGTAAGAGTATGGGTAATGGTTTACCTATGAAAAAATGATGACAAAGGCATTCTGCACAAACACAGCCAAATCTTCATAGGAATTTTATTCATATTAATCCCAAAGTGGAACTCATCCAAATTCTATCAACCAATGATTAGGCAACAAAATGTAAACTATACATAATAGGTATGTGTATAAATATACTTACAGAACAGAAAGTCAAACAGTATTTCATGTCACAGCATGGATACATCTTGAACATATTATGCTAAGTGAAAGGAGCCAGTCCACAACCTCCCAGATGGGAACTAATAAAATATGCCCAAAGTTTCCTATAGCTGGAGAATTGGGTAACATTACTTGATATTCCCAGGGCATCAAAGAGGCAGTGGAGTGAGGTTTATAATGTAGAAAATGAAAGAATTTGTCTGTTTTCTGACTCGAAGCTATTGACTTGTTGAAGCTGCAGACAGGCTATTGAAAGGTAAGTATTATATGTGATTTGTTAGGGGCATGAATGTTGTCTTTATCTGATAGTGATCTAGAATTTGCCAAACATTAGGGAAGCAGCAAGCTATTAATCAAATGTTGGTCTTTTGGGTCACTTTTCTTCAAGAAAGACAGCAATCGTTTGATCTTTGTGGACTCTGCTGAAGATGGTGAGGCATTTCTACAGATGTGACTGTGGGCAGTAGCCTGGCTTTCTACTTGTTTGTAGTAGATAATAGATTGTTTTTTAAGACTGGAATTTCCCTACACCAGTAAAATCCATGGGCTTAGTATAGTATTTCACATACTCTGTGCTCAAAGTTCTTTTTCTTAGGGAGGGAATTGAAAACAAACTCGAGGTCCTCCCCTATCAGTGGACTTGGAGGGAGGCAGGAAGGGATGGGGAGAGTAGGAGGGAATGAAGGAGGGGGCTATGGCTGGGATATAAAGTACATAACTGTGATCAATATAAAAATAAATAAATTACTTAAAAAATAAATAAATTTAAAAAAAAAGAATAATCACGAAAGGGAGAACATGACATCTAGGAAGTGGTGATGCAATCCAGAGCAGTGGAGACCTGTAGTCTCAGAAAAGCATGGATTTTCGGGCTAGAGGGCATCTCATCTATATGGAAAATACTCATAGAGGATGCCACATATGGAGCATGCATGGGACAGGAAAGGGGATAAATTCTAAAACAGTGGGTGAATAGATAATTCCCACAGAAAATAAGGGGAGAAGGATGTAAGAAGAAAAGAAAGATGATTCTAGACAAAGCAAAACTATATGTGTTTGTAGTTATGTTATTTATAATTGGTGCTTGCCGAAGAATTTTTAATCACAGAGTTATAAAAAAACTAGTACTATTGTTTTTCAGTAGATATAACATGTAAAAAACTGATGTTAGTTACAAGGCAGATTACAAACGATACCATTACTAAGCAAAATTAGCAGTAAAGAAGCAAAAGAAACAATATCCTTTAGAATAGCCACCAAAACCCAAATATATTGGGGTAACTCTACCAAACAAGTGAAACACTTGCAAGTCTTTGAAGAATAAAGAAGGTATCAGAAGATCGAAAGATTTCCCATGCTCATAGATATGTAGGGTTAACATAATAAAAATGGCCATCTTACCAAACACAATCAACAGATTCAATGCAATACCCATCAAACATAGTTCTTTATAGGCCTTGACAGAATGATATTCAATTCATATAGAAAAACAACAACAAAAACAAAACCCAGGATACCAAAAATAATCTTGCACAATAAAAAAGTTTCTGAAAGTACCAGCATCCCTTATTTGAAGCTGTACTATATATAGAACAATAGTAGTAAAAACAGCATGGTATTGGCCTACAAAAAGACAGGCTGATTAATAGACTCTAATATGGATACCTGATTTTTGATAAAGAAAAATATACTGTGGAAAAAATGTACTGTGGAAAATAAAGCCTCTTCAACAAATGGTGCTGGTCAAACTGGATGTTTACATATAGAAGAATGCAAATAGATCCATATTTATCACCCTGCACAAAACTCAAGTCCAAGTGGATCAAAGGCCATCAAAGAATGGGCAATCGCCTTGAAAGCAATGGCAGAAAAGACAACTTTCAGGAAAGAACACCAATAGTTCAGGCACTAAGATCAGTTCATAAATGAGACCTCATGAAACTGAAAATTTTCTCTAAGGCAAATGACACCATCAACAGGACAACACAGCAACTGAGAGAATGGGAGAAGATCTTCACCAGCTCCACATCTGGCAGAGGACTGATTTCCAAACTATACGACACCAACAAACCAAATAATCCAATCTGGGGAAATCAAACAAATAGTGAAGCTTAAAGACCAGCATTCAGTTATTGACTGGATGCCTGTAGGATCGCCACAACTGCAAATAAGCTTGGTTTTGTAGAGCAGTATTTTGGGTTCCAAAGAATCTTTCCAATCTTGTAGCCAAATAAAGATATTCCAAATGAAAAAAAAAATTGGGATACCGGTTTAAACAAAGAATTCTCAAAAAAGGGATCTCTAATGCCCAAGAATTTAAAGAAGTATTTAATGTCCTTAGCCATCAGGGAAATGCAAATCAAAATGACCCTGGGATTCCATCTTGCACCTGTCAAAATGGCTTAGATTTAAAAAACACACATTATAACTCATCCTGGCAAGGATGTGGAACAAGGGAACCCTCCCCCATTGCTGGTGGGAGTGTATTCTTGTGCAGCCATTTTGGAAATCAATATGGCAGATTCTCAGAAAATAGATCTACCTTAAGACCCAGTCATACCTCTCCTGGGCGTATAGCTTCATCCTGCCACAAGAACAGTTGCTCAACTAGGTTCTAGCTGCTGTTTTCATAATAGCCAGAAACTGGAAACAACCTAATTATCCCTCAATTGAATGTTGGATATAGAAAATGTGGTACATTTACACAATGGAGTATTACTCAGCTGCTAAAAAATGTCTTCATGTAATTGATCTACCTAAAAACCTAGCTATACCATTCAGGGCATATACCAAAGATAAAAAGACAGAAAGACAAACACGGTATGTATTCATGTATAGGTGGATATTACTGTAAAGTAAAGGATAATCATGCTACAATCCACAGATACAGAGGCTATGAAACAAAGAAGGGGTCAATTGAGGGGAGGGCATGGATCTCCCTGGGAAGGGGAAATAGAATAGACTTTGTGGGTAGACTGGGGGAGGGGAGGGATGGGAACAGAAGGGATCAGGTGGGGGTGGAGAAAGGGAGTATTGGGAGAGATGACTAGACTCTGTGTGTGAGGGGTGGATTTCAGTAGCAAGGTAGAAACCTAGTAAAATGGGAACTCCTGCAATCTATGAGGATGACCCTAGTGAAGACCCCATGTGTTGGGGGATACAGGGATGAAACTGGCCATGCTCTGTTATCAGGAAAGGCTTCCCAGTGGAGGGACTTGGACATCAGCCCAGTCACAAAACTTTTAATCTACGATTTGTCCTGCCTGCAAGATGTGTTGGGATAGAGGTGGTATAAAACTTGTGTGAGTAGCCAACCAACAAATGGTCCAACTTGAGACTGATGCCATGAGAGGAAGCCAATGCCTGACACTGCCTGGGGGGGGGGAGGTCAGGAACCAGAGGCTGGATAGCCCAGAGACCTAGGATAAAAAGAAACATGACTGGAAAAGAAAAGAAAAGAAAAAAAAGGAAAAAAAAAACAGTGAAATGATTTGTAATGATATGCTGTTATACTTGCAGACTGGAGATTAGCAAAACCATCATCAGAGAGGCTTCGTTGAGCAGCAGATAGAAGCAGATTCAGATATCCACAGGCAAACATTAGGTGGAGTTTAGAGAACCCTGAAGAAGAGGTGGGGGATTTAGGACTGTAGGAGCCATAGAGATGCAACAAGAATGCTGCGCACAGATGCTAACCAGAGTTTGTTGGGGCTCGCAGAGACTCAAGTGACAACCAGGGAGTTTATATGGGTCTAACCAAGGCATGTCTTGGTATTGAACTTTATAGGGGTTATACCTGGGAAAGACTACAGATGCCTTTTCTTTCACAGCGGCCTATCTCTAATATTCCTCAACTGTGAAAGCTGGCCAGCAGCGAGGAAACATTTCCCTTCTATTTTAGAGACAGCGTATGTGATGTCTTTGGCAATAGCATTTTATCATCCAGTTCCGGTAGCCAACCAAGAGAAAATGGCAAGAGTTTGTACTGTTTGGGGTGCTTCTGGTCCCCTTGAATAAGATTTCATACAGAGGTACCCTACGCCTGGTACTGGTGTTTTTATTTGTTTGCTAAACCATAGCTTTTAGAAGCAGCATTATCAAATCATGCAAGCTATCTTCTTTGCATGTATTTTTAGTTATGTATTTAGTTTGTTTATAAGTTAGCAAGTTTCAATGTTTTTTCATATACTTTTCATCCTACTCTCCTCTCTACTTAAATATTTCTATTTCTAATATTTACCCTATGTTCATTTTACCTGTATTTTAATTATGTTTGTTGATAAGTAAGCTGTATTATTATTATTTCATTGATAATAGTAGTATTTCCCTACTGAAATTTATAAGTTTCCTTTACATTTCTTCTTTTTAGTTTTGGAATCATGCCTCTGAGCCTGGATTTGATTTTGCATGCTTTGACCTGCATTTCCTTAATTGTAAAATTTACATGTTCAAGTATTTTGTCAAATTAAAAAAATCATCAAGTGTTTTTATTTTTTTAAAATAGTTCTTTTTCTTCATTCTTTTTTTTTTTAGAACTTAGTTAGACAAATATGCTAAAATATACATCCTAAAATGTTCTGAAGATACTTTAGGTTTACTCGTTTTCTTTTCTGTTATTCCTAGCCTGAAATTAAGGCAATTTATTGATTTCTAAATCCAATGTGTTCCATATTCAGTTTTATAATTTTAAATAGGTTTCTAACAGGATAACCATATTACAATCCACAGACTTAATGAAGCTAAATAATAAAAAGATTCTAGGGAGGGTGCTTAATTCTCAATCCAAATGGCAAACAGAACAGACCCCAGAAGTGGCTGAAGAAAGAGAACAGGATGGGAACCTACTGAAGATGTCCTCTGAAAGACTCCACATAGGGAATTGAGGTAGATGCAGACTCACAGCCAGACTTTGGGCGGAGTGCAGAGAGTCAAAGGGAAGAGTGGGGTAATAGAAGAACCCAGAGCAGACAGGAGCTCCACAACAAGACAACAGAGCCAACAAACCTGAGCCCGGGGGGGGGGGGTCTGCAGAGACTGATGCACAAACCAAGGACCATGCATGGGGAGAACCTAGTCAGATGTAGCCCATAGGCAGCTCAGTCTCTATGTGACTCTCTTAGTAAGGAGAGCAGGGGCTGTCTTTGACATGGACTCTGTTGCCTGCTCTTTGATCACTTCCCCCTAGAGTGTGTGGGGTAGGGGAGGAAGCTTTCAAGACTATAGTGGAAGAGGATCCAGGTAGTCCTGCTGAGACTTGATAAACTTGGGTCAGATCTTAGGGGAGGAGAGCTCCCCCTTTTTGAGGAATAGGTGATGGGGCTAGGGGAAGATGAAGGGAGGGTAGGACTGGGAATAGATGAGGAAGGCAGCTACAATCAGGATGCAAAGTGAATAAATTATATAAAAAAATAAAATCAAAAAATAAATTCAAGTTATTGGTAAATTCTTTAAGTTATCTAAATTATCAATTTAGATGATATTCTAAATTCTTCAAACTACTAATCAGTTTTCTGAATTGTACGCGACGTCTAATATGTTTAAATAACTGAACTCTCTGCTATCGGCTTTATTTGCTGGGCCTGAGCTCCAGGATCAATTCTCCAGTACTTTAAGGATGCCAAAACCCTTGTTGTGCCTTGAAGAGATTTCTGCTCAGCTCAACTCACCACTCCAGGTGGCTTCAGAGCCTGCAAAGTGACTCCACAAGAAAATCACTGCACATTAGCTTCAGTGCGCTACACCTTTCCTCTTTGGTATTTTAATGCTTCATCCATTTCCATCAAAAATGTTATAGTGTTCATCTCCAGAACCCCAGACGTTTTTGGATTTTATGCTTCTTAGAGCACTCTCTAGCTTCTACATCACAAAATTTAGCACATGGCCAGGGGTGGGTTGGTGGCAGAGCAGGGCAAACGGTCACATTATGTACTGTTTTCCCCAAGATGTTGATGTCTTGAGTTTTGTCTGTCTAAAGAAGCTCCCTATTACATTAAAATGAACATTATTTCATTTTGTTTATTTTTTCTTAGATGTTGTCAAAGACCACTAGTGTAACTACAAGTTGCTTCACTGTCCCCAAACATGGTATTTCACACATAACTTGTGTTTGAGTGAGAATGTGAACTAAGTGTAAATGTTTTGTCGCTATATTGTTACATAATGCTTATAATCAACCTTCCATACCCTCAGGTCACACACCTATATATTCAACCAACTCAGGAATGAAAAAACTTGCAAAGACATTTCTAACTTATGTGAAGGAAAAAATCTTGACGTTGCTGCATCATGTGTGCTTTGATGAATCCCTTTGAATAAAGTGACATGTCAGCACTGTGTTGGGTGTCACAAGTATTTCAGAGATCATTCAAAGCATCATGGTCCTATGTGAAGGTTATATCAAATTCGGTGCCATTTTAAACAAGGGATTTTAACACCTAATGATTTGGTTCATAGAGGATCTCTAGAATTCCGCTACGGATACTGAAGGATTGCTATACATTCCAACCTGACATTTGATTAATAATGTTCTTGGATATAGAATTATGAGCTACAACTTTGTGTGTGTGTCCATGTGTGTGCAAGTGAATGAGCACGTGTGTGAACATATATGGAGCACAGAGGTGGATGTCACGTGCTTTTACCTTGTTTGTTTGAACCCAGAGACAACAATTTGATTAAAGTGGCCACCAGACACCAGGAATCCTTCTTCCTCTGTCTTCCCACACTGGGATGATACGTGGGATATTGTCACACCGGGGACTTCACATGGGTGCTGCGTGTCTGAACGCAGGGCCTCACACTTGCACACACCTTACAGGCTGAGCCATCCTCTCAGCAACAGCCGTCATGGTTTATTTTCAAACTCATCACTAGCATGTTTGAACCATTCTTTTTTTTAAATCTTCCCTGAATACATTTTGTTTAATCACACATTCACAAAAAGTCATATGTAATTCATCAAAATAAAAAAAACCTGAAGATATGATTTTACAGAGCATAAACACTGCTAAAATGAAATGACAGCATTGAAGCACTATAGCTTTGAAATAAATTTACCACATTTCTGTTTTATTTTTCTTTAGTTTAATATGTTTCTCATGGTATATGAAGTTAGAACTAGAACTAATTATATAAGTTAATGCTGTTAAAATACTTTCTCTCTCTTATGCATACACAAACACACACACAATTTTAATGAACTTTTCTCATCTGGGTTGACAATGATCCCTCAAAGAACCAAAGTCCACCTAAGGAAAACCTCAACAGGAGACATGGGAAACTCTTTTTTAATTGTTAGGGGTTTTCAAGAGACTCCCATATCATACAGCTTATTGATGTCCTTGTTTACCCCTGAGAAGAGAAAAGCAAACCCTTATTGCTAAAGACACACTACACTTAAGTAGGGCCCAGGGACTCCTGAGTTGGAAGTTACCTGAATGCTCTCTCTCTCTAAGAACTGGCTTTCATGATACTAGAAAGCACCATGCAAGATTCCAGAGGAGAGAAGCAATCAGCAGGCCTACCCAGACAGGATGCCTATGAACCACATCCATGACCAATGTGGCACAACAACCCTGCAGGTCCAGTAGTGGCCTCCATGTCTTGGCCATGGCCAACATCTCTTATTGGACTTGAGACTCTCCATAAGAAGGATACCATGCTTGGTCTTGGAAACCTAGTTAACTACCTGTGCTAGTGAAGTCATGGTTATTGGATAACATACAACTGCTATTTTTCTAAGCTATCATAATCCCTAGCAACAATCTATAAACAACTATTTATACCCAGTAATAAGCGTAGTCTTCACCTCTCATTAAGGAAACTTCTACATGTAACAAAAAGCGACCACTGCAGAAATCCACAACCAATCAAAATACAGAGTTGTGGAGCCCAGTCCCATAGGATCCATCTACAAAAATGCTCCCACACCTAAGACTGAAGCACTGTGGAAGACAGGGTGGAAAGACTTTTAAAATGCCAGAGGACCAGGGACTTTGCTGTAATGATTGTCTCATCATTAAAATATCGAAAACTACACCGGTAAAGTCTCACCAACATGACTGCCAAAACAAGAGCTTAACAAGGACACTAGCGAACAGGACAAACTGCATGGGGCAAAGCCCACAGGGCGTTACTTCTACACCAAGACCAACAGGCAAATGAGTAAAGCAAATGAGAAAGTCAGGAAAGAGCACACCAATTAGTTGCTCAGTGCCAGTCACCTCTTAAAATGTACATACAGACAACATTATATGTACTCAACAGGTTATATTTTGGAATATATATGCTTATACAAATATGTACATGCATGCAATAAAAATTGATTTAAAAGAGGGCATGAAATGTGAAGGAGTGCACAAAAGGGCTTATGAGAGTGTATGAAAGGAAGAGAGGGAAGGGAAACTGGAATTAAAATAAAATCTTAAACACGGACCAACAAAATACAAAAGCCACTAAACCCCACACAGTCCAGTTTGTGTTGGCCACAAAAACTTGTGTTTTCTTCATCCTGTCACGGTCTCTGTGAGCTCATATGCGTACTTGCTTTGTATGTTTCTTTAAAATCATAAACCCCTCTAGCTCTCAGGCTCTGTCTCCCTTCTGCATAGATTCCCTCAGCTTTGAGAAAAGGAAGAGGCATGTGATAAAGATGCCCCGTTCATGGTTGAACACCCAAACATCCCTCACTCTCTCATCCTTCCGCTTGTTGGTCTCCATGTTAACTTCCATCTACTGCAGGAAGAATCTTCTTTATGAGGGTGGAGTTGTACATTGATTTATGGAGATAGCAATGTTTGACTGGGAATGAGTTTATTCCTGTGTTCAGCTATCAGAACAATAGTAGAATATCTTATGTCTGCACTGTTTACATCAGTTCCCCTCCTTCCATGATTGGAATAATATCACTGATTGTTGACCCACCATTTTCAATATTGTATGCAGCTGATTTGTTGTTTGGAATCAGAGTCTAGAAATACAAAAAATAAATTGGTTTATTCAATCTTCCATCTTTTTAGAAATTTCTTTTATTCGTTTTAAATTAAATTTCTGGTAGGTTCACAAAATAATGGGCTTCTTCATGACATTTTTCATGCATGTGTTTCATGTTTATTTCCATATTTTCACCCATGACCTCCCATTGTACCCTTACCCTCCTGTAATAAATAATGAGTATTAACTTGTAGGGATTTACTTTCAAAGATATGTAGCAATTCGGAATGGGGACATATATAACAGGTAAATAAAAGTCTAGGGATTGACTATTAAAGGTAGAATGGCCTAGGCGTAATGGGGTCTGGGATTATGAGAGACACTAACAGGTGGAAGAGAAAGCTAGCCCAAAGAAAGGGTTATGGAACCCTATAATCTCACAATCCAATTAGGAATAATAATAATTGGACAGATGGTGGAACCTATGAAAGAAAACAAGGAATAACTGGACGTTACAGGATTTGAGCAAGAGTATGTGAAATTAAAACACAACTAAGGATAAATGAAAACACCTTCTGGAAATCTCTAAGATTATTTCAAAATGCAATTAAAAAATATGTAAGTGCCCTACATGAATGGATTACTAAATGAAAACCACAGTGCAAGGCATGGGAAACCTTCCTGTGAGTTATTTGTCAGGAAGGGCCCCAGAAGTCTCCAAAAAAAAAAAACACAGGATGTTGCCATTGTCCTTCTTTATGTACTGTAGCGACATGGCAACACCTTACTGCGGAAGACAACACATTCTTCATCTTAAGGACATCGAGATATTAATCTCAGACTAATGAGGAAAGTTCCTACCCACTGTCTGGCTTTCATCACGTCAAAAGTGCTGTTGTAGGCTGCTGGTGGAGAGAAGACATCATTGGCCTTACCCAGTGTTGGGTCCTGAATGTTGCATTATTGGCCTGTCCAGACATTGGCGCAATTGTGATATTAGAGTGCTAAAGAAACTAACTGTTTTCTGATTGGATTTTGCTGTGCTGATGGAAATTCCATGCCTGATAGTGTAATTCTGGTTAAAAACAACAAACAAATGAAAACAATCTAAACCAAACTACCACCACCACCACCAAAAAAACAACATCTCATGTCTGGAGAGGTCACATGATGTAGTGTAGAACCTCCTACTTCTACCTTGCTAAATGGTCATGTTTTCAAATTGTCGTCTAAATATTATGTTTGTTTATGCCTATAAGCCTGGGCTGCCTTCAGCTTTGGTCAGAGAAATTCCTTTTGCAGTGGTCAATAGTCACTGGAGGAATATAAAACTAGTTAGAGAACTGAGAATCAGAGTGTGTAGGCTCATCCATAAACAAGACACCTACACCACTCCAAATCCTGACTAAAGCTCAGGGAACATGGAAGAAGTGGAGGAAAGAGAGGAAATGCCACAGGATGGAGAGGAAAGCTGAGAAATGCTGTTCTTTGGACATGACATGGTTATCATAGGTGTGGGTTCCCGCAGAGGAACAGAACACAAGAAAGCCAGCCTAAATCCAGCACAGATGGGACAGGTGATCTCCAGATCCCCCTGTTACTGTTTGTAGCTTTGGAGGAGGGACATCCATTCATTTTGAGGATGTGGCCAGAGGTGTGATTCACATTTCAACTGGATGGCCCCACCGACCTGCACACGTGAGCAACACTAAGCAGACCTGGTGAATTATTAAAAAGAAAACTTCAGAGGGGGTGTTGCCATGGATTTGGGGGTATAAGCCATCATGTTTAAGTATGAGATTATCAGAAATAGAGAAAAAATAAATATGGCAGATGGTATGTCTTTTTCTGTAAACAATAATATATATTTGATATTCAATATCCTCAAATATCTAGGATGCACAATTTTTATTATATTGTGTTATTTATTGATTAATAAAGTTATTATAAATTTTCTATATTAATTGATTTTTCTTATTGTATTGATAAAATCATCATTATTTTTGCATGCAAAATTTTAGGTGATTTGGTCTTTAGTGGTTTTCTTTGGGCACTGCCTGTGCCAGGTTTGAGTATTTTGACAACATACGACTTACAGAAGATCCGCTTGTTTTCTTTCTATGCCTTTGATCTTGAAAAGTAAAGTTTTTGTCCGTCCATCATCTCAACAAATTGATATAATAGGTTAAATAATTCTTACATTCTACTACTTACATTCTACTAGAATAATTCTCTTCTACTTCTCTATCTTGCATCTTCTTCCATGAATATAAAAAGTTAATATTTATATTAAGCTCCATACTTTTTACATGAGTTTTATTTTAAATTAAAATTGTCAATATCATTTTAATAAATATCATGCAAATATTATTCACTATAGTCTCAAGTAACAATTGAGACAATTATTAAAGAACAACAGACTCAAACTTGTGTCATCAAACTTGTGCTACTTGGTGTAGACTATTCTAATATTCAAGACCAATATTTTGGCAAAAATTTCTCACAAACATGTGACAATATGGTTTGCCTGTTATATTATTCCTGGTTGTACAAGGATTATTTTCTCATTTTGAGACTTAATATTATATTTTAATTTATATTAATATGTTTATATTTATTTATGGGTTTGTCCTTATTTACACATCATTTGGATCCTCTGTTCTGTGATTATCACACTGTAATTTTAAAAACTGAAGTGACTCTAATGGATGGGATGTCTTGGGGAGGGGGCTGAAGAGAGGCCTGTGCAGGAACTCCTGCTGTGCTCTTGTCCTTGCCAGCATCTGGGGATTTAGTACAATCTCCCTTCTCATTTCCTGCTTGGACTGCATCTCCTTTTTCTCAGACATACCGAGTCTACAGGCCCCACTCTCGTCTTAGAACTAACTGTGATCTTCCCTGTAGTCATTCTGGGCATTGTTTTCAGAGCAATTGACACTCTGCTTCTTCATCCCAGACAGATTATGCTCACCTTAAAAATGACTTCAAACTTTTCACCATCCTTTTTCATTTTATTCACTCTGTAAAAATTAGTACTTAGTTCAACCAAAGAGCCTCCATCTTCATGACTGATCCCTGACATCCAAAATGCCCTCTAGGAAAACTGTTGATTTGCTTCACTTCAGATCACAAACATAAACTCCAGTGCATAGTATGCGGTACCAGACTGCCTTTGATGGTTAGAGACTGGGGAGGGGAGCCAGGAGTTTCATCATTATAGCATTGCTTTGACACATTTTTTCATTTTAGCTCAGCATGAACCTAATTCTCGACTCAAGTCTTCTGAGATCCTCTTCCAATGTTGCTCACGTCACTCCCACCACGCTGTGTGCTGCTTCTCAGCACATTTTCTTAGTGCGTATTTACATTAACTTTGCTTGTGAATGGGAAGGTATTCTTCCCTAAAATGATATTTCATTCACAGAAATAGATCTTCAAATTGATATTGCACGGTTTTTGTTTGTGGGTATGTATTATTTTAATTTTTCAAAATGTAGTATCAACAGGCTTCTGTGGTGCACACCTTTGATGCTATCATGTAGGAAGCTGATGCAGGAGGATCCTGAGTTTGAAGGCAGTCTTGTTTAACAGAGAAATTTTGTTTAAAAAATAATCAAAAGATCAAACTATCTGTTGTTTTATCTTAATTATGGGGGGAATTGAATCTAGCCTGAACATGATATAGGTGATGCTTCTTTATTTCATCTTAAAGTTTCTGTTAGATAGTTATTGTCTCTTGGGAGATTAAAAATAAACATTTATATTTTCAGTTAGACAGACTCACTGTGTCATACTGATAGGTCAAATAGAAGGAGAGGAGGACCTTGCCTATCAGTGGACTAGGGAGAGGCATAGGGGAAGAAGAGGGAGGAAGGGGGCCATAGCCGGGATATAAATTTAATAAATTATAATAAATGATATAATAAAAATGAGAAAAATAAACATCTAGAGTAAAGCACACAGATGACCAGTTGAGAATATGAGTGGAGACTGTGTTCAGTCTCCATTCTTCTACCAAGCCCTGCACCTCAGTAAGAGTGGCATGTTCCACAGAAAAGGGCTCTGTCTCTTTGTTAAGAAGCCATGGTCTCCTGTCCTGTTCCCTGTCTTTTCCTGCTTCTGATGTCTATCGCATTTGCCCTGTTGAATGAGGATTGAGCATCTTCCCTAGGGTCTTCCTTGTTGTTTAGCTTCTTTAGGAGTATAGATTTGAGTATGTTTATCCTATATTGTATGTCCAATAACCACTTATGGGTGAGTATATACCATGTATGTCTTTCTGCTTCTGGGATACCTCACTCAAGATGATCTTTTCCGGTTCCCACCATTTGCCTGCAAATTTCATGATTTCCTTGTTTTTAATATCTGAGTAGTATTCCATTGTGTAAATGTACCACAATTTCTGTATCCATTCCTTTGTTGAGGAATATCTAGGTTGTTTCCAGATTCTGGCATTATGAATAGAGCTGCTATGAACATGGTTAAGCAGATGCTTTGCCAGGCCAGAGGAAGACAATGCAGCCAGTCCTGATGACATCTGATAAGGTAGAGTCAGATAGAAGAGGAGGAGGACCTTTCCTATCAGTTGGCTAGGGGAGGGGCATAGCAGGTAAGGGAGAGAGGGAGGGATTAGGAGGAGAAAAGAGAGGGGGCCACATCCAGGATTCAAAGTGAATAAACTGTAATAAATAATAATTATAAAAATGCAAAAATAGAAGATGTGGTCTATTAGCATGATCAAAAGTCTAGAGAAAAGCCTGCATCCTGAAATAAGGAGTGGGTCACAAGATGGATCTCAGTGGAAAAACTCTTGCTTAGTCTGCCTGATGCTCTGGGTACCATCTCCAGCAAGGCAACACAAGCAAACAAACAAAAGAAATAAAAATAACAGGCAGTTCCTATGACCTCATAGATGTAACCCTCCTACCTGCTTACATCTCTGTTTAACTACCATCTACCATGAGCCAACCATGCTCCTAGGGTCAGCTACCTACATTACCACCCATCATTTTCTTCTTAAACACAGTCTGAGATCATACAAATATGTACATTCTTCCATCAACAGAAGAGTGTCTGCTGCCCCATTTTCTGTCCATTTCTCTGCTCTGCAATGATGACATGCCTATCAGCCTCAGAATGTCAATATTTTTTAAACGTTTGCTCAAATTTTCCAGTGAGGACATACCAACCACTCTCTTAAAATTCTTGCCTTCTCATTCTTAGCAACCCTTATTGTCTTTCCTTAAGTTAATTTCCTCTGTAACACTAGAACCATTGACATAATGATTTTTTTTTAGTTTTAGTCTCTCTATATAAACTAAAAGCTGAATAATGCAAAGCAGGGTTTCTTGATGCAAGCATTGGAAGTGCTGTCGGTGTCAAGTGTAATGTAAAGCTTTAGAGGACCCTGGGGCATGCAGTACTTCCTGTGTGGCTCACCTACGTCTTCATATATCCTCCCATGCAGCCAACACCCTACAGCCTGTGCTGTGGAAAAGCTGCTGTGCCGTTCCCCTCCTCTCTACCCCATTTCCATCAAGAGACGTGAGGAGCTCTCTCCCAGTACTTAGCTGCTTTGAGAGCTTGGGGAAATGACAGGAGGGTTATCTCTAAAAATACAAACTAGGTTCTGAGACTGATCACACAACTGGGGCTCAGCGAGACTGCAGACCAAAGGAGAAAAGGAATGCTTTTGACTACGGTCTAACCTGACCACAGAGGTTACTGTCTAACCCACACCAGTCTCCTATCAATGAAGACAGCTCAAATTGCCTTATTAATGAGAAAGCCATCATAACATTTTCAGGTTTCTTGGCTCACAGGGAGACTTGAGTCAACTGGGTTGTGCCCAGGCCTGGCTTTAATGCATTGCTGAGTGAAAGCACTAATCGTAGTCTTATAAAAATTTTAAAAGTTTACAGCTGATTAATATACATAAAAGGGCCATGATTTTTATACAGTCATTAAAGGTATGTGTGTTTCTGTGTGTGTTTGTGTGTCTGTGTAAGTATGTGTGTGAGTGAGTGTGTGTGTACTTGTGTTAGAGTGTATGTGTGTGTGTGTCTGTGTGTACATGTCTTTGTGTGTGAGTGCGTGTATGTATGTTTCTGTGTGTGACAGTGAGTGTATGAATGTCTGTGAAAGAGAGTGTGTATGTATGTAAGTATGTGTCTGTCTGTTTGTTTGTGAGTGTGTATATATGTGTATTTGTGTGTTTATGTGTGTGTATTTGTGTGCATATATCTATGTGGATATGTTTATGTGTGTGTGTGTGTATGTGTGGGTATGTGTTTCTGAGTTTGTCAATGTATGTGTGTCTATGTGTGTGAGTCTCTGTGCACTGAGGTGCCAGTGCCTACAGAGGTCAGAGGACCAGCTGCAGAAATCAGCCTTCTCCTTATGTCATATGGGTTCAAGGATCACACAGGCTGCCAGGCTTGATGGTTGGTACTTTTACTCCTCTAGCTGCCCCTTTAATTATTTTAGCTTTCTAAATATAATTAAACTGGATAAGATTTGCCCTAAGAAGCAGACAGCAGATGAGATTAAACAGTTCAAATCTTTTATACTAGAAAATGTGTTTCAGATAGTGGAAGTAAAATTGTACTTTATCCAAACCAGGTGGCATGTTCAGCAATTCTTCTCTGGGCATCTGAAACAGTGTGAGCAAGCGGGGTTATTAGTGAGAATTACATCTCTCTTTGTATTTGATGTTTTTCAAATGTACCATCTTCGTTTCTATCTTTTCCTTTGAATTGTGTCACATGTAGCGCCTGCATTCAGAGCATCACTCACTTCCTTTGCTCAGATTTCATGGCATTTAACAGCTATAATTATGCTTTCCAAGTGCCTCACCAATCTTCAATAGCACTTTCTCCAGCAAGGATTTTAGCTTTCAAAAAATCCCAAAGGCTTTTAGAAGTTTTATTTGTAAGGATGGCTATACTTAATTTTGATGACAGTTATCTTGTGCAGAACTACACCAAGAAGATGAAACTCATTGAAAGTGTATTACAATTGACGATTGGCAGCCCATCTAAATATGATGGACTATATTTTGTCTTCACATCTAAGAAATGATCTTAGATGGGAGTTATTTAGAGTTTTAAGAGAAGCAGAGGAAACAGCACTCTCTTATCTTCTGGGTAACTATTCTTCCAGGTTCAGAGATAGCTTAAATTATATTATGATTTTCTTAGAGTAGCCCCACTGTATGGATGCTCATTTGGTTGGTTAGTGGTATCCACTTTTGCTATCAAATATGTCTTGGTATGGTTATTAAATTATAAAATCATTCTTATAGATTATCTATTGAGATCCCATAACTAAAATGATTAAGTCATTCAATTATTTTGCTTGTCTTTCCTAGTACCTACTAATACAAGGCTTAGATGTTCTTATAGTACTCATTTACTTTGTGTATGAGATATAAAAACTTAATTTTAGGTCTTTGATAAATGTGTACGTACTGACGACATAGTGAAGTGTCTAGGGCCAGTAGAAAAGCTGTTGAGTGTGTGTTCCTTTAATACACTTTCTCATCTTCACACATTAAAAGGCCTCCAGTATACTCTGCCCAAGACTATTTCACATTCATGGGTTGAGGGGCAACTTTATCCATAGTAAATTCTCCTACTAACTAAATCAAGAAAACCTCCAGGTCTAAGAAAAGTATAGTTCTTTGCTAAAGAGAAAGACATTTTCTAATTTAACCCTGTGTTTCCCCCACTTTAGATTGAACCTGGCAACAATGTTCCTGCACCGACAGACACAGTTTTACAACCAGTGTTTCCTATTCACAATTACTGAAAAGTTGTATCCTTGATTTATGACGATAGAGCTTTTAGCACTTTGTATCATTTAAAAGTTTTCTTCCATATGTTTGGAATACAAAGAATGTAACCTATAATATTTTTATTGATTATATTTCTTCCAGGCTAAATATAATTAATCCCTGCTAAGATATAAATATTTCCAGCCCACCCACTAAATATCACACATATACGCTGAAGGATCCTAGCAAACCCAGGTTTGGCAAACATGGTGTTGGCCTTGTTGTTCCCCTTTCCCTCTCCTTTGTAAAGCATAGATTACACCTCTAAAACTACCCATCATCGTCTATCCCCTTATTTGGATGCTCTCTTATGCCAGATTCATTCCTGAGGATGACTACCAAAGCCTAGCAAGCGAAAGCTCCTTTGGCCTCCCTAATTAAGACAGCCATTTAAAATTAAACAGCTCATCTTACTAGGGGGAATGTCTGTTTTACCTTCATATACTGACATTTTCCTATGGGCCACATCTGTCTCCTTTGTACAGAGGCAGTTCTTTGTCCTCAGGGAAGACTACCCCACCTCCCTCTCCTTGCCCCCTCTTCAGATATCTTCATGAAGCCTAAGTGAGCTTTCCTTGCCAAGTCATCCCTGAGGTCCAAATGTATACGCCATCATTTCAATCATAAGCCACAACCCTCAGCACAGACTTAAGAGGAAGGGAATTAATCTCTACCTCTTTTGTTGAGGTGCTTCAAAGAATTTGTGAAGATATTTTAAAGATCATAGCACAAAGGTGGAAATGTAGGACATCCAAAACAGAATGTGGAAATACTGAGAATTTAGACACATTGCCACAGAAGAGCTAAACAAGTGGAAACATGCATTAAAAGATTTAAGACCCAGTATCATTCTATGATAACTCGCTCCACAATGCTTTACACAGTCGATGCCAATGTGGTGCACTCTCCCGCCAATAATCTGTCATGTGGAAACTGACAACATAACTCTTAAATTAATATGGAAATCCAAAGGGCTCAGATAATCAGATGACCTTAAAGAAAAGGAACACTATTATAGACCATCCGCCAGCAGATTTCAAGACCATGAAACTGTAATCAAGCAAGATGGCTCAGGCATAAACAGAGATAAATGATTCAGTGCAACAGAAGCAAAGGTCCAGAAAGACTCATTAACTACTTGATTTCAGCAAAACTGCCAAGCGATGTGCAGGGCACGATCCCAGGCTGAAAACAGTGAGAAAGACACTGGTATAGTCATACTCTGGGGTACCAGCCAGTGGTAAAAGGAAGGAAAATCTGACACCTATAAGACCATTTAAAGGTCTTTGAGACTTTATGGCTGGGAAAAACATCTGAATGTATATTTATTTCATTTTAGAACAGATAAAATTAACCTCCATGTATATAAATAAGAGCAAATGTTTGTATTTATGTTGGGGGAAGTATAGTAGTAAGGGAAAAGGCATAAGGAGATATTTTTGAATGACAGAGTTCAGCACTATGAGTACATGATGGGACTTTACTCATAGCATGTATACCCGTATTTCTGTATCCAAGTTACTCCTCAATGAAGAACACACAGGATTACAAAGGCACCAGAAACATGCAGAATAGACAAAACACCCTGGCAGTTTCTAAGGATATCAGAACACTATAGGATCTGCATGTTAAAGATCAAAGTACCTAATTTACAAAATGGGAAACAATGTTCAAATTCTTTTACAACTTTTGGGCTCCTCAAAAAAGTCAAGGCAAAAATGGGTTTTAGGTTTGAGGGAAAAAAAATTACATTGTCTTCTTTTGTTCTGCCATAGGATAATGATAATATCACCTAACATTAAATCTAAATCATGTACAAAAAAGAACTGTGGTTAATTTCTGCCTGGCATAGCAGGGAGATAGCAAAGGTTAGATGCTGTGTGTGTGTGTGTGTGTGTGTGTGTGTGTGTGTGTGTGTGTAAAGCAAAGAAATGGAGAGAAGTCAGTCGGTGGTAAGCACTGCTCCCTGGACAGAAGGCTGATGAAACTGAAAATGCAGGGGAAAAGATGAGCAACCACTACCCACATAATACCAGGTATTAGGTATGTGTGCACAGTGTGCATGTGCGTTTTTTTGCATCTGTTGCCCACGCAGGTTCACATATGCTATGGAGACTAGAGGAAGGCAGTCAGTTCTCTCCTCCCTCTCTTCCAGGGATTAAACCCAGTCCCGCTGGCTCATGCACTAAGCTTTTTTACTGGTTAAGCCATGTTGGAAACCTTTTGCATTTTTGTTGGGTAGCTTGTAGGCAAAGGAGGATGTAAACAGCAGAAAGAAAATGAAGAACAGGTGCCCCCATTCTCTGTTCTCTACTCTACAAAATACAAAGGCATCAGTTCACCCCATACTCTACCTGAGGAGCAAGTGCTGCTTTTCCATTAAAAATAATGAGGACTCATAGTTAGGACTTGTAACTTTGAAGTTTTGAATTGAGATTAGGGTTTGCATTTTCAGTAGACTCTATAGACTATTGCTAAATGGCAGGAAAATCACAGAATTCTTCTCTGAAGGAAGATTGCAAGAGAGAGGAAAACAAACTATTTTATTATTTCACAATATTGTTATTGTTTCATATAATTAAGGTTCAGTTTTTTATTTTTTATTTTTTTGTAGAATGTGGATATATGCTTTCACAATTGCGGAAAGGGAGTCACACTGCCCTGGACATGGTGGTTGAGTGTGAAGCCTCTATGATAGTGATACAGAAGGAAGCTGAGAAAGGTATATTCA
>CM053756.1:9275956-9290009 GCA_028658305.1 Pachyuromys duprasi
GTTGAGCATTTCGTTAAGTGTTTTTCTGCCATTCTATAATCCTCTACAGTCAGTTCTCTTTTTAGCTCCATACCCCATTTTTTAATTGGATTACTTGATTTGTTGCTTTTTAACTTCTTGAGTTCTTTATATATACTGCATATTAGCCCTCTGTCAGATATAGCCATTTTCACTATGTTAATCGTACCAATCCATGAGCACGAGAGATCTTTCCATATTCTGATATCTTCTTCAATTTCTTTTTTCAGAGACTTGAAGTTTTTCTCAAACAGTTCTTTGACTCGCTTGGTTAGAGTCACCCCAAGGTACTTTATGTTATTAGTGGCTATTGTGAAGGGTGTTGTTTCCTTAATTTCTTTCTCGGCCCTTTTGTCTTTAGTGTACAGGAGGGCTTCTGATTTTTTTGAAAGACTACAATTGCCAAAATAGTCTAATATACATGGCCAAATTATCTGTCATATCCAAAGGAGAAATGAAAATTTTTTCTTGAAAAAAGCAGTTCTAAAGTTTTTTTGAGCATCATGCCAGATCTACAGAGGTTATTAGACAGAAGAGAAAGATAAACACTCCCAACTGGCTATAGGAAGAAAGCAAATGAGATTAGAAGTTGTAAAGTGAAAGACTAATAAATATAGCAAAAATTACAACATCAACAAAATGGCTGGAATAAATATATATCTGTCAACAATAACTATGAATATTATTGTTCTCAATGTCCTTACCAAAAATCACAAAACTAGAAGATTAGATAACAAAACAGGATCGTTCTCTGTGCTGCCTCCATGAATCATACCTCACCATCAACAATAAACACTGTCTTAGGGAAAAGTGATGGGAAAAGGAACTTCAATCAGAGTTAGGAAACTAGAATGGATATCTATTGTAAACTTCCTTTTGTTTATGCATTTATAACCAGGGACTGGTGCTGAGCTCAGCCTTCATCAGAGAATGTACTTGCTGCAGTACATAATTAATGCAGAAACCCATAACTTTCTAAAATGTCAAGAGTAAATGTTGATCAGTTCTAAGCGGGCACTTAATGTCATTCAACCTAACAGTCAAGGAACACTGAGGAAGAGATAGTGAGAAGAACGTTGGAACTAGCAATGGGGAGATCTGTAGCAAAATGATGTCTCTTGGTTGTCACACTGATGAACACACCAGAGCTGTGGCTAACTGCATGAGACATTTTGAGATTGGTCCTGTCAACATTTGATCATGCATGGGAGAGGGGCTCATAACCCTTCAGTAGGAGTCTATTGGCAGGTTGCTAGGGGTTGCTGGGAGAGACTATTATTTTCATCAGTGGTACTGCCTTAAAACATAAGTTTCCAGTGTTCTGGAAATAAACTTTCTACCCATGGTCATACAAGCAACCTTGATTAAACTCAGTGAGCCATACACACACAGAAGCCATGAAAATGGGAGGAGGACTTGCTGGGAAGAAAAGCTCTCACCAGGAAAAGAGGAGAATGAGAAGAGAAAGTCACCAAATATTACAAACGTATGTGACATTGTTAGGAACAAAAATAAATAAATCTTAAGAGTGAGAGAAGGTGCGACTATAAAGGTTAAAGAGAGGGCTGTAGCTACCCGCCAAGGAATGCCGGTAGCCCTGAAAGCTGGGACAGGAAACAGAGTCTGCACGTGAGCACCTAGAAAGAACACAACAGTATCAACACTTTGATTTGAAGAATTGTTTGAACTTCCCACTCGCAAGCTGTTAGACAACACACTCATGTTGTTTTAACTTCCCAGGCATGTGACACTTCACTACAACAGCAATCAGAAGCTGACAGCATATGCCACTTGAAACTCTGACCTTTTCTAGTCTCTCAATTAATTTTCTGCTCTTTTATTCAAAATATTGGGTCTTTTGAAAAGTATTTCTGTTCTTCCCCAAGAATATAAGTGGTTTGGTGTTTAGAGATTTCCTTCTGTTTCACTCACTCGTCACTCAGAACAGTGTATGAACAAAAGCAAAGTGCTTATAAATATTTGCTGAGTTGATTGGGAAAACGACATCTAAGATATGTAAGGAATCGCACAGTAAATTACTTGTGATCATTATTGGACATCGTTGCCTTAGACAGACTGAAGTGGAATATAGTTAATCAAATAATTCAGCTGGGAAATTTCTAGAAGCATCACTCTATTTATTCCACTTCTTTCCTACAAATTTTAACTGCACAGGGCAACGTAATGGCCACAGAACTTTGATTAAAATGTGATGCATCTTAACACACACACACTAATGCCACATCAACTAAATTGTTTTCTTCATCTAAGAATTTATAAAACACCTAAAGACAGATGGTTTGTTATCAAGTTCAGTGCATACCCACATTGTTTTGATTTTTTAATGTTCTAATATTCTAATATAGAGGTCACCACACTTTTTTTCTCTAAAGGGCAAATGGAAACTCTTTTCACCCTTTTAGACATTATATTCTTTCTTACAGCTACTTGACTTTTTCACTGTTGCATAGAAGCAGCCATGGAGAATACCTAAATGAATGGTGTGTGCCATAAAGTTTTATTCCCCAAACGAAACGGTGGCTGTAGCTTCTCTTTTTATGTTCCAGACTGTGGGGGAAACATTAATGGTAAGAATGGCTCCGACTCTCACAAAGTCAAGGTGGTGAACGTGTAATAACTTTCTAGGAAACCATACCCCACATGGACACACACGCACCTACACACATACACATATATTTATAGATAGATATAGTTACAGATAGAGATAATGTGTGTATATATCTATACATGTTTATATGCAAAGCACATGAACACAGTAGTTTTTTTGTTACTTAAGACCCCAAGAATATTGGATCAGTGAATAATGAATGAACACTTCCAGGGAAAATGTGGGGTAGTTTTCTGTAAGCCTTTGGGCCAAACAGTATTTGTTGTCCACTCAAGGTGTAGTCTTGCTTAATACATGTTTCTGCTTCAAGGTACTTTATTTGATTCATTATAGTTGAACTCAGAGACAGACGTAAATGAAACTAGGATCTTGGTCCTATTTTCATGGGAGTCTCATGTTTGCAGCATTAGATAATATTATCTATGTGTACTGTATATGCTTGGAAGATATTTTAAACAGTGAATATAGTTCAGAAAGGCATGGGAGATGTAAGAGTTGGGATAATGATATTGAGGGTGTGATATTTAATGACAATAAATCTTTTAAGGATATATCATAAAATAATATGGATAAAAAACACTCATAATAAACAAAAAATCAAGTCTGACTATCTCTGGATGTTTTCTTGGTGTTGATTACACTTTTCTGTATTGGTAAATGTCCTATTTTTTCTTTATATTTATGCAGTTCACTTAATACATAAATGTAGTTTCTGTTTACACATTAAAAAATTGGCACATATTGAGTTCTGTGAATACAGAATACATTCAGACAACACAGATGACTTTCTCCATGATCTCCCCAGACTCAAATCACAGAGGTAGGTGGGCTGCAGTGGCATCTGAGGCTCCCAGGTTCCATCCAACTGTGCTGGATGCTGGCAGTTGGACTGTTTTCTCTTGGCAGCTGCCTATTGGCAAGCAGCTTTCAACTCATCGAGGTTAATTTCAGGCCACAGCCATGTGCCTTTCTGAAAACACGGACTCTCCTTCTTCAGATAACAGGAAAATATCCAGTAAGCCAAGATGGACTCTTATAAGACAAGCCTAGTCATGAGAGCAACTATCTAGTCATATTCACAGATCTTATACAAATACAACAAAGTAATTAAAAAGACACCACAAAACATGTGAAGGTGAATAGTCAGTCTAGCATTCTGCCTTCCAGACCTGTGGCCTATGTACCTGCTTTGTGTGGAAGTCACATTTTCTGCATAAGCCACCTTTTCCTTTTTGCCTCTTCCCTCCCCAACCCCAACCCTTGTGCATCTGAGACCTCAGCCTGGTCCCAGCCCTGCACCCTGTGAGCCTTCTCATTTGTAAGCCCCTTTGTTCATGTCTGCTGTTGCAAATGATAAACTTCCCTTTCCTCTAAAGGCTGAAGCTTCTGTTGCCTATACTTATCACACATTTTCTTTAGTCATCTTTGATGGACATTTAGATTATTTCCTCATCTCGATTGCTATGATCAGTTCTGGGTATGGCACTATGCTTTATTCTTCAAATTCTTATTTGCAGTTTCTTCAGCTGTACAAGGAAGCTGAGTTGAATGGTGAGACTCTTTACTTTTTTTGAGGACTTTCATAGTGTTTCACATAATGATCTTATCATGGAGTACTCAGTCACTGATAAACAACAGGGCCTAAGGGTCTCAGTTTCTCCACACTTTTGCCTATGTTTGTCCTTAGTGTTTCTATGATGCTCATTTGGTTTAATTTCTCTAATTATTAACTATGTTGATTGAGCCCTTTTTTTTTGAGACAGGGTTTCTCTGCATAATCTTGGCTGTCCTGGAACCATTTTGTAGATCAGGCTGGCCTTGAACTCACAGAGATATGTCTGCTCTGTCTCCCTGAGTTTGGGGATTACAGGTATGTACCACCATGCCCAGCAAGCACTATTTTTGTACTAGGTAGCCATTTATATGTCTTTTTTGTTTTGTTTTGTGTTATAGGGGAACAGTTTTATTTCCTGTCACGACATATTGTTTGACTTTTTTCAAATACATTTAGTAAAAGTCTATTATTATTTCCCGTATTATCTTATGAAAATGTCAATTTAGGGGCCAGCAAGAAGGTTCAACCAGTAAGAGTGTTTGTTGTGCAATCCTGATGAAGTGACCTCTGGAACTCAAATAAGAAAGCTGGTGCCTGTCAGGTCTCATCAGGACTGGTTGCATTATCTTCCTCCGTGGCCTGTCAATGCTGCACCCCTCCCCCCCCGGGGAAGGTGATCAGAGAGCCAGCCACTGAGTTCATGCCACAGAAAGTAGCTGCTCCCCTTACTAGGGACCTCACTAGGAGACTGACTCTATGGGCTACATCTGAACAGGGGTTTTAGGTCCATGCATTGTCTCTGGTTGGGGTATCATTTTCTTCAGGGCCCCAGAGCTCAGTTTTTATGGCTCTGTTGGTCTCCTTTTGGAGCTTCTGTCCCTACTAGGTCTTTCTATCTCTCCCTTCTTTCATAATAGGCTAGGGTCAAATAGAAGGGGAGAAGGACCTCTCCTATCATTAGACTAGGGGAGGAGTATAGGGGAAAAGAGGGAGGAAGGGTGGGATTGGGAGGAAACAAGGAAGGAGGCCACAACCAGGACACAAATTGAATAAATTGTAATAAATGATGATGATTATGATGATGATAATAATAATAATAAAAAGAAAGCTGGTACAGTGACAAACAGATGTAGTCCCAACACTTCTGTGCAGAGATGGGAGGCAGAGACAGGGAAACAAACTGTAAGTGAGTGTATCAGCATGACAGCCAAAACAGGAGAGATCCTTCTTCAATTTGTATTTAGATCATTTGTGTGTGTGTGTGTGATGTGTGTATGTGAGTATGTATTGTGTGAGTTTGTGTTTGTATGTATGTGTCTGTGAGTATTTGTGTGTGTGTGCGCATGAGTGAGTGTGTGCCTGCATTACTTTTGTCAGAGACAATGTAACACTGTGAACATTCTCAAGCTTATACAGGATAAGGGATGGTTATGATGAGGACAGTTTCTGGTCTCTACCCTAACAGTCACCAGTTTTCCCTTCCATTGTTCTTCTCTGAGTAATTTATACAGTTTGGGATTTGGGGTACTTTCTGAAACTGTGCTCTATTTCTTCATTTGGTCCTGAAAGAATCTCAGTTATCTCTATAAGGAGAAGTTTTCTTTGACTTTCCTTAGTCTCCTTTTCTGAGATTGCTGTTGGACAATTATCTCTTTAGCTGCAGGTCCTGTGTCCTGTCTTTCGTCAGTATGAACTCTCTTTACTTGTTTCTGACATATAGTTCATCTGATACTGAGTTTCTACTTTCAATTACAGTTCTAGTCTAGCGGTTCCATTTTTCTCTTTCCCTCACCCATTCTTCTCCCTTTTTCTACCTCCTCTTCATTATTTTCAGTGCTTGGAATTTAAACCGGGGGGGCTTCATGTGTGTAAGGCAAGGGGCCTGCTACTGAGGTGGAATTTTAGCCACTATTTTTCTATCTTTTCAGGGAAGCTGATCTTGATAGAGTCTGGGGACCAAATGTTCAAAAACATGAGACTGGGGAGGCTTTTCACATGCAAATGGTACTATTTTTTAATATTTTAAAAAGTATCAGACATTTTTGTATACTGATTAAATCATTTAAACAGTTTAAATCTGGAATTCTTTAGCTTTGCACTGATGTCATCCTGTTCTCGGTTGTATCTTGGAAATCTGTATCTTTCCAGCCAGATCCTTTTATTATTGTTATTTAATGCACTTTATTCACTTTGTATCTCTGCTGCTGCAGCCTCCTCCCTCATCTCATCCCAGTTACACCCTCCCTCCCCCTTCTCCCCCTATGCCCCTCCTCTAGCCCACTGATAAGGGTGGACCTTCAGCCAGATCTTAGTCTCTAAAAAAAACCCTGGAACTCTATTTCTACATTTGTGTTGGATCCACTGGATTCTCTGGGTGTGTAGTCCTTGTTTCCATTTAAGAAAATGTTCTTATTTAGATTCCCCATGCCAATCTGAAGGGAGATGTAGTTATGAATTCTCACTAGGTATTCTTTTCCAAATTCATGATGCTGAAGCACACACATTTGTCCTTTCTCTCGGCTAGCTAGAAATGTCTGTGGTAGCTTAGGATCCCGGCTTTGCTGATAAGACAGAACCCCTGATGTCCAAGCTGTGTGGGACCAGGACACTGTCTTGTCGGAACATTAGAACCCAGACTTTAAATTTTCTGAATCTGCAAATGTATAAAAGAGTCATGCATCAGTTGAGGCTAGTTTTTCTTTCTGTTTTCAGATCTTATGGGATCAATGAAATACTTTCATATGAACTGATAACATGAAGTGTTGTATTAGGTAGTATATATTTACTATTAGTTATCTTTTAGTAATGCTGCTGCTAATCCTAAACAGTTGTATAACCAAATCACCACACAGAGACTGGGATTTATTTAATTACCCTAGAACACAATGCTGGGCAATAGTTACTCCATCCTAAACCTCCAAGCCCTATCATTTCCTATCATTTAGATCCCCCACATTATACTTGCTTTTAGTGAAATCTTAGGTCTAGTTCATTTCCATGTCATTTCAAGACCTCTCCTCCAATTTCTGCTCTCCCAGCCTTTCCTGCCCTTCTCTCCTCCTCTGCCTCCCACACCTTCTTCTTCTCTGACTCCTCCCTCTCTTCCTGCTTCCTTTCCATTGCTCAACATTGTGGCTGGTTGTTTTATTTTGTCATGTTTACCCAAAGTTGAGATAGGTTTGCTTAGAATAAGCATCACAATGAAATGTCTGGATTGAAACCAGAGAGTGGGGGAGAGAAATCAGCATTTGAATGAACAAGGGTAAGGTGTATACATTCCAAAAGAATATTACACCAACAGTGACATAAAATTTGTCATAAACTGTGAAAATGCTTCATATCTGAACCACTAAATCTTTGATACTTGAAATCCTTTGCACTTGATTTTTTGTGTCTGCTTGTATGCACATATGCTTATAACTGTATTTTTCCTTATTACTTTTGCAATATTTACTACCTACTCATTCTTAATGGCATAGCCAGACTTAAACATGGTCACTGGAATCACTCTAAAAGTGCATTAAAATGGTATGTTTTGTAACCCTGAAATTTTCTTTTTTACACTTTTTTTTTTACTAATTACAATTTATTCACTTTGTATCCCAGTTGTAGCCCCCTCCCTCATCCCCTCTCAATCCCACCTGCCCTCCCACTTCTCCTCCCATGCCCCTCCCCCAGTCCACTGGACCGCCTCCCCTTCCATCTGATCCTAGCCTATCAGGTCTCATCAACACTGGCTTCATTGTCTTCCTCCGTGGGCTGGTAAGGCTGTTCCTCTCCCTCAGGGGTAGATGATCAAAGAGCCAGCTACTGAGTTTATGTCAGAGAAAGGCCCTGTTCCTGTTACTTGGGGGCTCAGTTGGACACTGAGCTGCCATGGGCAACATCTGTGCAGGGGTTCTAAGTTATCTCCATGCATCGTCCTTGGTTGGAGTATCAGTCTCAGAAAAGAACCCTGTGCCAAGAATTTTTGGTTCTGTTGTTCTCTTTTTGGAGCTCTTGTTCCCTCCAGGTCTCTCATCTCCTCCGTCTTTCATAAGATTCCCTGCACTCTGCCAAGAGTTTGGCTATGAATCTCCGCATCTGCTTTGATAATCTGCTGGGTGGAGTCTGTCAGAGGCCCTCTGTGCTAGGCCTTGCTCCCTGTTTTCTCCATCTTCCGACGTCCATCCCATTTGCCTTTCTGGATGAGGATTAATCATCTTACCCAGGGTCCTCCCTTTTGCTTAGCTTCTTTAGGTGTACAGATTTTAGTATGTTTATCCTATATTATATGTCTAATATCCACTTATAAGTTAGTATATACCTGAACAGAACACCAAGAGCTCAGGCTCTAACATCAACAATCAATAAATGGGACCTCCTGAAACTGAAAGGCTCTGTAAAGCAAAGGACACTGTCATCAAAACAAAACGACAGCCTACAAATTGGGAAAGGATCTTCACTAACCCTATATCTGACAGAGGGCTAATATCTAGAACTCAAGAAATTGAAAAGCAACAAATCAAGTTATCCAATTAAAAAACGGGTACAGAGCTAAACAGAGAACTCTCAATAGAGCAATATCGAATGGCCGAGAAACACTTAAAGAAATGTTCAATGTCCTTAGTCATCAGGGAAATGCAAATCAAAACGACCCTGAGATTTCACCTTATACTCATCAGAATGGCTAAGATCAAAAACTCAAGTGACAACACATGCTGGAGAGGATGTGAAAATTTCAAAGTGTAGACCACTAATCTCTGGAGTTCCTGTTCAGAGGATCTGTACATGAGGTCAAAAGACATTTCTTTTAAAATCATATTTTTTCCTTTTCTTTGTTTCCTTCTTTTTCTCTTTTTCTTTTCTTTTTTCTTTTTTTCACTTTATCAGGACCCACACTGATGGCCAAAGCTCCTGGATCCTTTACACAGCTGAGGCAGCAACTCTCACTTTATGCATGAAAAGAAGCCCATTCATACAAAATACTCATTTCCTTTAGGAATGATGATGGGGAGGCATGATCCATTCCACTTGTCAAACCATGATCTTTTGAGTCCATACCTTTTTAATATTGTGTCTGATGAAACAGGAAGCAGGTACGAAATGTTTGTGTTGCCAAGTACTGTAAGATGGTGGTCTGGAAGAAAACAGTGTGTGGCTGAGCTTTGAGTAGAATCAGTACTGTTTTAGGACTACTGCTTTTTACATTGAAAAATTACAAGCTGCGGCTATTCAAGCTTGGGTATTCAGCAGACATTCATTCAGTTTTGAACAAAGTGAGCCTGTCAGTTTGGGGAACAATCCTGTCAGTAAATTTTGGCAAATTATAAATGAGCTTTCAAATGAAAGTAGGAATTTTATAAAATTTGTATAAACTTCTCAAATGCTCAAGAACTCTTTTGAAGAGGTCATTGGTGCTATGAATTAGTGTGGTTTTCAAAATATTGAAGCACTCTTTTCTGAATGAAAACTTCCTATTATAATTTACAGACGTGTGCTTTCATTCGTTTTCAGGATTGTTCTGCTTGTTTGTGGTCCCTTGAGATTTTATGGCCTTGGAGAGGGACTTACGTTTCTTCAAAAATCGCTGTTCCAATTGTAATGGGAATCACAATGCATGGTAGATCACCTTGAGTGATGATGCCATCTTAACAACCTTTATGTCTTTAATTTTTTTCAGCCATGTTTCTGATTTTCAGTGTATAACAGTTTTGCCACTTTAGTTAAGATTGTTCATAATGTCTCATCGTTTTTGATGATTTTATGGGGTGGATTAATATTTGTAAGCAACATCTTTTGAGTGCAAGCATTCTTTCCGTGACTTGACTAGGGTATGCCATATGAATTGCATTCTGAATTTAAATTAAGGAGGACACCCAGGCATTGTAATACACACTTTACAAGAGGTTTTTTGCAGGGTGAACAATTGAAGATTTGAAGCAGCAAGAAGTATATGGAGAACTTTGAGCAGCTTAAAATTGAGCTGATAATGTCCTAAAAGGAAAAAAGAAGAGTCTTTTTCTTGTTGTAGAATTATTAGTAATATTTACCATTAATGCATGTAATCATTACAGTGGTTATTATTTACCCATTATTACATTAATAAAAGTACACAGATACTTGTTAGATTGTTAACATGCTTATACACTGGAACTGGGCAGAAAATAATCCCCTAAGCTTTTTTGTTTGTTTGTTTTTTTAATCTCCCAGCCCCACATCCTGCGCCACTTGCTTTAATTATTCTATCAGGGCTACTTCACACCCATCATTTCTATAAATACTTGCTCATGCTTTTCATCTAGGCTGCTTCTCTCCACCATGCCAATTCTCAGAGCAAGTTCTTCCTGGCCACGTGTTTGTTGTTCATGTTAACCTATGGTGACTCTTCTTTTCTATTCCTCCCCTTCTGTACCTTTCCCATGATTCTTCTGCTCTTCCAAGCCTGAAAACTTTAGCTCTACCTACCTACCTCTCTTCTGCCCTTCCCAGATGTAGGTCATTTTTATTGGCCAATCAAGGATAATTTGAAGGCAAGGTTATACAGGATCACTTGGTATACGTGAACATTTGCTCATAGAAAAATAAAGACCTCAGAGACAAGCAATTAACCCATGAATAAATAATGTTTCCAGATCAACCACCATATTTCCTCTTCCTTACAGCTTTACCAGTATTTGTTGTTAGTTGTTTTCTTGACCTTTAGCCACTCTGACTGGAGTAAGATAAAATCTCAAGGTAGTTTAGATTAGCATTTCCCTAACTGCTCAGGATGTTGAACATCTTAAAAGCTATTTCTTAGCCATTTTTGTTTCTTTCTTTTTCTTTGTTAAGAGCTCTCTGTTCAGATTTACTGCTCCTCTTTTTAATTGGTTCATTTGTAGTTTGGGCTTTAAAACGTTTTTTTAATGAAAATTCTGCATCATTTCTTTCCTTCCTCTCTTCCAACTCTTCCCAGTTTTCCACTCCCACCTACACACACACACACACACACACACACACACACACACACACAGAGTCTGTTGAGTCCATCCAGTGTCTATAAAATTTATACAATATCTAGGGTCTCATTTCCAGGGAGACTAATTTTCTATCTCCACACATGCGTGAACTGTGTACAGCTCTTCATGGAGGGGTAGGTCCCATGAGATTTCACCAATCCACATAAGGTTGTCAAGTGGTGCATGATTTGCTCAGGTATCGTTTAGAAAGCCATATTTTGAGATTTCATGGCTGTAGCTTCTCGGTTGTACCTTGCAGCAGACTCTACGTTCCTCTGGCTCTTACAATCTTTCCGTCTTCCTCTGAGATGTTTCCTGAGCCTTATGTATGGGAGTGCTGTTGCAGGTGTATCAGTTGAAGCTGGGTGTCGCACCTGGTTCTTCTCTGCATTTTGACCAGTTTCAGTTTTCTGTAATGGTGTCTGCATACTACAAATGAAGCCTTTTCTCTTTTGATGACAGAGTGCTTTGACACACTCACTGCTCATTCCACATCTCTGAATTCAGTTCATACTTTTTAATAGAAAAGTTTCACAGTAATACTAGTGTTTTTAGAAAGTCAGTTATGTTGCTTCCTGTCTTATCCTTATGGTCAATTCTACAAAGGAGACAAACAGGACAACTGGAAAATTTCACAGAGAAAGTGATGAGATTTAGGTCAGGGTTGTAGCTCTGGAAACAGAAAGAAATGACCAGAATGTGGTATATTTCACAAACAAGTTGATAAGATGGTTCTGAGGGAAACAAGGTAGTGGTTGATAGCATCTGCAAGCTGAGCTCAGAAGGGAGACCGACATCCCAACAGTTACAGGGATTTAGAGTTGAATGTAAATCAATCAAATTTATTATCCCTCTGTGAAAATATCATCACAGATGAAGCAAAGAGAGTAAATAAAAATGGCTGTGTTCCTTAATAAGAAATTAGAGAAGAATTTGGAGTTCTGAAAAGCAAGAAGCCTCTTCTGGAAACCCCTTCTTCTCAAGGCTGTGTGTTTCTCAGACAAGAGGCTGAAACAAGCATCTGTCTTCTGACTTCCCTTCCCTCCTGGGTCAAGAGATTCTACAAGTATCCATCTGCACCTGCTGTGTCATGTGAACACTTGTATTTTTCCTTTTCTGTAACAAGGCAAAATAGTCTTAAAAAATAGGTTTTCTCAAGAAATTCAGAGTGCTGTATTAATCTTTCTGTAGGCCAATACAAAAATAAAGTCATTGCTATGTCTCCTTTTTTTATTTCAAAAAAGAGAAATGTGCTAAATTATTCAAGGTGACAGCAAGCACCTTCAGCTCTCGTTTGCCAGCAATGCAAATTCTTCATGGAGTGACCTTGGATCACAACAGTGAAAATAATCTGTTGTAGTACATTTAGGCTACAGTAAGACTGCTATGAAAAAGTCAGAGGAAAAAGAGCCTTTATAGAATTCTCATAATCCACAACTTTAAATATTGAATACTGCATGAGAAAATATTATTCTCTCTTCGAAGACTTTTTTCCAAAAATTCAATGAAAATGTCTCTATTCTAGCAAAGATGGATCAAGCAAGATTTAAGAATTAAAAATATTAACTTAAAAATCTTCTTTGTTTTATTTATATTTTGAGATTAAAATTATCTTTGGGCTGTATGAATAAGATAAGTCAAATTAGTTTAATTTTTAATAGTATAACACGTTAACAACTCAGCGTGTTCCATCCAGGACTCCGCAAACAAACACTGTAGCATGTTAGAACCATGGAGATCGCCATCACAAACAAACCATCCAGAGCATGCTAGAGTACAGCATTCAGTATGCTTTAGAAAGTACAGGAAAATGTCTTAACTACCATGGAGATCGCCATCACAAACAAACCATCCAGAGCATGCTAGAGTACAGCATTCAGTATGCTTTAGAAAGTACAGGAAAATGTCTTAACTACCATGGAGATCGCCATCACAAACAAACCATCCAGAGCATGCTAGAGTACGGCATTCAGTATGCTTTAGAAAGTACAGGAAAATGTCTTAACTATTGCCTAAACTGGCTAACCTCATTGAGCATTAGATAATTGTCTCATGTAAATTGACTTCTTATCAATTCTGAGCAATTATGACTTTATATTGATTTTGGCTGACTGGTGAACCAGACTTAGCATGGCATAGGTAACTCTGCCATATGACAGCAATTCTAAAATAAAAGCATTAAGCTTCCTCACTAAGAACCATATATTTCTCCAGGAAAAAAAATAGCTAAGTGGGGCCTCCTGACTTGTCAGCAAGAGCTAGTTTAAACATTGATTTTATGCTACTATAATGCAATTTATAATGGTATTTCTGCATGTGCCATATACCACACACTATTCAGTGATGAAAAGAAAATCTGACCTTAGTTACTTCATATCAGTTAAGTGTCATTTTATCATGTCTAATTCTAGTCTAACAAAGAAAATTTCATTTATATTTGTACTATACAGCTATTCTAAAAACATGTGCTAAAAATCTAATCTGAATGTACTGAGAATACTTATGTAAGGCAAGTAAATGTTCTTCCTGAGTTTAAAATACAATTAGAATACAAAACTGAGACAAAGAAGGGAAGAAGGAAAGAGCTAGTTCACTGATCACCATGCAAGTGGTAGGCTTTGTGCTCGACATGATTTTAAAAAATGAGGCTCATCAGGGAGATGCAAATCAAAACGACTCTGAGATTTTACCTTACACCCACCAGAATAGCTAAGATCAAAAACTCTAGTGACAACGCATGCTGGAGAGATTGTGGAGAAAGAGGAACCCTCCTCCATTGCTGGTGGGAATGCAAACTTGTACAACCACTCTGGAAATCAGTTTGGCGCTTTCTTAGACAATTAGGAATAGTGATTCCTCAAGACCCAGCTA
>CM053756.1:9298298-9327728 GCA_028658305.1 Pachyuromys duprasi
GGAGGAGGTTGGTGAGACTTGTGGAGAACAAGAGCTCCACAAAGACCAAACTGAGCAGGGCACAGGGGCCTGGTTTCTACAATCAAGGACCATGTGTGGATGTGGCCTGGAACCCCTGCTCAGATGGGGCCCGTGATAGCTCAGTGTCAGACTGTAGCTCAGTGTCAGACTGAAGACGCTAGTGAGGGAAGCAGGGACTGTTTCAATCATGAACTTGATGGCTGACTTTTTGACCCTCCCCCATACATGCCGGGGAGTGATAGACTGGCTAGATCCCAGGGGAGGACATTGCAGCCAGCCCTGAGGAGACAGGATGAGCTGGGATTGGATGGAAGGGGAGGAGGTCCTCCCCAGTTGGTGGACTTGGAGGGGGTGGGGAGGAGATGAAGGAGGGAGGGGGAAGGTGGGAGGGAATGAGGGAGGGGGCTGCAAAGTACCTAACCTGTGATTGATACAAAAATAAATTAATATAAAAAAGAAAATCCCTCTGCCTGTTGAATGGCTTTCTGCAGGTTCCTTAAAACATTTGAGACATTTCCACATTAGAACAGTTACAAGTCTGTCTGCCCATTCATCACCACAATCAAAGCTCTCTTGCTTTCTTTAGCTGTTATTTTGTGTTTCCCAAGCTTTTACTTGCATGTGTCTGTGTTTTAATGTATTCTACCTGTTGATATGTATATGTGTACTTATTGATACTGATATATTGTCTTCTAACCCAAAACTTGGAGTTAAATAAAACTTTGTGAGGAACTTTCTGGTTGCTTTAGAAGAGGTCCACAATTAAGTTGTTAAATATTCTAGTGGAATTTGAGGTAGAATTATATTTAATTTACAGAAACTTTATAGATGGAAATTCTTTCTAGGAACATGGTATATCTTTCCATTCATCCAATCATTCTTGCGCCTCTAAAACCCATTTAAGCCTCTTTGGGAGAGTGTACTGAGTACTGATAGAAGGCTTAGCTCAAGCAGAAGGACAATCCGATTCTCTCTCAAAGTTTGACTTCATGCTGCATAGAGATAAGCTCCCAAATGCTATGCCATTTCTTAGGCTGATAAGACCAGAGGGAATATTTATCACCTGGAGCATCTTTAAACCAGGAAGCACATTTGCTAAATTTAGTTGCTGGCCTTTTAGATGGACTTTACCTAGGTCACGACATATTTTCCAGCTACTAAAACAGTCTTGGATGAGTTTGAGAAAATGTCAAGAAATCCATAGTGAAATTATTTTATCACGTATATATTTAATCAAAGCTATTCTTTTTGTTTAGCCTCCTTAAAAATAACTTCTAAACATCACTTCAATGGATACATTAGTTACCCTTACAGTTGTTCTTAGTCAATAGTAATCTACACGTGTTTTATAGCATTTAATTAAAAGGTAATTATATATAAGTATATATGACTATATATATACATATATAATTTTTCAAGACATGGTTTCTGTGTGTATTCTTGGCTGTCCTGGACTTGCTCTGTAGACCAGGCTGGCCTTGAACTCACAGAGATCTGCCTACCTCTACCTCCCTAAGTGCTGGGATTACTGGATTGCACTACCATGCCAAGTTAAAAGCTAATATTCTTTTTTTTAAGTAATTTATTTATTTTTATGTTAATCACAGGTTATATATTTTGTATCCCAGCCATAGCCTCCTCCCTTATTCCCTCCCACTCTCCCCATCCCTCCCTCACCTCCTCCCTGCCCCCCTCCAAGTCCACTGATAGGGGAGGACCTCTCCCACTTCCATCTGACCTTAGCTTATTATGTCTCTTCAGGGCTGGCTGCAATGTCCTCTTCTGGGATCTAGCTAGGCTGATCCTCCCTCAGGGGGTGAGAGGGAGAATGGTCGACAAGCCAGCCATTGAGTTCATGACAGAAATAGTCCCTGTTTCCCTTACTAGGGTACCCAGTTGGATACTGAGCTACCATGGGCCACATCCAAGCAGGGGTTATAATTTGTATCCATACATGGTCCTTCGTTGGAGAAACAGTCTCATAAAAGACCCCTGTGCGCTGATCTATTTGGTCTTTGTGGAGCTCTTGTCCTCAACAAGTCTTACTAACTCCCCCCTCTTTCATATGATTCCCTGCACTCTGGCGATGGCTTGGTTGTGAGCCTGGCTTGGTGGCACACTCCTGTGATCCCAGCACTCAGGGAGGCAGAAGCAGGCTGACCCTGTGAGTTCGAGGCCAGCCTGGTCTACAAAGTGAGATCAGGACAGCCAAAGCTACACAGAGAAACCCTGTCTTGAAAAACCAACCAACTAAATTAAAAAAACAAAACCAAAAAATACCTTTTCAGATGGACATTGGATGTAGGAGAAAAACAAGCAACAGGAGAGGAGCCTACCACAGAGGGCCTCGGAAAGACTCTAACTAGCAATGTATCAAAGCAGATAAAAAGCTAATATTCTTTAAAAAAACTTTTTTTAATTTATTTATTTTTATATCAATCACAGATTAGGTACATAAAGCTAATATTCTTAAGAGCAAAATTGTGAATGAGATTTACTCTATTTTATAAAAGTTAAGATATTTTGAGTTTAATATGAAAGTTTTTTTAAAATTTATTTATAATGTTCTGCCTGCATTGTACACCTATATTCCAGAAGAAGGCACCAGATTTTACCATACATGGTTGTGAGCCACCATGCAGTTACTGGGAATTGAACTCAGGACCTTTGGAAGAGCAGCCAGTGCTCTTAACCTCTGAGCCATCTCTCCAGCCTCATGAAAGGTTTTTGTTTTTTTTTTTTTAACTTGAAAGTTTGTCGATTACATATTTCAAAGTCTTCAAAGAATTACAAAGTTCAAATTCACAGTTGACATCAGTCTGATCTATCCAACCCAAACAAACAAAACTTACCTTGTAATTCACTCTCCTGAAAAAGTTCTTACTGAGTTGATAGTGTGTGACGTTTTTAGAATTATCAAAGTATTCTTTCACATAATGACACTGTATATTAATTTTTAGAAGAATTTTCTTTTTCTGTCCCCTCAAGGTCTTTCTTTAAAACTCAATTCATCTAAATGCTCAGGCAAACTCATGGGTTTTATTCTCACTTGAGACAATTTGCTCTCTCCTGACTTGGTGTCCTGAACTTTCTCTCTCAAGCTGGTGAGTGTTAGACATGGTGTGCAGGGACCTGGCATGTAGCTCATTCGTAGAGCACATGCTTAGTATGTGAGGATTGGTTATCCTGAGTCCTAGTAGTTGTGCTGTGTCCTCCTACACTTGAATTAAAGACCAGTCAGTTGAAAACAACATTACTGCTACGGGGCAAGTAACAGGCAGTTCATTCTTGAATAAAAGTGAGGATTTGTTTATAAGCCCTTATTCTAGTATATTTTCCCTCCTTCACATTCACTGTCCCATTAGGATGGAAAGGTGTCTTTACAGAATGCTGGGAGGTGATTTTCAGCTCTCGGGGAAGGCTTTCCCTGAGTAGTGTCTTTGCTGACTATGGGGACCTTACTGTTGGACAATCTAGCAATGTGATTTAAGATAGAGTTATTGGAACAAGCCAATAATCGGTGCCAGTTTTCAGCTCCCTGTAAACCTCCAATGCAGTTGTGACCAACTCACTGCCTGCAGTTTGTGTGTGGCCAAGAGTAGTTACGAATGAAGTCCAACAGAAAAATCATTGACATACTTAAAACAATAAGAAAAGCTTTTGTTTTGTTTTGTTTTGTTTTGGGTTTAGGTGTGTGTGCGTGTGCATGTGTTTAAATCTAGGTTCTGTTGTTTAAGGCACAAACTTTGAGATAGTAATACCATATTCTGATGTCAAAAAAAGGTTGGACATTCCCTACAAAGACTGATATTTAAAAGAAATTTGAAAAGCTTCACTTCAGGCACTAGTGAATTTCAACATCTGTCCAGACTGTCTTTTAACCTAAAGTTCTCTTCTTAAATGCATTTTAGTCTGATACTGCTCAAGTACACATCCCTACAGATCTGCTCTATGCATCTCTCCTTAGCTGGTTCTAATATGTTTCTTTTCCTTGTACAAAAACTTTAACAGCAAGCCTACACATCAAATGCTCTGTGAGTGGCTCTAGAGAATTTTCAAAGCTGAGGTTGGTCATAAGGACTCCAAAATGTATAAACAGGTGATGTGAAATGAGCATGATTCTGGAGTTCCTCAAACTTTTGAATATTATCTAAAAACTAACACTTTTTAAATATTAGAAAGAAGTATTCCAGAAATTCTTCTTGAAAGAATTTGATTTTGAAGTTATTTTATTTCTTTATGGCAATTTGTGCTTATTATAGAGACAATTAAAATGTGATAATATATTAGGATGAGTAAAATCTAAAAATAAATCACCAGATTTGTGAGCAATTTAAATGATTTGACCTTGAGACTCCAGTTAGATTGTCTGTAACCTAGATTCCTGAGATTCTTTTTACCTTGATTGTAATAGAATACTCATTTTAAAAATGGTTTGAGGAAAGATAGAAAAGATCAATTAAACCACAAATTTTGGCAATTTAGGAGAGATGCTTTTATATGGAGATAAATTGATTCTGCACATAAAGCTTTTCTAGGTTTCATTGTGTTCAAAGATTACTAGAGATTAAAAGCTCATAAAGGCCTGAAAATCCAGGGCAATTTCTCATAGATGCCCTTGAGTTGAGTACGGAGGAATAGTTAGTATGAGACCAGACGCTTGGTCTCCCAGAATGCCTTGCTTAAAAATTTGAGAAAGACTGCAAAAGCATTGTAAGGAAATTTCAAAGATGCTAAATGAAGGTCTTTCAAACACCACAAATTGGGCAAATTATGAAGAAGGGAATTAGGAATACGATGTGTAATTACTTCTAAGGTTTCAAGAAGTTACATTTGGGGAGCGCTCCTGTCACTCATAAGGTAAATTCTAGTCTTTTTACAGCAGTGTTCATCTGAGCTACACTCGCTAACCATCTGCAGTGTCTATAAGACTTTTTTTATACTCTAAAAGTTCCGCACAGTTGCCAGTGACTGACCCACCACACCACCCAAAGATTTACTATCATCGCAAGTAATTCATCTATATTTAAAATTTTAAAGACTTTATTTTACAGTTTGGGTTTTGAAGAAAACGTCACTGGGAAAATTAATTCATATAATGAAAATCATCTAACTCTACCATAAACTTTCTTTGTTGTTTCTTTTTATAATATTAACCATGCATGTCTGTCTTACTATGCAATTTTCATAGGATCGTATGTTTTCTTGCAGTTAACCGAAATCCAAAATGTTATAATTTTTCTTAGTACCTCTCTGATTCTAGAGCCTTTCAGCCCTCTAAGTCTTACCATCGTTTTCCAAGTAGAGTGTTGAGAATAATTCAAAATCATTTAGTAAATTGTGGCTCTTAAGTTTCCTATTCAGTGGCAGAAATGGAAGAGTAGTTGAAAGAGTTAATATAGCTTCGATCGCTGTCTATTTACAACCCCAGAGTGACAAGTGCAGGGGAATATGGCTGAGTGCATGTTTGTGGAGCCAGTGAGTAGCAGCGGGATTTCAGAAAATGACTTAATGCTTTGGTCGTGTGCTTCAGTTTCCAGGGCTTGGGGTTATTAGAGTGAAGACAATATTCACAGTGTCTTACACCTTCTGAGTGTTCGACATAATGTTATCCTTCCAACTGTGAAATGAAATTTGGGCTGTCCTCAAATCCCAGTAAGTAACTAAAATTGCTCTAATGTAAAGTAGGAAGCAGAGCAGTAATTACGGCACACACTTAAAAACGTACCGAGCTCATTTACTCTGTTTTCAGAGTGATACATAGGGTGACTGAACGGACACTAATTCAGCTCACCGCTGCTGCTGCAGCTGCAGGACAGCAGATTCAAGGACGTACTTCCTGCTCTGCCTTATTTCAGGCCAGATTTCATGATAGCTACAGATTGGGGTGGTGGCCATGCCTCTCAGATTCTCATCTTGGGACAGGGCTTAGAGGGATGGATAGTCAAAATTCAGACTTGAGCGCCTGAAATAGCACCCTGGTTGTCACCATGATAAATGACTCATCAGAAGATGCTGGATGAGAAGTAATCAGGAGTGCTCAGTCCACATGTTCCCTTGAAGGAGATTGGGCAGTTATCTGTACCTTTGGGTTCCCAAGAAATAATGACTATGCTTTGCAGCCTGACATGGACCTAGAATTAAAGATAAATTTAGATATTTTAGTTGTGTGAATACATTAAGGGAGTATAACTCAAGTATTCAAGTAGTTCTGCCGTTTCTATTTTATAGCTGAGGAATATGAGGCAGAGTAATAAATTAGTTAGTAATATGTTAGTAATAGTTAATAATGAGGTGATATACCAGTAACACTGATTCATGTATTCTTTCTGTTAAATCACTGATTCATGATGACTTAGGAATTCTGATATAGTTGGCCCCTATTAACTAAACATATTTATATGGTATGCCCTAGGAATACTTAGGAAGTTTTCAGACTTTGTTTTGACAAACACACTGAACTCAGAAAAATTATTTGGGGCTGGCATGTCAATCAGATAACCCTAGTACTATGTGTGACTTCAGAATGTCTCAGAAATGCCATGAGGTTAAAAATATATTTGATCAGATCTTAGTTATTAGAGATGAGGTGCTTTGCCTTCATCCAGTGTGTAGCCCTCAACTCTGAAAGCATGGATTTAGGAAGGTTCTTGAGATTCCTAAAATAATATGCTTTGTAGGTAAATTGTTCTTTTCTTCTGATTCCCAAAGAATCTATCAGCCACAATCAAATGAATCCAACCTATATTTGGCTAATACTTCTTATCTTTCTTTTCCCAAGTTTCACAGTTGTTTCCTTAAACATGTCCATTTTCATCTCTTTTCTTCATGCCCAACTTCTATTTCTAAGCATTTCAGTACATAGAAATAGGCTCCTCTTTACTCAACCATGAGAGCTGATAGTAACAGCAAATTCATTCATTTCTGAGATGAACTTACCATTTTCTTGGGCTACGAAAGAGCTTACAGGATGGTTTTAAAGCACTGCCCTTTACATGATCTGTTTTGGAAGCCATTTGCTCTGCTCTGCCAGGCTACCTGGTGTATAAAAGTTGTGCTTCATTGTCCCCTGAATCCCGAAGCTCACAAAGTGTCAACCATTGGTCAGAGATATTATGTAGCAACGCCTGAATCTGACTTTAAATCGATAGCAATTTACTATTTCTCCCACTTACACTACCTCAAGAGGTTTTCTTCTTCCCTTTCAAGATGGAAGCAAACCCAAAAGTATTCTGGGTAGGGAAAACCCAAATGAGAGAAAGCACCATCTCCTACTTTCTTAGAGTCAGTCATAACATTCTGATTGAATCTGCTCACTAAGTCCCTGACTCATCCATTTGTTCTTTCTTTCTCTCACACTCCTGAAATCACACCAGGTGCTAACAACAAGACAGTAAATTAGGCAGACATACTTTTTGAGTCATGCACCCTTAATTCAAAAACTGCTTCCTCTCCTTTCTTGGAACCAGTCTTCACTTGGGTTTTTAACAAATAGATTATCTGCTCTAGCAGCAGAATACCTTTAGTTCTACACTGAAAGGGGCTGTTTGCATCTTTGTCCACATCTCACTAAGTAGCTTCCAGAGAATTCCTTGATATTTTGGCTTCCTTTTAATTCATAATAGAGACCACAGCAACACTATGTGATTTTAATGACCAGACAGTATCCTGAAAAGTTAGAGTCCTGAGAGTTCCAGGGAGTAGGGGCCATTTGAAACCTCATTCCTGTCTGGCTGCCTGTGTAAACGTTTAACCCAAATTCCGTCCTCTTATATAATTTCCTTTGTGGTTGCAGACATCCCCGATGCCATTATCTGCTGTTTGACTTGAAAATTGAACCTGTCTCTTTGAAATATGTTACACGGTTTCAAAAGTGTAAGCAAACTTGGACATTAAAATCAACTTAAGTAGAGACAAACAAATGAATATAGATGGGCTGCTGGGCACTTCCAGCAGTGTCCCTCCCCCAGCTGCCCTTTGGCAGCGATGTTCAGCGTTTGACAGAGCCATAACTCAAGGCATGTTCAAAGGCTACAGATTCAGCAGCAGGCTCTTAAATGGTACTGTAAGTGATATCTTAACAACCTCTGTTAGGCTTAAAAATGAATCCTTGTAAGGACTAATACATTGAACAATTTTTTAAAAAGATGAATGGAGAAAATAGGATGACTTTAATAGAGTACTTTCCCCTAAGAGCTGGAATTCGCGACACAGCAGCAGACGTCTTTAAGGGTCTCTGTAGTGGTATTGCAGTTTAAGGAACACTCTGATCTCTAGGCTTCATTAATGAGAATTTATGTTTGATCAACATAAAATAATAGTATTCTGGTGAGAAAGTTATTTCTGTAGCATTTTTATCTGAGGTACAGTTCTGAATATCACCAGTGTGTTGAGTATGGCTGTAGCTACTGACCGCTAAAGACAGGCCCTGGGCTGAGTGCTTTTATCGCTGGCAAAGGTACACAGGGTAATTGTGTGAAAGAAGCTTAAGACAAGGCCATGAAGAGTACACTAGAGCTTGGTGGTACACCACGTGTACAAAGAGGCCATTTTTCTTTGAAATCAACTTTGATTAGGTATGTGTGTATGGAAGATGCTAGATTAAGAAAGGAAAAACAAAAGTTTTCTGTGTGCCCTCATCTTCATCTAGCTCTTAAAGTTCTCTCTGAGGGAAACTGAGGCAGTAGCGGTATTCTGAAACATTAGTACCCTGTTGCAGCCTTGAAGTTCTAAGCAGTTTGATGGAACTTCATGTCCAAAGCCTGTAAGACCAGTATGTTTGTGTAGAAGAATAAATGAGTTTTGTGGCTTCTATGAATTCTAAAGTACGCCAAGCAGAAGCAGTGAGCAGTGAGTAGTGCCAACTCCTCCCACGTAGTGCTCCCTGCTGATCCTCCAAGCTAGTGCTCCCCTTTTGGAAATGGCTACAGAGTAGGTGAGGAGGGACATGCGTAGGGAAGCAGATGAAGTTAGGCTTTTCTGAACTTTGGGCTACAGATGACAGCAGTATTAGAACACACATGGGACAGATCTTTGAAATACTAACTATCCAAATGACTTCTGCACACAGTTTAATTCAATAACTTCAGATTGGTGTCTTGCCAACTAGGTGATAATTGTGATAAGCCCAGAACTCAGAGCTGTGCAAAAGAAAAGTGTATTTTGCCTGTATATCCTTAGCCTCCCTGTTGCACTCACAAGAAACAACTGTTTAGAAAACTATAGGACGTAGTATTCACTGTACACTGAACAACATAGCCCCTCACTACATTTTGTCTGCGAAAACTGGGTGTTTCTAATGTTTCTTTCTAAGCAGAGACACAAGTTTAAGGTCGGTAGCATCCGGGACCTCATTAGGAAGCAACCTCGCTGATTCTGTGGTTAAGCTCTGAGGCTCCCTGGGTTGTCAGCTTCTTTCCATTTTTCTGTTACTTGGATTTCTTTTCTTGAAGCTAACTGATAAATTACATCTGACTGAAGCAGCCTCATTTTAGCATTGGCTTCCTCTCTACAACAAAGCCCCAAGCTCTGTAGGGGTTTTTCTTTAATATGGAGACACTCCAACAAATTCAGATCATGCCTATAATCACATACTGGAATTTAGAGCAAAAATTGTTTCTGCACAGGGCACAATGTTGTCAGGAAATGTGTGTTGCTGTTGTTTTAGAAAGCTTTGGGGGATCAATGTAAACTTTCCCTTTCCCGCTCTCATCACTCTCCCAACTCTCCCCTTGCTGCTTTGCCTCCTACCCAATCTTGTGCTGTAGATGAGAACCTAACACATCCTCCCTGGGGAAAGGATGCTGATCTCTTTGATGGGTATCTAGCATCAGCAGGAGAGTGGAGATGAGCGTTCACAACAGAATGATAATGAATAGCTTTCAAGCATGAAGACAGAAAAAGAGCCCGGACCATGTAATTTATGCAAGCCATCTACAACTCTGGCCTTTTGATGTTCAAAAGTCACAGTCGACCCGCCTTTAATCTTTATACATGTAGGTTTAGCCACACTTCTTAGCAGAGCAGGCCTTTAAAGGGGAAAAATGTAACAACAACAACAACAAAATATAATAGGGGGGTAGAAGGTCTTAGCAGGCCAGGAGTGCTAAATAGTTTTCCTTTTAATTTTTAAAATTTTATTTATGTGTACTGTATGGATATCATTTCCTCTTTCCCTCCCATCCCTTGCATGTTCCCTACATTCTTCTCGTGTATGGCTTCTTTTTACTTTAATTATCATTATCACCCCTCTACACACATACATAATTTAATAAATATATGAATACAACCTGCTGATACACACACACACACACACACACATATATATATGAACTGACAACTTGTTGTTTTATTGTGGGAATTTACCCTTGTGAAAACTGATTCTCTTCCTCAGCTGTCATTATTTGCCTATAGCTCTTCATCTTGGGGTGGGCCTTGTGAGATTTCCCGATCCACATTAGGATGCCAAATCATATTGCCATTATTCAGGCCTTATTTAGGTAACCATTCTGTTGAGAGCTCATGGGTACAGCTTCCCTGTCTCATACAGATAACACAACCTCGGAGCAGATGTTCTGATCCTCTGGCTGTGTTCATTTTTCCACCCCTACTTCCACAATATTCCCAGGCCTCAGAAGAAGAAGTCTTGTTGTGGGTGTATCAGCTGGAGCCAGATACTCCATGGGTTACTCACAACAGCTGAGGAATGGGAAAGTCTAAATGTCCTTCAAAGGATGAGTGGATATAAAGAAAATAGGATACGTTTACACAACAGAATACTACTTAAAGAAAAGAAAAATGTAAAGAAAAATGAAATGCTGGTTTGGGACTACACCTATATGATTTGAATTATTAAAAAAATGAAACACCATAGTCATTTTTCAGGGGGTTAACATGATAATGTTTGACATGAGTGAGCAATGTGGATCGCACAGGCACCCTCAGGACTCAGCAATTCTGAACTTTATTGGTATGTTTGGTGTTCTAAAGGCTCTGGGTTTGTTTGCATTTGTGTAAGGCACTCTATTGAGGTTTGTTTGTCTTTTAACTACACTGCCTGGGCTATTGAAATTGAGCATAGTCCTCACATGAAAGTCCTCAACAGCCTCAGCTTCCTTCTGTGACTTCCTCATTCCACGCTGACAAGTCAGAAAATTAGTAGAATTGGGTAAAGCACAGCAGCTGTTGCATTAATGGCTTTGGGGTTAATTTGTTCAGAAACCGTTTATGGAGGCTTTGAGTTATTGCTTTCCATAATAAAATTTCAAATATTCAAATGACATTGTCAGAACAGCAGCATTAGCTATTCTTCAAAAATTAAGAAATAATTTGCCCTCAGGTACCTTATTGCAAAATGTTTTCTCTCTAAAATAATTTAGGTGGTAAGGCAACTCAGTGGAAGATCCCTTTGGGAAACTGTTTATTCTCCCACAGTGTAGGTTTAACTACATAAAAACATGCACAATTAGGTCAACATTTTGTGTAGATTTAGAGTTTGGGGGGTTTTTTGGTTTTTTTGTTTTGTTTTGTTTGTTTGTTTTTGAACAAACTGAGGATGGATTTATTGCTGTTCTCTGATATTAAATTACTACCATATAAGAAAAGTACTTTTGTGTGGCTACCGACGTGGCCCTAGTCTTGGTAACTTGTGTGAGTCACAGCCCTTGTGCCTGAAGATGTCTCTCACTTCTGTAGGCTTATCTGAGAAAGGTGAGTGAATCTGTTTCCTAAGCCAATGAATGAAATAAAGGACTGATTTTAGTTGTAAAGCTGTTATGACTAGAGAGTAGAGTCTGAAAAACACTGTCGAGATTAACATGTGAAAAAGATGCCAGCTGTTAAGGAAAGGGTCAACACCCCGCCCCACCTATCATCCTGTAAGAAAACGGATGTACTCAGCCTGTGGACAGCAAAAGACCGAAGTCTTCCGTTTTAAGCAGCCAGCAGGGTATAGACTCCTACCTCCTTGCCCCCTCTGCTCCTGCGCTGACGGGCTTATCCCAGGGCTCACTAGTTCTTGGGAGTATTTTCCCTTTCCTCACAGACTGAACTCTTCTTCTATTTCTAAGCATGCGGCCCAGGTCCTTTGTCGGGAGATGAGGAGCGTGGTATGGAGTGTCTTCTGAATTCAGATTCGCAGCCTGATACAAGCGTGTTTCCCCTTTTTGCTTCTTTTTCAGATATCGGCCAAAAACTGAAGTATGCTTCCTCTGAAACGCTGGTCTTCTAGGGTTTCTCTGCAGACTCCTTGGCTGGTTTACACAGATAGTGGTCAATATACCTGACCAACCTAAAAGATACGACTTTTCAGATATTTCTTTCCCGTTCTCCATCGTCCTCCTCCTTGCAGCTGCCAGGATTTACAGCTTGCCTGTCCTTTTGTTCGTTTGTTTTTTGTTTATTTGTTTGTTCTTCCTCAAATTCTAACAAAGTAGTCCTCAGGCTTCCTTCTGAGCATGTCTTAAAATTCTTTCCTCAACAAGATTATGAACTTCTGAAAGGGAACCCTGGGTTCTTTGATAAAATAGACTTTGTATGATTTATAAACTGAATAATTCCTTTCTATTAATGTATCCATTTAGATTTTCAGCTTAAGTAAGATTTCTTTGTGTGACCCTTTTTAGCATTTTTTTAAAAAATAGATATTATATGCCAAGAAGGTTATCACTAATGAGAGGGGAACCCAGACTTTGTACCAGAGAACTGCACTGGCGACCAGCTCTGGCAAATGGTTCCATGTCTCTAAGTATTACTTTCCCCATAGACCAAAGAAAACTAGGAGCTTCTCTCCCACAGCATTGTTGTGAAAACTAAAGTTAAAAGCACAAACAAAACGAAAGACATTTTGGTTGTAGCCTCCGGGATTTGCTAGTTCAAATGATCTAAAATAAAAGTTGCTCTGGTTATAAAAATGATTTATACTGATTGATTACATTCCACCTTAAATTTTATTCCACAGGATATAAATCTCAAATTAGGGTGTTCAAAACATACTTCGACTAAATGAATGAAAGTGAAAGGGACATGGTAAGGGAATCTAAATGCTAGGTGTTTCTTTTTTCTTTCTCTTTTAAATTAAAAAAAATTAATATTAGTTACAGTTTATTAACTTTGTAGCCCAGCTGTATCTCCCTTCCTCATTCCCTCCCAATCCCACCCTCCTTCCCTCATCTCCTCCCTGGCCCTTCCCAAGTCCTCTTATAGAGGCGGTCCTCCTTCCCTTCCATCTGACCCTGGTTTATCAGGTATCTTCAGGACTGGCTGCAAAGTCCTCCTCTGTAGCATAGCAGACTGTTCCTCCCTCCTGTGGGGAGGTCAAAGAACAAGCCATTGAGTTCATGTCAGATATAGTCCCTGTTCCCTACACTAGGGTACAGACTTGGATACTGAGCTATCATGGGCTACAGGCAAGCAGAGGTTCTAGGTTATATCCATACATGGTCTTGGTTGGAGAAACGGTGTCATAACAGACTTCTGTGCCCAGAGATATTTGGTCCTTGTGGAGCTTCTGTCCTCTCCAGATCATATTAACTCCCCCTTCTTTCTTATGATTCCCTGCACTCTGTTGAAGATTTGGTTATGAGTCTTAGTATCTACTTTGATACACTGCTAGGCAGAATCTTTCAGAGGGCCCCAGTGGTAGTCTCCTGTCCTGTTACTTGTTTTCTCCTATTTCCAATGTCCATCTCATTTGTCTTTCTAAGTAAGGATTGGTCATCTTAACCTGGGTCCTCTTTCTTGTTTATCTTCTTTAGGTGTATAGATATCAGTATGTTTATCCTCTCTTATAGGTCTGTATAAGTGAGTATGTACCATGTGTGTCTTTCTGCTTTGGGGATATCTCACTCAGGATGATCTTTTCTAGGCCCTACCATTTGCCTGGAAATATCATGACTTCCTTGTTTTTAATTGCTGAGTAGTATTCCATTGTGTAAAAGTACCACAATTTCTAGATCCATTCCTTGACCTGGGTTGTTTCCAGGTTCTGGCTATTAAGAATAAAACTGCTACAAATATGGTTGAGCAAATGTCCTTGTTACACACTTGAACATCTTTTGGATATATGCCTAGGAGTGGTATAGCTGGATCTTGAGGAATCACTATTCCTAATTGTCTGAGAAAGGGCCAGACTGATTTCCAAAGTGGTTGTACAAGTTTGGATTCCCACCAGCAATGGAGGAGGGTCCCCCTTTCTCCACAACCTCTCCACAATGTGTTGTCACTTGAGTTTTTGATCTTAGCCATTCTGATGGGTGTAAGGAGAAATCTCAGGGTCATTTTGATTTGCATCTCTCTGATAGCTAAGGATGTTGAGCATTTCTTTTTTTAAATTTTAATATTATTTTATTTTTATTATTAGTTACATTTTATCAACTCTGTATCCCCGGTGAATCCCACTCCCTCATTCCCTCCCAATTTCACCCTCCCTCCCTGGACTACTCCCTGCCCCTTTCCAAGTCTGCTGATAGGGGAGGACCTCCTCCCCTTTCATTTGACCCTGGTTTATCAGATATCTTCAGGACTGGCTGCAAAGTCCTTCTCTGTGGCTTAGGAAGGCTGCTCCTCTCTTGCAGGGTGGGGAGGTCAAAGAGCCCACCATTGAGTTCATGTCAGATATAGTCCCTATTTCCCTTACTAGGCTACCCACTTGGATACTGAGCTACCATGGGCTACAGGAGAGCCGAGGTTCTAGGTTATATCCATACATAGTCCTTGGTTGGAGAACCAGTCTCATATAAGACCGCTGTGCCCAGAGATATTTGGTCCTTGTGGAGCTCCTGTCCTCTTCAGATCATATTAACTCCCACTTCTTTCATATGATTCCATGCTGTCTGCTGAAGGTTTGGTTATGAGTCTCAGTTTCTACTTGATACACTGCTAGGTAGAGTCTTTCAGAGGCCCTTTGTGGTAGGACCCTTTCCTGTTACTTGTTTTCTCCTACATCTCATTTGTCTTTCTAAATGAGGATTGATCATCTTACCCCGGGTCCTCTTCTTTGTTGATCTTCTTTAGGTGTATGTATGTTTATCATATCTTATAGGTCTAAATAGGTGAGTTTATACCATGTGTATCTTTCTCCTTCTGGGACACCTTACTCAGAATGATATTTTCTAGATCCCAACATTTGTTTGTAAATTTCACGGTTTCTCTGTAGAGGAATATAGAATGGCAGAGAAACACTTAAGGAGATGCTCAACGTCCTTAGCCATCAGAGGAATGTAAATCAAAACGACCCTGAGATATCACCCTACACCCATCAGAATGGATAGGATCAAAAACTCAAGTGACAACACATTGTGGAGAGGTTGTGGAGAAAGGGGAACCCTCCTCCATTGCTGGTGGGAATCCAAACTTGTAAAACAACTTCGGAAATCAATCTGGTGCTTTCTCAGACAACTAGGAATAACACTTCCTCAAGACCCAGCTATACCACTCCTAGTCATATATCCAGAAGTTGCTCAAGTACACACAAGACATTTGCTCAACCATGTTTGCAGCAGCTTTATTTGTAATAGCCAGAAACTGGAAACAACCCAGATGTCCCATCAACTGAGGAATGGACACAGAAATTGTGATATTTCTACACAATGGAATACTACTCAGCAATTAAAAGTGAGCATTTTTTAAGTGTTTCTCTGCCATACTGTATTCCTTTACTGAGAATTCTCTGTTTAGCTCTGTTCCCCATTTTTTAATTGGATTACTTGGTTTATTACTTTTTAACTTCTTTAGTTCTTTATATATTCTGGATATCAGTCCTCTGTCAGATAAAGGGTTGTTTTGTTCTGACAACAGTATCTCTTGCTTTGCAGAAGCTTTTCAGCTTCATGAGGTCCCATTTATTGATTGTCGCTCTTAGAGCCTGTGCTGTTGGTGTTCTGCTCAGGAAGTGTCACCTGTGCCAATGAGTTCCAGGCTCTTCATCACGTTTTCTTCTAACCGATTTAGTGTGTCTGGTTTTATGTTGAGGTCTTTGATCCACTTGGACTTTAGTTTTGTGCAGGGTGATAAATATGGATCTATTTTCATTTTTCTGCATGCAGACATCCAGTTGCACCAACACCATTTGTTGAAGATGCTGTCTTTTTTCCACTGAATGGTTTTGGCTTCTTTGTGAAAAATCAAATATCCATAGGTGTATAGGTTTATTTCTGGGTCTTCTATTCGGTTCCATTGATCCACAATTCTGTTATTATGCCAATACCATGCAGTTTTTATTACTATTGCTCTGTAGTACAGTTTGAGATCAGGGATGGACATGCCTCCAGATGATCTGTTGTTTTACAGGATCGTTTTGGAGATTCTGGGTTTTTTGTTTCTCCATATGAAGTTGAGAATTTTTCTCTCAAGGTCTGTAAAGAATTTTGTTGGTATTTTGATGGGGATTGTATTGAATCTGTAGATTGTTTTTGGCAGAATGTCCATTTTCACTATGTTAATCCTACGGATCCATGAGCTGGGAGATCTTTCCATCTTCTGATATCTTCTTCAGTTTCTTTCTTCAGAGACTTGAAGTTTTTTTCAAACAGGTCTTTCACTTGCTTGTTTAGAGTCACACCAAGGTACTTTATGTTATTAGTGGGTATTGTGAAAGGTGTTGTTTTCCCTAATTTCCTTCTCAGCCCTTTTTTCTTTGGTATACAGGAGGGCTTCTGATTTTTTTGAGTAGATTTTGTATCCAGCCACTTTGCTGAAGGTGTTCATCAGCAGAAGAAGTTCTCTGGTTGAATTTTTGGGGTCACTCATGTATATTATCGTATCATCTGTGAATAGGGAAACTTTGACCTCTTCCATTCCAATTTGTATTCTCTTGATCTCCTTTAGTTGTCTCATTGCTAGGACTTCAAGTACTATGTTGAAGAGATATGGAGAGAGTGGGCAAACTTGCTTTGTCCCTGATTCCAGTGGAATTGGTTTGAGTTTCTCTCCATTGAATTTGGTGTTGGCTATAGGCTTGCTGTATATTGCCTTTACTATGTTTAGGTACGTGCCTTGTATCCCTGATCTCTCCAAGTCTTTAAACATGAATGGGTGTTGGATTTTGTCAAATGCTTTTTTGGCCTCTAAGTAGATGGATCATGTGGTTTTTCTCCTTCAGTTTGTTTATATGGTAGATTACATTGATGGATATATTGAATTACCCTTGCATGCCTGGGATGAAGTCTACTTGGTCACAGTGGATGATCTTTGATGTGTTCTTGGATTCAGTTTGCCTGTAGTTTATTGAGTATTTTTGCATCAGTGTTCATAAGAGAGATAGGTCTGAAGATCTCTCTCTCTCTCTTTTTTTTTTTTTGTTGGGTCTTTATGTGGTTTAGGTATCAAAGTGACTGTGACTTCAGAGAATGGGTCATAGATTTTCAGAATTGTGATGTCCTTTTTGTGGATTTTTTCCTTTGATGAGAATGTAGTACTCCTCCTTATCTTTTTTGATTAATTTTGGTTGAAAGTATATTTTATTAGATATTAAGATAGCTACTCCAGTTTGTTTTCTGGATCCATGTGCTTGAAAACACATTTTTTTCCAGCCCTTTACTCTGAGGTAGTGTTTTTCTTTGTTGCATAGGTGTGTTTCTTGGATGCAACAGAATGTTGGATCTTGTTTCTGCAACCATTCTGTTAGTCTGTATCTTTTTATTGGAGAGTTGAGTCCATTGATGTTGATAGATACTAGTGACGAATGAATGTTACTTTCTTTTGATGTGGGGTTGGTGGTGTTGCTGTGTTTTATTGTTTGTATTCTTTTGATTTTTTGTGTGTGTTTGTGTTTATAGTTATCTATGTCCTATGTTTCCTTGGATGTAATTGTTTCGTTGGGCTGGGTTACACTGTAAATATTGTTTAAATTTGGTTTTGTCCTGGAATATTTTGAATTCTCTGTCTATATTGATTGAAAGTTTTGCTGGGTATAGTAGTCTGGTTTGTCATTTGTTGTCCCTTAAGGTCTGCATGACTTCTGCCCAGGCCTGTCTGGCTTTCATAGTTTCTGTTGAGAAATCTGGTGTGATTCTGATAGGTCTACCTTCATATAAGAGTTGACCTTTTTCCCTTGCTGCTTTTAATACTTTTTCTTTGTTCTGTAGGTTCAGTGTTTTGAGTATGATGTAACATGAAGAATTTATTTTCTGGTCTAGTCTATTTGTTGTTCTGTAGGCCTCTTGTATGTTATGGACATCTCTTTCTTTAAGTTGGGAAAATTTTCTCCTATGATTTTCTTGCAAATATTTTCTGGACGTTGGAGCCTGATGTCTTCTTTTTTATCTACTCTTATTATTCTTAGATTTTGTTTTTTCATAGTGTCCTTGATTTCTTGGATGTTTTGCGTTTGGAACTTTTCTGATTTTATTTTTTCTTTGAGAGAGGTATCAATTTCTGCAAGTGTATCTTTGGTACCTGACATTCTCTCTTCTATCTCCTGTATTCTGTTGGCAATGCTTATCTTAGTAGTTCCTGATATTTTCTCTATTTTCTCCAGCTCCAGGTTTTTCTCTGTTTGTGTATTCTTTATTGATTCTAATTCTGTTTTCATGTCTTGAACCATTTTCTTCATCTATTTGAATGTGGAGTTCTGCTTTTCAATGATGGCTTCTATTTTTTTGTGTTGTTGTTGTTCGTTTCTTCTCTATATGTTGCTAATTGTGCTTCTATTTGTTTTGCTGTATTTGCCGGTGTTTCTTTGAGAGCTTTGATCATTTCTTCTTTATTTGCCGCCATTGTGTGGTCATTTCTCTGAGAGATTTGTTTATTTCCTTTATATGAGCCTCTAATAGCTGGAAAAGAATAGTTTTAAAGTCGTTTTCTTGTGTATCTAGTCAATTGTAGTACCCATTGATTTGGAGGGTTGCTGGTGAAGCCATGATGTCCTTATTTTTGTTGGGTGTGTTTTTATGTCTGCCTCTGGCCATCTGCTTATCTGTAAGCCTCACTGTTTGTTCCTGGAGTCTGTACTTCAGGCTAAGACCATCTTTATCTGGTTTCTGGACTGTTTTACAGGAAGATGAGAGAGGTTCACTGGTTTGGGATTGTGCGTTGTTGTTTCAGCTTTACCTAAGTGAGGAATGTGATGCTGGCGCTATTCACAGGTGCTTTTATCAGGCACAGTGTGCATTCCTGGATTCCCTGACTAATGGAGTGGCCTGCAGGCCACTGATATGCAGCTCTGTCTGGGATCCAGGAATTGTTTGCCTGGAATTCACTTTTAGCCCCACAGTGCGGAGGCTTCAGTGTTGGGATTGCTGTCCCAAGAATCCCTATGATGCCCACACTAAGGGTGGGGGTGGGTGGTAGGGATCTGTTGTCTGGTGGCTTTTGTAGAGGGACCTTGGATCTGGGGCTCTGTAAACACTCCCTTGAAGGCACACTCACTCCCTTGCAGGACCAGTTGGAAAGCACAGGGGCTCTGCTTGCTTTCTACTCTCCAATTTGATCCTGCTGGGGCAAATGTTGGTGTAGGCTATGAGTCAGCTCAGTGGTACTGTAGGAGCAGATCTTGGTGTCCACCTGCACTGTGTGCTGTGCTGGATTGCAGCCCATGCTAGGGCCTGGGCAGTGTGATCTGTGGTGGACTCTGCAGGCCCCTTCTGTATCCTTCACTTCCACCAGGGAATGATTTTGGTGGCTGGTCCCAGGGAAGTACTGGGGTGGAGGTGGGGGTGGGTGGGAACTGAATCGCCTCTGTCCCAGATCCTGGGGCCCAGGTGCTGTGGTCTGTGGTGGAATCTGAAGGCTGCCTCTCTTTCCTTCCCCTCCACCAGGGAAGGCTTATGGTAGCTGGTCTCGGGGGAGTACAGGAAAGGGTTTAGTCGAGTGTTCTCAGACCCGGATCCCAGGCCCGGGTATCTCTGCCAGAAGCTGCTTTGCACTAGAGCTTAAGGTGGCCTGTCCTGGGGAAGTACCAGGTAGGGTTGAAGTCCTCAGTTTCAGATCCAGAACCGGGGTTTCTCTGCCAGGAGCTGCCGGTGCTAGAACTTATTGTGGTTGGTACCAGGGAAGTGCCAGGAAGGGTTGAGGAAGAAACATGCAACTTAGAGCAATCAGCATGGGTTTTCTCAAAGCCTGTCTAATGAAACCAAATGATGTCCAGAACATAGTGGATCTAGAATATAGGGGTACTCTGTATGCACTCTAGATGTTCTTGTTGGGTTGTAAGGCCAGTGCCATCAGAAACAAATGGCAATGTCCTTGTTGTATATTTGAGCATACATTTGCTCAACCGTGTTCAAACCATCTGTATTGTAATAGCCAGAGTCTGGAAACAACTCAGATGTCCCTCAATTGAGGAATGGATACAGAAATTGTGGTACATTTACACAACGGAATACTACTCAGCAATTAAAAACAAGGAAAATCATGAAATTTGCAGGCAAATGGTGGGAACTAGAAAATATCATCCTGAGTGAGGTATTCCAGAAGCAGAAAGATACATATGGTATATATTCACTTATAAGTGGATATTAGGCATATAATATAGAATAATCATACTAAAATCTGTACACCTAAAGAAGCTAGGCAAAAAGGAGGACCCTGGGTAAGATGCTTAATCCTCATTCAGAAAGGCAAATGGGATAGACATCGGAAGAAGGTGAAAACAAGGAACAAAACAGGATTTTACCCACAGAGTGCCTCTGAAAGATTCTACACAGCTGGGTATTAAAGCAGATGCTGAGACTCATAGCCAAACTTTGGGCAGAGGGCAGGGAATCTTATGAAAGAAGGGGGAGAAACAAAGACCTGGAGGGGACAGGAGCTTACAAGGAGAACAACAGAACCAAAAAATTCTGGGTCCAGGGGTCTTTTCTGAGACTGATACTCCAACCAAGGACCATTCATAGAAATCACCTGGAATCCCTGCACAGATGTAGCCCGTGGCAGCTCAGTGTCCAAGTGGGCCCCTAGTAAGGGGAACGGGGCTGTCTCTAATATGAATTCAGTGGCTGGCTCTTTGACCACCTCCCCCTGAGGTGGGGCAGCCTTACCAGGCCACAGAGGAAGACAATACAGCCAGTCCTGATGAGACCTGATAGACCATGGTCAGATGGAAGGGGAGGAGGACCTCCCTTATCAGTGGACTCGGAAAGGGCCATGGGAGGAGATGAGGGAGAGAGGGAGAGTGGGATTGGGAGGAGATGAGGGAGGGGACTGCAGCTGGGATACAAAGTGAATAAATTGTAATAAAAAATTATATTAAAAATAAATATAAATATATACATTATAAAAAGAAAAAAATGCTGTAGATCTCAATAAGAAGCCTCCATATGAGTGGTAGAAGACCCAGATTAGAATCTACTGCAAAACCTAAACTTCTTAACTAAAAGAATTTATGACACAAATGTTACCTGAAGTATTCAGGAATATGCCCCAAACTGAAGACAACCAGTTTATTTTTGGAGTGATTTTGAACACTTGGGATAATATGTATCAATTGGAGAAAGAACAATTAGTGTGTGTTGTGCGCACATGCAAGTGAGTGAACAAGCACTTGCGGGCCAGAGAGTTTTAGGAATCCTAGTTTCTCTACTTCCTCTGTTCTAGAATTACAGGAACAAATGTCATACCTGTCTTTTTTCCCTTGTAACTATTCTTTTGATACCCCAAATTATTTGATTATTTATTTGTTTGTTTATTATCTATCTATCTATCTATCTATCTATCTACCTACCTATCTATCTATCATCTGTAATTCTAGTACCAACTTCTGTCTTAGTTAGGGTTTTATTGTGGTGAAGAGACACCCTGACCACGGCGACTCTTATAAAGGAAAAAATTTAATTGGGTCTAGCTTACAGTTTCAGAGGATTAGTTCATTATCATCATGGTGGGAAGCTTGGCAGCATGCAGGCAGACATGGTGCTAGAGATGGAGTTGAGAGTTTTCCATCTTGATCTGAATGCAGCAAAACGTGAGACTGTGACACACTGGGCATTGCTTAAGTATATAAGACCACTAAGCCTGCCTCCACAGTGACCATACTTCCTCCAACAAGGCCACACTTATCCCATCAAGGTCACAACTCTTAATAGTGTCACTCCCTATAGCCAAGCATTCAAACACATGAATCTATGGGGGCAACTGCAGTTCAAATCATCATATTATGTTACATAATGGAACTTGGGGCTTGTGCATGCTAGTCAAATACTCGACCACTGAGCTATACCCTTTGCTCCTTCACATATAACTTATTTTTTTTTAATGTGGATAATGGGATTGAGCTCACTTGCTCATTTTTTCACAGCAAATTCGTATCACCTGAAGCCAATAACAAGAACTCATTTTAAAGCTATTTATCCACATTACAAGCACATCCAAGGTAGGAATTTGTAATTGATGCTGTGATAAACATTGATAACTGAACAAACTCTAGTCTGTTCTGTCCTTCTATTCCTATTCCAGAACTGGTGTAAATGAGATGCCAGTCACGAGGTTGTGGCTCTACTGTGCATGCTTCTCATAACTAGCTTTCTTCTGATGGCAGTATTTTGAGATCACGGTGTGTTTGCCTTAGGTTCTATCATGTTTGTTTTGATATCTCTCAGGCATATGTTATTATTGATGGAGGTGTCATTCCCTACTCCAGGGATAATGAGCTGTCAGCAACAATCCCCACTCCTGCAGGGTTCAAGCTCCAATACTTTATGCTCAGTTTTCTTGAGCAACCCTGTTTCTTAGCAATAGGAGTGGAGAGCTTGTAGGATGAGACTGGCATTTTGCACTTCTAATCATGTATTTAAATCTCAGACAAGTAATTCCCTTTCATTTCCTCAGCTATAAACAGAGAGACTTATATCATTGTGTAGACATAGTAATCAACAAGTAAGTAGTAGGTACCACAACTTGTAATCTTCAAGAGCATTTGCTTTCACAAAAGGACTGAGAGCTGAAAGGGCTTTGTCTCTGCTTGCAGAGATGGAGATCAAGCTCAGGGCATCACTTGTGCTGCACAGGTGCTCCAAACTCAGCACTGGGCAACCTGGAGTTTGGTATAAAACTTACTATATTTGATGTGTCTTTAAGAAAAATACTAAATTGTTCAAACTCTTGATGCCTTAATCCCTTTCCAAAATGAACATCAGCCTGTCAAATACCACTTCACCTGGAGATTTCTATATTCATGGAAGGTCTAAGTCTGTGACCCAGAGGTCAAACTGACCTAACCTCACTTAAGAGGATCTGGCATCTTTTGCAGAGCCAATTGCTGCCTCCACATCTTTCTTCCCAGTTATAGTGACATACCCAGTTAAAGACACATCTTACTTTTTCTTGCATATCTCTCCTCTGACCATGTTCTTCATGCTACACTTCACTTCTTTTTCAGTTGCTTTGTCTCTGTCTCCAGGTGTTCATTGTGCAATTTCAGTTGGACTTTATGTTGTTGTTTTCTTTCCCCTTGTTGCTGGGTTTCATCTGATTCAATTGCTTCCTTACATTACAGTTCAATCAGGCTGTTAGGGTGGGATTTAACCCAACCTGACCAGAGTTTCATAAGAGAACATTTGGACACACAGGTCAGCAGAGGAGGAGCCATGGCAAAAGTAAAGCCACCTGTCATCCTGCCTGAAAGTCTTCAGGAGTAAGTGAACTCAGTGGCTGTTTGATATTGCTTCCAGCTCCTCCAGACTGTGAAAAAATAAGTTTCTGCTGTTTAAACTACTCAGTTGATGGTGTTTTACAAAGACGGCTCGAGCAAACCATTGCAATAAAGCTTGTAATTTTAGAACAAAGCAGTTTAGATAGACCTCAGGGCAGCAGTGCAAATTTCCCCAGTTTGTTCATCAGCAAAATATGAACAAAGAACGTGTTAGGCTAAATTATTACTTCTGTAGAACCAGACAGTTCTAGCTCAGTCCATACACAAGAGTTGAAATCCAGTAGAGATTGTTAACTGTGCTTCATGTACTACCTATTTTCCTCAGCCATCTTAAGAGAAAAAAAAAAAAAAAAGGTTTGTGGTTTGTGTGTGTGCGCACGCGTGCACACAAAAGACACTTCTGTAATAACTGAATGTTCATTACCCTACATGGCATGATTTTTTTTCTAAACACTTTTCCCATCTATTATTGTAGCTATCCACTTTTTAAAAAAACAACTTGCAGAGACATGCTCTGAAAGCCGGTACTTCAGGCAAGTCCAGGCACTATGTAGGGCACACAGACAATCCCACCTGAGAGCTGACCACTGCCTTTCCAAGCACCAACTTCTGATCACAGTGGGTGATTTGAACTCTTTATGAAGTAGAATTCTGCTGTCAGAACCTGAGTACCATATGTCTTTCTTGGTGATAAGGCTGACATTTGCTTCCATTGAAAATCTGAAAGTCAGGCCATTGTTGTGCTAATGCTCAAGGGAGGAGCCTGCAGTTGATATCAGCATCAACCAAACTCTGACAGGCAGAGCCCTGGGACCCTGCACTTTATATCAGCACATCTTGACAGGGAGTCCATAATGTGGGGGACTTTTGAAGCCAACAATAGACCTAGAGGTAAATGAAAGTGAGATTTTTTAAAAATTCTTCTCTGTCTTTTTTTATGCACCTTCCTCACCTAGGGACCACCTCTCTATTCGATTTCCATTTGTGTCTGTTTTACAAAATAAAATATAAATACAAAATAAAATATCTAGAGATATCTTAAAATTCCACTTATATTGTTTGAATTGTAAAATGTGAACATTTCCTTATGTCAACACAGAACTGAAAAAAAATTGCTGAGTTTTCTTATTGTTCATTATATTCTACTGGTGATTGGCTTTGTATTTTGTGGATGAATCATAATAAAATAAATAAAAGCTAATAATTTATATCATTCTCTTACTATTTCAACTCTGATGAACTTTTCACTTACACATATTGGTTATTTGAACATGTGTGAGGGTGCTTAACATTTCACTAAAGAAATGAAAAAATTTAATAAAACTTTAGTTCATTATCCTTAGGTCAGTTGGATGTTGCAATGCCTAATACTTTTCTTTTAAATGCTGAAGCCATTAGAGATTGTTTAGAATTTTTAAATTAGCTTGCTATATTATTTTCAACATGACCAAGTTGAATATAATACATAGTACAAGAATATAAGCCCCGTGGAGTACTGGAAAGCAACTGGTAAGTAGTCAAGTCATCACATGGACTGTTTCTGCCACTAATATTCTGTGCAAAATAAATCCATTAACCATTCCTGTGTCATTTGTCCCACTTAAAACAGTGGTAATTAGAGGTGATTGCCTCTAAGTGTTCTATTTAGTGGTTAACTTTTACAACTTAATCAGGCTGAAAAAAAAAATGCCCACGTTAGTGAAGGGTAGGTCTGTGAAAAAGTCAAGAGTCAATTATCTAAGCAGAAAGACCCACCCTGAATGTGTATAGTTACATGTTTCTGTGAGTGTATGCTGTGTGTGTTTGTGTGCATCCCTGCTTGCAGAGGCCATAATCATTGGATCACTCACAGGTGGTTGTAGGTAACCTGATGTTGTAATTGAACTCAGGTATCTTGGGAGAGTAATGCTCAGTCTTAACCACTGAGCCATCTCTTGAGCACCACATATTTGTATTATTAATTGGAAGTTTACCTATTACTCCACCTAAAAGGTCAGTTAGCATAAGTGAGAAAAGATTAATGAGAAACGTTACATTTTAGAACCAATACTGGATTTGTCTGATTAATTATATTTTATTTTAATAACATTCTTATAGATAAGAAATACTTTCACATAGTCTCATTTAATTTTGTATGTATATATTTTAACTTTTGTGATACTAGGGAAGCTGTCTCTTGGTGTGAGAAATAATTAGTAGATATGGTGGTTTGAGTGGCAATGGTCCCCTTAGGCTCATGTATTTGAATGCTTGGTCTCTAGTTAGTGGAACTGTTTGGGAAGTATTAGACTTGTTGAAAGAGGTGTGCTCCTGGAGCTGTCTTGGAGCTTTAAAGGTCCGCACTATTCCTGTTTAGCTCTCTGTCTTTGTCTTGTGCTAGTGGATCAGGAAGTAAGCTCGGCTCTTGCTCCAGTACCGTGCCTGCCAGCCTTGCACAACCCTCCCCCCCCATCATGGCAGTCATGGACTCTTCCTCTAGCACTGTAAGCCTTAATCACCTTTTTCTTTTCTTTTTTTTTTATGTCAGCTGTTTTGTCATGGTGTCAGTTTCCAGCAATAAAAAGTATCTAAGACAGTAGATGATCAAATACAGGATCTATCAATGAATTACTCAAATATGCAAATATGTTGAGTATATTGGATTCTCAAAAAAGAAAATGAGTCTATAAATTACTGTAAAATGATTTTATTCTATATAACTTAGAGGAATGATTGAGTGGTTCTCAGCAATAACATATTCAGAAATGTTTTCCTCAAACTATGAGTTTATACTCAATTACTCACGAGTATGAACTCTTTAAAATTTATAATATTATTTCCTTCTTATTACAGTGTTCCATGGTAGACAAGGCTAGCCTGGGGTGAGAGACTCCCTGAATGCACAGGTGGATATTGATAGGCAATTGCTGTGACTGAAGCTGCCTTCAGGAAAAAGACACCAGACGGAGTATACAACACTGCAAACACCATCCTGGAACTGAGTTTCTGTCTCGATCAGATGTCAGATGTCAAAACAAAGCCTTTGCCATTGTAATGGGAGATCTAGGAGGTGTTCTTCCCATCTCTCCGTGCTTCCTTCAGACTTTTTCCCTTCTGCACAGTCTACAGACTCCTCATGTTTACTTCTTTTTTCCTTTTGTTCAGCAAGTTGATGATTTGGGATAGTCCATTTTGTGTTCTTGAAACTATTTCAGCTTAAGTCTTTCATAAAAACAATTATTTAGCTCACAGTGTTGAAGGTTGAAAGTCCAGTTTTGAAGGGCCCATCCGTGTGGCCCCTGGCCAGTGCCCACATTACATGGAGGCAGGAGTGGATGAGAGGAAGAGGCCATCGGATGAGACAGAAAGCCAGAGACCAGTCTCTTCCTTCTCCTTCTTGACAAGGTTGTGTCCCGCAGATCAAACCTGCTTCAAACTCCTGAGTAGATTGGACTGCCGCCGTATGCCATCATACGATTAAAGAAAATTACTTTTGAAATTACAATTTAATTAGAATGTTTCTCATTTCCCTTCTCTCTCTCCACACTCTCCTGTGTACCCTCAAAGTCCTCCTTCACCTGTCCGGTCTCTTTTTTTGCATGAATTGTTATTGTATGTATATATGTATTCGTATAAGCATGTTTACTCTCAAATATTCTTTGTTGAGTCCATATAATGTCATTTGTATGTTTGTTCTCAAACCTACTGTTTGAGACTGGGCTTTGTCCAAGATAAAAAAGATGACCTAACAAAGACCATGTTCATTTTATCATGTTGTATTCTTATAGAAAACAGCGTGGCCGGCAGTATTTCCTTCTAAAACAGAGGACACATGTCCTAATTACCTTGTTTACGTCCCCACCTCCTAGCGTCTCACCAGGTCAACACCATCACTTGAAGGACAAGTCTCCAGCCCATGACCTTCCTAACCAACACTGATAGTCCTTTCTATTCCCTAGAGGTGTTTTCAGGAGGTTCTTGTTTTCTGATATTCAAAATGCTTTCCAGTTTCCCTTCAGAGGTGCCATTTCTCTACTTTAGGAAACCACACGGTTCCTCTAGTAGACCATTTCCTAAACATCTTATATCAAAGATTTACCAATGCTTCGGGTGATATTGGTTTTAACTGGTTTTGGGTTTCTTTATACTTTTGCCCTTGATGATTAAGCATCTTTCATCACCATCCTCTATCATAACCTGAGTCCACTTCACTATTCCGGTAACAAAACCTGCAAAGTCACTTTTCACATTGACTTGGTAGGTTTAGTTACTCACCTGAGAGTAAGTAACTCCCTTCATGACAGATACACGTTTTTCTTTAGAAAAAAGGAATAAACTTTTCAAAAGTAAGGTACTAGAATAGGCTGAAAAGTATTACAGATGACACTGTGACATTCTGATATTTTTATGAGAAACATATCAAAATCATAGATACCACATTCTTTGGCCCAAGTTTGGGGAGCTTCTGTTCCATTTGCAGCAAAAACTCTGCATTTAGAATGTGTGTCTCGGCTTCTTTCTGTAACACATTGTTCACGTAACTTGCATTCGCAATAGCAGCGCTGTGAAGGTACCTTCACAAAAGGTTTACACAGTGTCTTTAAGGGTAACTCAGAAGAACTACACTTCACTCAGGAGCTACCCAGGATGAGCTTTATGAAGTTGAAGAAGAAATGTAATAATATCGTATCCAAAGCTGGCTTTAGAATATTTTATGCATATTAAATTTTACAGTATCAATAACTTTTCTTCTGCTATTGTTCTGTGCCACATTCACTTATCTGACCTTTTTATTCATCTCCCTCTATGTAGGCATTAACCACCTTCCTGGCTCATTAACGTGTAGTAATCTTGATATAATGAAGGTTTTAATTAGCTTCTAATCTTTGAAACTACAGCCTTCAGATGTCTCGGATTGTAGAATAATAACTTTTCCAAATATAGATATTTCCAGGATTTTAATTTTGAGTATGTCTATTCTTTAAACTTCTGACTAAAAGCCAAACTGTTTCTAGCTTTTGTGCCACAACACACAATTGAGAGCACAGGTTTCTCAAAGCACATGTGAGCAATTCCTTTACCAAAGTATGTGAAATACCTACAAATGTAACAGAGCACCCTATGACATCTAATGCTTTGAAGAACTGAGTTAACATGTGAGCGCTGACAAACACTTTTCTTCTGATTCTTGTGCGTGCTGTATGGTATACATGTGTGTGCAAGTTCTTGTGTATAAACATGTGAGTGAATGTGAGCATACAGTGAGTTTAGTTTTTAAAAACCCTGAGAATCACACAAGTAATCACTAATTCATATTGTCCCTCCCTGTGGTTTGTGCAGAGTCTTAAGATTCCGTGGCTATCCTTGGCTGTCTCCTGAAGTCTGGTTTTAACCCCTGGTAGTAATGAGTTCTTCATTCTTTGTGTTTTCAGAGTCCAGATAACCTAGACCACATTTCTCTCCTTGACTTTTGTTGCTTTCCCACAAGATTGTAAATTCTTAGTGGTCAGGAGCAGGCTTTTTTTTTTTTCCTGTAAAGTGGCCCATGGTATTTTAGATTAAATACTTATGACAGATTATTAAGTTAGGAATGCTGAGGGGTTTTCATGTTATACTTCTTACAAAGAATAGAAACACGAGGACTCTGGATCAGAATAAGAAACTGTTATTTTCAGAGCCTTTTGCATTAACTACTATCTTACTAGTCTTTTTTTTTTAATTTATTTATTTTTATCTCAATCACAGGTTAGGTACTTTGAATCCCAGGCGTAGCCCCCTCCCTCAGTCCCTCCTACCCTCCCACTCCCTCCCTCATCTCCCTCCTCCCTGCCCCCTCCAAGTCCACC
>CM053756.1:9328228-9353616 GCA_028658305.1 Pachyuromys duprasi
AAAAAAAAAAAAGAAAATGTCTTACATTTATTTAATATATATTTCGATCAGAGCTACTCATCACTTCTTTCCTCCAGCTCCCTGTAGTGCCGCATACCATGTCATTTTCGTCTAAAATTCCCTAAAAACAAACAACCCTTCAAACGAAAGATTCAATGAACTTCTTCAGTTACATGTTCAAGGTGTATGAACTCAGATTTCAGGCTCTGCACATTTCTGAGGCTAAGACCCCCGAATTAAGATCACCTGCTGGTTACAAAAGCTCGTGGATTTCTTGTTCCATTGTTTATTATGTAAACTCAGGGACAGAAAGAGAGCTGCGCTTACGGACAGAAGAACAGGAGGCAGGTCAAGGTGGTGGCACACACCCTTGGTCTCTAACACACCTCTGAGCTTGAGGCCAGCCTAGTGACATAGCAAGTCCCAACGCAGCAGCAGTGAGACTCGGTTTTGTTTGGTTTGGTTTGGTTGTTTTTCTTTTTCTTTCTTTCTTTTCTCTTTTTTTAGAACAAGTGGAAGAAAATTAAATAACAACTATTATAAATGGCTTCTTCATACAGACCTAAGTAAAATAAACATATCTTAGAGTTTTTATTGCTACAATGAAGCACCATGATCAAAAACAAATTGTGGAGGAAAGGGTTTATTTTGCTTGCCCTAGCACATCATAGCCCATCATTGCAGGAAGCCAAGACAAGAACTCAAACAGGGCTGGAGCCTGGAGGCAGGGCCTGATACAGAGGCCATGGAGGAGTGCTTCTTACTGATTTGCCCCCACTGCTAGCTCAGTCTGCTTTATTATATAACCAAGAACCACCAGCCCATCAATGGTACTATGTACAATGGCTTGGGCCCTCCACATAATTCACCAATTAAGAAAATCCAAAACAACTGTATCTTATGGAGGCATTTTCTCAATTAAGGCTCTCTCCCTTCAGATAAGTTTATATGCCAAGTTAACATAAGACTGGCCAGCACACATGCCGATGCGAAACCTGTTTTATTTTTCACAAGCGCTGTGCACTGAGAAAGTTTGCTACACATTCTCTTTCCATTTGAGATCATGGATCAGCCAAATGTATATGTGCTATTTGTATGTCCTCGCATGACAGAGATTTATGAAAGACTGTTTGGTTCACTCTGCAGAGCAGGAGAATTGCAGGGTCATTCTAGATTATAAGCTGTGGTTGGTAATTTATTAACAACCCGAGTCCTCCAAGCTGGTTTCTACCATTTCTCTCTCCTTAATGTCTTCTGTGCCAGAGACCTCTCAATTGCAGCTTCATTAATGTGAAGAGGAAGCCTGAAACCTTTGAATTAGCTTTCCTATCCACTCCAGATTTCTTTCACTCTTGCAGAGCCAAAAAATCTGTCTCTCCTTCTGTTATATGACTAACAGTCTCAGGCTGAGAGAATTATCATGTTACATAAATAATTTGATGGAAAGGTTCTTAAATACCGGTTGGTTCTGAGTTGGGATAGGAATATAATCCATTCACAGGATTGTTTACTTAAAGTATGTGTACTCAAATATACTTTCTGGAGTTTGAAAGTTACCTTGTTAGATAGTTTTAAAGAAGTTATTGAATTTATATATACATATATGCATATTTATAGTTCAGAATAACAGAAATGTTTGTATTTTTGTGATCAGTGAAAATTTTTCTTTTGGTTGTTTATTTGGTATTCCAGCTGACATTCACTGTGTGGTCCACACAGTCTATGCCCTTACGGAAAGCACAGACCACTGAAAGGGACACAGAAAGCAGCCACCCACAGTAGGCCCCATGTAGTATCTGGGACCAGAGAACTCACTACATGGACACATAGCTCTGACCTGGAGTCAAGAAAGGCTGTCCAAGCAGGTTATGTCTGGGTAGTTATCTAAAAGGCAAGGCAAGTTAATCCAGGGAGCGGTGAATGTTTTAAGAAAACCATAGAGGATGGGAGTTTGGTAAGGCATAGGAAAAGGGGAAAGTTTGAGAAAGGCAGTTCTAGACCAAGGAAGCTGTGATAGAGGCCGGGCTGAAAGAACTGTGACAAGAGCAGGCAGCCCCTGGCCAGCAACTTCAGCCTTCATTTCATTTAGAAGCTTTCCCCACGGATGAAGCGGACAAAGACACATTCACTGGCTCTTCTAATACAAACCTAAAACTTTACATAGCATTTCTGTCAAGTCAAACTAGAGTACACCATTAAGAATATGTTTCTATCTTGTGTTTCTGTTTTGCTCCACAGTGATCATCTTCATAAGATATTTCATATTTGTATTGGATTAAATAAAATAATTCAATCATTAATTGCACCTGGTTAGGAGTCTTTTATCGTTTAAGTCTCAAATGCCTCACCTTTGCCATTATGTAATTTAATATTTAAAGGGTATTCACATGCAAATTAATATAGCTTGCACCGTATCAGAATGTCCACTGGAGCACATGTGATGAGCAGGCTTCAGCATAATGTCCTCTGTCTTTCTGGGGATAGTATTTTCCCTTCTCTAGAACACTTACCTTGATTTTATAAGCTGAAAGCATAGGTAAGGCTTTTGAAGGTGATATTTCCTCACAGAATCTTACACATTGCGTCTGATTACTCTACAGCAGTTTACAATTTGCTCCAGCAACTGGTGTTCTCTAGCCCCTCCACGTTATGTCCCCGAAATCATGACTGTTTCCCCTAAAATCAGTGTTGTTAAGGAAGTCAATATGACGAGATGATGAGTGAACTATGCACAGCTTTTTACTGTGAAAACATTTTTGTCCTTTTTGGTTTTTCAGAGACAAGGTTTCTCTGTGTGACAGAGCACTGGCTGTCCTGGACTTGCTTTGTAGACCAGGCTGGCCTCGAACTCGCAGAGATCTCTGACTCCTGAGTGCTGTGATTAAAGGTGTGTACCACCAGGCCCAGCTATTGTGAAAACTTTTGTAACATTTTATTTGTGTGTGTGTGTGTGCACGGTGCATGTACGAGTGTGTATGAACGTGCATATGTGTGCATGTGTGCATATGTGTGCATGCCTCTGTTTGTGTGTGTGTGAGTGTGAGAACAGGTTTGTGCATGTGGAGATTAGAGGACAACTTGACCTCCAGGAGTTGGTTCTTTCCTTCTATCACTTCGTTCCTGGGAATCATATTCACTGTGTCAGGCTTGAGAGCAAGCCTCTTTAATCACGGAGGCAACCAAAAGCTAATACAGCTTGGAGAAGATTTAACAGAGGCACACAGACACAGCCAACAGCTGTAGAATGAGTCAAGCTTTAGTGTGTTTTATGGAAGCAAGTTTCCAACTAGTGAGCTCTGTTCTTTGTATCCTGTATAGAAATGCGAGGTTTTGCCTCGTTCAGTGGCACATTTAGTGTCTGCTCTGCTCCTTGTTTACCTAGGTAACAGAAGCAAACAACCAGGAAAATTCAAATGTTAGATGAATAGAGAAGTATATGGCATCCACAGATAAGCAGCTCTGTGTGTGTGTTCCCGAGGTGGCCTGTGGCTTCTGTCTGTTGCCTGTCAACAACCTGAACCAGCGGCAGTCTGCAGTGTTTAGGAATGCTGCCTTTGCCTTTTCTGTTCACCTTTTCCCTTACACAGACCTGTGCCCTGAGTGCTCAGTGGAGTTCATGCACTCTGGACTTAAAACACAGGCCTGGATTCTAAGTGTTCGGTGGCACTCACATATTCTGAACCCGAAACACCTCCCGAATCTTCTCACTATATGTTCCCAAATGGGTTTTTACTCAAGTTTTGATAAGATGGTGTAAAAGAAAAGTATGAAAGATATTGAGTCCTCATCTGGAAAGGCAAACAGGAAAGACATCGGAAGAAAGTGAAAACAGGGAACAGGACAGGAGCCTGCCACAAAGGGCCCCTGAAAGAATCTACCCAGCAGGATATTAAAGCAAATGCTGAGACCCATAGCAGAGTGCATGGAATCTTATGTAAGAAGGGGAAGCTAGAAAGACCTGGAGGGGACAGGAGCTCCACAAGCAGAGCAACAGAACTAAAAATTCTGGGCCCAGGGGTCCTTCTGAAACTGATACTCCAAACAAGGACCATTCATGTAGATAACCTATAACCCCTGCACAGAAGTAGCCCATGGCAGCTCAGTCTCCAAGTGGGTTCCCTAGTAAGAGAAACAGGGACTGTCTCTGACATGAACTCAGTGGCTGGCTCTCTGATCACCTCCCTCTGAGGTGGGGGCAACTTTACTAGGCCATAGAGGAAGACAATGCAGACAGTCCTGATGAGACCTGATAGGCTAGGGTCAGATGGAAGGGGAGGAGGACCTCCCCATCAGTGGACTGGGGGAAGGGGCATGGGAGGAGATGAGGCAGGGAGGTCAGGATTGGAAAGGGATGAGGGAGGAGGCTACAGCTGGGATACAAAGCAAATAAGTTAAAAATAAAAATAAATAAAAATTTAAAAGTATGAATTATAACATTCTAAAAGTTCACATATATGTTTGAGTAAGAACTCAACAGAAAATTATCAAAATATAAAATCATTTCAAGAATATTTAAAGCTTTATCAGGAAGGATTCAATATATTTTATGTAAGTACAAATAAATCAATAAAATACTTGTTAAGTTCCCATGCTAGAAAGATGCTAGGTGTTTTGTTAAGATGGGAAGTTTGCTGACAACACCCATGCCCAGACTGGGGGAATAAAGCAAGGATGGTTGCTGAGCAGACATCTTATGAGGTGGATTAGATGGGAAGGTTGTTGCTTACGGAATAAAGGAATCTTTAGAAAGCAAAACACAAGGGGAGGGAATCTAGAGTTCTTTCAAGAGGAGGTCAGCCTCAGGCGTGCAGACTCTGCACAGGGTGGAAGTGTGACGTAAGTCTCAGGGAGAGCCATGGTGTATGCATGCCAGCCACTCTCAGGACCAGCACATTTAACGGGCAGGAGGAATGAGTGAGAATGTGATGGAAAGCAGAATAGTGCAGGAGCACAGGAGAGAGAGACAGAGAGAGAGACAGAGAGAGAGACAGAGAGAGAGAGAGAGAGAGAGAGAGACAGAGAGAGAGAGAGAGAAAGAAAGAGAGAGAGAGAGGCTAAAAAGGAAAGAACAGAGGCCAATTTCAGGTGGCTAGAGACTCCAAAACCCTCTGGTAGCAGGACAAACAACATAAAGACCAACACAAGAAGCAAAATACTCTCCTCAGAAGACAGCAACCCAGGTAGAGAAAGGGAAACAAGAAGGTGAAAGATGGACCTGGTGATGCTGCCTTAGACTACATCACTGTATCTTTTTCCACTTTTAGATTTTCCTTATTTACTTAATTTTATTACTGTGTGTCCAGCATGTGTGAATGTGGGTGTGGCCATACGCATTCCATAGCACATACATAGTGGTCAGGGAACAACTGCTGGGAGTCACTGTCTACTTCCACCAGGGACTGAACTCAGGTCTATAGGTTTTCATGCCAAGTGATTTTACCCTCTGAGCCATTTTGCTTATACTTGCTTTACATAGTATATAATTTTAAAAAATTCTTTTGATTTTGAGATTATAATTAATTAAATCATTTGCCCATTCCCTCCCTTCCTCCTTCCAAACTCTCCATATATTCTAACTTGCTCTCTTCCAAATCTGTAGCCTCTCTTTTTCATTGTTATTTGTGTGTGTGTCCCTGAACACATAAATACAAATTTCTCAGTCTGTGTGCTACTTGCACGTATGTTTTAGGGCTGACCATTTGGTATTGGTGTGTACTTCGAAGAGAAAGACTATTTTACCCTGTCTTGGGATTCCTTAGCTGCCTGTAGCTCTTTGTGTAGGGTTGAGACAGTATTGCCCTGTTTTCCTAGTCTCCCCTTCCTTGGAGTCTGGCTTTTTTTTGGGGGGGGGGCACAGATTGGCCTAGGCTGTTCATGCTGATCCATCATTATCTGAGCTCCAGTCCCTCCTGCAAGATGTTCTGTCAAGTTGTCAGAAATATGTAAAACCTTTCTCCTTGAAAGGAATTTCATTTATGGCTGCCAGCAGATTTCAGTCTTTTCCTTTTGGCCTAAAATTCCTGGGGAAATGCCACCTTCTTAGGGTCTTTAATGTAAGTCTGATAGCCAAAGTGAGGGACAGAGTCTTTCAAATGTCATCATTTCCACCAGGAGAGCTACAGTACTGTTTTTTAATCACAGAAGCCAACATTTTATGTTTCTCATGATAAAATATAAACAAAACACATTTGTTGCTATGTAATATTGATAAATGAAATATAAGTAGTTACTATCATAAACAATGCTAAAAATATAAACTGATCTAACATTGTCTGGGGCAATTTGTTCGTATTGAGCGAATTTTAAAAATGCCCAGATGTTTTAGTCAGAAATACTACTTTTAGATTTTAATTATCAATATAAATTTGTATAGTATAGTTTGTCACAAATTTCAGAAGAAAAAACAAACACGCCGTAAATTATAGAACATCCATTAACATAGCAATATGAAGTCTTCTCTAAGAATTGCCAGGAGTGATTCATCTCTGCAGGTGGGCTCCTCCTACTGATAGCAATGGCCTCTGTATGGTATGTTGCAGATTCTCGTTTCCTGTTCAAGAATTAGAAAAGATTCACTAAGAACAAAGTGGAAGCGCTAACAATGGACACGATGTCAACTGAGGCACAGGCCACCTGAAATAAGCTACCATCTGTGTCCTAATCCCAGACCCTTGTCCCTTCAGCCTGGAGCAGTTACAGAAGAGCACAGCACACAATGCTACGAGAAATGTTGACTTCATATCTGCATGTAAGTCTAAGAAGATTTCATAAAAAATATCAGTTTTATCTGTTGACATAAAATGCTAAGTTAATCCACTTTAGTTTCTGGGTCTCTGTTGACCTTTTGTTTATGCTGAAATCTAGAAATGATGACATAGTCCTAACTCACTAAAAAATCATTGTTTAAAACATGACATTAAGATGGCTACTGAATATTCAGACACAAACAATCCATGTTTAAATAGTGGGCATAGTGATAACAGATATATCACCATGTACATGTGTGCTGGCGCTAGTCACTCAGTGGATGATGAGTGAAAGCAGAGATAAATGCAGAGAACTGTAAACAAATCCTGAGACTCTTCGGGATAATGCAGGATGGATGAGATCTGAACCATGGCGGCTGAACTCGCTGCTGTGGTGTGATCTTTTATGGCTGTCTGATGGGCTACCCTTAGTTTCCATAGCTACAAAGGAAACTCTTTAAATCCTCAGGAAGGCCGGTAAAGGAATCACATTTGTGACTTGGTTCCAGAGCCCAGGACTAGAAGCCTTGGCTCCAGAGGAGGAAGAAGCGCTAACAGAAGAGCGCTGGGCAGGAGTAGGGAAATCCGCACCCCAAGGTTGGGTGACTGAGAGACATCTCCAGAGTCATCATCCCCTACACTCTCAGGTTGCCTTTGTTCAGGACCCCACATGGCTCTCAGAGCTGAGGGGGCATAAAAGTGAAGCCAAGCATGCAAAATTGTCCACCGAAGCTGCAACAGAAGTCAGACATAGGTCAATAGCATCAGGAAGTCATTTAAAATATTTAACACAGTGAAGGCTCTTTGATGCTTCATCAGCAGTCAACACCATAAGCCACTCTGAAAATAAATAGAAAACCCAGCATTTTTTTTGTTGTTGTTGTTCCAAAAACTGCTTGCAGTTTCTGTCCAGCGTCCTCCAGCTCAAGCCACAGGCCTCCCAATTCTGTTCCTCCCCACCCCACTCCCCGCCCCGGTTCCTAGGCCCAACTTCATTACCACAAACCAACATGTAATGTCTGTTTTCCAACTCATTTATTTCACAGGATGCTATTTTCATTCTGTCTGAGCCACATTTCAGAGGAAAGCAGGCAATCACCTCTTGGTTTTCAAATAATTTATTTGTGCTAATTTTGTCCACTTCCCTGAAATATAATACTAATGTGTGTGTGAGTGTGGTGTGAACCAAAGGGCTGAGGATGTATTAATCCCACAGGGCAAGAATAAGACCACTACCACATTTTTTGAGCCAAATTTGAATCAAGCTTTATTAAATACTGGTCAGGTTAATACCTGGGATTCGCAGAGCATGGCACTGGGTTACATTAGTCAGAATCTTATAGAGGCAAATCCCACAAGGCTACGTACTTCCTCGCTAAGCTGCATCTATTGTATAAATTCTGAACAAATTCACATGACTTTACAGATAAACTTTGTTGGTTTAGCAATTTGCTTGTCATAACAATCATCTAATCTTAATTAGCATTACTTTATAATTGAAAACACTTCACAAAACATATTCAAGTACTTGCTCTTCTATTATAGTTTATATATTGTGGGGTTTTTTTTTTTTTTTTGTCCATTCTCAAGTCACGGCACTGAATGAAGTGCTACCAAGAACTCCGGGTCAAGTATAAGATAGATTACAAGACTTGAAAGATGAGACAAATAGCTGCTATCCAGGCAGGCATGAGATTGAGAGAAGACAGTATTAAGCCACAGGAATCTACCATACATAAGAATCACGTCAGCCAGTGGACAGCAGAAACAAGGCTGAGCTTGAGTCAGGACAAAGCATTTTCTTCTGCTGGCTCCGCTGCAAGACCAGTCTCTCAGCTTTCAGCTGCCTTGCTATCCTAGATGTCGCTGAGGAATCTCTGGATAAGTGGAGTTCATTTTTTTTTTTTTGTCAGTACTGGAGGTTGGGTCTCTTCCTGATGGCTCAGCTTCTCCTACCTGAAGTTGGTTCCATGTGTCTTCTAACTTGGTACCAGTCCCACAATGCTTTCCTTAACAAAGCTCCGTGATTTTCATGTCTCGTAAAATATGGCTGTCTTCTTTGTCCTGCTTCCTCTAGGATGGGATCTCACAACAGACAAAGCTAGAAGTTTGTCATTGGAATTGCATTGGGCATAAAAACTTTGAAGAATTTTTGTACTCAGGATGAAGTTTATAATCCTTGGACATTTATGAACCTCTATGACTTTCCTCAATGTGTACTACATCTTTGTGTAAGTGCTTTTAAATATAAGTTTTATTGAGATATGCTTCATATGCCATGAAGTTCAGCACTTAAAAGCACAGAATTTTGTACTTTTTAGTATTTTAGAATGCTTTTCTCATAGCACGAAGAAATTTCATACCCACGAGAGTTCAAGGCAACTTCCTCCCTACAGTCTCTCATAATAGTTAACATACAACATGTCACTACCCATTTGCATGTTTTGGGAACTTCATATAAATAAAATTGTATATAGTCTTTAATGAGAACCTTTTTCACTTAGTGTAGTGTCTTTCATCAATTTTCTAACACATGTTTGTTTTTCATTCCTTTTTGTTTTTATTTTATGTCTATGAGCCTGGATATATGTGTGTGCCACATACATGCAGTTCATGAAGAGGCCAGAAGAAGGGGACCAATTCCATGCAATTGGAATTACATACATTGTGAGTTGCCATGTGGGTGGTGCTAGCCAGATCTGGGTTTACTGCAGACAGTGCTTATAAATCACCGAGCCGTCTCTCCAGCCCTAGTTTTTCATTCCTATTTATGGTGAAATAATATTGTCTAGTATGACTATAACATTTCATTCAGCCTATTCTTTATTTAACAGTTGTTTGAGCTATGCCTTCTCCTGGCCATTGTGAGTAATGTGCCTATGAACTATTGTGCACTAGAATTAGTGAAAAATATATATTGCAATTTTTTGCATAGATAGTTCTGGGAATCCAGTTGCAGAGTCCTATGTTAACTCCACTTTTATTTAACCTTTGGAAGGACTCACACTTTTAGATTCTCAACATCCTTGCCAATACTCCACAGTCTCTGGTTCTAACCATAGCTCTACTGGAGGGTGTTACTTGGGTTCCTCCTATGGTGTTGATGTACATTTCCTGAGATCTGATGGCTTTAACCGCTTGTGCACTGACTGGGTAGCACACTGCAGAGCTTAGCAAATCCTTCCCAGGTAGAACAGCCCCCAAATGCTTGTTCACCACCTTGGTTATATCGCCCTTCTCTTTCCACGTGCATAAATGTTTAACTGTCAAACTTGTATTTCTGTTAACTTTTTTTCTGGGATTGTTTTTAAAAGAAAAGGTCTTCCTAGTCTCTTGATCAGCATTGGCCAGAAAGACATATTCACATGGAACTGAAAACACAGTACAAAACATTGAAGAAATATCTAGTTTTTAACAATAGCCTGTTTACATTAGTTTTTCCCCCCTTGGAAGAACTTTTCACATGAAAGGGAAGCGAGAAAGAAAGATGGAGGAAAGGAGGGAAGGAGAGAGAGAGAGAAAGAGACTTTTTATTCAGACTAATTTTGTGTGTCCTAATGATTAATAAGCAAGTTGATTTAGTAGTGTGAAATAAACACATTTTGTATGATATGGCCCCCAACAGCAGTCTACCTACTAGGGCTTTGTGTGACGATGGAAAGAGCTTATTTTGTGATGTCTAACATAGTAGCTTCTAGCAATACTTAGCCACTGAGCTTTTGGAAGGTGGCCAGTGTGAATGAGGACTTGATTATTTTTTTAAATGAAACTGTCTCATATGTCCTAGACTGGCCTCTAAGTCTATGTATTCACATCAACTCCTGGTCCTCCTGGCTCCACCTCGCAAGTGTTAGAATGTCCTTCTGAAGTGCCTTCTATTCTTCACTGAGGAACTGAAAATTTAATTTTATCTAATTCCAATCCATTTTACCTCTTACTTGGATGACTTTATGTGGGGAGGGCTGCCACACTACCAGAGTGCTCAGGCTGAATCACTTGAGAGCGGCTTTCTTCTGTCAGCAGTAGCCACTCTTTCCCTGTCTAGTCCTCACATAAGGTTATTGTATCAAAGTTTGTATTAAGGGCAGTTCAGTGTCCAAGTGGGTTCCCTAGTAATGGGAACAGGGACTGTCTCTGACATGAACTGATTGGCTTGCTCTTTGATCACCTCCCCCTGAAGGGGGAGCAGCTTTACCAGGCCACAGAGGAAGACAATGCAGCCACTCCTGATGAGGCCTAACAGACTAGGATCAGAAGGAAGGAAAAGAAGACCTCCCTTATCAGTGGACTTGGGGAGGGACACAGGTACAGAAGGGGGAGGAAGGGAGGGATTGGGATGGGAGGAAGGAGGGAACTACAGGGGTATATAAGGTGAATAAAGTGTAATTAATAAAGAATTTAATAAAAATGAAAAAAAACAGCTGTAAAACCCATATTTGGTGCACATACTCCTGTTGTTTGGATGTGCTGCTCAGAAATTCATTCTCTGAGACCCAAACCCCTGCCCTTTTATTTTGAGGGAATAGGGTAAGAAACTTCTCACTACTATTCCATGATGCACTTATAGCAACAAATAGAATGAGCTAATTTCTCAGCTGTGTCATCTTGGCATATGTGGGTCCCTGTTACCAAAAAATGAAAAGTCAACAAATGAGGATAATTATTGTCCTCTAAACTGTACACTCCTGTTTATAAACACTAGAAATGTTTTACAGAAGTAGACACATGGTAAATGAGTCCAAAATGCTCACAAATATTTTTTGAAGGGATGAATTTTGGCATTTCTGGGAGCCAAATGCAAGGGATTAACTGTGTAATAACTTGTAAGTTAATTTTGTATTCTAGCAACATTTCTATAAGAACAAATTTGAAGCATAAGGAGGTAGTGACAGAAACAGCCATACAGACCCAACAATGATTGCCTTAAGATGTTCTAGTTACCATGGCAATTCTACAGTAATTACCTCATCTCCCAGTAAACGTGTAAATTCAGGTTCGGTTACTGAATATTCTGATTATATATGTATGCTTTGTCAAAGAGAAGGCAGCCTACCTATGTTTTTATTAGTCAAAATGCCATCATGTTATGATTACAGCTTACCTTGGACAGTTGGCTAAACAGCTTTTGCAAATTAACCAAATGTAATTTCTTTCGAATGTTGTATATGAATTATGAATTAGAATAGGAAATAGAAAGTAAGCACTGGTGCCAATAATTTATGCTGTTAAAATTATGTTCTGGTGTTGGCAAAATAACACAGTGTAGAGGAAATAATATAATGTTGGTGTCAATTATCTTGCAGAAAATGGGGGAATCAAAAGAATCAACTTGGCCGTAAGCCTCAAAATATAATGGGTTCATCTTTAGCAACCATTCAGGATGGATAGTTAGTTAAGCATGTGATTTTTGTGCTGTTAGAGATGATGCTTCACATTATATAACTATCATAGTAGAGGAGAAGTAATTGAATGGTGCGTTAAATTAGAACATGATGTGACTTAAATGATTTGGAAGTTATCACTTACTAAAATGTAAGATTTTTAAAGGATATTCCATATGGATACATGTTATATCTATAGATGTGTTTACACCGCATGACAAATAGTAGACAGAACAAGGCTAGAAACCATATTTTCTCATTCTCATCTTATAGTTCATCAGTATGCGGCCATGAGAAAATCGCAGTTAACTCACTCATTAAATTGCAATAAACCTCTCCTATTTACCTTGTACCCATGAGGCAGTGGTTAAACAATACTATTTCTGAACATAATTCTTTTCTAAGAGCATACTAATAACAAATGATCACCCCTGAAAACATACATACAAATAACTTTATACAGACAGAGCAGGTTATATTTAGGAGTATATTTATGTACACACAATGATAATTAATGAAAAAAGAAGACAGGAATTTAAAAGAGAGCAAGGGAGAGAGGAGATAGAGGGGATATTGTAATTGTATTATAATCTCAAATATTAAAAAGTGAACAAAAGGAAAAACTACAACATGGAAAGTAAGAGCAGAGTGAAATGAAGACTTCAGTACTCTGTGAGAATGGAAGCTATGGGGGGTGCTTATGAGGAACTTTGGTCATTATGTTTTTAAAATGTTAACACATTTTTCTTTATATTACCAAAGTGACAAGAATAAGAAGGAAAATTGACAAAGAACTATTAGAAAAAAATCAAACATGATTGCCAAGAACCAATAGAATTTAAAACGAAAATAAAATGTAAAGGATGAAATCATTAGTTTGCAAGAAACAGAAAGCCCCAACCAACACCACACAATACAAACCTGGTTGCACACAGCACTCAGCTAGCATGGCTGCCTACTGCAGACTGATGTTACTCTTTTTAGGTAGTGACATCATTTCTAACTGGTCTTATGGTACAAAATAGCCACAAGTCTTTGTTCCAAGGAAGCTGGTTGAAAGATGTTCAGAGAGTCTTTGGACTGTTTTTTTTTTCTTTGCAATGTTTTGGAAATCTGAATTTGTGTTAATGAAAATTTTAAACTATTAAAGAAGGAGAAGTATCCTTCCTGGATGAGACCATACGCTTTGACTTCCTACTGATCAGAGGATGTATTTGTTTGGAAGGTTGTGGAGATGGCTCAGTAGTAAGGTGCTAGGACAGAACTTATGTCCCAGGTACTCATGTGAAAAGCCAAGCGTGGTGGCATCCTACATAACTCTGGCGTTGGAGGAATGTGTGTGTATGTGTGTGTGCATGCAGGTATGTGTGTGTGTACGAAGTGGGGCAATCTGTCCATGCTGGCTAGTTGTATAATCTATTGATGATGGGGTTCAGTGAGATACCCTGTGTTCAAGAGCCACTGAAAAAGACAACCTCTGGCTTCCACAAGCAGAAGGTATCCTGGCTTGTGTGGGGGCGAGCACAGTTTTGACCAAACATACAGTTTCGAGTTCTATTATGTAATGAACTTTTATGAGTGGATATATGTTTTTAGAGCAAAAATCTTTATTATCTTCCTTAAGTCTTTCATACAAAGCAATGGAAAAAAATGGAGTTTTGAATTTGATAATAGATACCCTCCTCTTGGTCAATAAACTCTAAAATATGAGTTGAAACAAATCCCATGAGTTCAAAATACTGCATAGAAACTAGAAAACAGGAACCAATGTAAATAAAAGCAAAGTAAATTCAACAACTCCTTGTCTGCAGGAAACAAGCAGACCACTGCTTATGAGAAATGGCAATGAGAAGAGGCAGTTAAGAATTTGCTTCATTTTTTTTTCTGTGAAATTTCAATGTAGAGGTAAGTTCGCTTACAGGTGGTTCCCCTTAACTCAGCTGAGGGGCTTGCTTTCTGTACCGCAGTGTGGCTGCCTACAGCGTCCACATACCTTAAATTACTCCCTCAGTTCTAGCTAAGTTCTGAGCAAGGTGTGGTACCCTAGGCCAGGCCATTTCTGCCTGGGACAGGAGGTGGCTAATGGTTTCCAGAGTTTCCTGTTGGGCTGGCAGAAACTTTTTGTTTGAACCACAGAATCATACTGTGAAGTCACTCTATTCAGTGCTTCTCTCTCTCTCTCTCTCTCTCTCTCTCTCTCTCTCTCTCTCTCTTCATATATCCAGGAATGTCTTGCAGTCTGACTACTATCCTAATCCTCCCTTGGGAACTCACTGGCACCGTATCTAAAGGACAATGTAAAGGAGATATTGGATGGATTAAAAGTCAAATGGAAACAATGGCATTTTTAAATCGGTCATAGAAATTTGAAAATGAGGGATAGGAGAGATTGTGTATGCATATCTCCATGTCTGAGTATCATGAGTGGTATCCATGGGTGGCTCAGAACCACATGCAACTCCAGCTTTAGGACGTTCAACATACTCTTCTTGCCCCTAAGTGTGCCTCACTCCAGTGAACAACAACACCCTCCTCATATACACACAATTTAAAAAATTAAAATAATAAATAATTCTTTATAATAAATAAATGTGAGTATGAGCTGAGTATTACCCTTACTAAGATTTGCTAACTTTGTGGTGTGTAACAGTGACATTCAGGTTACATGAGGGAGCATTCATATTTTGTGAGATGATTGAAATAAGTGATGAGATAATCACTTCTACCATTTGCTAGAAATACAGGATAGATGTGATAAAGAAAGAAACAGTCCTGATGACCATTTAAGGGTAAAGACTGTAGTCACTGTGGTTGAAAGCAGTGGATGAATTTCACGCTTTTGACACACGACCCAGATGAATTGGCTGTGAGGTGGGAAACCAAGCCTTTGTTTGAGGAGAGCATGAAATGGGAGCTTGGAAGGGAGTTTGTGGAAAGGAGAAGGCTACCTAACAAGCTGTCTGAAAACAGGCAAAATGGCATCTCTATTAATCATTGTACATTTTAGAACCTATAATTTCAACTAACTGTATTGGTTTGTTTGCTTGGCTTATTGACTGATTGAGACAGGGTCTCATTGTGTAGCCCTGGCTGATACAGAACTTGCTGCCTCATTATATACCAGGGTGGCTTTAAGCAGTGATCTACCTGCCTCTGCTTCCTGAGTGCTAAGATTCAATGTATGTACAACCATACCCAGCTGAACACAACATTTTCACAGGTAGAACACTATAAAGAAAAGACACTTAAACTTTATTATTACCTTCAGCTTTTACAAAGCATCTATCTTAGAACAATTTGACTCTACTGAGTAATACTTTGAAAATAAAAAAAAACAGTATGGTAATTCCCATTATAATGAGAGGGTGCTAATAATTTCATTTCTAATAAGCAAAAATTGCCACATTTTTGGTTTAAATTTGCATATTGCCATCTCAGGTTGAGTCAACCTCAATGAAGTAAAAATGCACAGAAAATACAAAAAAGAAGCTGAGGAAGCACAATAAAAAGCCCGCACAGGTCCCTCTGTCAGGAAGAGCTGGAGTTGTGCTTGATTCATACTTCATTCCTTCTTGTTTATTCATTCACATTTTAATCTGTGTGGCATCTTCTGTCTACATAAAAAAGCAAGACTGACTACTTGGATGGGTAGAGGAGCAACTGGAGAAGAAGAGACATCACTTTCCTCTGCTTTTAAGGGCGTTTCACAATATAATACGGAAACATTCTTTTAAAATGTACAGTGTGTGGACTAGAGAGCTGGCTTTGTGGTAAGAGAACACGTTGCTCTCACAGAGGCTCTAGTTTCAGTCCCCAGAACCCACCTGGTTTGTTACTCCAGTTCTCAGGTATCTGGTGCCCTTTATGACTTCTGCAGGCACCAGGCAGGCCTGTGGCAGACACATACCTGCTTAGAAACACAGGCAGAACATACACACACTCACAAAACCTTGGGAATATAAAGTATTACATGACAATGCATTTGGTACTTGTTTGGTACCAGATCCAAGAACTCTACATTTAATCTTAAGAACCATATAATTTGGGACTGATATAGAGAAAGCAAAAACTTTGTATAAATAGAAGGCAGTGCAAGACTCATGAAGGGTGATAGAAAAATGAAGTCTCAGTTCCGCACGTCGTTTTAAAAATAGCAACTTGCCTTTTATTTAGACCTGTGAAGCACAACTAACATTTAATCTGAGTTTTTGGTGCAAAAGTAAATTAATGTGACAAATGATATTCCATTGTTGTCATGATTCTCTAAAACCAGCTGGGGGTGGTGGCTTACACTTTTAATCCCAGCTTCAGGAGGCATAAGCAGGTGGATCTCAGACTTTCAATCCAGCCTGGTCTACAGAGTGAGTGCCAATATGGCCAGGGCTACACAGAGAAACCCTGTCTTGAAAAACCAACACCTTCAGTGAAGTGGCTAGATATGTATACAAAAGGCAACTGAGCCAAGAAAGAAATTAGAGAAACAAGACCCTTCACAATAGTCACAAAGATATAAGCAAACAAGTGAAACACTTATACTATAACTGCACGTCTTTGAAGAAAGAAAGAAGTTATCAGGAGATGGAAAGATCTCCCATGCTTATTGATAGGTAGAATTAACATAGTAAAACTGGCCATCTTACAAATGAAATCAACAGGTTCAATGCAATCCCCATCAAACTTCCAACACAATTCTTTACAAATCTTGAAAGAACAGTACTCAATTTTATTTGGGATTACAAAAGACCCAGGATAGCTAAAATAATCCTGTACAATAAAGGAATTTCCAGATGTATCAGCTTCCCTGATTTCAAGCTGCACTGCAAAGTAATAGTAAAAACAAACAAACAAACACAAAACAAACAAAACAAACAAAACAAAAAGAAAAAACCAAAAACCAAACCCATGATATTAGCATTAGAAACAGACAGGTTGATCAATAGAATCCAATTAAAGACCCTGATGTAAATCTATACACCTATGGACATCTGATTTTTGATAAAGAAGCCAGAAATATACAGTGGAAAAAATAAAGATTCTTCAACAAAGATTCTTCAACCAATATTGCTGCTCTAACTGGACATCAACACATAGAAGAATGCAAATAGACCCATGTCTATAACTGTACAAAACTCAAATCCAAGCGGATCAAAGACCTCAAAGACCTCCACGTAAAACCAGATACACTGAACTTATAGAAAAGAAAGTGGGGAAAAGCCTCGACCTCATAAGCATAGGTGACAACTTCCTGAACAGAACACCAACAGCTCAGGCATTATCAACAAATAATAAGTGGGACCTCATGAAACTGTAAAGGAAGGCGAAGGACACTGTCAATAGGACAAAAAGACAGCCTAAAGAATAGGAAAAGATTTTTACCAACTTCACATCAGAGGGTTAATATCCAAAATATATAAAGATCTCAAGAAACCAGACATCAACCAAACAAACAATCCAATTAAAAATTGGCATGGATATAGATATAAATAGATAGATAGAGATATAAACAGATAATTCTCAATAGAGAAATCTCAAAAGACTGAAAAACATTTAAAGAAATATTCAACAGCCTTAGAAATTAAGGAAATGCAAACCAAAACCACTCTGAGATTCCATCTTACACCTGTCAGAATGGCTAAGATCAACAACCCAAGTGACAGCTCATGCTGATGAGGATGTGAAGCCTGGGGAACACTCCTCCATTGTTGTTGAGAGTAAACTTGTATAACCACTTTGGAAATAAATATTATTGTATCTCAGGAAATTGGAAATCAATGTACCTCAAGACTCAGCTATATCACTCTTGGACATATACCCAAAGGATGCTCCACCATACCACAAAGACAGTTACTCAATCATGTTCATAGAAACTTTATCATAATATCTACAAACTGAAAGCAGCCTAGATATCTCTCAATCAACAAATGGATAAAGAAATTGTTGTATAATTACATAATGTAGTATTACGCAGCTGTTAAAAAAAAATCATGAAATTTGCAGGCAAAAGAATGGACTAGAAAGTATCACCCAAAGTGAGGTAACCCTGACCCAGAAAGAAAAACATGGTATGTACTCACTTGTAAGTGGGTATTAGCTGTTAGGTAAAGGATAATCCACAGACCCAGAGAGGCTAAGTTTCAAGTAGGACTCAAGGGAGGGCACAGGATCACCCTGGGAAGGGTAGATAGAATATACTTTGTGGATGGAATGGAGGTGAAGGGCACAGGAGGGAACATGGGGAGAAGAATGAAGGGAGAGAATACTTGGAGAGACGACTGAAATTGGGAAGCCCTTTGGGTTGAGGAAGAAACCTAGTGCAGTGGAGTCTCCCGGGAATCTATGAGGGTGACCTTACTGAAAATTCCTAATAATGGCGGATAAGAGCCTGAACAAGCCATCTTCTGTACCCAGACAAGGCTTCCAGTGGAGGAACTATTGTACCAACCCAACCACAAAACATTTGACCTACAGTTTGTCCTGACTGCAAGATGTGTTGGTGTAAAGGTGAATGCAGAATTTGTGGGAGTGGCCAATCAGTGACTGGTACAGCTTGAGCCCCATGCCAGACATGCCTGGATAGCCAGGAATCAGAGGCTGGATAGTTCAGGGATGATTCCTAGTGATACTCTGATAGACTTGGAGGCTGGAGCCTTATCAAAATTGTCAACAGGGAGGCTTCATCCAGCACCTGATAGGAGTAGATGTAGAGACCCACAGACAAACATTAGGTGGAACTTGAGGAACCCTGTAGCAGAGGGGAAGGAAGCATGACAGGTTCCAGAGAGGGTCAAGGATACCACAAGAACACAGAATCAAGTAACCAGAGCTCATCGGAGCTCACAGAGTCTGAGGTGATGATCAGGGAGCCTATCTGGGTCTAACCTAGGTCCTCTGCAGATTTGTTATGGTTGGGCAGCTTGATGTTCTTGATGATTCCTAGCAATGGAAGTAGGAACTATCTCTGGCTCTTTTGCTTGCTCTTGGGGCCTTTTCCTCCTACCGGGATGCCTCATCCAGCCTTGGCATGAAGGTTTGTGCCTAGTCTTATTGCAACTTGTTATGTTTAGTTGATATTCCTGGGAGGCCTGATTTTTCCTGAAGGGAAATGGAGGAGGAGTGAATCTGCAGAAGAAAGGAGGTGGTGGTGCTGCGGACTGGGAGGAGAGGAGGGAGGGAAAACTGTGTTTGGGATGTAGTATATTAGACAAGAAAAAAATAATTAAGAAAAGATTTTCTAAAGCTTGTTTTTTTCCTTGCAATCATTTTCTCTTTATTTTTGTGCATGAGTATGTGATTATTCAGTTGTGTACAGGTGCGTGTGTGGGTCAAAAGAGGGAGTTAGATTTATACCCTAAAGATGGAAGTACAGATGGTTGGGAGCTGCCAAGCACATAGATACTAGGAACCTAACTTTGGTCTTCTGCAAGAACAGCAAGTGCAACTATGTCCGGGGCTAGTTGTTCATCACTGCTGTGCTCAGTTCTTTCTGTGTATTCTATATAAAACTCCATGAATCATGAGGTTTAGATTAACTAACTAGAGATACATAGGATTGTAGGCCACATGTGAGCATCAGGCACACTGAGAGCATTGGCTCACAACAGGGTTCCTTTCCTGGTCTTTCTTTGTTTCTCTCCCTACCCTCCACAAGCTTGTGACAGTACTCAACTGAGTACCTAAGATAAGGTTCAGAATATCTGAAACTCTGTGAAGCCCACTGTGGACTTTTCATTTCACTCCTTGGCTCAGGGATTATACTTTACTAATCACCCGAGCCCTCTGCCAAGGTCTTTAGCTGAGCATCTGATCTGGTCCCTTCATTTTAGAGATGTCCTTGATGCCTACAAACCATTGCTATGTAAATTATGCTCTATCCTTTTGTATTCTCAGAGGTTTCAGGTATGAAGTTATATTTAGTCTCTATTTTTTTGGCCTTGTCTGGAAGCTGATTTTCTCATTTAATAATCCTTAACACTTTTAGATAGTTTCTGCTACAGTTCTTTCCTGTAAACTCGCTTGCATTACTTTATTTTTTTCCTTATTTATGGATTTTGAGTTGATAAACTCTATACTTTGCTAAATTAGAAACTTAAGCTTTTCAACCTAAAAATGTTACTGATTTCCAGAAATTATTTTTAAAATTAAGTATAAGAAGTAAAATCAGTTTGGACTGATTGAAATACCGATGATCTGGAGTCCTCGAGCTTAATGCATGAAGTAGGGGCCATCCATCAATCTCTTCACTGGACAATGATGGCATTTTCTCAGGTTCTGTTAACAAGAATGATTGTTTAGTAACAGGAAACTTGGAGCTTCAAAGTTAAAGAAGAAGCTGAATACTCCCTTAGCTCCCATCAAGGCATGGCTTGTCCTGACAGTTGCTGCACAGGGGGTGTATTGTTCCTAAATGCATTCCTTGAAGTAGATGCTAATGTTTCCTAAATATTCAGCTGAAGACCCTAGGCTATGGAGAAAGCTAACCATAGGCAACTGGTCTCCCATGGCAGCGCATGCTGGCAGCAATCCTGAGCTCTGGGAATTTTCTTCTTGCAAATACATATCCTCACTATTGTCATGTGTTAGAAGTCAGGCTTACCCGAATTGAAGAGCATTCTACAAAATATTTGAGATTTTAGAACTGCTGCCTCCAAAAATTGTCAAGGTCATCCAAAACAAAAAAAGGTTAAGAAACTGTCACTGTCCAGAGAAGCCTAAAGAGACATGGCAGCTACATGTAATCTTACCCCAAACGGGCACTCTAATGAGAAATGTACATTAGAAAGGATGTAATGAAATCTGAATGAAGTGTAGCTTTTGGTTATTAATTGTGTATCTGTGTTGTTTCATTAGTCATGACAAATGGAATGTATTAGCATTCGAGCTGGCACTAGGAAAACAGTGCAGGAGATCTAAGAACTGTGTACTGCACACTACAATTGCAACTTTCAGTAAAAACAATTCTAAAATTAAGCTTTCATATATATAAATACCCAACTACAGGAAACCTAATTGTATTCAGACTCCAGAATACCAGGAAGCAAACAAAGCTTCCCATTCACCCTGCTTACTACCAACTCCGAAACCAGGACAGGGTGGTAGACTGTCCAAGACTGGGTGGTAGACTGCCCAAATCCAAGACCTTTGAAAAGCCCAGGTAGTTACTACATAAGCCATGTCGGGGATGGGTTGGGGTGTGGGAGACAGATATCTGTGTGCATCGATGTCTTTTCCAATTGCTCTCGATCTTATTTTTTGGATTAGGATGTCCTTTTGAACCTGGAGCTCAAAACTTGGCTAGAGTGGATACCCAGTGATCCCCAGGGATCCTATTGTCTCTACTTCAGTGTGGGGTTTCAGGTGCACAATGTTAAGCGTGACATTTATGTGGGTGCTGGGCATATGAGCTCAGGACCTCACATTTGTGCAGGCAGCATTTTACTCACTGAGCCATCTCCCACCACAGCCTTTACCGAAGAGGACAAGCATTCTTTTATTTTTTTATTTTTTTTTCTTTCTTTCTTTCTTTCTTTCTTTCTTTCTTTCTTTCTTTCTTTCTTTCTTTCTTTCTTTCTTTCTTTCTTTCTTTATTTGAGACACTGTTTTTTTGTGTAGCCTTGGCTGTCTTCGACTTGATTTGTAGACCAAGCTGGCCTTGAACTCACAGCAGTCCACCTGCCTCTGCCTCCCTGAGTACAGGAATTAAAGGAGTGCACCACTATGCCCAGGAAAGACAAGCATTCTTTATCCTCAAGCAATTCTTAAGAGAGTGAGAGTCCAGTGAATTCGTTCCCGCTCAGGTTGTTTTAGAGATAGGTAACATCAGTAGGAAGAGCAGTTGCTTGGAAATTTTTGAAAACACAGTATCAACACGGCCATTTACTATCCGATAAGAATCTCAACACTTCAAGTAATATCCAAATAATGGCATGCCACTTGTTTATTAATACAGTCAGCTTATATTCCATCTTATACTCTAAACTCCCTCTTATGAAATTACATCATTCATTTTAAGTCTTAAGTGGAAAACACATTTCCTATTTTGATTATTTATTTTTCTTTCTTTAGTTGTTATTCTTTATTACAGTGTATTCACTTTATATCCCTGCTGTACCCCCCTTTCTTGTCTCTTCCCAACCTCACCCTCCTTCCTTCTTTCCCCCTGTGCCCCTTCCCTAGTTCATTGTTAGGGGAGGTCCTCCTCCCCTTCTATCTGATCCTAGCCTATGAGGTCTCATCAGAACTGGCTGCATTGTCTTCCTCTGTGTCCTGGCAAAACTATACCCCTCAGGTAGAGGTGATCAGAGAGCCTGACAGAGTTCATGCCAGACTTCATATAATTCATGCCATGTTGGTTCATTTTCTTTTTCTGGACAGATAATCTAAAAGGCAGGAAAAATATTTATCATGTATTGTATCTCCGTGTTTGTTTACTTACATGAGTTACTAGCCATTCTAATACTGTTAATAAAATTTTTCTGCTCCTCAGAAAGATATACAATATTCACTTTTGACCTTCATAATGAGGTGGAGTTGATATTGTAAGGCTAATGAAGCAATCATTCTTATAGGGAACATCAGTCATAAAGACAAGGTGTCCCCCTACTTTCATTAGGCACATTAATTATTTTTTTTCTACTTGCTGTGGTCAGTAGTCACTGGGGATGGGAGGAATGCCGTGGCAGCAAGTCTCCTGTGCACTCTTAGCTCTCTTTTTGTAACATAACACTGTCTTGCATGATAGGTGTATTTAAGTTTTCTTTGCATGGTTTTCCAGTTATTTTGTTTGTTTGTTTTTTGTTTTTGTTATAAAGGCAGAAATAATGAGTGTTACAATGAAAAAAGTCTATTAATTACATATGAAAGAACATACTTCAAATTTGTTTCCAAATCTGTCGTTGACTATCACCTCAAAGAGGGCCCAGTTGGTTAACTATGACATTTAATCATGAACTAATAGTCCAAAATTATACTTAGAATTTTCTTTCAGATTGATTTTTTTGGAGGGTAAAATAAATGCATTTTCTATTGATAATAACTTTCGTATATGAATATTCCTAGGAGAACACAAATCTTTAATATATCTTTCACTCTTCCATAGCAATTACTTTGCAAACCTCTAGGTATGTAAATGATTAATATGTTTAACTAAGTATTATTTGATGCCAGCATGGTAAATTCTCACAGTTAAACCAAGCTCAATTGTGAAATTTCGAATACATGCATCTCTCTACATCCGGAATCAGAAATACATGACTGTTTTAAATGAAGACTTTCATTTCAAAATCTCTAACAATGCATTCACTCCTGCAGCTTAGAAGTATGGTTCTCCAGGGGCCCCTTTTTCTTTTGTAAAATGCTCTGAGGAGACATTAGGTTGTGGAAATTGGGACTTGAATATAGCTGGAAAGGAAGAGAAACAAACATTGAGCTGCTTTCCATAACAAATAACATTTTAGCAACGGTTGATAAGGAAATGGAGGGGCTTCCTGCAAAAAGAAGGGAGCTCTGGGACCCAACAGTATGTGATGAGGGCAGAAGAAGAGTGCCAGAAGGATTCTAGGACCCAACCCTCTGATCCCATAGTGATACCTTCAAGCTTCTCCTGCCTACCCACAACTCCATGCTGACAGGTTCAGCAGAGGGAAGCCCTTTTGAGAAGCAGGGATATCAGCCATTTCTGACTGGCAAGACCCTGAGGAGAGCATCAAGAACTTCAGGGAAATGCAAATGAAAAAACTCTGAGATTTCACCTTACACACATTAGAATGGCTAACATCAAAAACTCAAGTGACACTAGAGGACACTGTGGCTGAGGAGTAGGACAGCAGAAACAACACAGCGACCAGGAGACTGAACTCTGGGACCTAAAACGGCAGCATTCGTGATTGCCAGGTGAGCAGAACTCCCACAGTGAGAAAATCAAGCGGGAAAACCCTAGGGACACCCAGTTATTCCCCGGAAAAATCTCCGGGTGCCCAGCGGCTCACAGCTCTGATCTGAACAAGCAGCCGTGCTGGGTGCATGCACCTGCCATAATAGACTGGATCACACAGTCTCACAGGCAGTCTGAGGAGGAACTGGGTACCGCTTTCACCAAACTGCACCCTGCAAGCGCACACTGCACCCGGGTACTGCTTCAACCCACGGGTGTGCAGTGGGCACACACCGATCGCCGGAACCACCCCAGTCTGAGAAAGGCGGGGGACCCTTTTGACCAGTCTGCACTCTGCAGGTGAGCTCTGCACGCTTCTGCCAGCAAAACCTCAGTCCATGTGCCAGTCTGCGGGCAAGTCTGGGAGGAACCTGAGATCTGCCTCAACCCACGGGTGCTCGGTGGGCGTGCACGGATTGCAGGAGCGACCCCAGACTGAGAAAGTCAGGGAACATCTTGACCAGACCGCACACTGAGGGCCACCACTGCACGCGCCCACCAGCAAAAACCTCAGTCCCTATGTGTGTCCACAGGACAGATAGAGAAGTCCTCGGGCACCATTTCAGACAGGCCTGCATTCAGCGGAGGCACACCAACCCAAACCCATTGTGTGTGCCCCAAATATCATCTCAGACCTTGGTGCACAGCCCCTGGCCCAAAAGGGGGAGCCAAATCTCCATTCCAGGGGAGAGCCCTTAGCAACAAGCCCAGGGCTGTGTGCAAAGACCCCAGCTGACATCTCAAAAGACTGAGGAGCGTGACCTCCAGACCAGAGGGGTGACCAGCCTGCAGTGCTCACAGCTTCTAGCACAGAGCATGAAGCCGGACACACAGAGCCCACAAAAGAGTTCAATTGAGACAACAACAAACAATAACAAACCACCAGAAATCCCTGATCTCCTTGAAGAATACTCCTGACACAAGAGACTGACAGTTTCAGACTGAAGTACAGCCTTAAAGCACAAACAGCTCCTTGATTATATATAAACAAATACCCAGAAATCGGCGAAAGAACTCACCCAACAAAAATCACGACACTGTGGCCCCACCAGAAACACCCAAAAGCAGTGGAGATTTTAATTCAGCGGAGACACAGGAAAATTATCTTAAAGCGTTGATTATGCAGATATTGAAGGAACAAGAGGAGAGACAAAAAGAGGAAATGAACAAGGCCCTCAAAGAAATGGAGAAGAAATTAACTGCCCACATACAGGAACAATCAAAGATACACAAAGAGGAAACAACCAAAATAGGAGACACAGTCAATCAGTTGAAGGAAACAGTACAAAGCATCAAAACAGAATTAGAATCTATAAAGAAGACACAAAGGGA
>CM053756.1:9354116-9378613 GCA_028658305.1 Pachyuromys duprasi
CCCACAGAAGCCGGGGAGTGACAGACTGGCTAGATCCCAGGGGAGGACATTGCAGCCAGCCCTGAGGAGACAGGATAAGCTGGGGTTGGATGGAAGGGGAGGAGGTCCTCCCCTGTTGGTGGACTTGGAGGGGGCGGGGAGGAGGGAGAGGAGGGAGGGAGTGGGAGGGTGGGAGGGAATGAGGGAGGAGGCTACGTCTGGGATGCAAAGTACCTAACCTGTGATTGATATAAAAATAAATAAATTTAAAAAAAACCTCAAGTGACAACACATGCTGGAGAGGATGTGGAGAAATGTGAACCCTTCTCCATTGCTGGTGGGAATCCTAACTTGTACTACCGCTTTGGAAATTAATCTGGCCCTTTCTCAGGCAATGAGGAATAGTTCTACCTCAAAATCCAGCTATACTACTCCAAGGCATATATCCAAAAGATGCTCAAGTATACGAGGACATTCACTCAACCATGTTCATAGTAGCTTTATTTGTAATAGCCAGAATCTAGAAATAACCCAGATGTCCCTAGTTGAGTAATGGATACAGAAATTGTGGTACATTTACACAATGGAATACCACTCAACAATTAAAAACAAAGAATTCATGAAATTGGCAGGCAAATGGTGGGATCTAGAAAAGATCATCCTGAATGAGGTATCCCAGAAGCAGAAAGACACATATGGTATATATTCACTTATAGGTGGATATTAGGCATATAAGATAGGATAATCATACTAAAATCTGTATACCTAAAGAAGCTAAGCAAAAAAGAGGACCCTGGGTAAGATGCTCAATATCCATTCAGAAAGGCAAAAAGGATAGACTTTGGGAGAAGGTGAAAACAACGAAGACAGGAGCCTACCACAGACGGCCTGTGAAAGACTTTTCATAGCAGGGTATTAAAGCAGATGCTGAGACTCATAGCCAAACTCTGAGCAGAGTGCAGAGAATCTTATGAAAGAAGGGGGAGATAGAAAGACCTGGATCTCCACAAGGACAGCAACAGAAACAAAAACTCTGGGCCCAGAGGTCTTTTCTGAGACTGAAACTCCAACAACCAAGGACCATTCATGAGCATAACCTAGAACCCCTGCACAGATGTAGCCCATGGAAACTAGTCGAAGTGGGTTCCCTAGTAAGGGAAACAGGGACTGTCTCTGACATGAACTTAGTGGGTGGGTCTTTGATCACCTCCCCCTGAGGTGGTGGCAGCCTTGCCAGGTCACAGAGGAAGACTATGAAAGACAGTGCTGATGAGACCTGATAGGCTAGGGTCAGATGGAAGGGGAGGTGGTCCTCCCCTATCAGTTGACTGTGGAAGGGACATGGGAGGAAATGATGGAGGATGATGGAGGGCAGGAGGAAGGGCGGGATTGGGAGAGGAAGAGGGTGGGGACTACAGCTGGGATACAAAGTGAATAAATTGTAATAAATTAAAAAAATATTTTAAAAGCTTCATTCAGGCAAAAATCCTTAATCTGGTCCACTATGGCCTGAGCAAGGACCCAGCAGCTTTCAAATGCCAGTGAGCTAAATGTCTTCATGTTTAAATCTAATATTACTATTTCCAGCATCTCCATGGTATCCAGGTTTTGTGCATGTTACCTGAAAGACTAGTTATTGCACTGTGATTTTTCCAGAGTGCTACATAAGGATCCATGAACACCCTCATCGCTAAAACAAGATGTCCCCTTTTGAGAGGGAAAAAAAATGCCCACATAATGAACACTGGGGCTGTGCCTTCACTAGCCTATTGTAATGTCAGCCTCAGGGACCCACTTCTCAAGTCACACAAAAATCATGGAGGAGACACCAAAGAGCTGCTATGTAGGTCTCCCACACTGGGGGAAATCAGCTTGATTTTGTGTTTAAAGAAATGGTATAACATTTTATCATTTCATAAGTAATTTGGAAGTCATTATTGAACAGTAATCAGTTTTACAAGGTTTGAACCTTATCTCAAAGTGGCTAGCAAATAGCCTAGTAGTATTAATTAGGCTGGTAAGTAGTTTATAGATTTGCTTTTGGTACATATTCAACAAAAAATAACTTCTTTAAAGGAGAAATTATACTGATTATGATGCTCTTTTCCTCTTCTTATTTTATTAGGAAGCAACTGTATACTCTAGCCTTTTGCACTGAAGTTAATTTTATACTTTAGAAACTCACTTGGATAACAACTGACTTCAAGTGAAATATATGGGGATTATTAGTCATTCTTCCTTTAGCATGAATTGCTTGTTAGATGACCTTGTACCCAACATATGTAAAAATCGTCCACAATGAATTATTCAGAGTGCTAATAGAGCCGGAGAAGGCGGCTTAATTCTGAGCAAAGGTCAGTGACCCCTGCATCACCGACAGTGACCTAAGGCAGGTCAGGGCCAAGGAATGGATGAAAGATAAGAGAGGATCAGTGTAGAATCTTCCTCTTAGCTTTCTCACGGTAATTCTTACATTTATCACACTCAGCTGTGGGGGCTAACCATGGAGATTTAGGATGGCCAGAGAAAATGCGTCCTTAAAGGTAATGGAACAAAAATTTCTAAATCAATTTTTAAAAATGGTGCTGTTTCCATGTAGTCCCTAGATGTCTGCATCCCCCAACAGTAAATCAGCAGCAGCCTTATGAAACGTCACAGGCACTTGGCTTCTGGGTGAGAAAGATGAGCAGAACGCAGAGCTGAGAGCCATCAAACACCCCACTTGGAAGCAGCTCACCTGTGGGAATCTGGATCGGGCACCTTTATTTCATTTTGATGACTAGCTCTGCTGCTTCCTGGAGAGCAGGGACCCTATTTTTAGAAGCATGCATTGTCTCCTGAGCGTGTAATGTCTGAGCCCATGGGTATCTCATAGACACTAACTACATTGATTCAATGGGCTTAGACAATATTAAATTCCCTGAATTTTTCTCCTGAGTAGAAGCCCCTAAGATAACTGTTTTGTTTGGGGATTTTTACACATACGTATGCACACACACACACACATTCAGAGAGAGGGAGAGAGAGAGAGAGAGAGAGAGAATGTGTCTAAAAGCAATTCTTCATGATGTAATGGAGCTCAACAAATATTTTGGTGTAAGATTCAGTTGGGATCTTGAAAATGGAGTGGACACAGCCTAACTGGTGTGAGTGAACAGTTGCCTCTCTCCCTAGGACTGTAGAAAGAATTGAGCATGTTAAATGATATGTACAAAACACCATATTGTCCAAAGCACATATAAATGACATGTTTACATTCTTAATTCTTATCACTTACTACATCGTACTTTGCTTTATGTGGTCTACCAGAATGCTCTAAGGTATGGGAAACATACTGACCTAAAAGTTTATGTAGACATTAGGTTACACATGACAGAAACCATTTTCTGCTTGCAAAGTGTTTCAGTCATATACAAAAAACCTAGACAGGCACGTGGGCTGTCGTTTAAGTTTTCTGAATTTTCAGTTGCCTTTGCTGCCATACAAGGGCAGAGGTGACAGGGAGAGCGGACTCCATCTAATCTCTAAGGACCTTTCACCTTTAATATTTTATCAAGTGAGAATTAGTACCTTTTACGCAATAAGAAGTGAGCTCCCAAAGTAGGCAGCACATAGCTTTCAGGGAAATTTCCCCATTTTTTGTTTTAAATATCTTGACAGTCTGCAAGACACCACGGAAAACCATTTTTAGTTGAATATTCTAGACACATGTATTTATTGAAGCTAAGTGTGCAGTTAGCCATGGTTACACAAGAGTGGACCAAAAGTTAAAATGCGGCCCTTTAAGAACATTTTCTTTCTGCCTCGTGTTGTCTCTCAGATGAGGATTCACTAGAGGAAACAGAAATCACTCAACACAAAGGTGATCATGGGTAAATGACGTCATCAAATGAGCAGAAGCAGCAAGGATTGTGTGGTATGCGCATGTGTGATTCTTCAACGCTAGACTGGCCTAAGCCCACAGCCACCAATGACTTGGGCCCTTGCGACACTCCCGTGTCCACGAAGGCTCCAGGGAACAGGAAGAAAGCGCTATTGCTCCTGCCATTGCAACAGCGTCACCTCACCCCCCTTGTCAACATGAGCCAGAATCCTGCTTTCTCTGAAGTGGGAGACCCAGGGCTAGTTCTGCAGTTCTCAGAACCATGAGCAAGCACTCTATCCACTTCTTCTCTGCTGCAAGGGAACTGACCAAAGTGGTTTTCACTTTCTGGAGACAATATCGATAGGCCGCAGATCTCAAAGCTTTATTCTTAGGGTAGAAGCATCCACTTCCAAGAGAAACTGTGGGAAAGATAAAATTTCAGTCTACTGGGCAGTGGTCCAGCACCTTGCAATTTCAGGAGGCTTGGAGCTGACTCTGGTTCAGCAATAATAATATAATAAGAAAGGCCTTTTTTCTTTTGTAGTGATCTCTATTCCATTATGTAATAACATAGGTAGAGGAATATATATATAACATGGCATGAGCCACACAAGATGCTGTGTGCCTGTAATCACAGCACTGGATGTTCAGGCAAGAATGCAACAAGTTCAAGAATAGTCCGGGCTACACAGCAAACAAACAAACAAATAAATCACATCAATGGCCCAAAGATAGAAATAAAACATAAGTTACTGAAAATACAAATCATAGACCTGATTTTTTGTCAACTTATTTTTAAATTAAACTCATCTCTGTCTCTTTATCTCTCTTTATGTATGTGGGGGTTTGAGGGTGTTTCTAAATGTAATATGTATGTGCGTTTGAGTGCAGGTAGGCACAGTGGGCCTCTAGAGTCTGTGGTCAATCATGGGTGTAGGACCTTGCCTTCCACCTTGTTTGAGACAAGATTTTTCTCTTGTGTTGTATGCCTCAGGCCATATGCTTCACGGGTTTCTTGAAGTTCTTCTGCCTCTGCCTCATATCTCGCCCTATGGGTAATGACGTTACAGACTGCAAGTATCACACCTGGCTTGGTATGGGCTCTAAAGATTTGAACTCAGATCCTCATGCTTGCATGAGTGCTTTGCGCATTGAGTGGTCTCTCTATCCCCGTCTTGCCTCGTTTGTTTTTGTTATCATTATGTAATCCATTCATTACATTAGTATGAGCAGCATAGAGGTGTGCATTCTTAATTCACGAGCTTTATTACTTTCGTGGGAGCATATTCTTGAAAAGGTGCTATTTTTATGTTTTATTCTCTACATTTTAATTACATCAATGACAACATGATAGTGATATTTTAAGAGGTTACCTTTAAAAAGCCTTATAGAAAAAAAAAACAGAACTGTCCAATGGCAAATTGCTTGCTGAGCACCCACAACCCCCTGGTTTGATCCTCAGGGCAAGCAAAACACAAAAAAAATTCAAATCTTACTGATTTATATTCTTTAATTTAGATATCAAAAATTATAAAAGGTGAGAAGATGGCTCAGTGGGCAAACCATCGGCTGTGCAATTATGAGGACCTGAGCCCAGATCCTCAGAACCCAAGTAAAGTGGGCCAGTCAGTAATCTTGGTGCTTCCTGGCATGATAAGGGGCAGAGACACAGAAAGCCCTAGTAGCTCATGGGTCAGCTAGTCCAGTGAATGCAGCAGCAAACAGGAGGCCCTGACTCAAACAAACAAGATGAATGGTGAGGTCTGACACCCCAGGTTATTCTCGCATCTCCACAAACATGACATGGTACATGCACACCTATACTCACACAGAAATATTCACTCAAACGCACATATACAAAAATCATATACATATAAATCATGAATGCACATATACATACAAAGATACATATACATATAACATATACATACAAAGTCACAAAAAGGACTAGGTAAGACCTCCTCCTCTTTCTGTTTCTCCCAGACCAATTCTTCAGTTTTATCTTTAGTGCTGCAACAAAAGACCAGCTGCAGCCTCCTTCTCCACTGCTCACCTCTCCTGTAGATCCCTCCTCTACCCCTGAATCTGGGCCGGAATCTGAGATATACTCTCTAATTTAGGGGTGAGGGATCCCACAGACCATCTCCTTCTAACCTCATTCCCTCCACCCACTGAATTTGGGTGTTGTATCTGAAGTTTAGCAGGCACCCCTGCTAAATCACAAGCCATGCCTGCTAGAAAACCAGGTAGACTACTTGCTTTCCTTCTCCCTTCTCTTTGTTCCTCCAGATCAAATTCCTACCTCAGCTTCAGCTTTTCAGCAGAGTACCTGTGTGGCAGCCTTCAATGCTCTCCCCCACCCCAGCATCTCCTGAGTATCCCACAGATCTTCACCTTCTAACATCCCCCACCCCAACTTGTTGCTTTGTCCCAGACCCCCTACAAACCCAACGGTCATCTCTCTCAGGGCAACAAGTACGCTAAAGGCAGACCCATGGCTCTCCTATTAGTCCTGAGATCCAGTTTCCCTAGTCTCATACCAAGCTCTATAGCTGGAAAGCTGCCATGGTCTCTCTTGTCTCTCTGACCTTAGTCCCAATGGACCATAAAGACCTTCTCCTCCAACCTCCTCCTCCTACCTTGTGTCCCTGTATTCCAGTGTCTAACACCAGTAAGCATTCTCTGTGAACATAACAAGTGAGCAGGCCAGGAAATCAGACAGCCATAGAGGAAACAGCAGCAAAGGAACAAAACACCAGCCAACAAAGACAAAGCCAGAAATTAGCACCTAGAAATAGCACCTAGAAATATAATCATTTCAAGCCCAGATGCCTGGATGCCAGTTAAAAAACACACACAATAATATCCAGGGCAGTATTTCTTCATTAAAGCAGAACTATTTGCCACAGCAGGCCCTGAATATTCCAACACAGATGAAGCACAAGTAAAGGACTTTAACATCAACTCAATGAAGACAGTAGAAGTCCTTAAAGAGCAAATGAATAAATAGCTTAAAGAAATCCAGGAAAACAAACAAACAAGAGGGTGGGAAGAAATAAAGAAATTTCTTGAATAAATTCAAAAACCACAAAGAAGTGGAAAGAAATGAATAAAACTGTTCAAGATCTGAAAAGGGAGATAGAATCAATGAAGGAAAGACAAAGTGAGGTAATTCTGAAAAGGAAAAATGTGGAAATTCAAATATGAACTACTGCTGCAAGCTTCAACAGAATACAAGAGATGAAAGACAGAATCTCAAGTTTTGAAGATACAATAGAAGAAATGGATACATCAGTCAATGAGAACTGTTAAATCCCAAAATATTTGACACAAAACATCCAGGAAATATGGAAAAACCAAACCTAAAAATAATAAATGTAGAGCAAGAAAAAGAAACCCAGCTCAAAGGCCCAGAAATTGTCTTCAACAAAATCAAAGAAAAAAAATTACTAATAAATGAGAAGTGCAAGAACATCCAATAGATTGGATCAGGAAAAAAAAAGTTCTCTAACAATAAACATACAGAACAAAGAAAGACTATTAAAAATTGCAAGGGAAAAGGACCAAATAAGACATAAAGGCAAACCTATCAGAATTACATAAACCTGACTTCTCACGCTAAAAGGCCAAAGGGCCTGGAAAGACTCTAAGAGATAACAGATGTCAGCCCAGACTACTATACCCAGCAAAATTTCAATATCCATAAATGGAGAAGATAATATATTCCATGATAAATTTAAATTTAAATAATATTGATCTACAAAGCCAACACTATAGAGGTGCTAGAAAAAAAAACCCAACCCAAGGTAACTAACTAGAACCATTAAAACACAGGAAATAGTCTCATAAAGAAGGGATATACAGGTGTGTGTGTGTGTGTGTGTGTGTGTGTGTGTGTGTGTATTACAATCATACTTTTTGGATACTTTGTGGGTTCTTTTTTCTCTCATCTTCCACCACTCCATTTTTCCTTCCCTTCCGATCCTCTCACACTAGGTAAGAGAGAAAAAAGGATGGAGGAAAAAAAGGATGGTGAAATCCATAGACTACTTCCTGCTGATTGGGGTAATCAAATTTCTTAGGGCAAGTTTGATGTTTGCCATCAGAATATCTAATTTCTTCCCATCTCTTTGCACATGTCTACCTGACAAATCTCAACATATCTCATCCAACCACCAGCTGGCCAAACACCCCCTTCTATTAGGGCTCTAGTATTAATATATCCTCTGAAAAGTCTCCAGAATTCCTAATGTCACACACTTGTAAAACCTATCTACAGCTGGCAAAATCATGCCTCTGTTAGAGCATGAGGCAAATCATAATCAGCTGCTGTGAACAATCTGAAGCAGGCCCATATCACATACCCAGGATTAAAACAAAAATATATTTATATTATTTCTGTGTTTTTAAAGAACCAAAATTCTCACTATAAGACATCACTACCCCTACCACTACCAACAACAAAATAAGAGGAATCAACAATCATTGGTAATTGATGTCTCTCAATATCAATGGTCTCCGTTCCCCCAACAAAATGGCAACGACTAACAGACTGGATGTGAAAACAGAATTAATCTTTTGCTGTATCCAAGAAAGACACTTCAACATCAAGGATAGACATTACCTCAGGGTTATGGGTTAGAAAAAATAATATTCTAAGCAAATGGACCTAAGAAGCAAGCCAGTGTAGAAACTTTAATATGTAACAAAATAGACTTCAATCCAAAACTAATAAAAAGAGATAGGGAAGGATACTTTATACTCATTGAAGGAAAAATTCAGCAAGATGACCTTTCATTTCTTAACATCTATTCCCCACATGCAAGGGTTCTCAAGTTTGTAAAAGAAACACTACTACAGCTTAAATCACATAGTAATAGTGGGAGACTTCAATAACCCAACTCTTACCATTGGACAAGTCATCCTGAGAAAAACTAATCAGAGAAATACTGGTGCTAACAGCCATTACAAACCAAATGGAACTTACAGATATCTACAAGAACTTTCACACAAACACAAAAGAATATACCTTTTTCTTAGCACCCCATGAAAGTTTTCCCCAAATTGACCACATTAAGGACACATCAACTCTTAACAGATAAAAGAGAATTGAAATACTTCCCTGCATCCTATCAGTCCACTACAGATTAAAGCTAGATATCATTAACAACAGAAATAACAGAAGGCTTACAAAATCATAAAAACGGAGCAGCAACTCTCCCAAATGAGAAATGAGTCAAGATAGAAATAAAGAAAAATAATTTCCTAAATTTAATGAGAATGAATACACAGACTTTTGGGACACAACGAAAAGGTGTTAAGTGGAAAGTTCATAGCACTAAAGACTCACATTTAAAGAAAATTCTTCAATCCTCTGCTGGGTGGAGTCTTTCAGAGGACATCTATGGAAGGCTCCCATCCTATTTTCCCTCTTCAGCTGCTTCAGGTGTCTACCCTATTAGCCCTTCTGAATGAGAATTAAGCATCCTTCCTAGGGTCCTCCTTGTTACTTAGCTTCTTAAGATCTATGAATTGTGGTATGGCTGTCCTGTATTGTATGGCTAAGTTCTGCTTATAATAGATGACCTCTGAAAGACTCCACCCAGCAGGGGATTAAAGCAGATGCTCAGACTCACAGACAAATTCTGACCAGAGTGCAGGTAGTATTATAGAGGATTTGGGGGATAGAAGGATCTGGAAGGAACAGGAGTGCCACAAGAAGAACACCAGAGCCAACAGTCCCGGGCCAAGGGGGCCCTGCAGAGACTGATGCACCAAACCAAGGATCATTCATGGAGAGGAAGTAGGCTTTGTGCTCAGAGGTAGCCCATAGACAGCAGCTCAGTTTCCTCTTGGGTCACTTGATAAGGGGATCAGGGACTGTCTCTCACATGAACTCTGTTGCCTGCTCTTTGATAATTTCCCCCTTGTGGTGGTGGTGGTGGTGGGGTCCTACCAGGCCACAGAGGAAGAAAATGCAGGCAGTCTTGAAGAGACTTGATAGTCTGGGGTCAGTTGGTAAAGGAGTAGGGTTTCCACTTTCTGAGGATTAGGGGAGGAGGATGGGAGAGAAGAGAAAGAGAGGGTGGGACCAGAAGGAGATGAGGGTATAATTGGGATGTAAAGTGAATAAATTAATAAAAGAAATTGAAGCGATCTCATACTAGCAACTTAACAGCATACCTGAAAAAAAAAACAGAATAGAAAGAAGTACACACGCTCAAAAGGAGTAGACAACAAGAAATAAGATGAGGTCTAGAATCAATAAATAGAAACAGATACAGCAATACAAAGAACCAATAAAACAAAACGTTGGTTCTTTGAGAAAATAAAAGGATAGATAAGCCCTTATCCAAACTCACTAAAACACAGAGAGAATATCCAAATAAACAAAAAATCAGAAATAAAAAAGGGACATAACAACAGACACCAAGGATATTCAGAATATCATAAGAACATACTTTAAGAACATTTACTCCATAAAATTAAAAAAATCTAAAAGAAATTGATAATTTTCTCAATATACATCACTTACCAAAGTTAAATTCAGGTCATATAAACAATATAAATATACCTATAACTGCTAGTGAAATTGAAGGAGACATTAAGAGTCTCCCAACTGAAAAATAAAATAAAATAAAACAAAACAAAAGCCCAGAGCCAGATAGTTTTAGAGCCGAAATCTACCAGACTTTCACAGAAGAGCTAATACCAATATTTTTCAAATTATTCCACAAAATATAAACACAAGGAACATTGCCAAATTCATTTTCTGAGGCCACAGTCACTCTGGTTCCCAGAGCACATAAAAACTCAAAGAAGGAGATTTATAATCCAGTTTCCTTTATAAGCATAGTTAAAAAAATACTCAATAAATACTTGCAAACTGAAGCCAAGAACACATCAAACAGATCCCTCACCATAATCAAGTAGGCGTCATCACAGAGATACAGAGATATTTTAGTATGTGAAAACCAGTGAATGTAATCCATCATATTAATCAACTGAAAGAAAAAATCACATGATCAGCCCATTAAATGCAGAAAAGACCTTTGACAAAGTATAACACCACTTCATGATATAAATTCTGGAGGGGTTAGGGAATCAAAGGACATACCTCACAGCCAAACTCTGAACAGAGTGCAGGTAGTATTATAGAAGAGTTGGGGGATACCAACATAATATCAACATAAGAAGAGCAATTTACAAGTTAAATGCCCTCAAATTAAATGGTGATAAAGTTAGAAATTCCACCAAAAGCAGGAACATGACAAGCTTGTCCACTTTCTCCATACCTGTTCAGTATAGTACTTGAAATATTAGTTAGAGCAATAAGACAACTTAAAGAGATCAAAGGAATACAAATTGGAAGGGACTAAGTCGAAGTATCATTATTTGCAGATGACATGATCGTATACATTAGTGGTCCTTAAAAGTCTACCACAAAATTCCTACAGCTATAAAACACTTTCAGCAAAATGGCTGGATACAAGATTAACTTAAAAATAAAAGTATGATTTGCATGCCTATATACAAATGACAAATGGATTGAGAAAGAAATCAATCAGGAAAACACCACCTTTCACAGTAGCTTTAAATATTATAAAATATCTTGGGGTATCTCTAGGCGAGGAAATGAAAGACTTGTATGATTAAAAACATCAAGTCTTTGAAAGGGAAATTGAAGAAAATATCAGAAGATGGAGAGATCTTCCAAACCCATGAATCCTTAGGATTAACAGGAAAACTGATGATCCTACCAAAAGCAATCTATGAATTCAATGCAACACCCATCAAAATCCAAACACACTTCTTTACAGACATTGAAAGACAATTCTCAACTTCATATAAAAAAAACAAAATCCCAGAAAAGCTAGAAAAATCCTGAAGAATAAAAGAACTGCTGTAAGTATCACCATACCTGATTGCAAACTGTACTATAGTACTATAATAATGGACATATCATGGTATTGGTACAAAAATATACATATTGACTAATGAGACAGAATTGAAGACCCAGGTGTAAATGCAAACACACATGGGCATTCGAATTTTGATAAAGAAGTCAGAAATATACATTTGAAAAACAGAGCATGTTCACTAAATGATGGCTGTCAAATTGTAGAATGCAAGTAGATTCATATTTATAACTTTGCACAAACTCACGTCTAGATGATCAAACACCTCAACAAAACAATAGTAAATAAGCAAGCAAAAACAAAACAGATATACTGAACCCAATAGAAAAGAAAATAAAGAATAGTGGTAAATGCTTGGGACAGGAGACGAGTTTTTGAAGGGAACACTGTAGCACAGGTACTAAGATTAATAATTAATAAATTGGATCTTATGAAACTGAAAGGCTTTTGTAAGACAAGAGGGACCATCGATAGGACAAGGTGGCAGCCTATATATTAGAAAACGTTTTTATCAACTCCACATTTGACAGAGTAGTAACATCCAAAATATATAGAGAACTTAAGAAACTAGATATACCAAAACTAAATAATTCAATTTTAAAATGGGATATAATTCTAAACAGAGGACTCTCAATAGAGGAATCCCAAATGGCAGAGACACACTTAAAGAAATGTTCACCATCTTTAGCCATTAGGGAAATGCAAATCAAAACAGCTTTTGAGTTTCATTTTACACTGTTCAGAATGGTTAAGATCAAAAACTCAAGTGACAGCTCATGCTGGAGAGGATGTGGAACAAGGGTAAAACTCTTCCATTGCTGGTGGGAGTGCAAACTTGTACAGAAATCAATATGATGGTGTCTCAGAAGGATGGGAATCAATCTATCTCATTATCTATTACACTCTTGGGCAAATACCCAAAGGATTCCTCATCATACCACAAGGACACTTGCTCAACTATGCTCAGAGCAGCTTAATTTGTAATAGTCAGAAACTGATAACATAGAAGTCCACCAATGGAGGAATGGAGAAAGAAAATGTGGCACATTTACAAAATGAAGTATTACTCAGCTATTAAAAAATGGAGTCATTATGGGCTGGAGAGATGGCTCAGAGGTTAAGAGCATTGGCTGCTCTTCCAGAGGTCCTGAGTTCAATTCCCAGCAACCACATGGTGGCTTACAGCCATCCACAATAAGATCTGGTGCCTTCTTCTGACATGCAGGTGTACATGCAGACAGAACATTGTATACATAATAAATAAATAAAATATTTAAAAAAATGGAGTCATTAAATTTGCAAGAATATTAAAGAAACTAGGAAAAAATCATCCTGAGTGACATAACCGAGATCTAGTGTGGTCGTTTGAATGAAAATGGCCCCAATGGGCTTATAGAAAGTGGCACTATTAGGAGTGTGGGCTTGTTGGAGTAGTTCCTCCTTGTTGGAGGAAGTGTGTCACTGGGGATGGCCTGGAGATTTCAGATGCTCAAGCCAGGCCCAGTGTCTTTCTCTCTCTCTCCTCCTTATCCAGATGCAGAACTCTCAGCTACCTCTCTAGCACCATGTCTGCCTACCTGCTGCCATGCTTCCTACCGTAACAAAAATAAACTAAACTGCAGACTTGTAAGCCAGTCCCAATTAATTTTTTTTCCTTTAATCAGAGTTGCAGTGGGGGCTGGAGAGATGGCTCAGGGTTTAAGAGCACTGGCTGCTCTTCCAGAGATTCCAAGTTCAATTCCCAGCAACCATATGGTGGCTCACACAACCATCTGTAGCGGGATCTGATTCCCTCTTCTGATGTGTTTGAAGATATAGTGTCCATATACATAAAATACATGAATAAATAAATTTTTAAAAAGACGCAAGGGCTGAACAGCTCCAGCCTTTCAAAAAATTAAAAAGAAAGAAAGAAAAAGAAAAAGAGTTACAGTGTTCGTGGTGCCTTTCCACAGCAATAGACACCCTAACAAAGACACCAAGAAAGAAAATATGGTATGGACTCATTTACAAGGGACTATTGGCTATTATGTAAATGATAAGTAAGATACAATTTATAGACCCAGAGAGGTTAGATTAAAAAGGAGGGTTCTAGTCTGGAACACATGGATCTCCCTGGGAATAGGAATTATAATAGATTTTGTGGGTGGCCTGGGGGCAGGTGGAGACAGAGCATCAGAAGGAATCAGGTATGTGTGGAGGGATAAGATGGAGGGAGAGAGTTGGGGGAGATGGCTGGAACTGAGGACATTAGTGGGGTAGTGTGGAAACCTGGTGCAGTGGGAACTTACTGGAATCTATAAAGGGGGTCCTAATGAGGATTCCGAGGAATGTGGGATACAGAGTCTCAACTGGCCATCTCCTGTAGCTAAGTGAGGCTTCCAGTGGTGTGACTGAGGTGCATTGAGTTGAGTTGTTGGCCAAGGGGTCAGCATAGGCTGATGCTAAGGAAAAGTCTTGCTCTCCACAAACAGCATGGCCACAGTGTCAAAGACAATAGTCATACAACTCATTGAATGTAGAGAAGTCCAGCTTGTTCAGACATGAAGCCTTCCCCCCTATGCTCTAGAGTCTTTGGTGTAGAAGGTATTCTACAGGCTACCAAAAAAAAATGCTAGGGCTGTGGTGACACAGAACTGTATCACCAATGTCAACCAATGTCTCATTTGACTTAAGGACCACATCACAAGAAGGAACCCATTTACACCTGACACTTCTTGGGTTAACTGAGAACCATAGATTAGATAACTCAGAGATATAGGGTAAAACTAAGCATTGTGGGTCTAAAAAAATCAACAAATGATACCTAATGATATTATGCTATGCTCATTTATCCAGACATCACCAGAGAGATGTTTTTCTGGCAGCAGATGGGACCCATAGTCAGGCATTATATGGAGATAGAGTCTAAACCAGGGTTCTCTATCAAATTCCTCTCCTCAGGTTTCAAGGATCCTGTGGAAAGGAAGTGGATATTTTGTAAGAACCAGAGAGGATGGACGATACCATGAGAACAAGGCCTTCTGAATCAGCTAAGCAAGACACATATGAGCCCACAGAGCCTGCAGCTTTGAGCTGAGGGCCTACATGGTCCACACCAGGTCTTCTGTGTATTTGGTACAGCTTTTAGCTTAGTATTTTTATGGGATTCCTGCCTATGAGAAGGAATGGGTCGCTGACTCTTTTGCTGAACTTCCTCTTATTGGTTTACTGCATCCAGCTTTGCAACGATTATGACACTGTGTTTGCTTCGTAATACTAAGTTTTATTTTTTTGCCGTGTTTGCTTGCTATCCCTCAGAAGCCTGCTCTATTGTAATGAGGGACAAAAGGAGCAAATCTAGAGGAGATGGGAGGTGAGGTGGAACTGAGAAGAACAAAAAGAGGGAGAACTAAAATCAGGATGTATTGTATGAGAACAGAATCTATTTTCAATAAAAGGGGGGGGGAAAGACTGGCTCTGTTGGTAAAGTGCTGCCTTGCCAGCAGACATCTGTGATGCCAGCGCTGGGGAGATGCAGACCACACCAGGCAGCTGGTCTAGCTGCATTGATTAGCTTCAGGTTTAGTGAGAAATTCTGCCTCAAAAAACAACATCGATAGTGATAAGGAAAGACACTTGATGTCATCTTCAGGCCTTCACACACCCGCACACACATGTGCACTCACGTGTGCACAAACATGAACACATACACACATGTACCAGACACAATGAAAAAAATTCCAAGGAATTTGAGGCCTACTGCTCTTTTCAGGTTAAACCTGTAAGCTTTCTTGAAACATGGGTTGATATATTCACTCTGAGAAGGCAGAGATTAGTTTGCTGGAACACTTAACATTTTCTGGACTTCAGTTTTGGTTACCCTTTAGTAAACTGGAGTTTGTTGTGTGCTGAAGGTATTTACTGGTTCTTAAATGTACTCAAGAGTATTTTCCTTAGTACATATCGATTTCCATATACTTTATATATGCAAATTATGTGTGTATTTTTTTTCAACAGTGAGTTCTTTGTAGCGGGTCACGGCACGCGTACCTGTACTTTAGAACTTAATGTCTTTTTTTTTTTTAAGTATACCTAATGGGTTCATTTTTTTTTCAGTTGTGTAATTTTCAGCTAATTTTTACAGTTCATATTTATTTTTACATTTATTATTTTTACACCATACCTGTACTATGCTGGTAACATAGTTTATGTTAGCGTACTTTATTATAGAACCGTGTAGACAATGTCGCTGGCTGGGTAATGCACATCTCTCTCACGGCTAAAATGTTCCTGTTTCAGCGTGTTGTTAGATACTGTGGCCCAAATCTCACCTTGTAGTCTGTGATTTTCACCTTTTTCTGTCAGCACCTTAGTGTGTTCTGTGTCTACAGTGCTTTGGTGTTAAGCTCTGTCCCTGTGCTGTGACTTTCAGACTGGCTGCCAGAGCCACCTCATTCTCCCCCCCAGCAGTTTTTAAGAGCCAGTTGTACAGAATGTCTGGATTGTCCTTTCAGCCCCTTCCTAATCACTGCTTCTTCAGAGCTCAGTATCACTACTAATTAGCCTTTAATCAAATGGGATGAACTCTGGGGATATTTGTTAAAATATTCTTCATTTGATGCTGCTTGTTTGCAATTTAAATGCACATTAAAATATTTTTAAATTTTTTATTTATTTTGACATTATGCGAGTGAGCTTTGCTATCCATGCCCGTATGTGCACCACTCATATTCCTGGTATCTGCAGAAGTCAAAAGAGGGCATCAGATCCCCTAGAACTGAAGCCACAGATGGTTGTGGACTTCCGTGTAGGCACTGAGAACCAAACTCATTCTCTCCATCCCTGAAGTCCTTTTTGCATTACTATATAAATACTTATAGATTTCAACCTGGTTTTTAATATCTGAAATCCTGCTGAGAATTTGGGAATTGAGTAATAATAAGACCATATAGAATATAAAACATTTCTCATGTGAACTTACATTTTAAGGAAACTTGATATTTAATATATACTATATATATATATACATGCATATATACTTACATTTCTATGTTACACCTCTCTATATACATATATATATGTATACTATGTGTATATCCAGCTCCCAATGTGTGCGTGTATATATATATATACATCTATATATACATATATAGATATATATGTATATATATTCAGCTCCCAAAGTATCAGGTTTCCCTATGGCATCGGCATATATAGTTCTTGTCTAGCTTTTCCTCAGCTCTCTCCCTTGCCCTATGTCCTTGTCCTTCATCCTTGATTGAACCCTTCTGTCCCCAGCATATGTCATGAATTGGACTCACTCTCTTCTTTTTGAAGCTTCCTTTTTTCTCTCCCAGCCCCTGTTTAGCTGACTCTCCTCTAAACACTCTCACTTCCACATAAATACACACATATAAAGATTAGAAGATAGTATCTACATATATGAGAAAACATGTAGTGTTTAAATTTCTGAGCCCAGATCACCTTTTTTAATAGGACAATTTCCATACATTTTACTGAAAATAAAATTTTTCTTTTTTTTTGGAATTCAACAGAATTCCACTGTATCTATGTAGCACATTTTTATTTTTGATTCATGTGTTGATGAAAATCTAGACTGAGGTTGTTTTTTTTTTTTTTTGGTCTGGTTTGGTGCTAGCTGATTAAATATATGAAATTATTTCTTACTTGTATAACATATCTTTTCCCTTGTTTATAACAACAATAAAAACAACAACAGCAAAATCCACACAGACACTACAGTACACATTATTTTGTTTTCTTCAGAGGATAAAAGACAGATTTGGCATTACATTGTTCCTTTGTAAGCAATAGTGCCTGATTCTAGGGGTGGCTGATGGTTAGATTTTGTAATGATTGTAGTGTACAAATACGGATGAAATGGAGTTAACTGAACTACAAGGAATTTAAAAGTATTGACTTAAGCCCAGTTCCATGTTTGAATGAAATGAACCAATAAACACCAAAAGATCCAGGAACGCATGCCATAGTAACACACAACATATTTGTGTAGCTATCACAGTTTCGAAATTACAGTTTGAAGATGCTTTAAACCAGTGAAACTGCCCTGTGAACTAGTCACACCGTTTAGCACCTTGTCACAGCCTTGTTTCTGCAACTCTTGCTTTTAATTCACCTCAGCCACAAACAAACCATAGACAAGTCAGAAGATGCTCATGTAGCATTTGATTTGCTGCACAGTAGACAATTGCATTCGGAGACACGTTGTCACTAATCGGCAGAACAATGAAAGAGGGATTACCTCAGATTGATACCTTCATATATGCCCTTTAACTGGCACAGAACCCTGTAAGGTAGAGAGCTGCTTTTTTTTTTAACGAAAATATTTTAATAGAACTGGATAGTGAATGTCAGAGGCTAGAAAAGACATCCATTAAGTAAGTTTATGACTTAAACTAGGGGCAGATGAAAAATTCAAGCTTCCAAAGGAAAGGTGGGAAGAGTACTACATCATAATTCTAAGATCTAGCTTGAAATCCTGTTTTATTCATCTGCCCGTTGCAGGATTTAAAGAAAATTCTTTTTTGGTAAATGCCAGCACCCCAGGCTGAGAGAGTGGTTAGAGATTAGACATATATAGAGTAATATAAACAATTGCCTTTTAATGAAAGTAGAGAGCAGTCTGTTATTTTTTAGTTATTTTATTATTAATTTACTTCACACATTCAACATCTCTATGATCACAAAGCATTAGCAAGTTTTAGAGAGATGGATCATGGATTGATACATCTATTCATGCCAGAGAAGGAACTCGAGGCAGACCAAAGGAGTGATTTCATCGTTGTCCAACTTGGTGAATCAGCGCAGTTTTTATTGGGGTTACTAACAGGAGTCTGGTGCAGGTTACTGACAAGAAGCAGCGGTAACTCTAACACAGCTGCACAGCTGCACTGTCTCACTTCCCAACAACACCGCAGCCAAAGTTCTTACACAGAAGCCTTTGGGGGCATGCTCAGGACCATCACGTGGCTTGAATGTGTGCTTCTTTCGCCATGATTTTTCAATTCATCCAGAAATCATATTTCTACCTTGTTCTCTTAAGTGGAACTGGATTGTTCAGGAATTCCTGGTTGTTCAGGAATGTGTAAAGATTGTGGGCATCTTAGCACTAGGTACATAGTTATCTGTTAAATTTCCAATATTCAACCTAGAGTCGTATGGCTGTGTCTACTGTCATAATTTGTGATTCCATCAGAAATCCTGGATGAACACGTATTGGGGACTCTTTCTGCTTATCTCTATCCTCTCTGGCACTGGCACCTTTGCTCTTATGGGTTTCAGATGGAGTGATAATTATCTGTCTCCTTGATGCAATGAAGTCTCTGACAAAGCAACTGAAGGAAGGGAGGGTTCATTTTTGGCTTATGGTTGTAGGGCAGGTAGTCCATGTGGGTAGAAGTAGCATAGCTGAAGAAGATGGCTGCAGGCTGCTGTTCACAGTCAGGAAGCATCAACACTATCTTCGTTTTATTTAGACCAAGCCTCTAACCCATAGAATGGTAAAAATCTACATTTAGAGTGGCTCTTCCCACCTCAATTAACCTATCAATATAACCCCTCACAGAATTTCCCAAAGATTGGTTTCCATGGTGATTCTAAGCCCCATCAAGTTGACCATTAAAATTAGACGTCACGGATGGCCCCAGGGGCAATGTTATCTTTAGACACTTGAATTTTGTCTCCTTCATTCCTCTAGTACACTTATTTCTTAGTTTATTGGCTCCCAATATTTTCCTGGCAGCTCAAGCTGACTTCCCTTTTCTCACCCGTGGTGAGGGTTATAGCTGTTTTAGTTCTTTACTCTCATTTGCAGAGGGTTCTGTGTTTAATAAAGAGGGATATGTTTGCTATGTTCAATGGGATCTATTTTTACATTTATAAGACTCCAATCCAATATTATAAAGCACAGGAAGGATGTTTAGTAATCTCAAATATGGATCTTCTCAAAACTGCATTTTTAAGAGTCTCTCCTTGTTAAGGAGTATTTTAAACAATGTAGATAGGAACAATTTGCTTTAAAGACAGCTGACTAGTTTATTCTTGCATGTTTAAAATGGCTCAGCATATTAAAGAAAACCTGAAACGGCCATAATTTGCATTTCAAACTATATGGGTCACTAACGTATGCTTTTAAGGAAGCATACTTAGTCTGCAAAGACTGTGAATTCATTTTTAAAAGATAAAATAGTTCATAAAATTTAGTCTCTCAGTATGAAGAATCAGTATTAAATTGTGCCAACTTACTTCGATAACAGCATTTAGTCTCGGATGATCTTATCCAGCACTCAGCGAGGATTGGCTTTCTGAGTTTCTAGTTTTGTTTCTTTAGTCTTATCAGTTAGATAGTACAAAGACTTCTTTGCAGAATTGGAGGGTAAAGGTAGGAGATAAAGATCAAATTACCTGTGTAAGAAACAGAAATGGATAACTTACCATGTTTTCCCCTTCCTTAAGGTTTGTAGGTGAAATCCCTTCCCTGTAAATGTCAGGTAAACAAATAGTGGGAGCCCCATAATTTTTTTTTATTACTGAGAATGATATGACTTATTTTGCAGAGGGAACTAACTACAGAGCCTAGAGTTTGCCCCATGGTCACTGCTGTACTCCTACTAGTGAGTTTTATGTAATGAGTGAAACAGGCTTGTTTAGGCATTAGCCATGTAAATTAAGAGGGACTACAAGTTTATTTCCAGAACCTATCATTTTGTTTAGTTTCATTGTCTTAGCTTTCTCTCTATGATGAAAAAATGGCTTGTACAATTTCATATGATGAGTTTTAAAGCAATATTTATTTTTAAAATGTATCTATGTGCTATATATTTTCCTAGACAACTTATTTAATAGCTTATGAATGAAACTGTATTCTAATAGATGGAAAATACACACACATGGAAAGTACATACAATTTTAAATCTAAATTATACATTCTTGCTTTAAAAATGAATACTTTTGTGTATTTAAATACTTCCATTTCTGCCTATGAATACTTTAGATTTCTGTCACAGAAGGAAATGCAGCTACTTAAAAATGAAGGGACACTCTGCAATTGGCTCCTGGAACACCTTACACCAAGCATTCAAATGACCTGGCGCATGATTCCTTACCATAGAAATGCAGGCTGTGTGCCTGGGCTCAACTGTCTAAGTCCTTTTGTAGGGGATGACATTGAGGGCCTGGATGAAACATTCAAGTTCCGTGGTCAATGATAAAATATTTCTACACCATACACTGTTGATTCACAATCCTTTGAAAAGGACAACCTTCTTAAAGGATCAAGAACAGGACTCCATGCCAAGCCTTTGACCATAAGTGACTTTCAGTGCTATCAAGACTTGCAAATCAGAGAATCTGATGGCTAAAGTCTCATCTTAACATTAAGGAAAGCTCTCTAGCAAGCCTTACCTGCATATCGTGAAAATATTGATGCATATGCCTAAGACCTAAAATAAATGAGGACAGGCCCACAAGGGCGTTAGAAGGAAAAACTAATGAGGACCAAGCATGCAGCCCACAGCAAAGGGTAATGTACTCCACACCCCTTCACACTCTCTTTTGATTAGTTTTTTATCAGGCTCTGGGGAGCAGGCTCTGCCTCGTGTGTACATCAGAAAGAAACTGGTCCTCTGTAGACCAGCGTTATTGAAGCAGGAGCTGGGGGTTCTTAAATGTGGATGGGAATTATATAAACTTTGCAAGTGGCATAAAAATGTTGTGGGTCTGCAGAATATTGAAAATTACAGTACTGTTGAAAAAGGAGTGTATAATTATACTTTCCCCACCTGAGACCGACAGCCCAAGGAAAGGTCATTTTTAAAAAATTCTGGGGATTATTATTATTGTTATCATTAGTATCTGTCTTAAACGACCTCAACCCATATTTTTGGAATGCTTAAATGTAGATTTTTGTTTAATTGAATAGTGCAAACAAAGACAAAAATGTTTTTAGTTTTCTTATATTCTTAACAATTTCAACTTTATATTAAATCATATTAGATTTGAATGAAAACAGCGCATCTACAGATGGTGATCAGTTGCATAAAATTAATTACATGTGCAATGTTTCAGCAATTAACTCCAGTGAGCACTGTAAAAATCCGTTGTGAACAGAATCCCATGGTTCTTAACCTTCTGGCGTTCAGCCTGAACGTGTCACCTGCAGCGCTGGAAAGAAATGAAAGTGAGATGGAATTGCAACGGTCACTTGGGAAATGCATTAAGTGTGTGGCAGTTCCAAGAGAGCAAACTCAGGCTTGGTTATCCCTGTGGTTCTCAAATGCTGCAGGTTTTCATTTGCAGGGTGCTTGTCTCTGGTGGATAAGGAGGTCATGACCACCTGCTGCCATTGGCACTGTTAATCTTGCGCATGCTCTCCAGTTACAGCTAGGAGACTGGCTGGGCATTGTTCCAGCACCTTACACTTCCTCTCTTATACTGCTGTGAGAGTTTCATTTTCCCAGCATTTTTTTGTTGTCTTCAGGAAGGGATGTTTACATCCCTCAAACTCATTTCGTGCACTTGAATACTTTCAGGGAAATATTAATGTACCTCGTATAAAGCAGTGATGCATCTGGTCTCACTAAAAGAAGTTACTGTTATTGGATGCAAAAGAAATGGGAGAGTTTCAGATTTTCAATTCAAAGCGGTAATGTTTTATTTTTGTTTCTTGTTTGTTGAGATAGGGTCTCCCATTGTATGGCCCTGGTTGTCCTGCAATTCATTACATAGACCAGGCTTGTTTCTACCCCACAGAGATCCTCCTGCTTCAGCCTCCCAGATGCTGAGATTACAGGCACAAGCCAACACAACTATGTATTTAAATTGCATTTTGAATTGTGGACCTTTAAATTTTGCATGGTTGTGAATTGTGGAAATTTTAAGCCATTTGAATATTATCCATGTGGCATAAAGCACTATAGAAGATAACAATAGAACCTGACTGAATAAAGGCATTATTTAACTTAATCATTCTTCATGTGGATGAAGTTAGATTCTGTAATAATAAGTTAAATAATTAATATATATATATTAAATATATATATATATATATATATCCAAACTGGCTATAAGAAAATGTAACTATGGGGCTCTACAAGATAAATTTAATGCTACTTTTACCCCAGGCAGAGAGTGACCCAACCATGCACTCATACACTCATAACTGAGCTCTTTCTTGGATAGCATGCAGTGAAAAATATAGTGCTAATTTTTGGGGGGAGGAACTACTCACTTATTTTGCTTTGTAAGCATATGATGTTCGTTCTAGGTTCCTTAAGCATCCCATGTCTGAGGAAAGATTAATACAAATTACATAAATAATTCAACAATTGAGACTAATATTCAATTCCTGGCATTCATATAACTTAAAAATTAGGTAAGATTAGAGTAGAAAGAAACTTATATAAGAAACTTATTTTGAAAACGATTGTCTGAATTCATTCAACACTGTCCAACTGTCAAGGAGAAGGTAACACCTTGGGATTTGCTGTATTGCCTTGTATTTCAAAACTTGGTTCTTTATAGAAAAAGGATTTTTGGGAGTCATGATTTCTGCTTAACATTCTGCCACATAGTTGTGTAATACTTTGGATCATTTTCATATTATAGTTGACATCCTGGGAAAATTGGAACGATGAAGGCACTAACATGAGTTTTCTCTGATAGGAGCACTGTCAGCTACACAGAGTTTAGGACTACCTGTGAGATCTGTGCTTGCTCATGCCTGTGGGATATTATCTTGAAGACATTAATTGACATAAGAGGACTCATCTTGACTTGGACTAGGATTCTTCCCATGGCAGGAAATTCTGTACTATATGTTTTTGTGTTGGGAGCAAGGTCCTATATAAATACTCCTATAAAAATATCCTACTGAAAATTTGAGATGTAAAACAATGTATATATAAATATCGTTTTAAATATTGGATGACATATAAGGGCCATTATATGTTCCTATTTATTCTACATGTTTGCTTCAAATATAATTTCATAGCATTCATTGAAGGCCAACGAGATTTCTTAGAAAGGAAAAAAATGCTTAATAGGAAAATTTGATGACCTGAGTTTGAGCCACAGTTCCTGCATTTAAAAAAAAAATGGGTGCTCACTTCGGCAGCACATAAACTAAAATTGGAACGATACACAGAAGATTAGCATGGCCCCTGCGCAAGGATGACATGCAAATTCGTGAAGCATTCCATATTTCTATATTTTTAAGAAAATCAAGGAAGAAAATTTTCCCAACTTAAAGAAAGAAATGATCATAAACATACAAGAAGCCTACAGAATGCCAAATAGACTAGACCAGAAAAGAAATACCTCACTCCACATCATAGTCAAAACACTAAGCCTACAAAACAAAGAAAAAATATTAAAAGCAACAAGGGAAAAGGGCCAAGTAACATATGAAGGTAGACCGATCAGAATCACACCAGATTTCTCGTCAGAAACTATGAAAGCCAGAAGGGCCTGGGCAGATGTCATGCAGTCTTTAAGGGAACACAGATGCCAACCAAAACTATTATACCCAGGAAAGCTTTCAATCAACATAGATGGAGAAAACAAAATATTCCATGACAAAACAAAATTTAAGCAATATCTACACAGCAATCCAACCCTACAGAAGATACTAGAAGGAAAACTTCAATCCAACGATTACAACCACACCTAAGAAAATATAGGATACAGGTAACTTTCCAACTAAAAGGGGGGGG
>CM053756.1:9379113-9394941 GCA_028658305.1 Pachyuromys duprasi
TAATAAAAACTGCATGGTATTGGCATAGAAACAGAATAGTGGATCAATGGAACCGAATAGAAGACCCAGAAATGAACCCACACACCTAAGGAAACTTGATTTTTGACAAAGAAGCCAAAACCATCCAATGGAAAAAAGACAGCATTTTCAACAAATGGTGCTGGTCCAACTGGATAGCTGTATGCAGATAAATGAAAATAGATCCATATTTATCACCTTGCACAAAGCTAAAGTCCAAGTGGATCAACGACCTCAAAATAAAACCAGACACACTAAATCGGTTAGAAGAAAATGTGGGGAAGACCCTAGAACTTATTGGTACAGGAGACTACTTCCTGAATAGAACACCAACAGCACAGGCTCTAAGAGCAACAATCAATAAGTGGGACCTCATGAAACTGAAAAGCTTCTGTAAAGCAAAGGACACTGTCATCAAAACAAAATGACAGCTTACCGACTGGGAAAGGATCTTCACCAACCCTATATCTGACAGAGGGCTAATATCCAGTATATATAAAGAACTCAAGAAGTTAAAAAGCAACAATCAAGTACTCCAATTAAAAAATGGGGTATGGAGCTAAATACAGAACTCTCTGTAGAGGACTGTAGAATGGTAGAAAAACACTTACAGAAATGCTCAACATCCTTAGCCATCAGGGAGATGCAAATCAAAAAGACCCTGAGATTTCACCTTACTCCTTTCAGAATGGCTAAGATCAAAAACTCAAGTGACAACACATGATGGAGAGGATGTGGAGAAAGAGAAACCCTCCTCTATTGCTGGTGGGAATGTAAGCTGGTACAACCACTCTGGAAATCAATTTGGCATTTTCTTAGACAATTAGGTATAGTGATTCCTCAAGATCCAGCTATACTACTCCTAGGCATATACCCAAAAGATGTTCAAGTACACAACAAGGACATCTGCTCAACTATGTTCGTAGCTGCTTTATTCGTAATAGCCAGAACCTGGAAAGAACCCAGATGTCCCTCATTTGAGGAATGGATACAGAAATTGTGGTACTTTTACACATTGGAATACTCAGCAATTAAAAAGGAGGAAATCATGAAATTTGCAGTCAAATGGTGGGACCTGGAAACAATCATCCTGAGTGAGGTATCCCAAAAGCAGAAAGCCGCACATGGTATATACTCACTTATATAGAGCTATAAGATAGGATAAACATACTGATATCTATACAATGATAAAAAAGAAAGAGGACCTGGGTTAAGAGGATTAATCCTCACTTAGAAAGTCAAATGGGACTGACATTGGATGTAGGAGAAAACAAGTAGCAGGACAAGAGCCTACCACAGAGTGCCTCGGAAAGACTATACCTAGCAGGGTATCAAAGCACATTTTAAGAAACCTAACCAACCCTTTGGCAGAGTGCAGGGAATCATATGAAAGAAGGGGAAGTTAGTATGACCTGAAGAGGACAGGAGTTCTGCAAGGACCAAATATATTAGGGCACAGGGGTCTTTTATGAGACTGTCTCTCCAACCAAGGACCAAGTATGGTTATAACCTAGAACCCCTGCTTGAATGTAGCAAATGGTATCTCAATACCCAAGTGGGTATACCAGTAAGGGGAACAGGGACTATTTTGGACATGAACTCAATGGCTGGCTCTTCGACCTCCCCACTCTCCGAGGGAGGAGCAGCCTTGCTAGGCCACAGAAGAATACATTACAGCCAGTCCTGAAGAGACCTGATAAGCTAGATTTAGAGGGAAGGGGAGGAGGTCCTCCCTTATCAGTGCACCTGGTAAGGGGCAGGGAGGAGATGAGGGAGGGAAGGGCGGGATAGGGAGGAGATGGGGGAGTGGGCTACAGCTGGGATACAAAGCACATAACCTGTGATTAATATAAAATAAAAATGTTAAAATTTAAAAAATGATGTATTATAGCCAGGTATAACAATACAAATTTGAAATCATGGTGCCTGGGATGGCTATGCAGTAGGATAAAGAGTTTAAAACCACTCTGGGCCACCTAGCAAGAACTTTTCTTTAAAAATAAATAAATAACCCTGTGGAAGGAAAAAATGGATATGGTAGTACATATATGAAATCCTAAAATTCCTTCAATATGGGAGGGAGATATAAGAAAATCATCTGGAAGCTGGTAGGCCAACTAGTCTGGAATATGCAGTGTAGCAGAAACAAACGCTGTGGGAGAAGATTTTTCCTCCTGTCCCTATGCTCCAACAATAAACAACGCATGATGCTCAATTATTGTTTCACAAATACCCAGGAAATAACTAGGCTCTTCTCTGACGAGCTTATAACTTAAATTAACCGATTACACTAATCTAAATCCTGCCACCTGCCTCGTTACCTTAGCTCATGCACAATGCGTTCATCTTTCTCACATCAGCAAAGTGACTCTCCTACACCTAACGCTATCCCAGAATCCTTTGCCTGCCCAATGCCCCACCTTATTTCCTGCCTCAGCCAGACGCCGTAGATCTTTTTTTTTAATTGACGGGTGCTGCATCCATACAATACACAAGAGATTTCTTCCACAAACAAGAGGAACATTGCTTCTAAAACAAGGTAGAAAGTCTCCTGAGAACTGTCCTCTGATATACACAGGCATATCATAACCTGTGTACACCTACACACACAAACACAAACACACACACCATATACACACATACGCACTAACGATAAATACAATTAAGAAAATGTAAAATATAATTTAAAATGGAAATCTTTTACCTTAGAGTTTCATTTACATAAAATGTCACACACAAAATTGAAATTGTTTAAGGTGTGCTAAGTGTAGTGAGTAACATATTTTCATTTATGCAGAGCAGAATTACCAAGTTTACTAATCTGCTTAGGCTGCCATAAAAAAAAGGATGGTAGCTCAAGCAAAGAAATGTATTTATTCACAATTCTGGAAGTCCAGTGACACCTTTCGCCTGGCTGTAAAGAGCCACCTTCTCACTGTGCATTTGCTTGTCTGCTGCATAGAACCCTCTATGCCTTCTTTATTCTATGTAGCCACAATTTTATCAGACTAGAGACACACCCTATGATTTTACTTATCAGGTGCATTGGGTAACAGGATCACAATTTATTAATGTCAGAAAAGAACATTTTTCTATTGTGTTCATATAAATCATAGCATTATAACACAGTCTGGTCCACTGTACTACAGGTATATAAACACAACTTCATCCTATGTAAGGTACTGAGTTGGTGTCTCAAGCATAAACAAGGAATTGAAGTATATTCATCATATTTCTTGTGCAAAATTGCTTCTTAACCTGGATAGAGAATGTGGTGATATTTGGCAATAGCATAATAAGTTGGCCATCTATTTGATCTTTTACTAATTCTGAGAAAATAGAATGCACCATGTTTTCAGGTTGGGAACTTATATAGCTTGGGAGGTATTTGAAAGTCCTTCCTGCACTTTACTCAAAGTTTGGTTGTGAGTATCAGCATCTATTTTGATACCTTGCTGAGTAGAGCCTTTCAGAGGCTCTCTGTGGTAGGCTCCTGCCTGTTCCCCATTTTCTCCCTCTTCCAATGTCCTTTCCATTTGCGTCTCTGAGTGAGGATTGATCATCTTACCCAGGGTTCTCCTTCTTACTTAGCTTCTTTAGGTGTACAGATTTTATTATGTTTATCCTCTATTATAGTTCTAATATTCACTTATGAAAGAAGGGGCAACCTTATGAAAGAAGGGGGAGATAGAAAGACCTGGAGGCATCAGGAGCTCCACAATGAGAGCAACAGAATTAAAAAAAAAATCTGGGCCCAGGGGTCTTTTCTGAGACTGATACTCCGAACAAGGAACATGCATGGAGATAACCTAGAACCCCTGCATAGATGTAGCCCATGATAGCTCAGTGTCCAAGTGTGTTCCCTAGTAAGGGGAACAGGGGTTGTTTCTGACATGAACTCAGTGGTTGGTTCTTTGATCACCTCCCCCTGAGGAGGAAGCAGCCTTACCAGGCCACGGAGGAGGACAATGCAGCCATTCCTGGTGAGACTAATAGGCTAGGGTCAGAGGGAAAGGGAGGAGGACCTCCCCTATCAGTGGACTTCTAGAAGGGCATGGGAGGAGATGAGGGAGAGAGGGTGGAATTGCAAGGATGAGGGAGGGGGCTATAGGTGGAATACAAAGTGAACACTGTAATCAATAAAAAAATAAGTTAATTAGATAAAAAATAAATAAAACAAAATAACAAATGTGCTCTACAGGAAACCAAGAAGGGGGAAATAAAGTAATCAACCTTAAAAAAAGTCCTTTCTTTATTTAGATTAAGATTTCTCTAATGTATGCCATAGCTAATGAGCCACTTTATTGTCATAACTAGTGAAGTGAAATCAGCAGGCAAAACTGACACATTTTTGAAACCACTTTAATATGATTTTCTGTCTTAGTTCTCATAAATCAGGTAGTGAAAAGGAGAAAGCACATTTTTATGGGGCACCGGCCTTTATCTCCAGGCTGCCACATATAGTTCACTGGCTCTGATGTTGTCTAGTAAGGTTCCACTTACATAACAGGCATTGTAGTTTGCATATGTATTTCCACAAAATTGTTCCAGCAGATGGCAGTAAAATGTCTCCTTCTACAGAAATCAGTGTCAGATAACAATTTTCTGAAATGTAGAAATAATAATGATTTGTAAGGAAAGACCATTGTTTTGTAATTTACAAAAAAACAAACAAAAAAACAAACAAAAAACCCAACCCACTGAATAGAGGCTAGCTCATGCTGGATGTGCTTCCTGGAGCATGAGCATGGGTTAAGTCTTTGTCAGCAATCATTCCTGCCTTAGTCACAGGCTAAATGAAGATAACTAATATTTGTTCTGCCCAATACCAGTATCCACAAGGACAGGTTAAGCTAGAGCCTACACGTGCACAGGCAGCATATTTGGGGAAGATGGACGGTATGCAATTCTTTCTTATAAAAACATGTAGCCCATTGCAGTTCAGTGTCCAAGTGGGTTCCATAGTAATGGGAACAGGGACTGCCTCCAACATAAACCAAATGGCCTGCTCTTTGATCACCTCACCTGGATGGGGGAGCAGCCTTACCAGGCCACAGAGGAAGACGATGCAGCCACTCCTGATGAGAGTGATAAACTAGGATCAGAAAGAAGGAGAGGAAGACCTCCCCTATCAGTAGACTTGGGGAGGGGCATGGATGGAGAAGGGGAAGGGAAGGTGGGACTAGGAGGGGAGGAAGAAGGGGTTTACGGGGAGGGGGGATACAAAGTGAATAAAATGTAATTAATAAAAAAACATGAATCCTTTAGATGATATTATTTTAAGACATTCAGTGTAGGACTTAAACTTTACCTACAATGAATATTCATGATTAGGTAGACCGATATATTTAATTTTTCTGGTAATATCTAAGGAAATGAGGATCAATGTTTCTTAAAAATAAATTATTTTAGGGTCACCTCCCCCTAATTGTGAGCAAAACATGTCAGCTCATGTCCTGTGAGAGGAGGTTTCTAAGTCAAGATTGAAGTAGGCAGGGAAATCCTTCAAACAACAACAGACCTGTGAAAGGAAAATCTGAAGGAAAGAATGAACACTCTGAGGGAGTGTGCCACATTTCTGTAAAAGCCTTCACCAAGCCAACAGAAGTCTCTAAACAAAGGCTGTCCACACAAGTCCCACACTGAAGAGAAACAGCCTGTCGCCAGCACACCTGCCAAGCCGTTATTAGATGGAAACAGCACAAAGGAGGTATGTTCTCTGACTTAACTCAATGGCAGGTCTAAAAGCATAGCAAGTAGAGCTGTGACTGTCAGCCTTTTCCATAGCACCCGAAGAAGCTTTTAAATGGATCTTGCTTTACGTATTTTAAAACACAGTTATAACACACCTGTGAATATTCACCCCTTAATAAATCTAATAGTGCAATTCAAATACTTACAGAATTAAAGGAAAAGACCTACAGCTGCAAAAGTAGTGAAAGACTTTCAGTCCACATTTTCAATAATAGATGGAGCAACAGAAAAATCAATCACGATGTAGCTGACTGGGACAGTGCTAATCAGATTTAGCAGATACATGATGAACATTTTATGCGACAAGGGTAGGGCATGCATTGTTTTTCAAGTGCACATGGAGTATTATCAAGAATATTTCGAGCTACAAAAAATCCTAGTAGGTTTTAAAATGTTGAAATGATAAATTATTTTATGGTCACAGTAGAGTGACATCAGAAATCAAGTAAGAAAGGATAGCGGGAAAATCTATGTGAATATACTCAAATTAACAACATACTCTCAAAAAACAGTCACAGAATAAATCAAAGGAGAAAAATGCAGACAAATACATGAAAAAAACACTATAAAATGTGACTTATAAATATATAGTGCTAAGCACAAAAACATTGTCTGTAAATTCTCTCTTTAAAATGGAGAAATATCTCCAGTCAATAAATGTACTTTATAGTTAAGGCTAGCAGGAAGAAGAAAGTAGAATTTAAGCCAGAAATAAAATTAAAACAAGAAATTGGTTTGGGATTATAAGACTTATCAAATACTAGGAAAGAGAATTCCTCACTGCCACTTTTACAGACATAGAATGAAGTATAAGGGAAGAATGCATAAAGTTGTACATCAGCAAACACGATAACCTGGATGAAGCAGATAAATTCCTAGTAATACATAACCAGCCAAGAGTAAATCATAATTTAAAGGACGAATAAAAGTAATAAAGCATTGACTTGGTCAATAATAAAAACATCACAAAGACCCATTGACTTTTCTGTTGAATTCCACCCTAACAAACATTTAAGGAAGAAATACTATACTATAAGAACTCACCCAATCTTATCCCAAAAAGCTGACACCAAAGCTGGAAAAAGACTTAACAAAAGAAAAACCGCACACCTCCAACCTGCATGGCTTGGCTTTGGAAACTTAAGTAGGGTAGAAAAGGGTCTGAACATTCAAATTTCTTAAAGTACACCATATGTATTTGTGTTTTAAGAATGACATTAGAAAAAAACTAAAAACATAAACAAAAAGCTTCTAAACTTAAAATATTGAATACCTCATAGATAATTAGTCCTATTACCTCCAAAGCATTTTGATGATAGAATTGAAGTGTTGAAATTCTGACCATTTTTCCAGATTAAAATTGTTGAGGTATTTCTGTATATGTCCCATGTAAGCATATAGCAGATATGGTATTAAAATTTTGTTATAGTATTTATTTAAACACTGCAGTGATTTGAAGAAAATAAACACAAGCAATGCCATCATTAGATGATTGTGTGTCTTGGTATTTGATGAAAAATGTTTACCACAGATCACATCAAAAGATGTGAAATCAATATGTGGCTAAGGGAAACATAGCATTATTGAAAAGCCACTAATCCCAAGTGTTGTCATTATTTAACAACCAAGTAGAGCCATGGTAGCACATAGCAGCATTTCATCAATGAGAGATCCCATTTAAACTATTGTTTGGAAAGACTATAATGTGGCTGAAACACTGTCTTTGTTGTTTTTTCTGTTTCCATGAAGAGACACCATGACCAAAGCAACTTATAAAAGGAACAATTTAATTGGTGGCTTATAGTTCCAGAGGGGAGTTCATTAACATCATGACAGGGAGCATGAGAGCAGGCAGGCAGGCAGGTATGGTGCATGGTGCTACCTGATAACACAAATAAGCAGGGGGTTGGGGGGGGGAGAGGGAGAGACAGAGAGAGAGGGAGAGAGGGAGAGAGAGAGCAGCTAACTGATGATGGCACCAACTTTTAAAATCTCAAAGCCCACCCTCCAGTGACACACCTCCTCCACTAACAAGACCACACCTCCTAATCCTTCCCAAACAGTTTCACCAGCTGGCGATTAACCATTAACCCAAGCATATGGACCTATGAGAACCATTCCCATCGAAACCACCACAACCAACTATATACTACACATCATCTTACAGAAAATTAAAGAACACATTTGATGGAAAGCAGGATGTTAAGGAGACTCACTCCCCCAAAAGAAAACTGAGCAGGATTATAACTTTGTCACTGAATTGTATTTATATTCCTTGAGTACAAAATGTATGGCTCAAAGAGCTTGACGTATGTACTAGGATTGTATTAAACCAAGTAAACACATTATTAAGTACAAATTTTTATAATTTTATTAATTCTGTTTTATATGTATTCATTTTCTGATTTTGTGTCTCTCTAGGCATTTGTTGGTCACATTGTATTCCTCCATGTGCCACTTTAGTTAAAGTCCTTCAACTGTACTGAGCATTCTCCTATACTATTAATTCTTCTTTCTAGTAATCAGAGAAGTGAAGAAATAACATTTGTTCTTCAAGCCTAGCTCCATTCAATAAAATAGGAAAACTGGATATAGAAGTAATTTATAGTTATGCATGCAGGTAACCCTTGCAATACACTACCATTCAGATATAAGACTTCTACCAATGTTAAAGTGTGGGTGAAACTATGTCAAGGGAGATGGTTTAGTTGGTAAAGGCAATTGTCACCTATCCTGTTAGCTTAGCTTTAATCCCTAGGTCCTACAGAATATAGGGAGAGAACCAGCTCCTAAAGATTGTTCTTTGACTTCTACACGTGTGTTGTAGAATGTGTGCATGATTTCTAACAAGAGTACAAAATTACATGTATTAGGTTATTTACATCTTTATCCCATAGTATCTGTCTGCCTGTCTGCTATCTATCTATCTATCTATCTATCTATCTATCTATCTATCTATCTATCTATCTATCTATCTATCTATCTATCTATCTATCTATCCATCCATCCACCTATCTACCTATCACTAAAAAAAAGTAACTTTTAAAAGAAGGTTTAATTTGGCTCACATTTTGAGGGTGCGATCCACCATAGTAGGGAAGTCATGGTAGCATTAGCGTGAGGAGGCAGCTGGCCACCCTGCCTTTGCATGTAAGAAGTGGAGTGTGATGAATGTTGATGCTCCATTTGCCCTTCTTATTTAGTTCAACGATCCAGCCTATGGCATGGTGCCACACATGGGTAAGGTGTGTCTTCCCTCTTCATTAACCTAACCTAGATAGATAACCCTCATCCAGAAAACCTGATGCTAACATGATCTAGATAATTCCTTGTAGGTTTATCAGAAGCTTGTCTTCTAAGTGGTTTTGGATTATGTCAGTTCTCCCTGTGATAACAACCATCATTATATAAAGAAGGTTGATTTGGAAAAGGGATGGCATGTGGAGAGGACACAAGAGTGAAGTTAATGGTGTGAAGGGAGATGAAGGATTATTAAGAGGAAGAAGAAGGGGGAAAAAGAGAAGGGAGAGAAGAAAAAGGGATAGAGGGATAAAAAGAGGTGGGGGAGAGGAAGAGAGAGAGGACTGATTATATTCAGGTAGTAATCAAAGGCAGAAAGCAGATCTCAAATATTAGAAACAGGAACCTGTTTGGCAGATTAGCAGGGTTAAGAAACTCTAGAAACAAGATAGCCATCACCACTAAGTAGAACACATACATTGTACATACTATGCAATTTATGTTTTTCTCAGATTATTCCAAGGCTTGAGTTTCACTAAGATATTTGCCAAAAACATATTTGGAGTTGGATTTTTGAGCTGTGTTAATATATAGAACTGACTCCAAAGGTCATTGAAAGAGTCTTTTTGTATTTGGGTGACCAATTACATACCCTTAGTTAAATGGTATATAGGATGCTGAAAACCAACTTTGAAGAGTATTAACACTATATAGCCTTTAACGTTGCTCTTCACCTTACTCAGATCTATCACTATCTTTGGACTGTTTAAACGAATTCTAGAATTTTGACTGTTTATTTACAATTACCGGAGGGCTCAGCTTAGACTTCAATGTCTCCATTAACCTGACTATACCAACACTCTCATCCTAATGAATCCATCCTTTCTCAGCAACCAAGGCAAGCTTAGAGTCTCACCACTTCCTTCTTTATATTATTAATAAAATCTTACATATATTTCCATAATCACACAAACTGATTGCAAAGCAGTTTCACATGCACAGTTTCTTTAAGATATGTGTATGGGCAATCTGTGAAAGACAGAAATTTAAAAATGTAAGTGTGAGAGCAATGGTCTTGTTGTCAAACACTGAAGGTCCAGGAGCTCTGCCACAAATTAGTTATGAGACCTTGGCTGCCCCATTTACACTCTCTGGCTCTCTGTTTTCTTATCTTTTATATGAGAAAATTTATCTCAATGACCTTTAAACCTCTTCCAACTCAAAACCTTTATTTGTGTTACAAAGGTTGATCACTTGGAAAATCGGGAGTCAAAGGGTACAACACCAACATCAAAAGTAAGGAGGAGTGTTTATGGCCTGTTGTGAATTTGATGCTCAGCTGTAAAATTAGTATCAACTGATATTAGCAATATAGCTTCTTTGGAGAATTAATTTTAAATCTGAATAAATTACTACTCTCTTCATATACTACTAAGAAGTTTCGGAAAGTTTTCCAAGATTTTTATGTTCATGTAGGTCTAAGCTTTGTTTGGAGAAGAGGAGGTTCAGATTTATGTTTTCAAATTATGTTTTTCTTTATTTGTAGAAAATTATATAATCACATATGTTTTAAGAAATAGTAAAGATAGATACCGTGTGCTTTTGGCCTTTTTGTTGTTGTTACTAGATGGTAGCATTGTTTTAGAGTGTGTGTGTTTGTGTGTGTATGTGTGTGTGATCAAGATAGATGATCAGTAGATAAAGGTAAGTAGGTAGATAAATAGACGCTAGCTGGATATAGGTAGGTAAGTAGATAGATGGACGATAGAAAGATATAGATAGATAGAAGATAGATGATAGATGATAGATAGATAGATGATAGATAGATTAGATAGATAGATAGAGCCTACCTCTAAAGGGTCCAGGTTAACATCAGTCTCATGATCTTCCTGCCTCAGCTTCTTAAATCTTCTAAGGCTGGTTTCAGAATTGTATATCAACATACCTGGCCATATGGGTATCACCTTGTGGATTATGGTGAAAATCACAACTAGAATTTTGACATTGATATCATCAATGTATAAGTGAACATTTTCACATAAGAAACCTTGATACTGCCTTTTATAGCCATGCTATAAACTGCAATAGCAATTGGCTTGATAAAATGTCCTGTAGAAGGGCCATAGTGGTATGAATGGCATGAGACTTACCAACTAATTCTTTTATTTGACTTGGGGCCCACTCTACAAGATGTAACTCAAGCCTGGTACCATTAATTGTCAAAAAACCCCAACAAACATGGCTGGCTAGGGTATAGGCCCTATGGGAGAATCTAATACTGATATTCCGCTAAACAGACATAGTGTTAAAAAAATCCCTCCTTTCTTATCTTGGCACCCACACTTTAGTGCATCTCATAATCTGCATCAGAGAAGTTTCTTTTTGAAGATAGTGGTACAATAGAAACACACCCACACAACACAACCAAAACTTTCACTATGCTCAAGGTCCTGCACAAGCAGTATAGGCCTCAGCTCTCTTTGTCTACAGAACTGGTATGAAATGCCCTGTGCATCACCTTGGTGTGAGGCCCACAAAAGGCAAAAACAAAACAAAACAAAACAAAAAACCACCAACGTTACAAAGAGTGGAGTTTGTGGCTGTCATTCTATTCTGACATTATCTTCTGCCAGAGCTTCCAGAGAAAAAGAGTACAATGGCAGCAGAGGCAGCTGCTCACCATGGTGATCCAGTCTCCAGTGATGCCAAGAGTGAAAGAAAACACCACAGCCTTTTCCGTGCCTGAAGACACTCGTGATCCTCATGGTGCCAGGCCTATGTGTTTTGTAAGGACATCAGAGGGAACATTAGGAATTTGTGTATACAACAAGGATGCTAAAAATTATAGTCCTCCTCTGATGTCACTCTAAGGAATGAGGCAGTGTGTCTGCCTCTTTGGTCAGCAGACAGAAGAAAACCAAGCCCTACATTCTTCTTGTTACCTGGAAGGAGGGTCAAGTCCAAGTACCCTTCTTAGTCTCTTCTGACACTATTAGAAGGGAGGATTAGGTACTCTTTTACAGCCACTTCAGGATTTAGAGATGGGCTCATTTGCTGCCATGGGTAGGGTGTTGGCATATGCTTTTCTTGAAAACAAGTAGCTGCTGTGTATGTTAGAGGTTGCTCTTTTGCTAGGTTTTCCATTCTTTTCCCCAAATGTCAGGCTTTGTTGCTATTGTTTCATCTCCACTTATGGGTGTGTGTGGTTTACCAGCTTTCTGTTCCCAATCTAGAAAACATGAGGTGGTAAAACCCAATACTCCCAAGCAAAGTCTGTGGAACTCACCCTTGTGTTGTTCCTTAGGTCCTGAAATTCTGCAAAGTCCATGTTCTCTTTTTCTCATAGACTTTTCTTGCTCATTTGACCCACAATAGCCCAGGATTTTCTAGGGGTAATAGCGAAAATGGGTCTACTTTGTTGTTCAGAAATGGAAATCAAATCTTTTCTGCAAGTCATTAAAACTCTAGCTTACTTAGAAGTTCATATAGTAAATTAAAGTTAAATGTTTGTTCCTCTATTCTAAGAAAAGCAAGAAGAAAGTATTTTCCTTTGAATTAACAGTAACCTTTGATAAAATTGATGTGCTAAGTAGTTGTTCTAGTATCTGAAATGAGTAGCCCTGTGAATCTTGTCATTATTTCTGAACCCCCCTCAGCACTTTCACTCCCACATGGCACTGCTCCACAGGGTCAATGTTTTCAGACACTGAACTCTGGGGTTTTTGTTTCCCTTGCTTTGTGTATTTTGTTTTGCTTTTCTCCACTTACTGACTAATGCATGTTTAGTCATTGCACTCTCAAGATTGAGAAATATGTTCCCTTATCTCTACCTGAACTAGTATTTTTATCTTGATTAAAAAACTTTTCTTGTTGTCTCTTTTTTTAATTATTTATTATGTATATAGTGTCTATCTGCATGTACACCTGCAGACCAGAAGGCATGAGATATCATTATAGATGGTTGTGAGCCACCATGTGGTTGCTGGGAATTGAACTCAGGACCTTTAGAAGAAACTTGATGGCTGACTCTTCGACCCTCCCCCATACATGCCAGGGAGTAACAGTCTGGCTAGATTCCAGGGGAGGGCATTGCAGCTAGCCCTGAGAAGACAAGATGATCTGGGGTCAGATGGAAGGGGAGGAGATCCTCCCCCTGTTGGTGGACTTGGAGGGGGCGGGAGGAGTTGAGGGAGGGGTGGGGAGTGTGGGAGGGAATGAGGGAGGGGGCTATGCCTGGGATGCAAAAAACCTAACCTGTGATTGATATAAATATAAATAAATTTATTAAAAAAACCTTTATAAATACATAAAAAACTTTTCTTAAGAGAGGTAATTGATTCAGATCATAAATAACAAAAGTCAAACAATCATAAGAAAATATGTTGTTGCTTTTGTTATGTTTTAAAACTGAGTCATTTTATGGATCTCAATTCTTTCTTCCTCTAGCTTTCCTTCCTTCCATCCTTTTTAATTTCCTTCTTTCCTTCCTTCCTTTGTTTCTTTTTTTCATTCTTTCTCTCCTAGTGTTTTCCAGAAGGGTGGTAGATTCATAAAACATGTAAATGAGCTCAGTTAGAACAAGGGAGACCTACACCACCTCAGTTAATAAATATGTGAGGAGACTCAGAAACCTTAAGCAGGTTGCTTAAATTTATGCAGTGACTAATTTCTGTTCGTGAACGCTGAAGATTTTCAGCATATTGTTTCTGTCCCAGGGGCTGCCACTGCTCCAATGAGAAGCAAGATGGAGGAGTCACTCTTTCACCAAGGTCTTAGGCTATTCAGGGCTTTTGTTGTGGTTGTTTGTTTTGTTTTGTTGTTAGCTTGACAAGCTGTGAAAGAAGGGATCTCAACTGGGAAAGTGTCATCATTGGATTGGCATGTAGGTAAATCTCTGTGTATGTGTATGTTTTTTTTTTGGGGGGGGGGGTATTTTCTTACTTAATGATTGATGTGGAAGGGTACAACCCACTGAGAGCCATGCCACTCCTGAGCAGGTTGTCCTGGGTTGTATGAAAGCAGACTGAGCAAGGCATGGGGATTAAGCCAGCAAGCTTTCTCTGTGGTCTCAATTTGAATACCTGCCCCTGCTTCCTGCCCTGCTAGTCTGTGCATCAGCTTCCCTCAAGGATAGACTGAGGTTGTGAAGTGTAAGACAAATAAAACCTTTCTTCCTCAACTTGTTTTTGACCGTGATCTTTATCACAGCAACAGAAAGCAAACTAACAGCTACTATTGTGTGCAAAATAGAGAAGGATAAGTTAGTGTGTACCAGCAAGGAGTACTCTTCAATGAAGGACATTTCCCCTCTTAGATGAGGAGCCATGTTTTATTTTTTAAACATTTTATGGACATTTCTAGATGTATAAATGGACCCAGTGCAAAATAAGAATTTGATCCCTGTCTTCAAAATCCATGGGAGATACTGGAATTTAAAAGGTTTTATTCTTCCACTGCCTTAGAGTTTCTATTTTTCCCCCTTCTGCTTTACTGTCATTCTCTGTGGGGAGAAATTTCACATTTAAATTGTCAGTGTAAATTCGTGCATTCCCTCTTTTCTTTATAGTGGTTTTAATGCAGTATGATTTTTGACTATTTAGAATTATCAAATACGTGAACATGCATGTGTGTGGGTTGGGTTCTTACAGAAGAGAAGCAAAGCCTGCTTAGCCCTGGAATATTAATATTCAGATATGTACTCATGCTCTCCACGTGCTTCTGCCTCATGGTGTGAGGAATGGTCCCGCGTCTTGCTCTCTGTCCCTTCTGCAGTATCATTTTTAGCTTCATTGGCTAGCTAATGCAGGGAAGTTGCATGGGTAAGAAAGGATATGATTGTGTTTCCTGAATGTTATATTTTCAGGACACTGCTGCTTTGTTTTTGCCCTTCAAGTAAATGGTTTGTTGAAATGGAAAAACTGGTGCCTGCTCTCTGAACCGTTTCTGTTTGGAGATTTGAGACAAAGTAATTTAATAAAAATTATCATTAACAAAGGCTGTTTTCAAATTTCTTGTTTCTTTTATGTAACAAATCGAGGTTAATATTCTAGGCAAAGGTTTTTAGATCAACTCTGGGGTGAGCATTTTGCATATAAATTGGAGGAGACACTTTATAAGAAAGGCTATTCTCTTTCTGGCTGTATTGCTGTTTACAGCATAAGCTTGGGAAATCTGGAGTACGGCTGTGTCCCTTGCATCCTCCTATGCTGACCAAACACAAATGTAGGGAATTTGAAGTGTGCTTTAGTGCTATTGCAGGCAGAAAGAATTCTAATGTTTCCACAGGCACTTTCTTCCCTAATGACAGGGTTATCCTGGTTACTGTCTTTTCTACATGTGATTCTAATGGTGTCACACCCTAATCACAAGAGTCACTTTTCTCTTGTGTTCAGCAAACGCCTCTTAGGTCCTGCCTCTTCAAGGATGGGAACTAGCTTTGGGGACAGAGAATGTAAATTGTAGCTTATGTGCTATGACATCTTCACTCAGAAAGTCTCCCTCATTTTAAACTGATAGACTACTATCTATCTTGATGAAGTTTGCTTGAGGATTTTAGGTTGCAAGATTAAGGAAATATGGATCTTCTATGGTAATATATTTACTGTCCCGATAGGGCTTTACGCAAAAGTTTGCTGGGTTGAGGATGGGAATACCAGGGCAAGAAAACTCTGTCAGATTAGAAAGAAGTCACAGATTGGATAAAACACAACAAAACATTTTTTAAATTTTAACATTTTTATTATATATCACAGGTTATGTATTTTGTGTCCCAGCTGTAACCCCCTCCCACATTCCCTCCCGACCCCCCCCCCTTCC
>CM053756.1:9401077-9441756 GCA_028658305.1 Pachyuromys duprasi
CAAAAAACAAACAAACAAACAAAAAGTCCTGGCAAGAACTAGGTTAGTAAAAAGAGAAGGTATGTATAAACTTCAAGTGCCTTGAGAATTGGACTTCCATATACCCTACAATATAAGATGTGACCAACATTCATGATAGGAGGCTATTGGGTAAAGGACTAATAAAAAGACAAAACTGTTCACCAGACTACAATGCTTTGACCATGCCCCTGACCATGCCATGGCAAAGCTGTATGAACACTTAAGGGTCTCAAAAATATTCAGTGAATAGTTCTTTCTAGGAGGGTAGAGAGGAGGATGAAGACAAGCATCTTAAGATCCTGGATTGAGCAAACTAGGACTCTGGAGCAAGGCCCATGGATAAAGACTACAGAATCCAAGGCAAGCATAAAATGCAAGTTTTAAAGGTGAGCTCCATGTGGAAGGCCATAAAATTCTGAACTTCTAAGAGAAAAAGAATTTTTCAAGTGAACATTAGCCCTCAAAGGTAAATAGAAATGAACAGGGTTGCAATACTAACAGCAGAGGAAGGTCTCAAGACAGGAATGCTAACTCCTCTGGCTGTTCTTCTTTTTTCTTTTTTTTAAACATTGAAGTCTTCACATCTATTTATTTATTTATAGCATATGTGTTTTTGCATGCAGTGTGCACATATACCGCAATGTATGTTCAGAGGTCAATGAACATTGTGCTGGTTTATGCATGCTCTCAATACTTATAAAACCAAGGCAGAAGGATCAGGAGCTGAATTTCAGTTTTGGTTGTGTATGAGAGCTTGTCTCAAAACAAATAAACCAAATAATACAAAAATCACTTTTCGCTATACTTGCAAGAAACAAAAACAAGTAAAATCATAAAATAATCCCATAAGAACTGAATTCTGAGCCATCATGATGAGATTTATCATTGATAGCTATACAGTACTTACTCTAATGGACATTTTAAGGCAAGTGAAGATTTGTGGTCAGGTCAGGCAATTACGTAGTAGCAAATTAATGATGTTATTATTATGTTAGAGACTAAATTTTTATATAAAATCCATATATTGAAATATTTAGATATTAAGGTTCATCTGAAATAAAGTACACAACAAAATGCATGAAAAGTAGTAAAGCAAGTTCTGGAAATATAAAAATGAGGGCATACTGAGCTACCATGGGCTATATCCAAGCAGGGGTTCTAGGTTATATCCATACATGGTCCTTGGTTGGAGAAACAGTCTTATAAAAGACCCCTGTGCCCTGATATATTTGGTCTTTATGGAGCCCCTGTCTTCTCCAGGTCTTAGTATCTCCCCCTTCTTTCATATGATTCCCTGCACTCTGTCAAAGGTTTGGTTATGAGTCTTAGTATCTGCTTCGATACACTGCTAGGTAGAGTCTTTCAGAGGCCCTCTGTGGTACGTTCCTGTCTTGTTACTTGTTTTCTTCTACATCCCATGTCCATCCCATTTGTCTTTCTAAGTGAGGATTGATCATCTTACCCTGGGTCCTCTTTCTTGTTTATCTTTAGGTATATAGATTTCAGTATGTTTATCCTATCTTATAGGTCTGTATAAGTGAGTATATACCATGTGTGTCTTTCTGCTTTTGGTGGGTACCCTAGTAAGGGGAACAGGGACTATTTCTGACATGAACTCAATGGCTGGCTCTTCGACCCCCTAGGCCACAGAAGAGGACATTGCAGCCAGTTCTGAAGAGACCTGATAAGTTAGGATCAGATGAAAGGGGAGTAGGTCTTCCCCTATCAGTGGACTTCGAAAGGGGCAGGGAGGAGATGAGGGATGGATGGTGGGATTGGGAAGGAATGAGGGAGAGGGCTACAGCTGGGGTACAAAGTAAATAACGTGTGATTAATATAAAAAGTAAAAATTATAAAAAACAAACAAAAATGAGAGGATCTTTTTGCACTGTTCTTGTATCTTTTTTAAGTAATCCTGAAATTATATAAAAATATAATATTAGAAAAATAGAACTTGAGGAATGCTGATTCACCTAAAGCCATGCTAATGAGACGGGAGAAGTAGTCATCTCCTAATGAGATAGATAATGGCCATCAAAATGGCTCAGTGGGTACAAGCTCTTTTGCCATGCCTGAGTTTAGTCCCCAAGATCCACATAGTGGAAGCAGAGAACTGACTCCTTCAACTTGTCCTCTGAACTTCAATTATGAAGTGCATGCACATAAAAAATAAATAAAAGAATAAACTTTAAAAAAAAAAGTGAAATGTGCTCAAAGCAATAGAAAGAGCTGAGTTTGAATTGCTTGAGAAATTTTCCTGGCGGTGAATGCTAGTGGAGTTTGTAGATAGGGCTGTGAGAAGGGGTATACCAGTAGGATAACAGTCAAGTGAAGAGGTGCCTGGGTCTCTACATCATGATCACTCTCATGGACAGTAGAGGCAAACCTTCCCCATTTTTCCTTCTCTATAACTGTTAGCTGAGTCTGTGTAAATTAAATGCTTCCACTAAATTATCCTTTTAGCTTTTTGTGTGCCACACCATGAATTTTCAGTGGGCACCCACATGACTTTAAATGTCAAACATTACAAACTATAATAGGAGAACTTTTACAAAAGCTTCATGGAACTCCCAAGATAAACAAGGCACCATCAGACTGTGTTATACGGTACTCACAGAGAAAGGGAGAAGAAAAGACCAATGGATCTTCCTTGAACATGTGTTCCTACTTCATTGTAAAAATAGGAGGAACTACAGTGAAGTGGAATCTCTCTTGGAAAGGACCCAATGCTTATCAGGTAGCAGTGTTACTTCAAAGTCTTCAGAACACTCAGTGGAGGATGACTTGTAGATTCTAATATCCTTTCCTTTTGCTGTGCAAGGAGCTTAATCAGAGGTGTGGAGAGCAATGGGAAGTCTTGCTCATGAGTACTGCAATTGAGATTTCAATTAAAGGTATATGAGAGACGTACTCAACATAATGGTTTCCTAGATTTAAGACAGTTTTGCATTTCATAACACATGATTACCTTTGAAATCTTAAGATATTATTCACTGGATGGAATGGAACACACTTCAAGATTTCTGTCATAATTAGATTCTGGAGAATGTGTAGTTCCATCAACAACCATAGCTAAAAACCACTTTTTGAAGTCCTTTCCTAGTATCCCATGGATAAAACTCTATGACTGGTTATGAGTTTATATTTCAGTATTGAAGGATGACTGACTCTAGGAGACCCTTACTCTACTCTATTGTTAGAGAGATCAGAACTCATATTTGGCTCCTATGGATGGAATCATGGGAAAGAGAGGTGAAATGAAAATGTTTTGTTTTCTCCTCACTGCGTGTATGTTTGTGTGTGTACATTCTCAACAGGGCTATGGAATGGGTCTGAAAGCTCAAAGTAAGATAGGAATTAAACATAGAATTAAAATGAGAATTAATTAATATGGCAGATCTGAAAAATTATTACAGATACTAAAAGTCACCATTTAAAAATTGGATACTGCATTAGTCAAGCTTCTCTAGAATCACAGAACTTATGAAATAAATCTTTCTCTCCCTCCCTCTCTTTCACTCGTTCTCTATATAAATGTATATATATGTATAATATATATATATATAATATAAATATATGGATTTTTTTGTAATGACTTACAAGCTGCACTCAAACTAATCCAACAGTGTTAGTTGTTCAAGGAAAGTTCAAGAATGTAGTAGTTGATCAGTTCCACAAGGCTGAATGTCTCAGCTGGTCTTCTGCATATATTGGAATCCTGAAGAAGCAGGCTCCAAAGCCAGTGCAAATAGGCTCCAAAGCTTGCAAGGTGTGAGCAAGCCAGCAAAGAACAAAACCCTTCTTCTTCCATGTCCTTATACAAACTTCCAAACTCTATTGGTGTGTAGTGAAGACAATCTAGACCATGGGTGCATGCTTCAAAATAAATTAGAGTGACAACATATAGTCAATGTGACATTAACTGAAACTCCACACTGAAAATAAGAAGGAAATGTGATTTTCTATGTCTGTCTGGCCAGACCTTTTTTTAGTAAATGGCAATCTTTTGACTATCACTGTAATAGCCAGCAGCAAGAAAATTTCAAAATAGCAAACGAGCAAACTAAAAACCAGAAAGTTTGGCTTCCAGTAGAAATACAGAAAAAACAATTCAGTTTACAAAGCTTGGCCAAATTGAAATAACCCAGATGAGAATCTGTAGGGTATAGAGGAAGAAGAAAAATTGTTTAGAATGTAGTAATGGGATGCAATTAGGGAAAAGAAAATGCAGCCTGAATATCAGAACCAAGTTCCTAACAGTCTATTAGACTGTGCATTAGTGTCCTAGGGGAAGAAATAGAAGCCTCATTGCCTCAGTCATTTAGATCCAGACTGATTCCCAGAGGGTGTGGCAACTGAGAAGGAAATGAAAAATGAAGAGTCAGGGAAGTCAGTCTGAGTTAATTTTATCGCACAATGAAATTCTGCTCTAGGTGTTAGAAGGGGCCCAAGTCTCTGTAATAGCATATGTGATCACTTTAAAATGAAAGGTTCACCTACCCATATTTCCAGGCAGATCGGTTCCTTAACACTGAGGTAAACCAGTGCTATCTCTGGCTAGAGGGCTAAGACAAAACAGAATCATAGCATGAGGCAGGATACAAATAATCATCCCAGAAAGAAAGGAGGTAGCCATGGATTACCTGGTCCCTTTTACATCCCGTGTTTTTCTTTTGACTTGGATGTTCTTCCACAGCTCCAGGCAAAGAGGATGCACCACAAACCAAACCAAACAACAAACGGACAAACAAGCAAGCAAACCCCACTGTTTCCACATGAGACCCACCTTGGAACTAGTGTGTTCTGCTCACAGGGGCTATTGCAGGGTCTTCAATGTTTTCTAATTTATGTATTTTCTCACCACAGAGAGTAGACTTTGTATGCTTGACTCTTCCCCAACACTGTTCAGATACGTAAAGATCTAACCAGCATTCATATGAAATGGGCTCCAAGGGGGAGTTAACGCAAGGGAAACATCAGCATCACGTCTCATAGAGATCAAAAACACCCTTCTGATCACAAATCTGTGGTGTGATCGCTCACCATTTAAAGATTTTATTCCACATTTATTTAATGGAAATTTTTGTTATTCCTCATAGATTATCGCAATGTCAGAGCGTTTTAAATTGATGAAGTAAGTTGCTGAACAGAACACAAATAGCTTCCTGTCATCAGTTTAACTTTTTCTCATCCTAGGAGCTGGGCATTGGGTTAACTGTTTTCTTCCTCCACTGAATCATGGGTGTGGTGTCTTCCTGAGAGGATGTGATTGATATCCTGACTTGGTTGTACAGAAACCTGGGTAAAGCAGTCTTCACATTCTATCTTCAGTATATGAGGCAGAGGATCTCAAGTCCAGATCCCTAGAGCAGAGACATCAACATCCCCTCGGAAATTGTGGAAAGTAAAATACTGTGTCACTTTTAAACTCCTATATGGAGTTTTGCTACCCAATATCATCTTCTGTACCAGGTTAGTTACTTTCCTACCATTTTAATAAAACACTGTAACAGAAACAACAACAACAATGACTTACAGAAGAAACAGCTTAGTTTGTTTTCTTATAGTTCCAGAGGTATTGCAGCTGATCACATCAGGGAACTGTAGCAGAAAGGAGCCCGTAGGTACCTTGGTAAGAACAGGAGGCTGAGAACTCATATCTCAACCTCAAGCACAAAGAGAGATAAAATTGCATGTGGCATGAGACTTTTAATATCAAAGTTTATCCCTAGTGACAACCCAGCTGTCCCCAACTGGTGCCAAATGAGAAGTGTTTTAATTTCTGAGCCTATGGGGGACATTCCCAATTAAACTACCACAGCCAACCAAGACAGTTAAGGATATAACATTGTTTAAAAGTATTCCACTGTAGATTATTGGATTTCCTCACAATCTCTCCACCCCTGTTCTGTAAAATTTGCTGCCCTAGTAAGGGGAGCAGGGGCTGTCTCTGACATGAACTCAGTGGCTGGCTCTTTGATCACCTCCCCCTGAGGAGGGAGCAGCCTTAAGAGGCCACAGAGGAAGACAATCCAGCTAGTCCTGATGAGATCTGATAGGCTAGGGTCAGAGGGAAGGGGTGGAGGTCCCCCCCATCAGTGGACTGAGGGAGGGGCATGGGAAAAGAAGAGGGAGAGAGGGGGTGATTGGGAGGGGATGAAGGAGGAGGCTACAGCTGGGATACAAAGTGAATAAATGGTAATAAATAAAAATTAATAAAGAATAAAAAATAATAAAAAGTGAAAAAAATGTTTGCTGCCAGCACTTTCTTGCTTGGCACATAATAAGCAAAATTAAGACATATATTTCCTTACCTCTCATGTACATGCCTACCAGCACTCCGACACACAACTTTGTTTTTGATTTCCAAGTAAACATACACTTTCGTTTATGGTTTTGAGAATAGCTGCCTGTTTCTACATGTTTTAAGCATGTGTCCCACTGTATTTGACCCTAAGCACAGCAATTATCATTTCAGTGTTGAATCACGATGTAGTCCTTGAAGACATTTTAAATGGCAATTAAATGTAACACAGCACAAATATAATTTAATTAAATGTAAATGTGGACAGCTAGGAAGCTTTGTTTGTGTAGAAATAACCGTGTCTTCATCATAACTGTCACCTGGCCAATAACGACAAGGGGAAGTGAAAAAATGTGTTTTCTGGAAATATCTCAAATCCATCCTTTGTATATCCTCCCCCACCCCAGTCCTTATTTACCCATCTAGAAAATTTCGACTAATCCTGAGTTAAACCTAAGTTACCGAGAAGTGATCCCAGGGTCTTTGGTGGAGACCATTCCTTTCCACCCCACATTGCGAATACCCCATCTGATGAAAGGCTGAGATTTTGAGGGAGGGTTTTTCTGAAACTGAGTCTTAGACTGTTGACCAGGCTATCTGGAATTCAATGAATAGACCCAGCTGGTCTCTGGTGATCTTCCAGCTTGAGCCTCCAAAGTGCTGGAGTTACAGACATGCGATATAACGGCCAGCTGAAAGATCTGTCTTACAGACTTGGAGGCTTTGTGTGGCATCAGACCATTTTACTACTTGTTAAAGGAGCTGTGCTCTGTCCCCAACAACTTATAAACTTACCTCCTCTTATGAAGACTTTAAAGTTCTTTCTGCAGAGGCTTTAGAAGATTACATTTCTATTTCTGTAATAAAAACACCACCGTCAAGGCAACTTTAGAAGTTAGAGTTTATTTGGCCCACACAGTTCCTGAAAGAGAGTCCCTGACTGTCACATCAGGGAAACATGGTGGCTGGCTGGCATGGTGACTGTAGCTTGAAGCTAGAAGCTGAATGCTCATATCTCACAGAACACAAAGAGTAATCTCAAAATGACACAAGTCTTTTGAAACCATCAAAGCCACCACCAGTGGCATACTTTTCAGCAAGGCCACACCTCCTAAACCTCCCCAAAGAGCTACCAAGTAGAGACTAAATATTCAAATACCTAGACTACTGGGGAGAAGGGGTCATCCTATTCAAACTGCCACAGAAGGATAGAGCCTTGAATGCTTTCAGGTGTTCTCCTTTAACAAATGTCATTAACTTTAAAGTGAATTCCTGTTTTAGAGATATGTATTTTACAGCGGTTACAAAGAACTATAGGGCATTGTAGAGCTTTTTGTGTTGTTTATTTTTTTCTCAGCTGAAGTCAGTTATGGCAGATGCTCACATATTCTATGAGCATATCACAAACCATATCTGCATTGCACTTACCTCCTAGGGACAATCCCCAACTACAAGGGATTGCTGCAACACATCCCACGCCTAATTGGTAAAACAAATCCACACTCACTGCTTGCTACGTGAAAAAAATATATTGATTAAAGTCAAGTCATTGAAAAACAAACTGATTTCAAAAGCTGGAAAGCCAAAGAAGGCAGAGGCTATCACAAAGACTATGGGGGATGCAGGGATTAGGGTTCAACAAGAAGTTTAGGGGAAGCAGGACCACCATGCAAGTTTCAAATATCTGGCAAGTGCTCTGATTCAAGGCTTCTGTTACACATAGGTCATCAGATGTGCTGTGTTTCCTAAATCTAAGGAAAGTGTTGACTGGAAAGTCTTATAACTTACGTCTTTTTAGCTTATTTTTCCCTCAGAATAGTTAATTAGCAGTTAATTACTGGGACACAAAGTTTCTCCAGAAAACAGGGGGAAATAACAGATAGCTCTTTTTTTCCCCAGAGGACCAGAAAGTTAAAGAAAACCAGAAGAAAGGGAAAACTAATATTTGCTATGAGATAACTCCGATCTGAGGTGTTTTCCACAGCAAAACCAATGGGAAGCAAAGAACATTGGTTCTTTGGATGAGCTGCAGAGGCATGAACTATGACCCAGTGAACGGTGCAAGTGTAGTCTGTGTCACAATAGCTTTTGAGTTGTGTGTATGGAAGACCATGTCAGCGTGCATAATTACGTCAGAATTCTGTGAAGGGTAGACAACTTTCAGGAAAAGAAGAAAGGCACCAAGGGTTGTCGTGGTTACATAAGAGCTTCTCCAAATGCTGTACTAACCTTGGAAAAACCAAATTTTAAGATCACTAGAAAAAAATTTTTTTAGGATTCTGCACACTTCAAAGGAATTAAATGAAGAGAAAAAGAATAGCTGTATAAATTTACCAGAAGAGAGCTTTTAAGAGACACAAATAATCTCCTTCAAGCCATTCTAAGTTTTGAAAGGCACGTAAATTGACACTTGAATGTTTAATTAACATTTATTGCTTAGCATATTAGTTTGGCATGACTCACATTTAGTACTAGAAGAGAGCCATTCTTTGGTTACCAGACTGTGCACTTTATAACATCTCCAGCCCCATGTATAATGGACACATGGCTCATTTGTACTCATTTTGTAATACTGGAATATCATTTCCACTTTATAAAAGATTATAAGGGTTTATAGTTCTGTCATTGCTTTCACTAAATTAATTAAGAATTTATTAAGGAAACTAAGTGTAGGTAATTGTGAAAGATACTGTGAGAAGCATAAAGATGAATTAAGTATCAATGTCCATACTTAAAAAAATTGGTACTTGAAGAAGAGTGTGGACATGACGATCTGTAGATCTGTGTCTTCTGTTGGGAGTAAACATTGGAGATAAAGAGAAGGACAGAGATGGAGTCTTCCTTTTGACACAACAAATTGGATTAGAAAAAAAAAATAAAGCACTTACTTTTGCAAAGGTGTGAGAAAATACCTTGAAAAATAGTGGTGATTTAAAAAATGTTATTTGGGCTCACGGTTTTAGAGGGCCCCATCTTTGACTGTTTGGTACATGTATTGTAATGAAATATTATAAAATCAGGAGAACAATTATTCATATTCATATGGCAGCAGAAAGGAAGCAGAGAGTAAGCCAGAAAGTGGCTTCCCTCCTCTTTTCTGATGTCACGACATACTGCTTCCAGCTGGATTCTACCTTCCACAGTCTCCACAGCCTCCCAAAACAGCATTACCAAATAGAAACCAAGAATTCAAACACACGATCCTGCGAGGGAGATTTTGTATCAAAACTACCACAGAGTGCAGGAAACACGAGAAATATTGTAAAGAAATACAAGAATGTTCAAGCACCACAGGCAAAAGAGATAAGTTTGCAGAAATGGATGCGGCTTAAACATGAATTTAAATGAAATACACAATGTAATGGAAATAGCTAAAGCTAACTCTGAGAGGGGGAGGGTCTGATAATCACTGCTGTCCCATGGTAGGAAGGTTAGACAGGAATTGTGGGTAGTTTTCAGAGGTCTGTAAACACTGGACGATTTGGCTATTCTTTTGTTTTAGTTTTTTTTTTTTTCTGGGAAAAGACAGTGAGAGACTTGAGGTGTATGAGCTGTATTCATTGTTCTAATATTGGACATAAAAGGTGAGAAAAACGGATTGTGAAGTCTTTTTTATTTAATTTTTGGTAGCTGGTGAATCATGTCTTCTTCTTGTACACGACCCTCTACATTTCTAGCCCAGATTTTGTCCTCACTTCTTCTCTGTATAAATGTGTTCCATTATTCCTTTAGTTTAACAAAACCACCCATCCCATTTGCCATAGTTTGCAGTTAAAGTCATGGAGGAAAGTGGTTTAAGTACCAAATTGTTAAGTGCTCTAGCACTATATTTCAACTACTTATCTGGTATTCCAAATGAGGTCTGGAATTTAAAATAACCAAACACTTATCCACAGTTTTGTAATATATTCTGACCACTGTACTGAGCAACTAATACTCATTGTGTCATTGAATGGCCATATTTAGTCATAAGTAAGTATAATGGGGGCTATTATATCACTATTTTAATGTAGAAACTGCTTTCTCTTACATTTAGGTCATAGTTCGCTTTCTTTATCAACTTCAGTAGTCCTTAGTACCCAATAGTTTAACAGAACATTAATCCAGGCATCTGTGTCTAGATACCATAAGACAATAAAATATACATACACTCAACTGACTTTAAATGACAAAGATTTACTCTGATGAATTATGTGGAAATCCTCAAGCATTTACATCCTTAAGAACAAAGGGTGGATTTTCTTGGGGAAAAAAGATGAATTATGACTGAAGATTCTAACTTATAAATATTGCCCAAGTTTTCAGTTGTATTTGAATTCAAAAGATCAACAAAAGCTTTAAGCCTTTGCTGCCAGCCTGCTGTTCTTCTCTACAGAGTTTGCTTGCCAACCTAGTTCCCGGGCAAATACATTAACAGAATCCTCCAAATTAAACACACACACACATACACACACACATACTTTTGGTGATTTTTTTTTCTGTTTCAACCCTAACAGTTGTTTAGTTGTTGGCTTGGATTTGTTTCTAAATAGAACAGTAGAAATGGAAGGTGGAGGAGACAGTCTACCTTCTTACTCCAAGCAGGAATAACATGAGAGCCAAATAATGCAAACATTTGGAAATTTCTCTGCTCCTCTTCTCTGTCATTCCCAGTCTTATATTTTTATTATGGGACCTATCTGTAACTAGATAGGTCTTCTAATTGGAATGAACCTGTCATAGGAAATAACAATCATTTTCAGGTCCTAATTATGCTGTTTACTGTTGGGTGTTGATTGTAAACATTTGCTGATGGTTCTATGAACAATAAAAAGGAACTATGTTTCAATATTAACATGAAAAGTTAGTCTTTAATGCTTTTTATCTCTAGCATCCATGTTTATGTTCACAAGGCAATAAACGATGGATATTAGTTGCTGTCATTTCCACGAACAACATTCTTGGTATTTTATTTGTAAGGTAAGATGCTAAAGCCATCCTGATTATGAAGTATAGAGGGTTTTTTTTCCGCTTAGAATTTCTACCTAGAGCTGTTTTCAGAAGCAGAGCAAATCTTTTATATTCATTGCAACATTGTGGGTAATGAGCCTGAAAGTTTCTAGCCATTCCCTCTAATTAGAGCCTCCCCAGGGAGGAAGTGGTGACAGTCAGAGTAAAATTAACTACTTGGGCAATGTATTGATTAATGTTTCTACAGTTGGAATAGACAAAAAGTAATTTTTGAATTATTAAATCAATTCAGTGGAAACCAATGGATCCACTCATACTTTGGTCAAAGACAATAGAATCCTGCTGTTTATAAACAACCTAGAAGACTTTAGAAATGAAGGCTGGGGAGTTAGAGAGCAAAGATTTGCAACAAAATAACATGGGTAAACAAATACATTCAGTCTCAAGGAGAGGAAGCAAGACCCTGAGGGAATTACAACATTCCCTAGCCAGTATGGGATTCATACCCTGTGGAAGGAAGTCAGTAGCTGGTTCCTAGAAGTCATCTGCAGGTGCTTGAAGAGCTGCAGTGGGACCCAGTGTAACTGTAAAATTAACTCCAGTTATCTAGAGGGATATTGCATTGTTCTCACTTGTTTCTAATCTAATCTGACTCAGCAGACAAATGTCATAAGACTTTGCTGCTCAGCAAAGAGTAGACCAGTTGACAGTTGCAAGTTGTCCAGTATGTCTCCGTTACATGAAGCATAAAGAGAAGTCATGAATTTTGAGTTTCAGAATAATCTTTCCCATGAGAAGGAGTACTGATTTCACCCATACTTTTGAAAAGTATAAGACAAACTGAACTTTAAAAAGTTGTTAGTTAACCAGCTGTCTTCATTTTGGTTAGATATATTTACTTCAGATAGAGTTTTACTGAATTTCAGTATTCCATTCTCTTGCATCATTTTTCCCCTAAGATTCATGAGAATTTTCTTGGGACATTTTGAATTAGTCTGACAAATCTTATGATAGTGATTAAGCTCTCATGTCCAATCACTAATTAATATCATGAAGTATATTCTCAAAGTTTTGAAACATACACCATCTCATGGTGCTGCTATTGAAGGAGAGTATTATGGCTGTCCTGCTTTAGTCCACTGCATAAAAACATCCCCAGCGCCATTTCCAAATGCTATTAACACAGTGCAGAGGGATACTGGCCACTGGCTATTTTCAGTGTCATTGATGTCTCTTCATGAATCCCACATTTAGTTTTACTTGCACTAGAAATAAAATGTATTTCTGTACTTTTACACATTATTAAATATATTGTTTTATGTCAGATTGCAATTTCGAAGTAACAAAGCACCTACTGATGAAGCTGGATTTTCCCCAGGGATGCCCACACGTGCTGCATTCATTTCGTTTCCCAGTGCTATGACAACATACAGAACAGAAGCAAGTTAAAGAAAGATGACTTTATTTCTGTCTCATAGTTAAGAGTGGATGCAGAGGCTGGTCATACTGTATCCTTAGTTAGAAGGCAGGAAGAGATGGATGCTGGTGTTCAGCTTGCTGTCTTCTCTCCACCCCCTTTCCAGTCTGGGACCCTAGGATACTGTCATCCATCTCCAGGGCATGTTGTCTCTGTTTAGTTAATTCTTGTTGGAATTTCCCTTACAGACATACCTAGACATGTGTCTCCTGGGTGATTCTAAGTGCAGTCAAGTTGAGAAAAAAACCTTCACAGATTCTAAAATACATAGCATCTCTTACATGAAATAGCTCAGCATTTGCACATTTCTTAATATCTTCTATGCAGCTGATGTCATCTCTAGATTATCTATAATATCAAAAACAAGGTAAGAGCTGCAAATGGTCTGTCCTTTCTATGCAGCTGTCGGAAGCTAGATTTTGCACTGAAGTAGTACTATGTTTGTTTGGCACCTTAGGTGGTAAAAATGATCTCCTTTCTAATTTTCCTAGTTTTCAAATATTTCTTTCACGGAGATGAGAGTCCTTACACAGGCTCTGTGCCAGAACCAATAAGATCTAAGCCAAAGTTTTTAAAATAAAGTTTATGAAAGATAATTGCTTACCTTAAAAATAGAGACAGACAGTCCTGACCTAAAGCCTTGAGTCTTTGCTACCTCTGCCTTTGAATGTAGGTTGATGCCATAAACATCTTTTGAAAACCTGAGGGTAAAAGCTCAACTCTGAGTGCCAAACAAAGGCATAGAAAGTGTTATCATATCTAAAAACATCATTAATCTTTGTTACAGTCTTGGTGTATGCTTTCAGTCTGCCAAATAACAGAGATTGGCATTGTATTTAGTAATTTAAATTATTCAAATAAATTACATTAATGCTTTTCAGCTATGCATTTTTCTTAGTGTATAATTGAAATAGCATAGGTAAAATGGGAAACAGTCTTAGGGGGATAATACATTAAGACTGGAAGAATTTATATGTTTTTTTTCCCAGAAAAATTGAATAAGGGCAGCCCTTTAGAAATTCCAAAATGCCCTGATTATTCTGTACTTATTGCCCAATTTCTAAGTATTATTTAAAATGTTTAAATAATTACACTTAGAAAGACCTATTTTCAAACCCAGAAGGGAGTATATTTTAACTGAAGAAACTTGCAGCTTTTAATGTCTGGGATTGTCTTAGTTACTATTCCATTGCCTTGACAAGACATCATGATCAAGGCAACTTATAGAAGAAAAAAATTTTTGGTAGGTTAAGTTTCAGAAGGTGATGGTTCATGATGATCATGATGGGAAGCATGGCAGAGGCAGGCAGGCGGGCATGGTGCTAGAGCAGCATCTGAGAGCTCAGAGCTGATGCTCAAGCAGGAGTCTGGGGGACAGGAACAGAACTGGAATGTTGGAATGGCATGGGCTATTGAAACCTCAAAGCCTCCCAGCCTCTTTCCCCCAGTGATACACTTCCTCCAACCAAGCTACACCCAATCTTCTGCAAACAGTTTTATTAACTGGGGACCAAATATTCAAAGATATGAGAATCTGGGGGCTATTGTAGTTTATCCAACAAAGTATTTTTGGTGGCCACAGTGGAGTAATGGTTTCTTAGTGTCTCATTTGTCAGGGTAAATGATGTTTCCAAACATCCTCTAATGCAAAGGATCATGCAAGACAGAGGATTCCATCCAACCCTAGGGAAAAAAAAGTCAATGCCAAGAGTGCTGAATGCATGCGGAGGACTTGGAGTATGCCCACCAGGGCTGTTAAAGGTCTTCTTTAAGAGGAGTGAGCCACTTAAGGTACTTATCATTACTCATACATAATGGGCAGCTTATACTTTTTATAAAACTACTGATGAAGTTCAAGTATTCTGATAGCTTTTTTTTCTTTAAGCTAGGAATGCTCATGTGCAGGGTTTGATTACACAACTGTAGAGAGAGCAGGTGACTATTTACAATAAAGCGTATAACAAAAGCAGAGTCCAGGCCAGTGTTACAATGTCTGATGTCTCTACTCTGCTGACCACTGACAAACATTGTCATTTTTTTTGCAGCCTTAACACTTCAAATCTTATACAGTATGCTTAAATAATGATGGTTTAAAAGTTTCCTTTCTTATGTTTTCATTGTATCTATTGACATAAATATTTTTGTTAAGTTTATTATAAGTAATCACTTTGGATGCCATAAAATAATAGAGGTTTTACCACAGCTTAATAAAAACACAGCATTAGAACTTTGAACACTGGAAGATAGGCTGTGAGAGTTAATTAATAGTATTAACGAAAATATACAATGTGTCTCTTCCAATTCTGTACATTTAAAAATTTCATATTAAATTATGCAGTTATCATTGCTGGAAAGACTTAGAAGTTACTATAAATAAAAACTGGATTGGATTACTATCACATATTTTACTGAAATAAATGCCACATAGATTAAATATTAAAAGTCCAAAACCTTGCCATCAACTAAAACTTGAGTGAGAAAAACCTCACGCATTACATGGATCTAATAACATTATTACTGTTTTTATAAACAATACATGAAATGAACCATGTAGAAAAGCAAAATTGACAAAAAATATGATGAAAAATAAATACATAAAAGAGGCAATTCATTAATAATCCAAGGGTCCTGTATCAAAGACAATTTCATTTTTTTTTTGTAGTTGTTTTTTCTTCCCAGAAAGTTGCTAGGATGTATGAATGGTGCAGGAACTGGCTGTGGGGTTAACTCACACCCTGCTAGAAGGATCAGGTTCCATTCTTTCAAAATGTACTTTATAAAAAGTGTGGTAATTATTAGTGGTAGATAACCTTAGCAATGTAAATGTATACCTAGAAATACTCTAAATAAATATTCTAAATAAATATTCTAAATAAAGGTGTTCACTCTTGACTGATTCTGAAAATAAAAAAATATCCTATTTTAGCTTTTCTTTAAAAAAAAATAGGCATAGCTTTTAAATGAGAATCTGGGTCACATCCACTATTCACTATTTTATGGCTCCAAAGTCCCTGGGTCAGTGTTTTGTATAATAGAGACTATAGTAAGGATTAAGTGAAAGTGAAATTATGCAGAGAAAATGTATTTCCTCCTCTACCTGACACAGAATGTGATTCTCAATTATATTAAATTGATTTTCCCTTTTTCTAGATTGGTAAGCTTGATCCAACAAGTGTTTTCAATAATTCAGAGCTCATGGCCATGACTTGACTATTAATTTGTTTTGATTGAGATACATTGTGTTCTGAAATAAGAACTGTAATCCTTTTTGTCTTTTTTTAAAACTATTTTTTGTTATTGGTATTGAATACCCATCAAACATGGACAATCTACTTTAATTATCTAGAATTCCTTGGATTAATCAGTAGACAAAGGGAAAAATAGGCTTTCTTTAAAAATTAACAAACGCTGAGGGAAATCCTACTTTAGGTGTCCTTTCACTAGCACTAATTTTATAGTCATAAAAATAATGTATTTTAATATTATCAAATCCACTGCAACCCTTTCAGAAAAGTCTTCTTTGTCTTTTGGACCCCAGGATAATATACTTAAGAAGAGGTGCTTAGGGAGATATCCTTCTTTCCAGAGAATAAAATATCACTTTCCTTTTCCTGGGAATCCCTGTATCTTAGTTAGGGTTGCTATTGCTGTGAAGACCTCCCCAATCAGTGAACTGGGGGAGGGGCATGGGTGGAAAGGGGAGAGGGAGGATGGGATTGGGAGGGGAGGAAGGGGGGACCTATAGGGGGAATACAAAGTGAATAAATTGTAATTAATAAAAATAAATAACAAACAGAAAAAAATACCCTGGCCAAAAGCATAGGGTTGGAGGTGAAGGCTTTATTTCAGCTTACAGTTGCAGTTCATCACTGAGTGAAGACAAGGAAGGAACTCAAGTCAGGATCCTGGAGGCAGGAACTGAAGCACAGACCATCTTGCTCCTACTGGCTTGTTCACTTTGCTTTGCACTGCAGGACTGACTTCCTTTCCAAGGATGGTAATACCCCTCGTAGCATGGCGCTTTTCATATCAATCCTCCATCAATAAAATGCCCCAAAGGCTTGCCTATAGGCCAATTTAATAGGGGTATTTTCTCATTTGAAGTTTCCTTTCCTCCAGTGACTTAAGCTTCTGTCAAGTTGACCAAAACCTTACCAACACTTTTGACCCCTTGTCAGCTTGCCACACAGATACACCACTGTTAAACAAAAACTTTCCTTCCTTGTTTGGCCCCAAGGTCTCATATTATCAATGTTACAATAAAGAAGGAAACATTTGTTTTAAATTTTAAAAGTTCCACAGTCTTTAACAATACAAACAAATTAAAAGGTCAGTCTCTTTATAACATTTAAAGTCTCTTTGAAAGCTCAAAGTGTCTTAACTGTGGGCTCCTGTTTAAAAACAAACAATTAACAAGACAAACTAACTAACTAGCTAACTAACTAACTAACTAACTAACTAACTAAAGAGTGGGTTACTTACTTTCTTATTCCAAGAGGAAAGATTTAGGACACTGACTCAAGGCAAGAACCTGAAGGAAGGAACCATGGAGGAACATTTCCTTTTAGCTTGGTCCTCCAGGCACGGTAGGAATGCTGTTTTATAAGCAACAGGACCACCAACCTGGGGGTGGCTCCACCCACAATACTTGTATCATCAATTAGAAAATGTCCCACAAGTTTGCCTATAGGTCAATTTGTTCTATTTTTTGGCTGCTGTTTTGGTGTTGTTTGTTTTATTTTCTTTTTTTCAGACAGAGTTTCTCCGTGTAGTCTTGGCTGTCCTGGAACTCAATTTGGAGATCAAACTTGCCTCTAACTCACAGAGATCTGCTTGCCTCTGCCTCTCAAGTGCTGGGACTAAAGGTATGTGCCACCAACTTGGTGTCCTACAGGGCTATTGTTAGGGGCATTCTCTTATCTAGGTCTCCTCTTCTCAGATGACTCCAGATTGTATCACGTTAATGAAAGACTAACCAATGCACCCTGGAAAGCCAGATACCGTAGGGTAAATTGAGGGTTTCCCAGCTGGTGCCCAACCATTCCATAAAACTTAATTCCATGTCTGTTTCTTTCCTGAGGATAGTTTGTCACCAAGAAAGATTTCATTTGGAAGTTTTCAGGTTCCCAAATATGTTAACAGTAGACATGATTTTTTTTAACATGCATCCAACAGGAATATGTATATTTTTTTCTTGATTCAGACTGTTCCATAATTTTTGAAGCTACATTTTTCAAGCTACATATGACAAAGCTTTCGACTTTCACGGAGCTCTGTAAGTCCCTCATTTCATCTCATAGAGGAAATATTGACAGTTCACACAGATTCATTCTTAGAAGTAGAACTGACCTCTTCCCTTTAGGGCAGTGGTTCCCAGCCTATATGTTGTGACCTCATTGGGTGTGATCAAACAATCCTTTCAAAGGGATAATCATAGACCTTGCATAACATATTTACGTTAAAATTCATAACAGTAGAAAATTAGAGTTACGAAGTAGCAACAAAAGTAATTTTTATGGTTGGGGGTCACCACAACACGAGGAACTGTATTAAAGGGGCACACCATTAGGAAAGTTGAGAACCACTGTTTTAAGGTGAAAAATTCCAAAGACATGAATATTTCTCATTTAAACGGCTTTCTCCTCTTTACAGAACTCCCTTGGAAGCAAGGTTGGGATTTGTCTAAATGGGTTAAATGGGTTTCAGGTCTGCCCTCAGGCTCCCGAACAGTCCATCAGTTCATATAAGATTGCCTTCTTTGTGGCTGTGGCAAAGACTGGATACACACACTTCCCTGAGATTTTCTCCATCCTCTTTGAGTATGCAAGTGACATTTTCCCATTCATCCAAAGAATGAAGTAAACTCGATTAGATTTGTTCTCCATCTGGGAGCAGGAAATTAACTTTGAAAATGATTTAAATCTCTTGCCTGGGGGAGGACTTTCACCATCTCAAGTTCAATAGTTCAATTTGACAGGGGAATCTGCTGGGAATTCTAATATATAGCTGTGTTTTTAAAGGATGAAAATGTGGCTGCTTTAAATTTTATTAACTGAATATTTACATTAAGGTAAATTTGTCAGATTAAAAAAGTTGGTGAATAAATAAACATTTTAAGTAGACACTGGTTTCAAAGAAAAAAAATGCATAGTTTTTTATGTTGAGATAAATATATTTAGCATTATGGAAAGGAAGGAGTACCTCCCCTATCCATGGACTTGGAGAGGGGCATAGGAGGAGATGAGGGAGGAAGGGTGGAGTAGGGAGGGGAGGAGGGAGGGGGATACAGCTGGGATACAAAGTGAATAAACTGTAATTAATATAAAAATAAAAATTTAATTAAGAATGTATTTAGCATAGAACTTTATTTATTCCATGTTAATATTTTTTTTATATTGGCCTTTGTTCTAGTTTTCTTTCTGTTGCTATGATGTGACCAAAAGTAACTTTGGAAAGAAATAATTTATTTCATCTAATACTAGATCATTCTAATAAATGATCTAGAAAAGCCATGGCAGGAATTCAAGGCAGAAGCTTGAATCATGGAAAAATTCTGCTTGTTGGCTTCCCATCAGGCACAAGTTTGGCTAATATGTATATATAAGATAATACATTATGTTATATATTATATTGTATCTTATATATTATATACCATATATTATATTATGTATTATATTGCATTATATTATACAGTATATAATGTATAGTATATGTCACATACAATAAATTATATGTTATATAATATATGTACATATATATCAGGCCCACAAAGAAGGTCAAGAAATAGTCTTGCCTGCAATAGGCTAGGCCCTCCTACTTCAATCAGAAATCAAGAAAATGCCTTATGAACACACTCACAGACAATCTGATGGAGGAAACTCTTCAGTTAAGGTTCCCTTTTCCTAGGTGTACTAAGACTCAGGATTAGTCGTGATAGTCCTAAACACAAGGACTACATGACCATAAGCTAGGATTAGATGTTGAGAATGTAGAAGACAGCAAAGGGGCAGGGTTGGTTGTATTCCAGTTGGCAGTGTTGCCTAACATGCATGGTACTCTGCACTTGATGGTTCACACCACAGAAACTGGCCCTAGTGACGGATGACATCACTCAGGTGGGAGGTGGAAGCAGGAAGATCAGATCTAGGGTATTTATGGTATTCCTAGTTTGAAGCCAGTGAAGATACAGAAGACAATCTCAAAAAATAATAAAATAAAATAACAGTAAAATGAAAAGCGAGGTTAACAAAGTCATTTTGACATATTTTTGATGTGTATATACAATTTTATTGAAATATAAGTAGTCCAAGACAGCAATAGACTATACTAAGTATCTCTATGGATTTTTATATACAGATATATTACAATTTTAGGAATTATTTATTTCCACTTTGTTTATTTGTGTATGTTTATAATTGACATTGATGTTAACAATGATCCCTATGAAGTAACATCACAGAGGCACAAATGTATCACATCTTCGCATGAATTTATATTACTTTATACTGCATTCCCTATCAATGACTTCCATTTGGATTTTCCTCCCATATCCCTGAGTTAAAAATCATTACTTTTTTCGCTCATGTACTAACACCTGTACTGTTTCTTCTCAAGTGAAAGTGATCTTGGAATCTTCCCCACAGGTAGTAGTTACATTGTGCCAACTAGATTGTGGTAGAAAGTGACCTACATTTCTATCTCTCTTTCTGTACACATGGGTTTTGTGTGTGTGTGTTTCTGATTTAGGTCTAATCAGAGTTGGCTGCCTTCTGATTTATGATATTTTCACCCTAAGACATAGGTATGGAGCAGGTACTATCTGAGGCTGCCTTAGTAATTTTCTGTTGCTAATAACAGAATACCAGAGACAGATTTAAATGATACAAATATGGGGTTGTTTTGGCCCAAGTTTTTGTTTCAAGACTAGGGGGACAAATCTGGTAAGTGGCAGAGTCCTAAGACAGGAGAGGGTGTCTGAAGTGGCCCAGAGTAAATATTAGACTCCTATAAGATTGTCCCTATAGCAGACTGACCCTCCTCATAGCCCAACAATCACTAATCCATCAGTTGTATGAATGGATTAATCCATTCCTGATGGCAGACCATTAGCCACTTCTTTTAAGACCTACCTGTTAGCACTGCAGAGCGAGCACCGAATTTCAGAGGGAAAACATATTTAAACCACAGCGGGGATGCTATCAGAGTTATGGCTGAAGAAGAATAAAAGAGGAACATCAGATGTACTCTAAATTGTCTGTTTGCAGGTGGTACATAGTACTCTCCCTTAGATTTAATTGTCCAGATGAAATCATGTAGCAAAACTCAATGTCAGTGGAGCAGGAAATATAATTCTCCTCCAAGGAGTCTCTTGACAGATAAGATTTCCAGGTAATTTAAATATATGAGCCTGTTACCCTAAGTAAAATGCCATGTGCATGGCACAGTATATATGCGTGCACAGAAACCCATCTCAGAGACCACTGGGGGTGATTAGTAAAGACGTCTAGAATGAATTATTGAAAGAACATGGCATGACATGGTTCACTTACATATCCCTATTCTTTTATGTTCTGTTTTACTTTTATAACTCTCATTACCCACTAAATGTCAGGGTCTACAACTTCCGCTGTCATTTTCAATCCTTAATTCTATGTTTTCCCAAGAATCATGAATACACATTCAATGAACTTTTTTTTATATTAGCACTGGTGTTAGGAAGTAACTATAATGAGATGGATGAATTAGATATTTAAGAAGCCCAGGGCCAATGCTGTCACAGCAAATTTAATAGAAATACATGGTGATGAGAGGGGTACGTGAACTAGAGATATTTGAAGAGACTTATCCAAGGAAGGCATGCATAAGTAGGTCATATATGACAAGGTTTGAAATACAAGAACGATTTGTGAAAGGAACTTCACACTATCGTGAAAATTTATGGTGAGTTTGAATTCACCTAACAGGTATGATGGTAGAGGGCCTTTTTCGTAACCACTAACTACTCCTTAATTACTGGGTCAGTCAGGAATTCCTGGCCTGCAATTCTGGGCTTAAAGGGCAAGCGGAAAGAGAGTGCAGGAATAGAACTGAGGGATTCCATCCTGTAAATAGAAGAGAATTCAGGTTAACACGTTCTATCGCATATAATTGTTTGATAAGGTTTATCTTCCAAGTACATAGAGCTTACTTTTCTTTTAAATCCTCCCTTTTCAGGTTGGCCAGGTACCAATTGCATAGTTTTAAAACAAATAAGCCTCAATTTCTTTATCTATATAAATAAATGCATAATAGCTACTTTGTACACCATGTAGGAAGTACTTGGCAGCATGTAATAGAAAGGAGCTTAACTTTAATCAAGTGAGAGTGAGAGAGATAAACCGTGGTTCATATGGAGATGCTGTGTAAGCCAAGGTCACTGCATTCTCACGGCTTTCCTGCATGATTGCCAGGTAATTGCTGGTCCTTCACCTGTAGCACCCATGTATCAAGGATTAGACAAATGTGAAGACAAAGAAGCAAGTGTACACTTGCAAACCACATGACAAAAATCTCCAGCTGACTTTGAGTTTAACTTATTATTAAACTCATTTTATTTTTAGACAACCATGACTACCTTAAAAGGGGCCCAGAACGACATTAATAGCCAACTGTGGCCTTTTTGTCTTGAGTAAAATGAGAATTACTCATAATTTTGGGGATGAGATGAAGAATTGTCACAGTTTCCTATCTCACAGATTCCTGAGTGAATTGATACATTTTATAAATACAAGGGGATTTGAAAAATGTCACATACCCTCAAGTATTCTTTTGTCAAAAATAAGAAATGCTCATAACTGTTCTTGACTTTCCTGGCCTCTCTGTTTAGACCAAGTTGGCCTCAAACTCACAGAGACCTGCCTGCCTCTGTCTCCCTGAGTGCTGTGATTACAAGTGTGCACCACCAAGCCTGGCTTACATAATCTTTTTTAAATTTCATTTATCAGGTGTTCTGTCACTAACACAGAAAATTGGAATCAGACAAGTGAGGCCATCCATACAGTTATTGCTAGGGATACAGAAGGTTCAGAAAACTTTGAGACTGTTTTGTGAAAGGAATTTGAGATAATTCAGAGATGTTCGATATAGAATCTCTAGAAAGTTCTAATCAGAGTTTAGAAGGTGGCTCTTTTGGGGGGCTCAGAAGCTAGAATATATATAGAAACACTAAATGATACTACATATGCCTGATTTCAGAAAGGGTTGGAGATGAGAGCAGGATTTGGACTCGAGCTAACTTGTGTTACATTGAAGCAAATAACATACTTATATTTTGTTTATGCCCTGAGACCTAGATGGAAGATGTTTTAAAGGGTAATGGATAAATACATTGGCAAATGAAACATCAAAGCATCCCCATTATTCAGGCTGTTGCCTGAATCTTATTGGCAGCTTCTTCCTATATTTGCAGTGAAAAGTGAGGGAAAATGTCACATCAAAATTATTTGAAAATGTTTCAGTTTGTCCAAGAAGAAAAATACTTGCATAACGTTGGGAATAATTATCATGTAGTTTTAAAGAGAAAACCACCATTAAAAAATTCAAATGCTTTACACTGAAAGTGTGAAAGGTGCCTGAGGGTCCCTCAGGAGCCAGGAAACCTGCCCACTATAGGATCAAGGGGACAGAAGTATAGACTCATTGGAAAGATTTTTCCTTGAGAAGAGACCATTGTTAGAGCATGCTGATTACTTAGGACCAACTAAGGAAGTTTTTTTCTAAGGTTTACTCCCGAAAGTAGCCATGATCCCAGAGAGTTCAGCTACTACTTACTACTTTGGCTGGCATCCAACATTAGTATTTTCCATGTGATGTTGGCTTGTTAGAATACAAAAATGTAAGATATGTTTATATGTATACACAGACACGTGCGTGTGTGTGTGTCAATGTCTGAAGCTGAGAAAATGAAGCCTACCCTGTATGGGATACAAGGATATTGGGCAAAGTATCATAATGAACATCTGCAACAGAAATTATCAGGTAGTAAGCAGATCCCATTCAGGAAAGAGACACATAGATATAAAGCTAACAAACTGGAATAGGGCTAAATAAGCCCCTTGGAACTTAGAGAATGCCACCACATGCTTCAGATGGTAGATACAGAGCTATGGGGTTAAGGTACTTGATCTTGGTTGTCAACTTGACACGTTTAAGAAAAGGAAATCTCAGCTGAAGAACTGCCTTCATCTGATTGGCCTTGGACAAGTCCATGAGACATCTTCTTCATTGCTAAATGATGGAGGAGGGTCTTACATACTTTGGACTGTCCCATCCCTAGGCATGGGGCCTGGGCTGCTCAGTCTCCATGTGGATCTCTGAGTGAGGGGATCAGGAGCTGCCTTTATCATGAACTCAGTTGACTGCTCTCTGATCACTCGGTCCTGATGACGCAGCCTTGCCAGGCCATGAGGAAGAGGATCCAGGCTGTCCTGATGAGACTTAACAAGCTATGGGCAGATGGCAATAGTGGAGAACTCCCCTTTCAGTGGACTAGGGAAAGGGAATGGGGGATAGATGAAGGGTGGGACTGGAGGAGTTGAAGGAGGGGGCTTCACTCAGGATATATAATGAATAAATTGTGAAGAAAAAAATTTAAAAAAAATAAAAGAAAACGAGTCTGCAATAAACCAGCAAGCGATACTCCTTTACGGTTTCTGCTTCAAGCTCTTGCCTTGGATTCTGAAGATGATGGACTGTAAAGTGGACATTGAAATAAACACTTTCCTTCCCAAGTTTTTTTTTTTTGGTCATGATGCTTATTACAGCAACAGAAACAACATGGATCGAGGATGTGATTCTTTGCTGTACTTTGGTCTCAGTTTCCCTTGCTCTTCTCCACTTTCCTCTTTGCTGTACGAACATGTACCTTGTTCTACCACCGTGCGCTGGAATTAGTTATTTTTTCTTTCTAGTGATACAGAGGCTTAGGGCCGCGAGTTGCATTTAGTGTTTTGTTTTATTTTCTTGGGATGAGTTCTTATCATATACCCCCTGCCTATCCTCTAACTCACTGTAGAGACTAGGCTGGCCTGGATCTCACAGAGATACACTTGCCACAGTCTCCTGAGTGTTGGGATTGCAGGCATGTGCAGGCGTGTGCCAGCACACCTTCCTGCCTGGAGTACAGGCACTAGGCATTTTTTAACAGTGTTAAAGCGTTGAAGAGTAACGGAGATAAACTTAATATACCTTATAATCCTTTTCAGCTTGGATATGAAATGTGCCTCTAAAGGATTCATGTGTTAAAGGCTTTCTGCCAGTTAGTGACTCTATGGAAGGGTGGACCATGAAGGGAACCAACAAGTAAGGTCTTAATTGAGGAAAATGTGGAGTTTGGCAGCAGTGGTTACATCATGAGACCTTTGACTTAAACAATAGATTAAACCATTAGTGAATCTACAGTTGAATGAACTGTGGTGAAGTATCAAATCGTTGGAGGATGACTGGAATAAATGAGTTATGGGGCCATACTTTTGGAACTTGTATTTGTCAATGGCTTCTTTTCTGTTCTTCTGTTTCCTGTGTTGCCGTAAGAGGAGTAGTTGCACTGTTACCCACATGTGCACTCATGATGTTCTGAACCACCATGGTCCCACAACAATGGAGTGAGGCGTAGCTTTCCTTCGGGTTACTATGTCAGACCGTTTGTCACTGTGATCATAAACTCAGGAACAACTTTCATCTTCCTGTTTTAAATCCTTAGATTACCTGTGGCGACAGCACTGATACCGCTGCCCAAATTTAAACTTGATCTGCATTTTAACTTTCTAATTTACAGCCAGTTATTTATAGCCTCAGTGTATTGTGGAGACAAAAAAATAACCAGCATCAGATATTCTCTGCTCTTCATGTACAAATTCACGGGATGCACTTTGTATCTTAAATTTGATTGTTATGTGGCTACTTTCATCTGTGTAGATATTAAAGATGAATAGCAATGCTTAAACATCAGTTCTTTCCCTACAACTTCCTATCCCCTGGGAGTTTCTTAGAAATTCAGACACTTGGGCTTCACGAATACTTAATCAACATATGCATTTTAACAAGTTCCCAAGGAGCCTTATGGGTATCATGTTTGTAGCAATGCCATAGAGTTGTCTCAGCCCTAATGATCTCAGCATGCTGTCTTATAATTGGCACGTGCTCACTATATAAATAGAGCTCCAACAAATGTGTTATGTTTCAAGATATTAGCTAAAATATCCCGTCTATGCTGTTTCTCAGTTTGTCTTCAATGTTATTGTTCTCTAGTTAATAAAATTTTCTCCTTTAAATATTAGAATGGCTCTATGTATTTTTCATAGTCCATTTAAAGAAAAAAAACAAAGACAGAACTTTTTTTTTCTTTTTTTGGAATATAAGATCCATCATTTCAGTCCCTCCTTGAAAATACTGTTGTGTAAATTTCATGCTTGGTGGAATGTTCAGTCAGAGTTGGTGCATATTTTTCCTCTCTGTCACTTTGGAGACTCATTTTTACATATTACTGAATTAGCAAAATGTTCAAATAATGTGCCTCTGGATTCTGTGAACTATCCCCAACCCCTTGACTGTATGCCTTCCAAAATTTACTATCATGTAGTTCAAGAGCTTGGAAGAATAATTGGCCATTTTAGAGGAGGAAGAATACATATAAAACGTATTAAGCAAGTTATAGGAGTTTAAACAAGTCTCTCTAAGGCAGCTAATCTCATCTATCTTGACTTCACTTCAGAATTATCTGGAAATGGTTTAAGAAACCTCAACAGCAGGTCCTTAGGTTAATGTCTCCAGAGTTTCTAGTTCCCTCAGACCAGTATTGTTTCCAAGTGTCAGTACTTAAAAAAATACTTTGTGTTAGCTTTTTTTTCTATTTATGTAATAAGACATTATGACCAATTAACTTATAAAAGAAAACATTTAATTAGGCTTACAGTTTCAGAGGGCTAGGGTCTATGATAGCATAGTGAAGGCATCATGGCAGGAATATCTGAGAACTCACATCTTTATAGACAAGCAGGAGGCAGAGGGCACACTGGAACAGGTGTGAGCCTTTTGAAGCCTAACAGCCCACGTCCATAATGCACCTTCTTCAATGAGAACAACTCAGCTAATGCTTCTCAAAAGGTTTCGCCAACTGGAGACTGAGTATTCACGCCTGTGAGCCTATGTGAGCCACTCTCGTGCTAACCACCACATGTTGATATTGATTTTCTGTTTCCATTTCCATGTGTTTGAGTGGCGCACATGTATGTACGTGTTTACACCTGTTTGCATAGGTGAGAACTACACGGAAGCCCACAGTTCAAGTTGAAAATTAGGAATTATCCTTGATGCTTTTCCTCCTTATCTATAGAGGCAAGCTCTCTCAATCAAACACAGAGCACACTGATACTATTTATTTAGGCAACTTGCTCTAGGAAATCCCTTGTTTCTGTATTCCAAGGTTGGAATCCAAGGCTGGCTGCTATAGCAGCCAGAATTTACAAGGGTTCTGGAAATCTGAACTCTGCCTTTCATACTTACGTGGCGAGTGCTTTAACAACTGTACTATCTCCCCAGCCCAGACATACTCAAAATATTCACTTAAAATATTCACTTAAAATATTCACTATGGTAAGTGAAGAAAACCAAAGATTGGAAGTCATTGTTCTGCAGATGGTGAATCAAAAATAAACATGCTTTGGTCAGCCTTGGTTCAAGCAGGGTCTTCTTTAAGTTTTTCCTAGTTACCATTGTGGATAGTGTTTATAAACATCAGGCATGTCTGTAAAGCTTAGTAGAATATCTGTAAGAATTATTTAAATGTTAGTTTTATTCTTAATAAAGGTTGTATTATATCTTAGTAAAGATTCAAAAGATCAAACAAACTGATGAAGTTACTCTGTGAAATAAATTATGTAAAACTAAATAAACATCAAAAGCAAATTTAGATCTATACAAATAAAACTAAGAAGAATGAAGCATCAAAGTGGATAACAAGTTTCCCAAACTGCAATCCTAGACAGAATATGATGCATGATATAAATTGGACCAAAACATAAACTGGCTTAGTCTAATAACCTGCAGGCACATGACATTTCATTTCTTTCTAAAGTTTTATGTCACTTTGGCATCTTATTTCATAAATGTTTCATAGTGATATATTTCATATATCATAATATATATGCATTCAAGGCACTGGTGTAAATCTTTAAATGTAATAGCTATTTCACAGTTTTTATGTTGAAACATTATCAGAAAATTTCCATGAGAAGTTTCAGTTAGGTCAGAAGAATAATAGATTAAACTTTTCAGGTCAATGCCATGTATTGTCTTTGTTCTTGATTACTATTTTGGCCTTGGGGCTAAGTGCTTTTTATTTTAAAAAATAATAAGAAATCTAATAAAGGATTGTGACATTCGAAAGCAGTTCAGAATTCACCTGAGAGACTGACAGACCCAGAGGGACCTGTGTTGAAGTCCTGTGTACAAACTCTACTGAAATTACACATACATCATGACCAAATTATACACATGCATCACCAAATCAACCAGTAATTATATATATTATGATAAACATATATTTACATGTATGTTTATATACAAACATATATTTGTATATGTTCACCTTCTCTGTTTTCTCAGCAAAAAGAGCAGCTACTTATTTTTCGTGTTTAAATAGTACTATAAAATTTATGGCTGATTTACACGTCTTTACAGAGATAATTACTATAAATAACAGTAACAGGTCAAATAGCCATGTTTTCAGCAAGTATGTTAAAAAAAGAATCTTATACTCAGGAGATGCCTCAGTGGGTACCCTAGTTTGCTTTACAGTAGTGCAAGAAACACTCTGACCAAAAGCAATTTGGAGAGAAAACAGTCATTACAAATATTACAGGTTCGAGTCCATCACTGAGGGAGACAAGGGCAGAAACCTGGATGGGAAACTGAAGCAAAGACCATGCTGCTTGCTTTCTGTGGCTTGTTCAGCTTAATGTTTTATACAACTTAGGACCACCTGACAAGGGTGAAATCACACCAGCAAGCTGAGCCCTCCTGTAAAAACCAATCAAGAAATGTTCCACAAACAAGATCAAGGCACGGAAGCTCAGTTCTATGATCCCAGTGCTTCCGTGAAAAGTTGGGAGGAAGGGCAAAAGCGTCTCTGGCAGTATGTGAGCCAAGCTCTGTGTCATAGGGCATAGAAACCGTGTCTCAAACACAGTAGAAGGCAAGGACCAACAATTTAAGTTGTCCTCTGACCTCTGCACACATGTCATATCATATGTACTCTCTCTGTCTCTCTCATGTCTCTGTCTCTCTCTCATTATTGAAAAAATAGGATCTTGAGACAGTTTCACTCAAACAGAATAACTTTTGTTCTTGCTTTGAGCATAATGTTAAGAACTAAAATGTTGTTGGATGGAGAGAATACTCAGTGGTTAAAGGCATATACTTCACCTCCAGAGGAACCCAGCATCATGGCATGTGGCTAACAATTGCCAGTAGTTCTAGCTTCAGGCCAGAGCCTCTGTGAGCACCTGCATTTGTGTGTATAGAGACCTATACATTATTAACAATAAAAAGATAAGTAAATAAAATAGAAAGAACTTAAAAGTCTACTGTGGTATGATGGCTTGCCCTTGAAATTCTAGCTCTTTCAGAGGCAGGGGAATGAGAATCGCCATCAAGTCAAGGCCAGCTTATTCCACCTAACAAGCTCCAAGCAGCCAAGACTACACAGGGAGACAGTAACAAAGAACAGCTCCCTACCTCTTATATCATCCAATAAAAATTTAGTTTGAGAAATGTGTCTTGCTTTACATAGTTTAAAACAAGACCAGGTATTACCATAGCCTGGCAGACAAACTCAGAGGGGGAAAGAGCTATACAAGAAAACACAGCTCTCATCTGGAGCTATGACCCTGAAGATGAATTTAAGGGTTTGAAGATGAATTCTCTCTGTTTTAAATACACCTACATACAAAACAAAACAGCAACAGCAACACACCAAACAATTTATTTGCTTTTCCGTAATTAAAGCTGGCTCTTCTTATTGGTTTCTTGAGGGTGGGGTATATGTTGTAGCACAAAATTTAATAATAGATATTTAAAGACTATCCTTTTTCCAGTGTTAGTATAATGAATCAGTTTTGTTGTTGTCTCAAAGGCTGTGACTCTGTTGAACTGTTTCCAGGTCCTTAGATTCATGGGTCTGTGTATCTTTTGTGCTGAAAAAATGTTGCTTTTCCCCTTCTGTGATATAGTTTGAAGTTAGAAATTAGATTTCCTCCAGTGCTGTTCATATTCATTGCTGTTGCTTGGTTTTCTTGACATTCGTTTTGCTTCTGTTTGGATTTTAGGGCTTCCTTTTCTGTTTCTATAAAGAGCTATTGTATTTTCATGGCTATTGCACCGAATCACTAGATTACTTGGGGGCTATGGCCATTTTGACTATATAATTCTACTAATTTACCGACTGCTAATCTAAGCACTTCCACTTTAAAGTGTCTGTTTGATGTTCTTAATTATTTTATAGTTTTCATTGTAAAGATCTCTCACCTCTTTGCTTAGGTTTATTCTGTGGATTTTTATTTCGTTCTGTGACTGCAATAAGAGGATCAAAGGGAGGAGAAAGAAGCAGCAAGATAGAAAAGAAAGAACAATGTGCACATAAGTTATTGGAAAATAATGATGAAAACAATTAAAATCTAAAATCTAAAAACAACATATAACACTTAAAAACTTCTCTTTTCTGGGAAATTAGAGACATAACTTTCCTGGACCTCCAGCCTTAGAGTCCATTAGGCATGCAGGCAGAGTACAGTGTGATTCATCCAGTTTTGGAAGCACTCAGCATCTGAAAGATGCTAGGCGTTGTGGTGACTGAGCCCTGCCCTGCACCGTCCATGGACACAAGGCAGGAAAATGTCCCCTGCTGGGCTGTATTCACTGACAGTGCTATGCTGTGGTCACTGGAGGTTAAAGCTGAGGCCAAACTGGTGCTTGACGATTCACACCTAAGGTGCCCCAGTGGGCATGTTTAAGCAGTAGCAGCATATAATATCTGCCAAATGCTTTGCTCCTCGGTGTGTGCAGATGGCAAGTGGAAAAAAAAATCTACAGCAGGGGACTGAGGTAATCCCTAGGTTCCAGGGATCCCCCTACCTTTCTACATATCTCTCTACTCCCCAAGAATCCAAACACACAGTGTGACTCCCCTCTCAGAATCCAGACTGGAGACTTTAAATAGAAACTCCTTTCCTTTTTGTCTGTAACACACAACATGTTTTGTACCTCATGGATTTATGTCTGTGGAATTTCTAAGTCAAGAATAGTTACATGGAGCTACACTGCCTGCTATAGGGAATGAGGGGAGAGACATTTGCAGTATGGAGATCAAGAAGTGCCAGGAAGCTCAACATCACTGTCTGATCTGTTTGAAGGTGTCACTTCCATATGGTTCCTACAACTAAGCTAGAAAATTCAGGAGACTCCCTTTGGTTCAGCTTGCCATGCCAACAGCAGAACTCCGGTTTTGCCCTGTAATTTCTACAAGGTATCCATTTCTGTGCTTGTAAAAGCCCTAGAAGTGTTGTTGCTGTTGTTTTGGCTGCTGTTGCAACTGGGGGTGTTCTTCTTCCCCTACCTTGGAGCAGTGTTTGCTATCAGAGTTCTCTCTTTTTCTTATAGTTCTAAAGTCCAGTATTTCTGTCACCTGTTTGCTGACTTTTTTTGCAACCCACTGATTTCCATGAAACCGACATCTCTCTGAGGCCACACTCCTATTGTTTGGATGGGTCTACTGGATATATAGGAAAGTACCATTGTCTTCAGGTTACCTCTTCCTCATCCCCTACATGATAGTTTATTGATCATCCAGTAATAAAAGAGTCTTCTATCCTATTACACTTGTGGACATTTCTTGTTTAGAAGATTTCATTTAAAAATATATTTCTCCAGTCCTGGTTTTATAGAAATCTTTCTCCTGTAGCAGTTGATGCCCGATTTTTCTATTTCTGGTGTCCAACTATGCATGTTTTTAGGCTCTGTTTGATATAGTTTTCCAAATGTAGCCTTAAAATTCTACTTTCTCAGTTAGATTTCATTGTGCTCAATGTACCTATACCTTTACCAAAACTTTGTACAATACAGAGTCCTTGGAGGTTTCAATTCCTTTAGAGATGTATTCTACAAATGCAGTATCTTGTCTCCATATTATTGAGATAGAATTAATTTATGGTCTTGTAGAGATTCCATTTTAAGTGGTAAATGTTAATTGCCAATGCTGAGTTTAATTTTAACTAAGGTTGATGACTATCCTTTATTAATATCAATATTGATTTGTTCAACCTAATTTACTAACAATGATGAGAAGGTGAAGGTATTGCAATAGAGTCAGTAAGTAGTATTTGAATTCACTGGAATTGAGACTCTCAATGCTAACCTTTTCACTGTCTAAAAGGCGTGACTGTTGTTCTTCGAAGGCAAAATATGTACAGAGAAATGTCTATTAAAATAGACTCTGAAACTATTATTGCTGAGACCAAGTCACAGAAAATACATCCCACCATGCCTGTGAGGGCCTAAGAGGGAGTAGATTTGTTGATGTGAACCCAGGAAGCTTACAGCAGCCTGTGAAAAGGTATCTCAAATGTCATTTGCACATAAATGAACAGTTTCCTTCATTGCAGCATGTTCAAGTTTTAGAACTATGAAGCCTTAGAAGAACAGAAACTGCTATGCTATTGCCAAGTCTGTAAAAACCAGCAGTCTCCTTTACTTTCAGTGTAATCATCACAAATTCACAAGTCAAAGGATATTTTGTGTGATGACTGCCATGAGGTCACCACTGTGGAGAAAAGCAGTAGCTATCAGTAAGGAGATGTGAGTCACAAAGGTCACTCTCTAGGCCTTAGAGTGAAAATCAGTTCCTGAATAGGTCCAAGTTCACTTTATAGAGCATTTGCCACACATCTTTGCAAACCACCCTACAATCCACAAACGGAAGAGAGAATACAGCCCTTGCTCTTTAAAAATTACAATAGTCTCTTGGAATAAAGAGGGCATTTCTGTTATACCTAGTAACTGCTCATCTGTTTATAGCATTTTGTGGTTCTCTCATGAGTACTTTCAGCCTTCATGTGAAATGGAGGTCTCCTCCCAACCAAAAAGATACCTTTGGGAAACTACATCCACCGTGAAGGAAGAGAAGTTCAAGATGGAAACAGAAAACATTGATTTTTAAAAATATTTACTTTGGGTCAGGAGAGATGGCTTACTGGCTAAAAGCAATGGCTGTTCTATTCTTCCAGAGGTCCTGAGTCAATGCCCAGCAACTAAGTGGTGGCTTACAACCATCTGAAACTAAATGGATGCCCTTTTCTGGTGAGCAGACATATGTGCAGACAAAGCACTCATATACATAAACAAACCTTTAAAATAATTCAGTTGTATTTATTGAAGTACAATAAAGAAGGATTTATTAGGAACTATAGTAGTAGGTATTGTATTGCAAAGGGGTCTTGACATGTGAGAGATGGGTTTAGCTCAGATCTGATCACAGAATGGGAAAGTACAGATTTATAGGGTAAAGGTCAATGGATGGCGCAGTACTAAGAACAAGCATCAGGTGTAGGAGGGAGTATGGCTTTATTACCCTAACAGTATTGTTGTTGAAGACAGAGCATAGTGATCCTTTATGACCTGAGGGATAATGGAGGACAAGAATCCAATCATGTATAGAAGTACTATGGGGAAGAGGGGTTTTGGGTAAACTGACTTAGCAGGGTTCTTTACCAAAACAATTTTACAACACTGCACAGATGGTCTAGCAGAAGGTTCAGAAAACTGACTAACATTTGGGCAAGCAAACAGTCTATATCACTGTTCGTTTCTGCTTTGCTTGTGCAGTTTTATTAAGGAAAAAAGAGACTGTGGGAATGGAGATGAACCTGACACATTGGTTCTGACTGTATTAAACATTTTTAACTTTGGACACTGGTTCTCAATGGGCCTGTCATTTCCCCCTCCCATGTCAGGCTGCTTCCCACAGAAAACATATGGCTCCAAAAGGCGGTATTTCTCTGAGTCAATCAAAGTGTCTCCAGTAATTTATGTGGGGCTAGGAGAGCCACAGGGGCAGAGGATGGAGGGTGTATTTTGAGGGTTAGTGGTGGTGCACACTTGTTAGCGTCTATGCTCAAGATGAGCCAAACAAAGTTAGAGAACTGTCAAGAAATGTCAAAAGGAGAAACTGAAGACGCAAGACAGATTTTAGTTAATACTGCTCTGAAGGGTAGTGAGATTGAACTCTGAAACAAGAGACAGGACACTTTTCAAATGTTGGGGTGAGCTCGTGAAAAATTACTGCTGGACCTCAGGATGGAGACTGGAGGATCTGATGAGACCAGGTGCTGGAGGGTCCCTCGATTCCCAAAGACCGAGAGTCGGAGGCCCTACTTCTTTTAATGGTTACTTCTCCAAAGAAAAGCCTGAAAGGGATATCACTGAGTTATAGAAGATTTATACCTCAAAGGGACAAAAAAGAATTACAGTTGTGTTTTCCAAACTCAATGCATGAAAGAAACGAAGGTCAGGAGTCCAATGTGATGAAGATGTCTGTCTAAAGTTCAGCTAAACTAAGGATTACAACTTAGCATGTTTTGGTTAGATACATCAGAGTTTAATATGTTCAAAGGTTTCTTTTCTGTGTCCCTCCTTTTCTGTTTCTATGTTCTCTCTCTCTCTCTCTCTCTCTCTCTCTCTCTCTCTCTCTCTCTCTCTCTCTCTCTCTCTCTCCCTCATTCCATCTCTGTACCTCTGTCTTTTTTCCCCATAAAGCTAAGTCTTGATAATATCTTTAAGTCTACATGCCTTGATTGTGGCTATTTGGTTCAAGATCAAATTATCATATTAATCATAGATTGATCAGTAATAGATTAGAGTGTGATGAAATGTTTTTAGCATAACAGTACATATAATCAAGCTTATCATTTAAGGGATAAATTAAGATGTTTTGTGGCAAGTAATAAAGCTACTATTAGTTACATCAAATTCCCTAAGCTAACTATGGCTCAAAGTACAATGTTGATGTGAGAACTTTCCTGGGGGAATGCTAACAAATGCCCACTGTCCTCAGATAGGGTACCAACCAAAAGAAAAAAAAAACAGTAAATAATTCTACCAAAGCCCAATTTGGTGAACCAATGAGTTTTATTGGGCTTTATTTACAGGCATGTAGGGAAGGTTTACTCACATGAACATGAGTGATTCCAAAGCAGCACCAAAATGTTTGGATGATGATGGATTCCTCACTTCAGACAAACTTCCACACTATATACTCTAGAACTTTCCAGGGCTGCAAAACCACTTGCAGACAGGGTAGAATTACTCATGGGTGCCAGGGAGATCTGAGAAGAAGTGGTTGGGATCTCGGTGGGAGAGCGTCTGATGATCTTCCTGTAGCTAGTCTTTGCCACTTGGCGGGTTCTTATTTTCCCACCCATTATCCTCTTAGTTTCACGCTGCCCCCAACACTAAACAGGAGAAAAACAAGGACATCGGGGAGAGAGGACTTAGTGAAAACCCTGATCCTAATTCTTGTAGCCGACCTTTGATACTTTGTGGGTTCTTCTTTTTCCCCCACTGTTTATCCGCCATGCTTCACCCTCTAACACTAGATAGGAGAGAATCTGGATACAAGGGAAAAGGGAATTAGGAGAATCCCCAAATCTTTCTTTCCTTTTGTTTCTTCTTTGATCACAGCTACTAACCAAACACAACCAACCTCCTTAAATGACCAGTGACAACCCTTACCACCTAGCATTTCTATAACCTCTAAAAAATGTCCAGAATTCCAAACATCCCACAATCACAGAAATTATCTGCAGCTGGCAAAAGCATGCTTCTGCTAGCACATGAGACAAATTATAGTCAGCTGCTGTGGACAGTCAGAAGCAGCTTCATAGCCCCACATCTGCGATTAAAGTGGTAACACATTTTTATAATATTTGTGTTTTTAAAGAAAACAAAATTCTGAAATTGTCACTACATTCCTCACTTATGTTTTAGGCCATTAATTATGCCTGTCTACTGAGAAATTATAAACAGAGACATTTTTCAATGAAATAAGCACCTTTTGAGTCAGTGGCCAAGGACTCTTCAGAAGAGTCCTAACCCTAACCCTGACCAGTTCTAATCAATATCTGTTTTGATGGTATCCACAGCTTTTCATTCCCTATGGATATATAAGCAAATCTGCATCCCCAGTGCGAAACTTCCATTGGCTTCCATTCTGATGTTGACACCTTCCCATCCCTCTTTCTATGATGGTGTATCAACACATCTAGTCTTGGATGCATCTAATGAAGATGTTAATAACTGATGTACTCAGAGGGCAGAATTGCACAATAAATGAACAAAATAGATTTGATTATATAAGTTGTGAAATATAGTATATGGGTATAGTACCATTTTCCTAAGCAATATATAGAATATTTGGCTTTTTCTATGTTAAGGTTAATGTTAAATACTAAAATATTTTTAAAGAATAAAAATGTAATTATGATTCAAAGCAAAATTTGATGTTAGATCACTATTTAAATAAATATATTCCAAATATTCATAACATACCCTGGCTCAATTTTATGACATTATTTGAATGTTTATTGAAATCTTTTTTATATATTCTGCTGGGATATTATCTGTTAAAATTTTATAAAAAGTTCCACATTGTTACAAGATATACTAATCCATAACCACCCAGGGCCTGACAGACAATCTGATTGCAAATGATCTTACTTAACTCTTATGGGGTTAGTATTAGGCAATTTATTAAAGCCAAACAAATAAATTGACTTTTAAAGACCTATAAATTTAGAAAGGATATCTACACTATTTTTAAAACATTATTTCTTTTTTTCTCTCTCTCTTTGTGTGTGTGTGTGTGTGTATGTACCAAAAATGTCCAGAAAAAAATTCCCTGGAGCTAGAGTTACAAGTAGTTGTAAACTATTCAGCATGGGCATTGGGATATATATTTGGGTCCTCTGGAAGAAAAGCAAGTGTTCTTAGCTACTGAGTCATTTCTCCAGCTCCCAAGGATAAGTATTTAGAAGTCAGATTGACACTATATTCATTTTAGCAGAAAACAATAGTAGATTTTCTCTACAGGACCTGTAATGTATCTGGTAACGAGTTCTTGGCCCAGGATTCAATACCAGGAATGAGTTCTCTGTTGTGAAGAGTGTCTTAAATACTATCATAATGTAGTTGACTACTTCCATAACATTTATGCCACCATTGTACCCATAAGTGTATCTTACCAAGACAATTGATATGGTAGCTCACAGGGTTCACAGTAAGATGTAAAATGGTTTGAATTTTATACCCCAGTAGTAAGTAAGGTGCCTTCCAGCCCTATCTTGCTTAATATCAGCTTGATTTCTCTATGTCCTGTGACTCAAGTGTGTGTTGTTTTCAGCAATGGGGTCTCTCCATCAAATTCTATAATTTAATTTGTTTATAGACCTCTGTCTGAAACTTTATGATGATTGGCAATGCTTGGTAATGTTTCAATTTTTGGATGAAGATTATACTTTGTTTTCACAACTTTGCCATAACAATCTTAACATTTTTTTTCTACTTTGCCTTGTTCTTTTGAATATTTTTTCAAGTTGTGAAATCTTGCTTTGCTTAACTTTCTGTGTCACTATAATTTCTGAGTTAATTTCTATTTCATATGGATTATCAATGCATTTGTGAGCTTCTTGCTGGTTCATACATATTTTTTAGAGGCTCATATGTACTGGATACCTGGCTTCTAGAGGAGATCACACCAGCTACCATCATGTATCCCTATACCAAGTCTTACATGCATGGACATAGATGTTCTGAGCAAACATTCACTCCATTTTTACATTTTAATTGATTAGTTAATTATGTGTGATGGAGTTGCACACATATCATGTGCACATAGAGGTCAGAGAACAACATCATGGAATTCTGAGGGCTGAACTCTAGGTATCAGACTTACATTGTTGGGCATTAAGATCATTCATTTGTTGAGCCATCTCAATGGCCCTAGACAATTTAAGTAACCATTTTAATGGCATTTTTCCTGTTAGCTCTCATCACACATTTTGTAAAGCTCTTCCATGTGGGCTAAACAATGACAATTACTGAAACCGAAGCAATTTGGATCCTAGAACTAAAGTGGCTTATTTCTCTATATTCTTCTCCTCCTTGCCTGATGGTGCCCAGTAGTGGCCGGCCAGAAAAGGTGTTTATAAATCACCTAGCATTCTTTTACTCATTGGTTACCCCTAGCATTGGCTATCGACCAACTGATTAAAACTTGAGAATCTCAATCTCCTTCCCATTCTACTTCCTGTGAACACTAGAAAAAAGAAGCCTTACTCTGACACAGACTTGATCTCTCTTTAGAGTCTACATCATGCTAGTAGAATGGTGTTACTTGCTCTTCTAATAAATCTCTTACCCTACAGAAAGTCTGTCTTAGTGTCCTTCCTAAACTCTAAACCTGAAGTATTATAGCTTGTCATCCAGAAATCTTCATTTGTTGAATAAAAATAATATATTTTAAGAACTCTTTTTCAAATAATAACCCATTTCTGACAGGTTAATACAAACAGTATTACTCTACAAGTTTTCCACAGGAGAAGCTCTGTGTCATTCTATACTGTGGCTACTGTTGTCTTCCACACCGAGGCACACATACCCCCAAACCTATGGTAGAGGAACTTTCCTTGTATTACTAGTAGAAATTCAGTCATGTTTTTTTCAGTCATATGTTTTGGAGAATTTAATATGCCAAAGAGAAAAAGAATGAGCACAGGAATTGGAGGCATAAAGCATGCAACTTATAGTCTTTTCTTTCAATGGAATCAGAGCATAATAGAAATCCACTTTCATCAGAAATAAGAAGCGATGAAGTTCTTTCTCCATATGAATTTATATACAGTGACTACCCTGGAGAGACAGCAGGGAGCATGCACATTAATATTTCAGGGACTGGGCTGAAGAGAGCTGAGAGCACGCACACTAATGTGTGCTGTGGCTTTCCCAGAGTGACAGTTGGGAGTACGCCCACCAATGTATATATAGACTGCCATGGAGAAAGAGCTCAGACCACAGGTACTGATGCAGTGTACATGCTTCTTGCTGAAAAAAAAATGTGGTGTGATAAAAGGACATGGGCATGTCAAAGAAGTAAAGTCATGATGGAGGAGGATGCAAGGTTTTCTGACTTCATTTGTACATAGGTACATCATGCAGTAGTCCCCTTTGGTTCAGATGCTTCCCGGGTCTGTTTGTTTTATTCATGCTGACAGGACTGTACTGACAAAGTACCTTTGGGTCATCAAATATGTATTCATTATTGAACTGATATAATACCTCTCTTAGTAACCTGCTGTGCTTCTCATGAAATTTTAAACTGTACACCTAATTTCTTGACGGGATCTCATGTGCGGAAACAGTAAAGCCCAGTGCGGAACCTGAAGTAAAAGGGAGGCAGAGAAGATAGGAAGGGCTAGTGCTTGATGACTATGGACCTGGCCAACCGATCCTTGAGTACTGGACAAGACATTTCTGGAGATGCGTATCTCCTGAGCCAGTTGCTTGCAGGGAAAATTGAGAGGAGGAGGCACCACCCAACTGTCTCAGCATTCATCCCTCATAACAGATTGAAAACTAATGATCCATTCCTTAGCCTAAATATGTCCCTTGCAGCTTTACTATGACACCCAGAATAGTAGGCACACAAAAGGAAGAGGAAGAGAAAGCTTTTTCAATCTCCTCCCTAAGTGCCACAAAGAAGAAAACTGGTGAGGTTAGCTCGGGAAATGAGCTGGAAGGGAGAGAACATCTGTCTAGAATTTCTGCTGCTGTCCAGTGGTGCTCAGCATGGTCTCCAGCAGCAGTACCATGGACATCAAAATGACCCATAATGACAGCGTAAATGGATTATAAAGCAAACTAAGAGAGTTCACAATGTCTGGCAGGGGTGGGAGGGTGAGGGATGGACCTGGAAAGAGTTAGGGGAAAGAATAGCAAGTGAATATGATCAAAATAAATTACAATCATAAATAGAATTCTCAAATAATGACTAAAATATTATATAGTAAAATAAATATTTGTTGAATGAATGAACATACAATAAATTTATGCATGAAAGCCCCTTTCAATTGTTTGTGTTCTTTTGAGAGGGACCCAAGCTCCAGATTCAAACTTGAGTTGGATGTAGACTTCCTGACTCAGCTTTCTGAGTTCTAGCAAAGCAGGCTGTACCACCATGCCTAGGTTCTATTGTTCTTTTATGTCTGTCTTTTCTAAATGAAATTCAGTTTCACTGATTTCTATTTAAGCTGTATTTTGTATAATATTCGGACTATTACGAAAGAGGAAACCCAGGGCTATGTGTATTTGTCTTCCTTGCCTACTGATCATATTGGCCATGTAGGTTGTTCCTACTCTCCTGCCACATTTTTTAAGTTTTTTAATAAGATAGACTTTCAACCAAAGTTAATCAAGAAAGATGAGGAGGGGCACTTTCTCCTCATCAAAGGAAAATTCCAACAGGAGGACATCACAGTTTTGAACATTTATGCCCCAAATACAAGACCACCTACATATGTAAATCAAACAATATTAAAACTGAAATCACACATTGATCCCAACACCCTAATAGTGGGAGACTTCAACACTCCACTCTCACCAAGGGACAGATCATCCAGTCAGAAGCAAAACAGAGAAACAAGGGCACTAACAGACACCTTAAATCAAATGGACCTAATAGATGTCTACAGGACCTTTCATCCTAGAACAAAAGAGTATACCTTCTTTTCAGCACCTCATGGAAGCTTCTCCAAAATAGACCATATAGTTGGTCACAAAGCAAGCCTC
>CM053756.1:9442256-9590125 GCA_028658305.1 Pachyuromys duprasi
AAAAAAAACCAAAAAGGCATTCTACAGACTGGGAAAAGATCTCCACTTGTTTTCTGAAATACTGTTTGCTTGTTTTTTTATTTTATCAACAGCACCAGGTCTTTTATTTTATTAATTACACTTTTTTCACTTTGTATTCCCCCATAAATCCCTCCCTCCTCCCCTCCCAATCCCACCATCTCTCCCCCTTCTCCACACATGCCCTTCCCCACATCCACTGATAGGGGAGGTTTTCCTTTCCTTCCTTCTGGTCGTAGTCTATCAGCTCTCATCAGGAGTGGTTGCATTGTCTTCCTCTGTGGCCTGGTAAGGCTGCTCCCCCATCAGGGTGAGGTGATCAAAGAGCAGGCCAATCAGTTTATGTCAAAGGCATTCCCTGTTCCCATTATTATGGAACCCACTTGGACCTTGAACTGCCATGGGCTACATCTGTGCAGGGGTTCTAGGTTTTCTCCATGCATGGTACTTGGTTGGAGTAACAGTCTCAGGAATGACCCCTGTGCTCAGATTTTTTTGGTTCTGTTGCTCTCCTTGTGGAGCTCCTGTCCCCTCCCTATCTTACTATTTCCCACATCTTTTGTTAGATTCCCTGCACTCTGCCTAACAGTTGACCATAAGTCTCAGCATCTGCTTTGATATTGTTCAGGGCAGAGCCAGGAGCCCTCTCTGACAGGCTCCTACCTTTTTTTCTGTTTTCTTCTTCTTCTGGTGTCCATCTGCTTTGCCCTTCTGGCTGGAGCTTGAGCATTTTAGCCAGAGTCCTCCCTCTTGATTAGTTTCTTTAGGTGTACAGATTTTAGTAGGTTTATCCTATTTTATATGTCTGTATGAGTGAGTTTATACCATGTGTGTCTTCCTGCTTCTGGGATAGCTCACTCAGGATGATCCTTTCCAGTTTCCACCATTTACCAGCACATTTCATGATACCCTTGTTTTGTTATTGCTGAATAATATTCCATTATGTTGATGTATCACAATTTCTGTATCCATTCCTCAGTTGAGGGGCATCTGGGTTGTTTCTAGCTTCTGGCTATTATAATGTAGACCCTGAGTGCTGTATGATTCCTCTTAAGACTGCCTTCACTGTGTCATGTAGATTTTGTTATATTATGTTTACATATTCAGTTTTAAGACATTTTTAATTTTCTTCCTGATTTGTGCCTTGGTTTTCAGTAATGAGTAGTTCAGCTTCCCTGAATTTTTGCTGTATCTAAATGTACATACACCCAAACTTAAAAGATACAGAGAAAATTAGTCTGGACCCTGTATTGCAAATTTTAAGGCAAGGTATTTATTTATTTGTGTATTGGGGTACAGCCTGGCTAGATCCCAGGGGAGGACATTGTAGCCAGCCCTGAGGAAACAAGATGAACTGGGGTCGGATGGAAGGGGAGGAGATCCTCCCCTGTAGATGGACTTGGAGTGGGCAGGGAGGAGATGAGGGAGGGATGGGGAGAGTGGGAGGGAAAGAGGGAGGAGCTATACCAGGGATGCAAAGTACCTAACCTCTGATTGATATAAAAATAAAAATAAATACAAAAAAGAAAACAAAAAAAAGAACAGTTATGGAAGACTATTTGCTGCACATAGGTTTCTACTTACCCGATAACCCCAATACACAAATACTGTTGTTTTGAGGATTTCATGGAACATACTTTGAGAGAGAGAAGGCAAATGAGCGAAGGGTGAATGATCATCCTTTTTCCTCTTTTCTTATCTGGTCTCTATCAAATGTGCTTGACTGCTCTTGGGGTATGTCTTCACACATCCCTTATGGCAATGAAGACAATACCTCAAGTGAGCCTCTGAACTCAGGTGTTTCTAATTTGTGGCAAGTCGCCACTAAAAGTAGACATCCCAAACACTAATATAATTTTTAGCCTGTTTACACATAGTTTTCAATAAAAAAGATATTCAAGAGAGAAATCCAAATTTCCAGCATTTAACTTTAGAATAAAATTAGAAATTTATTAAATTGATAAATTCCCCTCTAAATTTGTTAGTTATTTTTTTACTATGATATTATTTTCTTACAATGACTCATGACGGTACCAGCCTTTTCCCTCCTCACTGACAGAATGAGCCATTGGACTTCTTGAGTGGTATTACTTTGGTCTAAAAGGTATATGAACCAGGTTAAGCATATTTGAATTTCTCAGAACCTTATTTGATTCTTGTTCTCATCTGCCTACTAGGGTGTTCACTTTTCTCTAAATAGAGACCTTTAATAACAGTGCTTTATATTTTAAGGGAATTAGATCATTACTGAAATGGGATGCACTTCTAAATTTCTCGGCTTTTACTTTGTTAGCTTTGTCTAATTTCAGCATCATATTAGTTTTTTTTTTTTTAATTTGTGTAGTTTATGTTTTTGAGACAGAGTTTCACATGGCCCAGGCTGGCTTCCCTCTGTTGCAATGACTGTCCTTGAACTCTTGATTCTCCTCCTGCTACTTCTCATGTGGCATCTTTACCAGCAAGTACCATTATATCTGACCTTAAGGTCACTTTTTATCTGTTAAAGGCTCCACCCAACAGGGGATCAATGTGGATGCAGACTCACAGTCAAAACATTGGGCAGAACACAGGGAGTCTTATGGAAGAGTGGGGGATAAAAGGACCTGAAGAGGAAAGGAGCTACACAAGAAGATCAACAGTGCCAACAAAGCTGGAGCTGAAGGGGGTGTGGCTGCAGAGACTAATGCACCATCCAAGTACCATGCATGGAGACAACTCAGACTGTCTGTAAAGATGTAGCCTATAGGCAGCTCAGTCTCCATATAGGGGGCTAGGGACTGTCTCTGACATGAACTCCCTTGCTTGCTCTTTGATCACTTCCTCCAGGCAAGGCAGCCTTGTCAGGCCACAGAGAAAGAGGATGCAGGAAGTCCTGAAGAGACTTAATAGTCTAAGGTCCGGTTGGTAAAGGAAGAGGGCACTGGGATAGGTTGGAAGGCAGAAGACAAGGAATAGGGTTACAATCGGGATGTAAAATGAATACATTCATATAGAAAAGAAAAGAAATTGGTCAAAACTCTATGAAATATTACATGTGATTAAATATGAATATTTTCAGAAATCATGCAAACACAGAATCACTTTTTCTAAAACTATATATGTTATATTATATACCATATAGATTTATAATACTAAAATTTTAATTATTATAACTGAAATATTCTTTATATAATAGGTATTTTATATAGAATTTAAGATATCACAGAAGCCTTAGTCTAGTAAAGTGTTATTAACATTTTGGAATAACTAATCTGGGACAGGCAAAATCCAGAGTTTTTTGTGTTTCAATATTCTTATCATGTCATACAGAGGAGATTTAAATGATTTATTCAAGGTTAAGAACATATTTTATCCCAATTTTAATTGAAATATGATTTCATAAAAATTGACTTGGTCTAATAAAATTAGTATCATTGAATAGACAGGAATTTAAAAATCACTGGCAAAGAGAATCTCTATTTATAAATGAGCATTCAATCAGATTATTTCACTGAACATATATCTTCATAATTAAACTTCGAGTCACAAAGGCTAAAGACACAGGACTTCTGATTAAGAAAAAAAAGGCTTAATGTGTGGATGTAGAGATTGCTCAGAAGTTAAGAGCAAAGGCTGCTCTTGCCGCTGGTCTGAGTTTGATTTCCAGCACCCATGCAGCAGTGTCCTACCGTGTGTTACTCCAGTCCTAGGGCATCTGATATCCTATTATGACCTCTGTGGTTACTGTATCCGTGTGGTGCACAGATGTACATGCAGACAAAGCCATCTCTGTGAAAAGAGTGTTTCCTCAGCCAGGTTAAAGCAGTGAGGACAGAAGCCAGATGGAGTGGCATGCTGAAGGAGTGGAGGGGAGTGTGAGAGTTGGGGACAGAGAAGCGAGAATGCAGGTCAGGCCGCAGGAGAGCAGCAAGTCTTTATAGCTCCGGGATGGCATGTTGCACCAGTATTGTTTTCTCAAAATATTCATTATTATCATTTAAGTATCCAGAGCAGTCATCATGAAAACTAACAGAGCCGTGCTCGTGAGAGATTCCAACGACAATTACACATCACCATTCCCTTTGGAATTGAGAAGACAGGTGGCTCTAGAACCCCTGACTTTTCGAGAAGACTCTAGTTTAGTAGGCCAGGCACTTGATCCTACACAGCAGGAAAGCTTTCAGCTAGATCAAACCTTCCTGAAAGCATCTTTCTTTCTATAGCTCACCTAAATCCTCCTTTATCTGATAGTAAGAAAATTTGCCTTATAATAACCAATCTGGATTTATCATATCAGAAACATATGTGGTCCATTGTGTATATGTCATTATTGTGATGATAATAGGTTTTTAAAGTAATAAAATTACATTTTTCACAGATCCATTGGTAATAAACTGATCATAGTCAGATGCATGGACAACAAAACTATCCTTATCAATTAAATAAAGGATGTACAATTATTTGAGGGTGGGGAGAAGATTTACTTTTTCTTTCCTTACTTTAGAACTTGACTATCAATTTGCATTTGTCTGTAATACTCTTACTTGCCATGGTATATACTTATAACTGTTAACTTCTTCTCTTGGCTCAGGATAACAGGTTGGTAATAGCATTAGCCTTATTTAAGTAGTCTCAGAGTGTGGCAATTTGTCACAAAATATTAACTCTATCCAGCATCTGAGGTACAGGACTAAGATTAATGCAGATATGGCACATTTAGATGGGTCTAGAAGAAGCACAAGGTCAGAATCAAGAAGAGCCATGGCGCTGAGAGCTGGAACCACTGGCAGACACCTTGGCCCTTTGCCCTAGGGCCCTCAGAACCTCCTCTGAGGAGTTTTAGTCATTAAGTTTAACCTGGGATCAGCCCTTTTTTGGTTGAGAAGGAGAGACAATGGTATTGGTTTTGAAACGGGTCCCTTAAAGCTTCATATATTTAAGGCCAGATCTCCAACTGGTAGCAGCACTGTTTTAGAAGAAGACATCTTTGGGATGTCTACTTACATACAGGAAGAAGGACATTACATGCATGCCTTTGGGCATGTTTTTCCCCAGGCCCCCCTCTCTCTCCCCACCTTCCTCTCTCAGGTGCCATGAGCTGTGTAGCTTTTCTCTTTCCTCTGGTGTGTTTCTGCCTTTCCTCAGGCTGTAGAAACAGTGCAGCCATCCCATCGCAATAGAGCGAAACTTTCGCAGCAGGTAAAATAAGCCCTTCATTTCTTTGTGTCTCCCAGGTATTTGTCTCAGCCATGAAAATTTGACTAGCACAGAAGTGTTGGTGCCTTTTTATACAAGTTGTTAAGACCGTATAAAGATGACTAGTAAATGTATGTGGGTAAAGTGCAGAGCTACTGAAGAATCAGAATGTACCTTCATGTTGATAGCCAAAAACACAAACTGGAGAATCACAGACTGACCTCATTCACACTCTCCATATTCTGCTCAGCAGGAACACAGATTCTACTCAGTCAAGATGGCAGCACACATTTTCCAAATCTTGTCATGTTCCTTTTCTCATGGTTTGGCCAACGTCTCGGATTATGTGGGTGGGATGTTGGCCTTTACGTTCTTGTGGTTGGTGAGTCTATCCTCTGAGAAATTGTGCTGGGCTTTGGTATCATCAAAATACTACTTTGCATTTATCTGATTCAATCTGCTTTTGATCTCTGTAAATAACTTGAGTTTTCCTTTTTGAGATACTATGTAGGTTCTGTGGCCTCAAAACTTCCTATGTAGTTACCATGCCTGGCTCATTTACTAACATTTTAAAGTAATATATAGGGCCACATAAACAGGACAGCCCAAAATTTATGTCAGTATTGAAAGGGAAAACAGGACAGCCAAAATTTATGTCAGTATTGAAAGGGAAAACATTCAGAGCATAGAGTAAAAACATAAAAGCTAAGACACAACATGTGAAATATAAAATAGGTTAAGGTTTATTGAAAAACCTGGAATTATAAAGAATAAATGGTAAATCAACCTTTGAAATAGGAAATTATCATTGTAGCCCAACAAACCCAATAGATAGGAAGAAATGCTGATTCTGCATTACCTTAAGGAGGCAACTAAAGAGACATGTCAGCAGCTTTGCAGCCACAAATCAAAACAATAGAGATGAGTTCCAAATTTCTATGGAGTACAGAGGGCTGCAAAAAGTATCCTTAAACATTCAAAAGAAAACTTATAAATTATAGTAACTTCATTCTCTAACTCTAAATTTCAGCAGAAATAGCACATGAAGAAACAGCTGCAAAATCAGAGATCCATAAACGGAATTTTTACTTAAACAAAAGGACAAAATACAAACCCACCCTTGCTTAAGGAAAAAAAAATGTGCAGAACAGAGTCCACAATAATGTCATGAATCCATTTACACTAAAAAGTTGAAAAATCACACATAAGTGTATGACCTAATGAACTCTGTGTTTGAATAGGTCAATATGTGATTAAAAAAATAAAAAGAACTGAAAGAATTCAAACTAGCACTAAAACAGTGATTCGCAAAAGCCGCAGTATTAGCAGGTGCATTTGTTTACACTTCAAAGAACAGAATCCTTGTAGATTTTTGGAAGTTAGAAAAGGAGAGAAAAGCCTGGAGAGATGGCTCAGTGATTAGGAGCTCTGTCTGCTCTTCCAAAGGACCCAGGCTCAATTCCCAGCACCCACAAAGCAGCTCACAACTGTCTGTATCTGACACCTTTACACTAATGCCTATAAAATAAAATTTTAAAAAAGAAAAGGAGAGAAAAGAACTAAGAGAAATAAGATAATTTTATGAAACCAGCGAAACATTATAAATTCTCCCCATGTTATGATTCTCATGTAACCTGAATGGAACTGGCCCTTTATAGAGGCACAGAGATATTCTTAAACCTGACAGTGTGGCTGTATATTTGTTTCCCTTCTTTCTAGTTCTCTCCTTTGGTCACAGTAAGGATTGTTTCTGATTCTCCCTGGCCTCATTTTACATTTTAATTTATTATGCTGTACATTCATGCTATAGATTTAAATTTTTGCATGCCTGTTTAATATGCAACTTTTAAAATTCTTCAAAGAAAAACATCTGGAAAAATTATTTTATTTAGAATATCTTAAAAAAAACAAATTCAGTGCCCACAGAAAATTTGTAAATAGTACTTTTTTATTAGTTGATTCCTCTATTTATTAATCTTTTTTCTTTTTTACTATTATTTCAGTTTTTTTACATTACATCCCAAAGGGGCTCCCTCTCTCATCTCTTCTCAGTCCACTTCCTCCCCTTCTTCCCCTTCCCCTCTCCCTTTCCCTTCAGAAAAGGGGATCCCTGTCCCAGTGTATCAACCCTCCCCAGCACATCAAGTCACATCTGAATTGAGTATATTGTCATTCCCTGAGGCAGCACTGCCAGGGGAAGAGATCCAGAATCAGGCAATGCAGGAAATAGTACTTTATATTTCAGCCCATTATCAAGTCACTTAATACTAATATTCAGCTCCATTTTCATGCTCACTCTTGTCTAATAGCAGATTACAGAGCCCATGTCAGATTCAGCCCCACATCCCTTTACTAGAGAACCTATATGAAGCTCAAGCAGTCCATAGGCTACATCTGCATAGGATGCCTGGGTCTAGTCAGTGAATGGACATTGGTTGGTGTTTCAACAAGCCCCTCTAGGCCCTGGTTAGTTAGCTCTGTTGGTCTTTTTGTGGAGCTCCTGGCACTTCAGGTCATTCTATTTGTTACCTGCTTTTGGATCACCACCCCCAGGCAGGGCCACTACCCCAGGCCTCAGGAAGAGGATGAGCTCAATCCTAATGCAACTTGATGAACTGGGGTCGGGAGGCTCCCCTTTCCTGAAGAATAGGGGAAGAAGAAGGGAGGGTGAGATCATAAGGAGAGGAGGGAGGAGGCTATGATGGGCTGTAAAGTAAATTAACTAATTAATTTAAAGAAACAAAAGAGCAGATTACAATTAGATATCAGTTTTTCATTATTCTACAAACATTTTTTCTACCTTTTTTAGTGAGCACCCATCCCTGAGTGGTAACCATTGATTTTATTTGTAACTATTGACAAACTTTTTACCTATTCTTGAATTTTAATCCAAATAGCATATATATATATATATATATGTCCTGCTTCTTTCCTTCAACAGTTTTAAAGTATTATTTACATATCTTAATAGATGTCGTGTAATAATTTAATAGATATGCATAAAGTATGCTGGTCAAATCAGTGTAAAAGGCTGTTACATCTATTTAAGCAGTTCTATGCATTTCTGACTCTCACACTTTTCCAGGTTCTTTGAAACTTCACCCATTGTAAGAATGTTTATCTGCCAGGCTTTTTACCAGATTCAGTAGTTCCTGTATAACTTTGTGCTGACATCACTAATGTAGCTTAATTTCAGTCTATTCCCCTCCTTCCTTTCTTCCTCTTTCTCTGTCTATTTCACTTCATTCTCCTAATAAAAACTCAGAAACCAGTGACAGCTTAATAGTATGGGCTTCCTGCCTCTGGCTTACTCCATCTGAATGACACCCTGTCCACCCAAGTTGCTGCAAATGACAGGATTTCATACCTTGCTGTGAGTAAGCAGTAGTCCTAACCACACACGTGTGCCCCGTTTTCCTTACTCACTTTCATTGTTGATCCCATGTTTTTAGCATCCTCCATGTCTGCTGTTGTCAGTGGTGCTACATAAACACATTAGACATGCAGGTCTAATGACAGCATTTCAGTTGCATATGTATTCAGCACTGGGACTACTAGATAATGCTATATACTAACATAGTTTTCTATTTTCCGTTTAAAAAGAAATCTTTATTCTGTTTTTCCTTTTGGCTGTGTGAGTCTACAATGCCACCAGCAGTGTATGAGAGCTCTGTCTGTGCAGAAAGAGAATAGTATGTTTTTGATAATAGCTTTTACTTTTTTTTTTTTAAAGATTCATTACAATACAGTGTTCTGCCTGCATGCCAGAAGAGGGCACCAGATCTCACTATAGATGGTTGTGAGCCACCATGTATTTTCTGGAAATTGAACTCAGGACCTCTGAAAGAGCAGCCTGGGCTCTTAATCTCTGAGCCACCTCTCCAGGCCCCTACCTTTTACTTTTTGATAATAGCTTTTCAAAACAATATGCTATCCCCTCTTTTTGTTTTGATTTGCAACACTGTGAGCAATTGATATTGGAAAGTTGTTTACGTACCTTCTGCCCATTTATATGCCTACACTTGAGAGATGAGCAATCAAATATTTTTCTAATTTTAAAATTAGATTTTTATGGTGTTGAGCTCCTTAATTATTCTGCATATTGGTTTCTGGAAACAAGAATAGTTTGCAAGTATTTTCTTCTGTGATGAGGGTTGTTTTAACTGCTTTGCTTGAAGATATTTCTCAATTTGTAATAATTCTACATCTACCTTTACTTTTGTTCCCTGTGCTCCTGGACTGCTTCTACAGCTCATCCCAAATCTTTGCTTTCGATGATTTAATTCTCATTTAATGCTACACATGTGTATCTGGCTCTTCTAGTACTATTTATTTAAGAGACTGTCATTTCTCAAGGTCAGTAAAGTGACTCAGAGAGTCATGTCTATTGTTGAATGTGAAAGTTGTCTGTTTTTATGGCTGAAGGGTATTCTATTGAATAAAATAAAACTGATTTCTTGTTCCTGTGATTAACACCTGGATTATTTCAAATTTTTGATTATGGTAAATTAATGGAAATATTATGAATATTATAAAATATATGATATTTTAATAAGGCTATGTAGTTCTTTCAATATCATTTAATTGAAATTCACCATTCCCTCCACTGAATTATTTAACTGCATTGTTGAAAAATCCCCCGACCATGTTTATAGGAATCTTTCTTTTTTCTTTGCTTCATTCTCTGGCCTGTATGTTAATGTTTTCACCATGCTGACATCACTACTATGAGTTTATAGCAAGTTCAGATTCAGGATATTTTATCTGATTTTGTTCTTTTAAGGTACTTTAGCTATTGTGGTTTGTCTTTTAAATTTCTTTGTGAAAGTCAGACTTTATAATTATAGAATTTCTACAAATATGTTAATTTAGATTGAACTAAATTTATGGATCTATTTATGGAAATCAGCAGCTTAAGGTTATTGAATATTCTAACTCACAAACACTCTGCATCTCTCATTACTTCAAATCTTTAATTGAACTCAGAAATGTGTTATCATCTTCCATGCAGATGTGTTATAAATAACATGCATTAAGTTTATGTGTAAGCATTTTGCTGTTTTAAATGCTATTTTGGATGGCATTAGTTATTTCCTATTCAGATTTCAGTGTTAGTATATATAAATAGCATTGATGTTTATAAGTTAATTTTATATCCCATAACATTGATACACTTTCTGCTTTGAAGACTTTTCTGATGGACTCTTTTGGACTTTCTGCTTGGCAATGTCTTCATGACAAAGATGAGTGCGGTTTTATGCCTTCTTTCCAGTGTGGGTGTCTGCTATTCCCTTGGTCATGGCCTGTGATGGTTGGTGTTCCAGCATGTGGGCAGGGAAAATAAGAGTCCACGTGCTTGTTGACTGTATATAGCAGAAGACTCGTCCATCACATCTCACTCCCATGGCAAGGATTTGCTCCAAAAGTTCCATGGTTCCTTTTATGGTTTAGAAAACTTTTTTCTCTTGGTAACTTGTAAAGAGTTTTAAATGTAAATAACCATCAAAATCACCAACAGAACTAGATTATATTGTTTTTCTTTCTCAGTCTGCTAATGCTGTAAATTGTGTTGACCTATTTACATATGCTAAAACAACTTTCTATCTGTAATGCTTCTCTGCTAAGAAGTTTGTTCTTTTTTTGCCACATTGATGAATTTGATTTGTTAAAATTTTAAGGATTTATGTATCTATAATTTAATGGGTTATTTAGGAAAGCGGATAGTTTAGTAAACATGTTAACAGCAAAGAAGATTTTGCAGATAAAAAAACATAAATATTGTAGCAATCAAGTGTATGCTTCTTGATTGTCTGAAATAAATAATTCCTCTTGTTTGATGGCTTTCCGGGGATAGAAGATGAAAGAGACATTGAGAATATACAGTGGGATCAGACATCACAATATAAAAACTAACTCGGGTTTCTGTTTTCTAAAACTGCATTACCAATCATTGTTACTCAGAAGCTTCATGACCTGATCCTGTGGCCATTTTTCAATCAGCACATGAAAGGCTGATGAGACATGGTTTGGGAGAGCCCGAGAAAGCATTAGACATGTGTGGTTTGTGAAAAGCCTCAGAATACGTAAAACTGAGAAAAACAGCACTCCCTCATTTATGAGAGTCTGCCCAGGGATGATGGTGAGCTGGGAGAGGCCAGACACCAAAATGAAAATCACAGCATGATTCATTGAAGCTTTAGAAGTCATTTCACTTTTTCTGAATTTGTGTGCTAGACTCAGTCATAGGCTCAGCCAGCCACGCTTAGAAGATGATTTTTCAGACTTTATGTGTAAGACTATACCTAGCTACAAATAGCAATCATCACTATGACTCTAAAATTCCAAATGTCAGATAAATTATGCTCCAGATAACTTTTGATATGAATATCTGCCGTGTCTGTCTGTCAGCTACTACTTTTTGGAAATAGCAGTCAGATATTCTCTGGATATGAGTCCTTTCTCTCAGAGCCCATTGCAGAAGGGCCGGTACAAGGCTTTGGTGTGAAATAACTGCCACAGTCTCTTGGCCCTGACGTCAGCAATTTGTGGGTATGGGCCAATAGAATTTATTTGATCAGTTTGATTATATCTTGTACTTAGATATTATAGAAAAGCATATTTATGTGCTGTACTGAATAAAAAAGCATGAAGCCCTGGGCACAGCCAGTAGCCCCTGGGGATCACAAACTTGGTTATGGAGCTTAGGAAAAGCAGAAAAGAAAGACCTGGCATGGTGTTGCAGATATTTTGTTCAAGCCTTCACATCAAGCCTTGCCAAAGACATCAAAACCTTCTAATTGTTTTACTTACTCAATCACCACTTTGCTTTGAATATTTGTTATCAAATCAAATGCTGATACTAACTGGAAAATACACTGATTTAGAACACCAGGGACTGCATGGCCTCCCTCATTTAAATGTCCCCTAATTTTAGCTCAGTGTCACTGTAGTGCTGATTTTTCTTGATTTTACTGTTTTCTCATTTCGTTTCTTCACGAAAGAGATGCATTTCCTTTGAGAGCCTCTTCACCATTTTCTACCTCAGTTCTTCTGTGAGTAGTTCTTGCTTTTCTTGGGGTGGAAGGTCTCTCTTGGTCTCTCTGTGTGACTCTTTCAGCATCTTTAAAGACAATCCCTCTGGTTTCTGTGCTAGCTGCAGCCTTTCAAAGATTCTAAATTTCTCAGCAGAGTAACCAGTACACAGTTACTCATGGCTCTCCATAGAGGAATTACATGATGGCTTGAAATAAGTCTTTTCATTTAGAAAGAGAAGTTTTCCTCTGCTTGGATTTCTCCAATGCCCTGTTTCCTGTCACCTCAAGGAAATACATACACAGAGGAGAAAAACAAAGCCAATCCAGCAAAAATGTGGGTGGGGAGAAGCCCCAAGGACAGTAGGGATTTCAAGGTGATGTCTGAAGAGAGCTTCATTCTTGAACCCTTCTGTTCTTTTGGGTCAGTAAACTTCCCTTTGAGGTGAACTATCATGAGTCTGTTCCTGTGTTACTCAAATACTGACTAGTAGAAAACATGTTCAAGTTTCTGTACTCATAAAGATAAGTGCTAACTAATTTAGCAGTGCATCTGCTCCCTACATGTTCTCCTTGTCATCTGCACTGCTTCTCAGTGTTTAATGTTCTTAAAGAGCTGGGCAAAGTCAAGGCATGCCCTATCTCTCTATGTAGGCTCTGCTGTTGCTGGTTCTCCAGACAGTGAGCCTCCTAATGAGGATGCCCCACAACTGACCCCATCGCCTGAGCCCTGCATCAGCTAAGCTTAGCAGGCTCTTCTTTAGAAGAGAGAGCCCAATAATGAAGTTTGACTTTCATGAAGTTGATGAAAATCTCGGCATCATTTTGCTGACCATGTGTACAGCAACAGTCGGCTGGTAGCAACTAAATCATGAGCAGACAAAAATGTTATAGATTTCTTTGCAAATGTGTTTCATGGGAACACTCTGCCCAACGAGCACATTCTGAGAGCTGTGAGAACATTCTCAGTGGTTTCTTTGAGTAAGTTTAGCTCAGTATTATATCTTAGCCTTATTTTTGTTGTAGTTCAATACAAGTTTACATATTAATAGTGGGTGTTCCAAAATGACCTTGATTTGGTATGGGTGGACCTACCTTCATCAATCAAGAGTTTCATCTCATATAATGCTATACTTAATGAGATACAATTGGAGACAAAGTGTGATGCTTTTTGTTACAGGTTCTTTTCTTCTTAGAAAAATTATACATTGTCTTAATCTCCAAATATTATTGGTCAGTGTATATCCTCAGAATAAATTCCTACTGTCTTTTCTCTGATGTCATCTCTCCCCTACTACCCTTCCTCTCTGGGGAACACACATTATTTTGTTAGACCAGTTACTCCATATTGGAGTTTAATGTTAGTATTTACTGAATCACTTAAAAACTAATTATTGACATAGTTCTTCTTCCTTCCGTCCTCCATCCCTCCCTCTCTCCCTTTTTTCCTCCCTTCCGTCCTTCTTTCTTTGTCTTTCAGGTCTCAGTATGGAACCTAAGACCCTGTGCATGCTATACAAACATTCTACCACAGTGCTAGATCCCAGCTCTTTGTTTTCTGAGAAAAAAGTTTTGTCTATATAGTCCAGGGTAATGTGGAACTTACTAGCCTCCTGCCTCATTCTCTGGAGTGCATTCTCTGGTAATGTATCATCATGACTAGTTCATGGTTTTCATTCTTGCCTGAAACGATATAATTATTTTACATTGCAGGAGATGGACTGCTTCTTCCTGTCCACCCATTTCTAGTTCATTAATTTGCAGGCATTGTTGAGTTACACATTATGAGCTCTATGGAAAACTTAAATGTGGTACATACTACTGCCAAACTAGCAGATAAGCTGGTGCCCCTTAATTGTATTCCCATTTGGCCAACTGTTTATTAGGATTTTTAATGCATTATATCAATTATTAACAATAAATTACTATTTACATATAAATGACAAGTTTGTAACAAAGTGCATGATTGTGTCAAAAACTATAAAAGGATAAGAAGAGCATGCATGGTCTCGGTGTAGTAATGCAGCCATTTGGAGGCAGAGACAGGCAGACTCTGCTACTTCAAGGCTAGTTTGGTCTACAGAGTGTACAGCCAGGATGAAAGAGAGAAAGAGGAGAGAGACCCGGTCTTAAAATAAGACAGGACATTTACTGCAACTGCAAGTGTCTTTTCTTTGCTCTTTACTCAATTTTTTTCTGTCTCCATTTTTTCTTCTTTCGAAGTTCCACAGATTTGGGGAAAATTAAAACACCTTTATCTTATTCACTGTAATCACAACATTTATTACTTTATTTCCTGAAGATGTGACAGTGATATGACTCCTAGGTTTAAGCTGGAATGTTCCAAATTTATACTCAGACATAACTTCAAAAATAGACATGGAGATCTCACAGATAGCTTGAATAGAATTTTTTTTTCTTTTGTGTATATGCACAGTTTTCTCTGCAGACTGACACAGCCAACTAGCTCTATCATGTAAATGTATTCAAAACTATGCCATTTTACCACATAGATATTATTTCACAACAAACAATAAGTTATGCAAGAAAGCGCTAAATAGTAAAAGTTCCTGGCCTTTGATCTTGATGCTGTTCTGATCCTGTGTCTTCATGACCCAAAGTATTTGATAATGGAAAAGAAATTTTGGTGCTGAAAGGAAATGTTTGTAGTTATTGGAAAATAATCTCTTTAGTTAAATTTTGCTTGGAATACTATTTTTCCCACAGAAGACTCTAAATAACTCTGCCCACATTCTCCATGGGGGTTATAGTCAGTTGCTAACTACAAGCAGATGAAGGAGGCAACCTTAAGGTAGCCTTTCACTTTCCCAAATGTTCAACTGCTCAGAAATAGCCCCACCACGACAACAGGCCTATCATTGGGTGTCCATTCTTCTGAATGTGTTGAATTCCTTGTGTATGCAAGAAGTGTCTGCTAATGAACAAAATGCCAACTGCCAAAGAAACAAGCATTAGCAATGGAAATTGTGCTGGATGGTTTATGTCAACTTGACACAAGTTAGAGTCATCTGAGAGGACGGAACTCAATCAAGACAAATGCTTTTATAACATCCAGTTGTAGGGTGTTTTCTTAATTAGTTCTTGATATGGGAGGGCCTAGCCATTGTGGTGGTCTTGGTTTTAAAAGAAAGTAGGCTGAGTAAACTATGTTGAGCAAATTAGTAAGCAGCACCCCTCAATGGCCTCTGCATCAGCTCCTGCTTCCAGTTTCCTGCCCCTTTTGAGTTCCTGTTCTGACTTTCTTTGATGATGAACAGTAATATGGAAGTGTATTTCAAATAAACCCCTTTCTTTTTCTCAAATTTGCATTTTGATCATGGCCTTTCATTGCAGCACTAGGAACCTTAATTAAGACAGAAATTCTGCAGCTTAACCTGTTTATAGTTTTTAATTTCCAAAAACTTTATTTTACATTCCCGAATTTATTATTCTTATTATAAGGCTTGGAGAGCTAAAATCTTTGAAACAAATAATGTGAAGTGCTAAGCAAAAGACTGTTAGAAGTATGAGGTATCTCTACAGAATGGAATCTTGGCATTATACACTTTAGAAAGCAATTAATTCTAAATTTCAGGTACTACCATGTAGGGTGGAAGTGTCTTAGGATTTCTCTTAGACACATAACCATCCTGTGTTCTTCCTATAACCATCAGGATAACATTTACTTGGTGCACTGTGTCTTTTTTTTTCAAAGTATTATGTGAAGAAATAAGTTATATCAGGTACTTAAAAGAACAGATTTATTGAGCTAAGTAAATGAATTGCATGCATGGCATTCTACTCTAAAAGGCTCTCTTTAGTTACTGTAAGGACCCAAGAAATCATAAACTAATGAAGCATATTTAGCACTTCAAAAGTACACCTCTAATCTTTGTATCCTGTGGCTTTACTCTGGGAGGGACTTCTGGTGGATTTTCTTTCTGATGACTAATGATGAATGGCAAGCTTCCTTTCTTATATGAGAACGCTCAGGAAAAGCATGGTAGAGTTACTAACTTGGCAGCACTGAAATTCAATCTTAAGTGACTTGATTGTCAATTCCCAATATTCTTAGATACACATTGAAAAGTTTGACCTTCTACCTTGAAGTTTTATTGGCAAATCTGTGTCTAAGGTCCAGGATATTCCCTCTGTAGGGTTGAAGGCATATGAAACCATTCCCAGAGTCTGAAGTTTTAGACTAGCATACTTAATGTATATCATAATAAAGGAATTGTCCTGGTGATGACTGGAGCCTTCAAAATAAGTCATTTATTTACATGGAATTATTTCTTGCTTTTAAAAATGCACAAACACTGTAACCACAAAATTTTCCTTCTGATAACTTGTTGCAAGAAAAACTTACACAGGTGCACAAGCTGTATGAAAAGGCACTTGTTCCTACAGCTTTGTTTATAATAGTAATAGTAATAATAATAATAAGCTGGAGCTAAATCTCTAGTCCTTCCTGAGGTAATGCATTAGTCTAAGCTTTTGTTACTATGTGAAAATACCTGGCGTGGTAATTAGTGATTTGGGGCTCAGGGTTTTGGAGGTTATAGTTCATGGTTAACTGGCCTGCTACAAAGGCAGTCTACCATGGTAAGTGGGAAACAAAGGAGAGAGAGGAACAGGAACAGAAAACATGGAGAGACAGAGAAAGAGAGAGAGAGACAGAGACACAGAGAGAAAGAGATTAGTGTTAGAGTCCTAATATTCATGTAAAGGCCATGCTCACATTGGCACAACTCTCTTCCACTTGGTTCTATGTCTGAAGGCTCTATTACCTGTTGGTAGTGCCACAAAGTCTTCAACACTTGAAGCTTTGAGAATCATTCAAGATAAAGCTTTGTTTTGTTTTTGTTTTTCATTTTGTTGTTTTTGTTTGTTGTTTGTTTCTATAAAAGAGTTTTGCTACATAAGCCAAGTGCCCTGGTACTCACTATGTATGTAGCTCAGTCTAGCCTCCTACAGAAATCCTCTTGGCTCAGTCTTCTAAGTACTGGATTCATATATATCACCATGCCTGGCTTAAGAGCCACAGGTTTGCAAGTAAACGCGCGTGTGCTAATACAGAAAGATCTGGAGCCCATTTGGTTAAACTTTAGTTACTGGAGAGTACGTAAAGTGTTGTCTTGGGTAAAACATGAAACTGCTAAGGGGAAAAGTACTGACGAATGAACACAGTCATCAATGAGCTTACGTATGGGCAAGCGTTTTTGAGAACAAATTTAAAAAGTCTCCTGTGCATGCTTTTATATCTTTCAAAACTCACTGATAAATGTATTTTTCCCTCAAAACTGAAATAATCTTAAAGAATAATTTTTGAAGAAATGGTAAAGGTGTTTTTAAAAGTAGTAACGATTCATGATCTTTCTATCTACTGTTTTTATACAGTTATTTATTATACTCACAAATCCATTTCCACGGTTGTCTTTAATACACATAATTTTTACAGTCAAAATGATACTGCTGTAAGAGGCACATATATATTTTTTTGAGATGTGGCCTGCAGGAGCCTCTTAAACGGAACAAAGAAAACAATGAAGGATCAGTAGAATTTGAGGTATCTTTGCTTGTTCCAGTTAGGAAACTAAAATGGTTTTCAAATTCCAGGAGGAAGTTGATGAATCCACAGCCATCAGGCTTGTCCTAGTAGGGGAATAATTTAATACTTAAGATTCTTTTTCTCGGAATATGTCCTGACTCATATCAGTTCCCTAGATACTTCCAATTTTGTAAACAAAAAAGTTTGGAGAACAATATCTACTATATTAAGTTACTTGGATTAAACAGCATTCAAAGTTCCAGTAAACTAGTTCCATTTTACTCTATATTTCAAAGGGTTTTCCTTGTGTGCTTAAAATTTTCATTTATTCAGATTTACTTTTGCTTTGTTTTTTATTAATTTATTTTTTGTTTATTACAATTTATTCATTTTGTATATCAACTGTAGTCCCCTCCCTCGGCCCCTCCCAATCCCACCTTCCCTCCCTCTTCTCCTCCCATGTCCCTCCCCAAGTCCGCTGATAGGGGAGGTCCTCTTCCCTTTCCATCTGACTGTAGCCTATCAGGTCTCATTAGGACAAGCTGCATTGTCTTCCTCTGTGGCCTGCTCCCTCCTCAGGGTAGGTGTTCAAAAAGCAAGTCACTGAGTTCATGTCAGAGACAGTTTCTGTTCCCCTTACTAAGGTTACCCACTTGGAGACTGAGCTGTTATGGACTACATCTGAGCAGGGGTTCTAGGTTATCTCCATGCATGGTCCTTGGTTGGAGGATCAGTCTCAGAAAAGACCCCTGTGCCCAGATATTTTGGTTTTGTTACTTGCCGTGTGGGGCTCCTGTAGTTTTGATTAGCTCTTTGAGAATTGATCATATGCACCACCCCAGCTCCTCTCACATCTACCCCTCCTCTGTACACACCTAACCTCATTACTCACTTCCGTCTCTGTCTGTCTATCTATCTACATCTTTCTACTTCTATATCTCTCTATCTCTTTCATGTCATAAAATTTAATTGCGTTGCCCATATATGCAGCTTTTCCTGGACTGTGGTTGACACAGGAGCCACACTCTTAAAGAAAATGTATTCTTCTTCTCCTAGCTGTCATTGTTGCCAAGAGCTTCTTGGCTAAAGGTTAGACGTTGTGCCCATACTCCCTCCCATGCTGTAATTATGTGAGACTTGAGTTTGGAGAGGCGTTGGGCATGCCTTTTTACTTTCTGTGAGTTCATATATGCAGTTGTTCTGCTGTGTGTGGAAATACTGTTTCCCTTGTACTTATCCACCACCTCTGGCCCAGTCTTCCAAAATGAGTAATCATTCTCAAAGACAAAAGTCATAGGGTTTGAGAGGAAAGGAACAGAATAATTCTTATGCCAAAAATATCTAAAATGAAACTTTAAATATGCCTTTTTTTCCATTGTGCTTTTGAAACATGAATGCTGGTACAGTAAATCTTCATTAGAAGTAACAAAACAGTTTACCAGCAGTTGCTGTACATGGGGGAATTCATTTAGCTGGTTCTACGTGTTCTCATTTTATTCTATTTGGAAGTATTTTAAAAACCATTCTCCATTCAGGGACTATTTACATCAGCACCAAAGAAAAGATCTAAAAGAATCAGATCATTTCAAATGCATGCCAGTTCGTAACTGTGTATGAAAACCAGATGTTTTTATATGTATAAAGATCATAAAATATGATCTTTACCCATTCTGTCATGATTATATGCAAAGAAGAATGGCTAGAACAATGTGTGTGTGTCTGTGTATCTAGAGAACCTTCAATATTTGCTGAATTTATTTTTCCTCAGGAAATTTGCCAGATTAAAAGCATTTAGTCATATCTGCCTATACAAACTCCATTTTCTTGTGAGACTCACCAGCACATTCCTTAGGATGTGAGGAATAGCTTATGCTTCACACTGACCACAGAGCTCAGATGCCATCTAGCCATAAAACCAGAGTTGAGCACTGAAGCCTAAGCACCATGATAGAACTTTGGAAATGGCTGTGGTCTCTTGGAATAAATATGAGCTTAATTGTAAATTTCCAAAATACTCAGTTACTGTCTGTGAGACTGATATTCTGTCTGTCTATCTCCATTAAGAGTCAAAGACATTTCTTTTTTTTCTTTTAACCTGAGATATTACAAACTTGTAGATGTTGGTTGATAATATTTTTATATACGTTTCTTGCCAGAGTCTAACCTTAGAGATACAGCCCAAAGTTCCTTGGCTTTGTAATGCCAGTTGGATCTGTTGAAATCTCACCAATCCATAAAAGCCCACCAAGAGAACATTAAGAGTTTTTCAGTATGTTATAAAGAAAACTAGTCATTTCTCCTTGAAATGTCACTTTTCATTTTTATTAAGTGACAGAGTCCTGAGTTGGATGGATTATCATGCTGCTTCAAAATGGAATTTTCTTCCTGAAAAGAACTGACTCTGGACAAATGTCTGCATTTCTGTGTCTTCCACATGAACTGGACAGCGAAAGAAGGGATTATACACACAAGCAAGCCTTCTATTTATTTGAAATGTGCTCAAGATTATCCTGTTAGAATGCTTTTCTGAAAGGCTAGGACCCAAGATTTATGATATAGTGTTGTGGCAGCTCTCTGCTTCAAAACCAATGCACCTGCTTGTGGAGTTGAGAGAGGAAGAATGACTAGTGAAAGATGAATAATAATAATAATGATGATAAGAAGAATAAGAGGAAGAGAAAGGAAAGGAAATGGTCCAATAGTAAAAATATTCTGGAAAAAAATTGTGTTACAAGGTAAAATATTTATATGGTGTTACTGTTTTCTTCAAGATTTATTCTAATTTTATGTGTTTTGACCGTGTATCTGCCATGTATGTCTGCTCAATGTGTCCATGTAGTACATGAAGGCCTGAAGAGAGCATCAGATTCTTTGGGAGTCCAACTGGGGCTTCTGAATGGGCAACATGTGCTCTTAAGCATGTTTAAGTGTCTGTCAGATGCCATCCTATAGGTATGCAGAGATAATGTGTTTGATGTACCAGTTAGTCTTCTGTATAACAGCATGCAAAACTTATTAGATTGTTTACTAAATATAGCATAAAATATTTTAGATGATTTCCAGTGTTCAAGTGACTTAGTTTGAATGGTTTGTTAGGGTGAATCCTCTGCATTTGCTAAGGCCAAATATGAAAGAGCAACTTGCACATCCTGAATGTGTTGGTGAAACTCAACACTTTATTTTCTTTTGCTGGTTTCTGGTCACCCCGTAATAGGCATCTTATTCTGTAGAGTACAGAGACTCCAGAGGCCCCAGAGTCTTGCAGAGTCACTTAGCCAGATCATCAAAGTGTTGAACAACAACAACAAAAAAGTGTTGAACAGACTCAGCCTCCCAAGTTCTCTGACTTCCTAGCTTAACTAATTAAAACAAACACACACAAAACAAAACAAAACAAAAACGCGACTTTTTGCAAGACTATATCTGAATCCTCTAAAAGCAGAAATGTTGAGATGACTATTTTAATTCTTAGAAGCAACCAAATTTATTAAGTAGCTCTTTGTCTCTTTTATACATGAAGAAAATTGGAATGAGATCAGAGACTACACTAAGTGCCAGTTGAGACGGATTTCAAAACAAAAGGAACAAGACTGTCGATGTAGGTGAAAGACAATTAAGTATTTGTGACAAATAATTGAAATACTGGAATTTAAAAAATGAGTCTAGAATATAACCAATCAGGTTTGATATGTGGACTTGTTGGATCCAAAACCTTACATTTAGAATCATTAGCTAGTTTCCATAAACATTATAAACTGCATTCTCTCTACAGGCCTGTACACCTGCTTAGAGACTGGTACATGAAAGAAAAGTCCACCTCAGCCTTTTTCATCAACCATGGCTCTGTGCATGGTGTCTTAGGTGTCTGGTTTTATTGTTTTGTTTTGGGCAGGATCTCAGCCTGAAACTCACTTCTATCCCAGGCACCCAACAAACTCATGGTAATCCTTCTGTTCCTGTTTTTTGAGTGCTAGGTTTGGTTCCAAGCATGAACTCCTATGCCTGGCTTTCGATATCCATTTTTGAGGACAGCTGTAAAATGATGTAGCTTATGTGTCTCATTTTTCTAGTTATCTTATTTTGCTTATCTTCCTGCTAAAGTACTACCTGTTATTAAAGTCATTACCAGTGATTATTTAGTGGCAACATTGGTGCAGCATTCCAATTCCTGTAAACAGTATTTATTTTGACATGTTAAGTAGCCAGAGTATGTTATTAGAACTGGATGTACATATTGAGAAAAATATTAATATTAATTAATCTTGTTCCAAAAGCTTATTAACTCAAGAAGGCTTTGATTTTTTAAAATTTATTTTGTGTGTCTTATGTCAGCAGTACTCTGCTCACAGTATACCCTATTAAATAAACTAATTAACAAAACACTGTGTCCAAATGAATTCTAATAACTTCCAAAGACACTGGTAAAATTGACCTTGTGTGAGAAGCTACTTTTTTTCTCTATGCTTAGATGCTAGGCAGTAATTAATTTCCGCATATGTCCAAGAAATCAAGAATCACTACATGTTTTTATTTATTTTTTTAAAAAACAATATCATTAAATTTAAGAAGAAATAATCCTATTTATTTCCCAAGTTGTCAACTTTTCCAGGAAATCATCACTACTTTGCCTCAGTTTGCCATTCATTTTCAAATTCTTTTCTTTTCGTAACATCTTAAATATAGTTGCTCTACATACTACTGTATATGAATTTTGGATATTAGGAAGGGATTGGGGCCAAAGCAGAAAAAAAAAAAAAACTACTGTAGTTGGTAATGACTTACTGAGCAGTGATAACCATTTCCTTCTTTCGTTTGAGGTTAAAGCCCCGCCTTATAGTCAAGGCTAAACTCTCCATCCTCCTAGCTTAGAGTCCTGAGTGCTGTGGATATGCATTATCTTGTAAAGCAGTGATAATATTTTGAAAGACAAGTATTTCCAGATTCCCTAGAATTCTTGCATCAGTCAGCAGGTTGTGACTCTGACATTTTTCTGTGCACTGTTTTGAACATACCTGTACAACAGGAGACTTGTCTTTGGTAAATAAATGCCTCTCTTTTCTTTTTGGTCTTTTATTACTTTTTAAGTAATTTATTTATTTTTATATTAATCACAGGATATATACTTTGTATCCCAGCCATAGCCCCTCCCTCATGCCCTCCCACTCTCCCCATCCCTCCCTCATCTTCTCCCTGCGCCCCTCCAAGTCCACTGATAGGGAAGGACCTCACCCCCTTCCATCTGATCCTAGCTTATCATGTCTCTTCAGGGCTGGCTGCAATGTCCTCTTCTGGGATCTAGTTAGGCTGCTCCTCCCTTGGGGGAGGGGGTACGGTCGACAAGCCAGCCATTGAGTTCATAACAGAAATAGTCCCTGTTCCCCTTACTAGGGTACCCAGTTGGGTACTGAGGTACTATGGGCCACATCCGAGCAGGGGTTACAGTTTATATCTATACATGGTCCTTGGTTGGAGAAACAGTCTCATAGAAGACCCCTGTGCCCTGATCTATTTGGTCTTTGTGGAGCTCTTGCCCTCACCAAGGTTTACTAACTCCCCCTTTTTTCATATGATTCCCTGCACTCTGCCTATCGCTTGGTTGTGAGTCTTAATGTCTGCTTTGATACATTGCTATGTAGAGTCTTTCAGAGGCCCTCTATGGTAAGCTCCTGTCCTGTTGCTTGTTTTCTCCTGAATTCAATGTCCATCCCGTTTGTCCATCTAACCGATGATTGATCATCCCACCCTGGGTCCTCCTTCTTGCTTATCTTCCCTAGGTGTATAGATTTCAGCATGTCCATCCTATTCTATAGGTCTATATAAGTGAGTATATACCAAGTGTTTCTTTCTGCTTTTGGGATACCTCACTCAGGATGATTGTTTCCAGGTGCCTGCGAATTTCATGATTTCCTTGTTTTTAATTTCAGAGTAGTATTCCATTGTGTAAAGACAAAAGGGCCAAGAAAGAAATTAGGGAAACAACACCCTTCACAATAGCCACTAATAACATAAAGTACCTTGGGGTGACTCTAACCAAGCAAGTGAAAGACCTGTTTGAGAAAAACTTCAAATCTCTGAAGAACGAAATTGAAGAATATATCAGAAGATGGAAAGACCTCCCATGTTCATGGATTGGTAGGATTAACATAGTGAAAAATGGCTATTCTGCCAAAAGCAATCTACAGATTCAATGCAATCCCCATCAAAATACCTTCACAATTCTTCATAGACCTTGAAAGAAAATTCTCAACTTCATATGGAGAAACAGAAAAACCCAGAATTTCCAAAACAATCCTCCTCAACAACAGATCATCTGGAGGTATCTCCATCCCTGACCTCAAGCTGTACTACAGAGCAATGGTAATAAAAACTGCATGGTATTGGCATAGAAACAGAATAGTGGATCAATGGAACAGAATAGAAGACCCAGAAATGAACCCACACACCTATGGAAACTTGATTTTTGACAAAGAAGCCAAAACTATTCAATGGAAAAAAGACAGCATCTTCAACAAATGATGCTGGACCAACTGGATGTCTACATGCAGAAAAATGAAAATAGATCCATATTTACCACCCTGCACAAAACTAAAGTCCAAGTGGATCAAAAACCTCAACATAAAACCAGACACACTTTTTGGTCTTTGAGTTACTGGCAATTATGAGGTCTAAATTCTACCACTATGTGGACAATGTTTACTATAACAGAGGGGGGAATTTGGAGAAAAAATAGTTCATAAATTTAAAAACATATGTATTTTTTATCCATTTATATGTGTGTGTTTACTCATGTGCATGCATGCGTGTCTATATATGTGCATGGGTCATGGCATGGATGCTGAGCCAAGAAGAAAATGTACACCAGTCAGTTCTCTCCTTCTACCATATAAGTTCCAAGAACAGAGCTCAGGTCAGCAGGCTTGACAGCACACACATTTACCTGCCAAACCATGTTGCTGGAGAAGACAGTTTTAAGGGACTTTTGAACATGCTTTTATTTCTGCCTTGAACACTTTTTATTAAACAATTACTGCTCTGTGCACTAGCCTTCAGAGCTCTTTGAATAGGCTTCTGTGGCTGCTCATATATTTGGTCTTTAAGGGCCCATTTGAACGTTCTATCTGGGAAGCTCAGCTACTTATGTACCCTTGACTTAAGACCAGTCCTGTTCTATCAAGGAGGATACGCTATGACCAAGTACACATCTTTGGGAAGAATACACATGGGATGATAAGGGAGATGGGCCAGCTCAGCAAGGGTGATGAACGGGATGACAGGTGCTGCAGCTAGACTGGCCTCACATACCGTATTTGTCATAAAAGTTTTCTCATGGACTGCTTTCCGAAATGCTTGAACTCTCTTGTTGCTATCTTATTGTTGCTACTCTTGCTAGTAAGGTGAACAAAATGCATTCTCTGTCCTTGTAGAACTTGGCTGTTTTCCTAGCCGTGTTTTTAAAGAGTAAGTTAGCTAAGTTTTGTGAGATTAAAAAAATCTAAGTCTTAATTAAATTTTGCATTAAGAACTCTATTCTATTTAATAGATTGTTTGCTCAGTTTGGAATGAAGATCAGAAATGTAATCATTTGGTATCACTTAGCAAAATGCTAGCCACATGGAATTCACCCCATTGCTATTGTTTATTTCCCACACACGTCAGATGTACTTTTTATTGGCTTGAAGAACTTTAATTTTAAAGAAATACATTATATTTGTAAAGTACACATAGTACTGATGTAATTTAAAAGGTGAAAGCAGAGAAGTGTATTTTACCTCTGCCTTTCCCCTTTTTCATTTGTACATATTTAGACATCTTTTAAAAATATTTGCATATTTCACCTACTTGCATCATTTTAAGTAAATGGATCCCAGAGTATTATTTCTTGAGCCTTGCCTTATTATTCATCATTATTGAAATTGATATTTTTAAAATTTTAAATATTTATTTCATGTGTTTAAAACAATAATTATTTTTAAAGTCCATTTGCTAACCCAGTGTGGCAATGAAATATTTTGAAAATACATCTTACATTCTAAGAGAATGGAGCTTTTCTGGATCAGAGTTGAGAAATACACCTTGAATACACTTAAGACTTCTATCTTATTGTGTGTTCAACCTGTTTGTCTTTGAAAGAACAATGTAACAATCAACTTTCCTTACCTTGAACTTCCTATGCATATGAACTAATCTCAAATCATCTACTTTTCCATGTCCTTACCCCTGCATGTATACTGCTTGCTGAAAGCATCAAATATGAAACTTGGAAGCAACTTCCTAAAATCTACCATAAAGTCCTAAAATCTACCATAAAGACACCTGCAGGTTTTTGGCTGAAGGACAATGACATTTGTTGTCTGTAGTAGTTTTTATCACTTAGAGCCAGAGACTGAATCCCTTGTTAAAGATTTCTGCAAAGTTTCCTGTTCCTTTCCCATATGCTGATTCAATACATAGAGCAAAGCTCCTTGTTAGGGATGGAAACAGACTGGCAGATAGACTGATAGACAGGGATAGACGTAGACACAAGGACAAACAGACTCCCAAGAAAGCTTTCTGGCAGGCCCAGATTCAGAAAGAGACAAAGGGCAGAAGACAGAAGGCACATATAGCAGAAAATTAAAATCAGGCCTCCCTCTTGGTTAAATGACTCCAAGGGGATGTGCTTTCGTTTCTTTCCTTTATATGACATAGGTAGGCTGTTGGTAACTTGGAATTAATCACTAATGTTCCTAATCCATGCAAACCAGAGAAAATAAAAGACCTACTGGAGAGAAAGCCCAGACTTTGGAACACCCCCTGTCCTTCAGACTCCGCTGCTTCTCAGGCTCCAGTGACCCCAGGGCCCTACAGCGAACAGGTGCCTGAGCTCAGACGGGATAGTGCAGGAACTTGCTTTGAGCGCTTCACCTCCATGACTGAAACAGCTCTCAGAAGCTCATCCTCCCCTATTCTCCTTTCTTTCCTCACTCATTTCATAAGTGTTAGTTCTTCATAGCAGTCTCAGAAACATACTCCTGCACCTGACATGTGGCCCAATGTTTATCCTAAATAAAGATCTGGAGTCCTCTTCTCATAAGACTGACACTCAGTTGCTGCAGATGTGGTTTCAAAAGGCATGCAGTTAATGTAGTTTAGGGGACAGTATTTCTTGTACCGGCTGTTCAGGGACACCTACTTGAGTAGAATGTGGCATGCAGGGTAGAGGACTAGTTGCAGAAGACTGTCTACTGAGAGCCCAGGACAGCCGTTCCAGTGTCAGGAATGCCCTTGCCAGTACAGTGATCCAGGAATTCAAAATATATTGGGGGAAGGATGACTGTAGCAATTGTTGCCTGTTATTTGATTTGCAACACAGTCTGCAAAGGGGACATCTAGAAACTGGGACAGTGGCAACTAGTTTTTGGTTAGGCGGGAAGCCAGAAGACACCTACGAGAGTTTGCAGAAGAATAGCTCCCACAGGCTCACATATTTGCTCAGTCATCAGAGAATGGTACTCTAGTGACCTGAGAAGGGTTAGGAGGTGTGGCCTTACTGGAGTGTGTGGCTGTGTTGGCAGATGTGTGTCACTGCGGTTGGGATTTGATGTTTCAAAATTCCAAGCTAGGCCCAGTGTCTCTCCCTACTGCCTGTGAATCTGGATTTAGAACTCTTGAGTTATTTCTCCAGCACCATGTCTACCTGTGTGCTGCCATGCTCCACACCATGATAATAACGGACTAAAACTCTAAACTATAAGCCAGGCCCAATTAAATGCTTTCTTTTATAGGAACTGCCTTGGTTCTGATGTCTTTTTCTGTCAATAGAACACTGAGTAAGACAACCTCTTTAGTGCTTTAGGTGACCCTTACCTGATTTAGTGAAAGCTGAAATATCTTAAGAGTAGCTAAAAATATGCTAGCTAACCGTTCTCAAAGATTTAGATTCACAGGCAAATATAGCCTGTTCTAATAAGGCCAAGACCCTGAGTAGGAAAATCTGGTTCACTGCAACATCAGCTGTAAACCTCTAGGTGGATGTTCTTCTCTTTACACTTGAGAAGAACAAACTAGAAAGTGCCCCTTAAAGATCTACATTCCTGTACAGTCCCTTCCCTGTGACGAAATGGGTCCTCTGAGTTGGTTCTAACCATAGCAGAATGTGTTGAGAAGGCATGGAGGTAAATCAGAAGTAGATTGTTTATAACTCATGAGACCTTGAATTCAAGCCCAGCACAAAACACAAACATGCTCATGGGAGTGCCCAGCTATTGCTTCTGAGATTTCTGTTTCATTGTATAATACTCTATGTTAGGAGGAGGAAGAGACCTCTCTTACTTTTGAGCATGTTTATGGTGAGGGTTACGTGTTAAGGATATTTATGTATCCATGAGGACTGGAGGGAGATCATAGCCAAGAACCATAAGAAGCTTGGACCTCAGGCACACATTCTTAAAAGTTAATTCTTGATGGCTTAAGTGAGTTCAAAAATATTGCAAGGCAAGCCTCCTACTAAGAACATAGCTCAATTGCCCTTGGCTTGTAAGCCTGTGTGATCCTTGGCAGATGATCCAGCCAAGCTATCAGCTGTGCCTGGACTTTGGACTTACAGAAACTTTGAGATAATAAATGTGTGCTGCTTTAAGTTACTGCGCTTGGGATAATTTGTAATACGACAACAAAACCTAATATAGCTCAGTAAATGCCTATAAAACCCTTAATTGCTTGCATAGGTGTCCTCCCTTCTCCATAAAGGAACACGAGTAAAATTATTATCGGGTCTCTTCAAGGCAACAGAGTCCCTCTTACACCTCAGGTAGGTTAATAACTAAGGTGTAATCTCAGTATAGCCTGGCTGGGGACAAGATGAACTTGATAATGAAGAGAGAAGATGATAGCAAAAGGAACTGCAAAAAGTAGTAAACATGAACCAATCAGATCCAAGGACACTCCTATGATTTATGGGTACTTGATCAAGCAAGCTAGGGCATAAATCTGAATAAAAAAGACTTCAATTACTCAGGTGTCTTTCATCACAACAAAGCCTTCAACACTGTGTAATTTCCTGAGATAATGAGAAAAACTCAGAGTGAAAGAGCAGCAATTAGAAGTCGGGGGGACGATGGTCTGTGCAAACCAGAGGATAAATGTTTCGATTTCCTTAACAGAAAGGCTATGAAAGCGAGTGTGTTGAGATGGGTACGCCATCTGAGATTAGAAGACCAACCAGATGACCATGCTACATAGAAGAACTCAGGAGACACACATTCGTTAAGACTTTCAAGAACATTGAGTGGTACAGGCATTGGGGGCACCATCAAACACAGTGGTAGAACTTGTGTTCAGTAGGGCAGAATGATGGCTGAAGTGCTCCCAGCTCTGGCTTCATTAACAGTGAAGGGAATAATGAGGCCCAAATCAATAAAGGCCGTTTAGTGATGTTTGCTTGACTAATGCTCTGAGATTTCAGTTACAATGGTCAGCAAGGTTGGAGGAGCAACCATAGAGAATCATTTTGCAAGCCATTGTTGGTAGTTATGGCATCTCTAGAGAGACTGATGAGAGCCAGTAAAGGTGCTGGCGTTACTTAACAATGTCTAGTCACAGAACACGGCACATTTGGGAAACATGTACTGCAGGCAGGCATCTCTACTAATGGTACTGTTCTCTTGTTTAGCTCCTGGATCTGGGCAAATTTTATGATATAAAAACCACAGACTAATAGACGTGGGTTCTGGACCTAGGGTACTCTAACAGTGTGGCATGTCTGGGCTACACAACTTCCCTCAATCCTGTGGCCACCCCACTGTGCTAGAGGTGTCTTTTGGAGTTAATGAGGCAGAGTGTGGAGTTTATCAGCTCTAGTGGGAAAACTACAACACAGGTGCCTAACTATACTATCTTCCTTCCGATAAGCAGTCCTTGCTGTTACTGACCCTGGTTAAAGACAGACTACTGTCCATGGAGTAATAAGTGACCTGCATTCAGAATGTCGCATAATAAATTGGATAACTGGAAGGAGTAATTTATCCACAATAAAATACAGCTACTTCTGCCACAGATTATGGAGGAGACAGATGATGTGGGGTTTAGACGGATCTCATAAAAGCTTTGCAGTAAGCAGTCTCTAGGTCAGTTAGTGGTGACTAGAACTACACGGTCTCCGGTCTCCTGGTGTGTCCTGTTTACCCAGGGCTAGGAATTTGTGTCCCTTCAGCAGATAGCTGCACACAGGGCTGCGATCTAGTCTACTCTTCCTATTTTAAAGTTTCTGTCCAGAACAGAGGCCCATGAAAATGAGTGACTATGTCTTAAAACTGTGAAGATACAGATTCAGGGAGACAAATGGGGGGTGAACTGTGGTGCTCAAGCAAAGAGACAACCAATTTCTGCCTACATTTTTGAGATACACAGAAAGGTTCCTTGAAAGGCCATGCCAGGCACTCTTCATCAGCAATTTCCTGTCCGTAACTGAACAGAGCAGAACTGCTAGAACCGGGCAATTTCATTTCTACGCAATGCTCTACAATGGTCAAACTCTTTCGGGACCATAGATGCCTTTCTTCTTTTTAACTGTCAAAGATACTAGGCTTCCCTCAGAAACAGAATCCTTTATCCTTCCAGTAAATTGCCTGTGTATCTAATTCTGTCTCAGAATCTGCTTCTCACAGGATTCAAACTGACACACTGGATAATACTATGAAGTTCCTTCCTATCATTGTGATTAAAATTAAGACATACATATTTCTTAAGCCAATTTCTCATGTAACCTAACTATGGATCTGTGACTATTTTTCATAGACACTGGTCTGATGGCAGATGGATATACTTATTGCTTATCAGCTAGTCATATTTATTTAAAAGAAATGAGAAATACTAATACTACAGAAATACTAACCTGTACTACTATACATATACATGTATATACATTATGTAAGTGTAGACAAGTCAAGTAAAGTATATTGTATTTCATAATAAATACTTTCTTTTTCTGGTTATGACTTTGAAGACAAATACAAATAGGTATTTTTGTTGACAGAAAAAGGCCATTTAGTTGATCTTCTTGGTTAAGTTATAGTAATCTGTGAACAACAAGTTGAGAGAAATTGACTTTTCATTTATCAAACAAGAATAAAAATTTTGAGTTACTATTTAGTCAGCTTTAGATGTACACATTTTTAGATCACAATTTCTTTGTGCATAGCTTAATCTGGTTGGATTTTTTTTCTTTTTACATTTTAGGCATCTGATGGGAAAAGATGGGAAAACAATAGGTTCTTTTCAAGGTAATGTCTGCATCATGCAGTTTTTAAAATGTATGCTGGGTGTATTTAGGTGGCTTTTCCCATGTGTACCCCCGTCAGTGTGCTGAGAACTGTAGCTTTTGTGGAGGAGCTCTAGTTCTGCTGACATTGAACTGCTCCCCATGACTGTTCATGTTGCAGTCAACAGCATAGCTCTGCTTCTCATTTCTCCTTCCCTCAGCTCTGTTAGAGTTTGTACCTGAGGTGTCCTGGTTGCTATATCAAATTTATTCTACTGTGTAATAAAGAATTTGGCTTGCACTGTTCTTGGTCAACAGTCTCTAAATCCTCAGACTGCTCAAATGGTACGAGTGTCTTTGCTCTTCATGGTGATCCTGGTGGCTGTGCCAGCTCATACTAAGAAGATGAGTCATGCTCACACCTAGATTGTTCATGCTAGTGAGGTGAATAAGGATGAAGACTGAAAGTTCTAGAAAGACCATTCTTTGTGGATAAAGAGGTGTGTGTATGTGTGTGTGTGTGTGTGTGTGTGTGTGTGTTTGCTTACAGGACAGCTCGTAGGAGTCAGTTTTCTCCTTCTACAATGTAGGTCCTGGGACTAGAACTCAAGTCATCAGGCTTGGCAGCAACACTTTTACTCACTGTGCTGATCAGTTTCTAATGTCAGCTTGCCACAACTAGAATCACCTGAGAAGGGAGCTCTGGTCAAGCCCTTGTCTAGAGCAGTTTGGCCTAGACATAGACACAGGAGATTGTCTTGATCACTGACTGACAGAGAAAGAGCCAGCCTATTGTAGTGGCATGTTTCCCTGGACTGGGCGTCCTGAACTATACAGGATAGGAGAAAGATACATGAAAGCAGTGCGAAGGCAGCTGAATGGGCATATTTGCCTCTTTCTGGGTTTTACTGTGGGTGTGATGTGACTGGCTGGTTTGAGCTCCTGCTTTCACTTTCAGTAACAGACTGTGATCTGGACTTTTAAGCCAGATGACATACTTTCTTCCCTAAATTGCTTGGGGTGATAGCGTTTTATCACAGCAACATAAATAAAAGCAGATCCCCAATGAACCATCTCTCTGGCCCTCCAGTTTACCCTTTTGGTTAGTGACGCATACTAATGTGTACGGGTATGGGTGTCCTTGGGATGCAGAAACTCACGTCTCACAACATTCTTGGCCTTGCCCTCCACATTTTTTTAATATGGCTGGCCTGGATTTTTACCTCATACAAAACTGGTAAGCCGGGTGCTTTCCAAAGCTCTGGGGTTATCTAGCAAATTCTTAGAACAGAGTTCAGAAAACTCCATAATTTGCCAGTTTCCTCTTCTTGTGGGCAGCTGGACCTCCCAAGACCTTGTGCCTAGAAAGTGACACAAAGGCTGTCTTGTATATTTGTGTCTGTAGCCTAACTTTGTCCTCCATACAAGTTTGACCTAAATTGTTGGCTTGGGGACAACATTACTTCCCCCCATCCCTACCGAATCCCATCACCTTACCTAACACACTTTGTGTCTCTTTTCCCATCTATCAGCATCTAATGCAATTGCTTCTTCCTCATAAGTGTCACAGGTCTCTCCTTCAGTCTAGCATTACATACATTAACTCTTTTTCCTGGACAGGTTCAATTCTATACAAGGTGTTTTGTCTTTATATTAACTGATACTGAATTTTTTTCTACCCCAAAATTTCCACCTACTATTCAAGCTCAAATTTCCTTTTTAAAGATATTTCTTTAGAGTTTATTGAAAATATCTCCAAAGGAGTAGGTACCCATTTATTTGTGACATGTCTCCAAGAGTCCCACAGCTGATTCTGCACAGATCTTCAAGACCAATACAAACATTTGTTCTAAACCACTTACCTTATTCATTAATATCAATGACAAGTACTACAAATCTATCCACATTAAAGTGAATATAATATGGTTAGTGTTAACAACTATGCATGTCTAACACTCTCTTTCAGTCTCTATTGGCCTAAATTCCATCCTGGATATGTTTTTGGGTTTTCCCATATCTCAGACACTTTTCTCTCACCTTCACATTCTTTGTCCATGTATGTGTTACATGTCTATGTTTGTGAAGGGGCTGGGGACTTGAACTCAGGTCTTCATGCTAGCCCAAGAAGTGATCTTTCCCACTCAGCCATCTTCCCAGCCAGATTACCTCTAAATTCCTTCAAGCATATATTCTGTGCACATTGTCTCTGTTGAGTGCAGTTCTCATTGGCTTCCAGGCTGAGGCACCTAGATATACTGCTCACTTTTTTATTACATTACATATCCCTTTGAAAACTATACCAAGAAGTTCTATAAACACACAGTGTCCACGGGCTGAAGCACCTGTGTGAGAGAGGGTCATATGCCTTAGAGTTCTGTTACAGTTTTTGTTTATCTAATTAGCAGCAACAATCATCTGAGCCTTAGCAACAAGGACAGAACAGTAAGATAACTATTAATCCTGGAGAGTTTCCAGTTGACCCCACAAATTTAATGCCCTTAAAGCTTTCAGGATATTATTGTCCATATTATCTTATTTGTGGCAATAGTTACAGAGAAATTGATATTTATGTTATTATTCAATTAAATGCGTGCATGTGGCTTTTTTTGTTTGTTTGTTATTGGTTGTAATCAAAAATTTCTCACTGAAGCCCCAAAGCCAAAATTTCCCATCTCTTACTATAGAGATGTGTAGCAATCCACTGGTCATGGAAGGGGTTCCCCTTGCTGCTCCCAAACATTGAAGTACCTGTGTCCCAAGCATTTTTTTGAGAAATACAGCACGTTCAGGCGGTGTTTAAGTCTTCCTTTTGCATTAGTGTCATACTACACATAAGCCTACAAGTATCTGCAGACAACACAGTGGCATGCTTTAGTTTCTTCTTGTGGAAAAGATAAAACAACAGTCTCATTTCACTGATGATGAAGGGTGTGTAATAATTCAGGGTTCAGTCAGCAGATATCTGCTTTGGGAAGAACAGCTTTCTGGTATATAGCATCTTTTTTTTTTTAAATATCCAATACTGGAGGTGGCTACAGGGAATTTACTAATGAGTCCTTTGTGTAAGTGGGTTCTGGGAAAATATATCTACATTTGTTTTAAACAGGTTAGTATGTCCTGGGCCTAATGTTCCCCCAAAATGCTGAAAAACCAGAATGTTGTAAAGTTCAGCTTTATTATTCAGTATGCAACTAACGTCTGGATAAAAATAAATGCATTTGAAAATAAAGATGAACTGAGAGGTGAACATTTACTTCTATGAAAAGCGTTATGTGGTAAATTTCAAATTTCTTATGAGCCTACATTACTTTTACTTATTGTCTATGAAGATACATTTTAAAGATCTTGTTTTGTCAAATATAATTTTGCAATTGCTTTGTATTCTTACACTCAAGTTAGTGGTTTCTCTCAAATAGTACTTTCAATCATTTACACCTCTATGGGTCAATAAACATTTTAAATTGCTAGTAGGAAAATATTCAAATTAATTCTTATCTGTTCAAAGGGATGGTTAAACTTTGTACTGATAAAATAGTCTCTAAAACGACTAAAAAGTTTAATAATGTCTGCTTTGTATTCTGGATCTTAAAACAGTTATTTTATTCAGTTCACAAAAAACAATAGTAGAAATGTACACATGTACATGTTTTGGTAGCCGTTTATTTTTAAAATTCATAGATGCGTGATAAGATTCAATATTAGAAGCCCATAGTTACTGAGCCAAGTTGCCTTTGTGTGAATCAAGGCACACCTTCTTCAGATAGAACAAAGTGGATGATTTTCTTTGTTAGTGAAGACCCAGTTCTAAATGCTAGATGTTTGCTGCAGAGCCTCTAGTAGCAAGCAGGAATATCTTCAGCTGAAAAACATAGCAACCCCGACATACATGAACTGAGAAACTCTGCTTGGGAGATTTCTCACAGCAAAAGGTTCATGTTTCGTTAACAGCACACTGCTCTCAGGGAGGAGCAAATTCCACCGTCAGTCATGAACTGTGAAAGCATGGAGAGGTTTCCAGGAGGCAATTCCACCTCTTAAGATTTCCATCCCCAGTAGGTAGGACCAGGCAAGGGTAACCAGGTCACAAAAGCCTGGGGGGGGGAGGGGAGAGAAGATAGATCTCATCCTCTCAATATGAGGTGTGAAATTTGGGCTATGAACATCAGGGAGGTTATAACCTCATTGACACTATTTCAGAGTTCACAGTGTATCATAAGGACTAAGTTTGCAGAAAGTATACCTGGTCAGATGGAAAACAGTGCACGTTTGCCCCGGTCTCCACAGTGCTTGGTGAGGGCCCAGTGTCCATTACTGCAATGCCTGTTCTCTTGTCTAATCTCCTCAGTGCTCAGTGCAAATTCTAACCCAGTGTTCAAATGACCAGTTTCCACTCTTCCCAGGTTTCAATTTCCCTAGTATGCAGTCTCACTAGAGCTCACCTTCCCCAGTGCCTATTCTTAGCAGTGCTAGTCTCCTCAGAACCAACTCTCCGCCATGATTTCTCCCCCCAGCACCCATTCTTCAGACCACTCACTCTTCCCAGAGCCCACTCTCTTCAGGACTCAATCCTTCTACCAGACAGACACTCCCAGACAGACAGACACACCCCACCCACATGCACTCACATACCAATACTTTAACCATAGGAAGAATGCAATCATATGGTTTTCACCACAAGGGATGAAGCTGGAGATCATTGTGTAAATATGATTACTCAAACGTGGAAAGACAGATATAGCAACTTTTCTCATATATTTAATCTGAGTTTTTCTCATAAAGACACAGAAGTGGAAGAGGAATTGCTTTGGGGAAAAAAATGGGGCCAGTGATGGGTGCAAGAGGGAATGAGAGGGGAAGAAGATGAACGAGTTGTTCATACCTGTTTTGCATAACTAATGTATTCTCACAAAATAAATTTAAATAGAAGATTGAAATGATTATGTGGACAGGATTGAACCAAATTTGAATACAGACACTAGAAATGTGTCAATTAAAAGAGCTTTTAATATGCCTAAATATTACTTTTGTGCCAAAAGATCTTTAGGAGAAAAAAAAATGGCATGTTGAATAGTCCTGGAATGAAAATTTCACCATCTCAGAATAACTTATGATCCAGGTGACAAGAGTAACAGAATAGAAACAGTCGTATTAAACACAAAAAGTTCAGTAGAATAATAGTACCGAGCACATGAAGGTCCATCGCAGCAGTCACAAATGAAATATCCAGATAAAATTCAGCCTTCTAGGTAACTGGTTGCCAATGGCATATTCTTGAGTACACATAATTTCTACTTTGTTTAAATACAGTTTGTTAGTGCCTGTGGTTTAGGGTCTAGCCCTAAGAAGATAGCCATTTTGATTAGCCTGTGGGTAGAAGCCACTCTGTGACAGGATCATTTGCACATTTTTCTCAGTGATGGATCACCTTAAATTCGTCACTGCCACAGACAATTAACAAAGCAAACATCCTGCAGCTCTCAGGTCAGCACCATCATCTTTGTTCACCAAAGGACAAGCTTAAATAAAAACCAACGCCCCCCTTTCCTAACTGTCCTAATTTATCTCCTAGTCATCTGTTTTGAAGTACTCATGCTTTGAGATTTTTTTTAAAAGAAAGTGGTAAAAGCCTACCTATAACAAAATAAATTAGCCTTTGATATCCAGCTCAGTAGCTTAGCATTTGAGAAAAGAGAACTCCACAGAGCAATAATATATTCCAGATTTGACAAACTGTGACCTATTTACCAAAGCAGAAAATGCACCACAGACTTCGCCTTGTTTCTTTCTTCCTTTCCTTTTTATAATTTCAGAAACAGATAAATCATATTTAGCAAACAAAAAGGAAGGTTTCTAAGTTGACTAATGAAAAGGGGAAGAGGAGAAACAAAAGGAAAAATTTAGGAGCATAGACTCAGAAAGAAATATGTCCCCAAGATACAAATATACAGAATTTTAAGTATTTCCTAGCAATGCCAAAATACAGAAACCATTTTCTGAAAAGATGTGAATAATCACAGTAGCTTTCCTCAGGTCTTTAAATACTGTGAAGTTTACAGAAGCTACAAGTCATGCCTATGTTTTCTTCACAAGAAATTTCTAAGATTTGGGGTCAGAATCAGAAACACACTGGACGAAAAATAAGCAACATAAAAGTGCATCCACAGTCTCGCTATGTATATTTCATCGCTGTGGTAGCATGTTTTACATACACTCATTTAATTTCCTCTTTTTTACTACTAAATGCAATAATGAGAAAAAACACTGTAGCCTGTCAGCAATTCCTCATAAAAAAAGAAACATTATAAAGACAATGTACTTCACATTACTAATAAGAGAATGAAGAATTTTCTAAGTTTTTACACAAAATAAACTTGAGGCACTATAGCTCTTTAAATGGAGAGAAAAATCAAACAATGCTCGTGTGTAACACAATGTCATTGCCTCATTAACATATATAATTTTATGTTATTATGTATTAACGACACAAAACAATTTAAATTAAAAAACAAACTATGCAATAGAAAAGAAAAGTGCTGATGCCTCAATGCATGTTTTAGTGTAGAATTTTTGTGCCTCAATGTAAAACAAACTAAAATTTACATTTGCATGTAGGGGCAGAATCATCCCTTTACTCACGTTTATGATAAGAGCAGTATGTTTCCTAAGTATATTTAAAGTTTCCAAAACCCTTCTAAGGATTTACATAAAAGGAAATTCATTTACATAACAAACACCAATAACACAATTGATATAATAAATTTGGGTAATATAAGATGCATTATAAGCACTATTGTAATCCTACTTCTTTAGGATTTCCAGATTGTGCCACTTACATCGACAAACTAGAACAATCACAGCATCATTTTGTTTCTCAACCACTTATCCCATTTTACAGTGATCCAGACATCAAGCAAAAATAAAACTTGGGGGAAATGGAGTTTCCTGATAATCTAAGTATTACATCAGTTTAAAAAAAATCAGTAAAGGTTTAACTTTCTACAGAAGGATTTAAAAAGCAGGGAACAGGACAGGAGCCTACCACAGAGGGGCTTTGAAAGACTCTGCCCTGCAGGGTATCAAAGCAGAGGCTGAGACTTATAGTCAAACTTTGGGCAGAGTGCAGGGAATCTTATGAAAGAAGTGGAAGATAGAAAGACCTGGAGGGGACAGGAGCTCCATAAGGAGAGCCAAAAAATAAAATAAAATAAAATAAAATAAAATAAAATAATAAAATAAAATAATAATCTGGGTCCAGGGGTCTTGAGACTGATACTCCAACCAAGAACCACTCATGGAGAAAACCTAGAACCCCTGCTCAGATGTAGCTCATGGCAGCTCAGTATCCAAGTGGGTTCCCTACTAAGGGGAACAGGGACTGTCTCTGACGTGAACTCTTTGATCACTTCCCATTGAGGAGGGAACAGCCTTACCAGGCCACAGATGAAGACAATGCAGCCAGTCCTGATGAGACCTGATAGACTAGCATCAGATGGAAGGGGAGGAGGACCTCCCCTATCAGTGGACTTTGAGAAGAGGGAGGATGGGATTGGGAGAGGATGAGGGAGAGGGCTACAGTTGGGATGCAAAGTGAATAAACTCTAATTAATTAAAAAATAAAAATTTAAAAATCATACAAAAAAGGACTTTCAAATGAAGTTCCCATGTTCGTTGGTAATTACTGTCAACATCCTGATCATTTTCTTCCACAAGGTTGCATATCAAATTAAGAAAAACTGGGGATACCTTTTGAGACCCTTGAAAATCACCTCCCTTCTAAAGCCACAAGAGCAAAAACAGCCAATAATAGGGCCCACTGGGTTTCACTCGTTTCCTTATTGAGCACACTCAACCTCTCTGAAGCTTTGCAGGGGACCTGGGATGGATTCCAGTTCTCTAGCTCCTGATAAGGCTTTGAGTGGTTGGCATGACTCCATCATGCCCATCCCACCTCTCTCAGCCTGGTGTTATTCTCTCAGAAGCAGATTGGCCAGCATTCGATCTGCAGCTACTATCTAAAATCCCTCTCGTGGTTCTTACTGTCATTAATCTTGGGAACGCTTCCCAATCCTGTAGATCATCTTCAAACATGTGAAGTGAGGAAGTGCAGGCATAACAGCCTCAACGAAATCATCTTATTAATATTCAACAGCTTCACTTCCATTTCTGCAGCCACTGCCCTAGTTCGAAGAAGCATTGATTTGTATCTAATAAAATATTACTAATACTGTAGCTTTGTAGATATTGCTTTTGATAAATAAATATTTAGATTACAACACACTCTTAACTTCTCACTCAACCTTTCTCCAATTATTAACTATTCTATGTCTAACTGTCACAAAGAGAAATCTACTTATCAGCATATGTAATTTTCTTGTTTTTGAAATGAGTTTACTATGAAACAATCAAAAATATTGTGCCTAAAATGACATTTCTCCCACCAAGCTCCTTTTTTTTCTTACTTCACTGTGTCTTTATATTTTAACAAGCATACCTAAATATTCTTGTGACTACCAAATAAAATAGATTCACAATCTCAAAAGTGCAAGTTTTAAGAATTTCCAAAATCAACATGTATTAGTTCCTGGGTAAACACAACAAAAGCTCATGTCTTGGTGGCTTAGGCAGAATGGCAGGTGTGAGAGAGGAAAACCAAGTGTCTGCACCTATCTTTGATTCTATTTCCCTGTCTTAACTGTGACTCGTCTATATAGGAGAGGTTTTATGTTTATACAGAATGACTCTGCTCAAAGAAACTGAAGAGCTAAGTCACTGACTGAGGGGAAATTAGTTTAACTGTGTGGTTTACTTGCTCAAGCAAGAAATCCCAGTGATCTTAACATGTTGGTTGTGGAACACATACATGGTATTGGGTCATGTCTTGCCGTAATAATTCATGAGTAAAATGAGAAGATGAAGATAATCTTGAATTGATATGCTCAAAAGTATTGGGTGGGGGTGGAGAGCCTTGGCACTGCCTGTTGCATGGTGAGAACCTCAACATGTACTAACATACATTTTAGAAGTCATCACTAGGGTCTGAGGAGCTCACTCAGTTGATAAAGTGCTTACTATGCAAGCATGAGGACCTGAGTTCAAATCCTTAACATTTACTTCAAGGGCTAGATATCATGGTGTACACTTGCAACCTCATGCTGGGTAGTTGGAATCCTTGAGGCTTGCAGGCCTCCAACCTAGCTTAATTGGTGGGCTTTGGCTCAGTGAGAGAGATTCTCTCTCAAAAACAAAACCATGGAAAGTGGCTGAGGAAGACAGCTGACACAAGCATATGGACACATGGATGCATTGAGTCACATGGGAGCACACCACTGACATAGATATACACATAGATGTACAGACATACAGACACACAGACACAAACATGTGTGAAAGAAATCTCCACTAAGCAGGCAAAAGCTGAACAACTGCTCCATCCAAGACTTTAAATTTTATTTTCTTCCATAGACTATTCAAAAGCCCATACTCCCTGCATCAGTGTAGAGATACAATTTGGAATCACACCATCTTTGACTCAACATTCTGCAACTTTCCACAGAGTCCCCAGTGTCTGAGCAAATCCGTTGATCAGCAATTCCAGGGTGTGAACTCCAGGAGACAGTATCAACAACTTTTAAGCTCAGACACTGAGATAAAGTCCAGAGTTAAATGCTTCTTCTTTCCTCCCATTTTCCACTGGGACACCTGTCCTCAGGTTTGCCAACTTTTCCAGGCTATATCCCTCAATGTACACATACCTCAAACAGTCTCTGAATACCCTTGACGAGAAATACCACATTGACATTTCCAAATTCATGTTTTATTAATTTCATCTGTATATTCAAATAATATTTCTACAAATGCATATTCAAATAGCATTTTAACAAAATGTAAAAAAAAAAACAAACCTTGATTTCTTCCTTTACACACGTTTACTAACTTCATCCCAGGCACCAAATGCTACCGGTCCTTAAAAACGACGTGTATTTAACTATTTCCTTTATGAATTTGGATTTTCAACCACCTTTTCATTATTCTCTACTCAAAAAAAAATGCTTTAGTGCAAGTTAGTTGTATCATCTGCAAAACACTATGAATTTCCCTTGATTTCCTCGGCGGTGGGTTGTCTTCATTAGCATACTGAATTTAGAAATTTCCTTCGAATCCTGTAGTTCAAGCTGCAGGGAATTTTATCCTGTGTTCCCACGGCGACTTCTGGCGGACTCTGCAGACAGGAGACAGTTTGGTTGTCACAGCTGAAGAGGTTACATCTCCCCAGTCCCTGGAAGTTATTTTATCCCAAGTAAGTTTTGCTAATGAGGAACCCTAACATAAACTGAATGATATTTTTTTTATTTTGATACTTCTAATTGATGGTGATGATGGTACCTGTAGTGTGTGTATGACTATGTTGTGCATGTACTTATTACTGTTGTGTGTGTGTGTGTGTCTGTGTGTGTGAATGCACATGCACATGTGCTGTGGTGGGCATAGTTTGTGTGGTGTACATAGTGTGTTTGGTGTGTGTGTGTGTAATCATCTATTCCTGAAGGCATACCATTGGGATACTATGATTTCACGTATGAGTATGATTTTTATTATCTCCAAAGCCTAGCACAAATCCTGACATATACACTTAATCTAAAATATTTTAAAATTTAAATTTAAATAGCCTATTTTATTTATAATTTTAAAAAGAATAAACAGGCTGGATGAAATTACTTACCAATAAAGCTTGTGTAACAGTCAACATAAAAATTCTTTGATGAATCTGACAACTCGGTTACCATTTGAGTATTACAATAATGAAAATCAGTATTGTTCTGGTAAAGCAAAAATATTACAAGTCAATTCACATTTATCATCAATGGGAAGAAAACACACACTTTTATAATAGATGAAAAGTTGATTTTGGTAGATCTGTTTTTACTGGTTTCTCTCATGATAAATTTGTTAACTATTTGCTTTATACCAAGCTACAGTTAATTCTTGTTTGTAAAGGTCTCTGCTCTTCTATAGTCGCTGTTGGTTAAATCAGTTCCAATTTGTTAGATTTTTAAAAAGTGGAGTAGCTAGCTGTTGGGTAAAGTAATACATTAAGCTTTCTTGCAAATTTGTTATAAATATTTTAAAATCCCCTGTGCCCAGATTTTTTTGGTTCTATTGCTCTCCTTGAGGAGCTCCTGACCCCTCCAGGTCTTTCTATCTCCCCCTACTTTCATAAGCTTCCCTGCACTCTGCCCAAAGTTTGGCTATGAGCCTCAGGCTCTGCTTTGAATCCTTGCTGGGTAGAGCCCTCTGTGGTAGGCTCCTGTCCTGTTCCCTGTTTTCTCCCTATACTCTAACCAAGGACCATGCATAGAGATAACCTAGAACCCCTGCACAGGTATAGCCAATGGCAGCTCTGTCTCAGAGTGGGTTCCCTAGTAATGGGAACAGGGGCCGTCTCCAACATGAATTCAGTGGCTGGCTCTTTGTTCACCTCCCCCTGATGGGGGAGCAGCCTTACCAGGCCACAGAGGAAGACAATGCAGCCAATCCTGATGAGACCTGACAAACTAGGGTCAGAGGGAAGGGGAGGAGGATGTCCCCTATCAGTGGACTTAGAAAGGGGCATGGGAGGAGATAAGGTGGGGTTGGGAAGGGATGAGGAAGGGGGCTACAGCTAGGATACAAAATGAATAAACTATAATTTATAAAAAAAATTAATTAAAAAATAAATATTTTAAAATGATTGTTTTGGAATGTATAAACTACTTAAACTTCCTTGTGAAATGAGCTAATGAATTTTGCCCATTAATGAAATATCTAATTTTACATAATACCGAAAAGCTTCTCATGTATGGGCAAATGAAGGTATCTTGAAGTTTCTTGTTCTAGAAGACAGTATTCAAATTTTCTTTGCCATTCAATATACTTCCAAATTAGACCATCCTTGTATTTTCAGATAAATATTTCACATATGGCCTGCATTGATTGGCTTATTTTATTCATACTCTCTTGAGATAAGTTCATCTCATTTTCTCCACATAACATTGTGTCTCTATACCCCGCTTTTCACTCATAAAGCAAACTTTGTCTTCTGCCCAAAGTTTGAAATTACATAGTGAATTCTTTCTTTTAATTTCTTTCTAACTTAACTTCCACTGAAATTGCTAATTAACTTAACCTGTCCACCTTGTCTACCTTGTTTGCTACATTCCTTCTAAAGCTCAGTTCATCTCTTAGTTCACCCCTCCACCTAAAACACTGTAACATTTACCTCTTACCTAATTTATATTGACCATCAGTTTTCCTTACCTCTGTGCATTTTAAGCTTTGTTTTTCCTCCAGATTCTACAGTCCTGAAGGTGGAGACCTGGTTTACGGACATCTGGGATTTGTACTTATTCTCCGGTACCATTAATGCCCTGTATATGGTAGTTATGACCCAGCTGAATGAAGGTTCTAGGAGCCATAGTTTTACCTTAAGGGCAGAAAATAGTACAACAACAGCCTAGTTACAGAACATGAAATAATATTACCCAACAAATGAATAAAGAAAAGTAAACGAGCATGCTAATAACCACCAAATAACATGACCACAATATAGTATACACATGCTAGCAAGAAATAAAGTTCAAACCTTGTTTAAATCTGGATTTGAACAAATTATAGAGGGTGAACTTGATGTAGCTGTAGAAACATCTATACAAATGTGTAAAAGAAAACATTGAACACCTATGGCACAAGGAAGGGATGCATATTGTATCAAAAGTGGCCCCTTTCAGAGGCAAATATATAATTATTTTTTAAAACAGCAGGCTGATCTTTTGTTTAAATATTTCAATAAAAATTAGGAGGAAATACAGCAATTGGTAACATTTGGCAAAATGTTGGTCATTACTGGCACACTGAGGGCGAATTGTTGTTCCCTGTGCTATCGTCAACACAGATCTAAATAGTTAACATTTTTTTATTATTTCAGTGAATTTCCTGTTGGTCTACTTCTGATTTTTTTCCCCTTTTTCCAACATTCAGTATGGGAAGCTTCCAGCTTAGATTCCTGACATTGAGGATCCACCATGTTACTGTGCACTCAGAAGTGTCCACTGCTTTCTTACTGCTTACTAAGTAAAATCCACTGTTGTTCTCTCAGTATACCAGAAATCATATGCCTGTAATGTCTAAGTCTTTTTTACCTTAAACTTTTATTTTTATTATTTACAATTTATTCACTTTGTATCCCAGCTGTAGCCAGCTTCCTCATCTCCTCCCCAGTCCCATCCTCCCTTCCTCTTCCTCCTCCATGCCCCTCGACTAGTCCACTGCTAGAGGAGGTCCTCCTCCCTTACTATATGATCCTAGCCTATCAGGTCTCATCAGGAATGCCTGGATCATCTTTCTCTGTGGCCTAGTAAGGCTTCCCAACCAGGTGAAGGTGATCAAAGAGAAGGCAGGTGGAGGTGATCAAAGAGAAGGCAAAAAAGTTCATGCCAGAGACAGCCCCTGCTCCCCTTACTAAGGAACCCGCACGGAGACTGAGCTGCCCATGGGCTACATCTGAGCAGAGGTCTAGGTCCCTTACATGCAAGGTTCTTGCTTGATTTATCAGTCTCTACTGGACACCCTTGTCCCAGAGAAAAAAACAAGGAAATCATGAAATTTGTAGGCAAATGGATAGAAGTAGAAAAGATCATCCTGAATGAGGTATCCCAGAAGCATTAAGACACACATGATATATACTCACTTATGAGTGAATATTAGACATATAATATAGAATAAACATACTAAAATATATAGTCATAAAGAAGATAAACCACAAGGAGGACTCTAGAGAAGATGCTTAATCCTCATTCAGAAGAGCAAACAGGATAGACAGTGGAAGTAGGAGAAGACAAGGAACTAGACAGGAACCTTTCACAGAGGGACTCTGAAAGACTTTACACAGCAGGGGATTGAAGCAGACGCTGAGACTCATAGCCAAATTTGGGCAGAGTGTATGGGATTTTAAAGAAGAAGGGGGAAATAGAAAGACCTGGAGGGGACAGGAACTCCACAAAGAGAGCAACAGAGCCAAAAAGAAAAAATGTCTAAGTCCTAATTGATACTTCCTTTTTGCACAAAGTCAACTGAAACAGCTGTGTTTTCCTGAACTGCTACAATTGTCAGGATCTCTCTGCTTTATGGTGTTCTTAAATTTTCTACATAAGATACCCTTCTATTCTGTCTTTCGTCCCCGTAAGCATGAAGCCTTTCCTGGCCTGTCAGAATGTGTCCCTTTCTTTATAAGGTGCTGGTACGCCTCTGTGCCCCTTCCTTCAGTATGGTTCTGCCTTGTATTACAGCACAGCTCAACCATCACCACTGGGGTGAAACACGAGTTCTCTGAGAAGAGGATTTATCTCTAATGTCTGAAACAGATCTGTGCATAGGATATATTTAACAAATACTGGTTAGCAGGTAAAGAAAGGGAAGAGTACTAATAGTTTCAAGCAGAAATAGTTTAGATCAAGAAAAAGCAGTGTCCTCATAAATATAAAAAAAACACCACATGATTTTAAAATTTAGTAGCAAAATGATTGCTATTATTGGAAAGTAGCATGCCTTGGAACAAGTACAGTGTTTTCACTGCCACATTTAATCATTTTAATACTGTAACTTTACAGATGAGGAAACTGAGACTTGGTTGTGTTAGGTAATTTCCATGTACATAGTTTATCTGAGTTCGAATCCAAGTCAGCTCTAATAACTTCCTTTATTTTTTTACTGTGTAGGAGAGGCCTATGTTCTGAAGACATAAGCAAAGAGTTATTCAGAAGATTGAACAGGATGTAAACAGATGGCATTTTGTCCTTCCTTTCCCTACTTCAGTAACTAGCTTCTCTTCAGTTGGTTTTATGCAGTGTTTTAAAGTTGATTTTTCTTTCCTTTTTTGGTTGTGAATAGATTTATTTTTTTTTGTCTTTTATATAAGGACTCCATGTTTTCAAATTGAAAATGAATGTATGATACTACCCTTCACTGAACTGATCAAGAGAGTGTAAAAATCAGAAAGTGTAAGCACTGCCTTAAAATTGGTATATACCTGGGCCTATTAACCAACGTCGTAGCACACACACACACACAGTTCTGTAACTGCTCTCAAAACTAAGTTCAAAAATCATAAAGTAATCAATATCATTACTTGGTAGTTTCATATCCCACTTGCTTGAAACGGTTTTGTTTCTTTCCAGAAAAAAATAATTCTCCCTGAAAAGATTAGATAATTGAAAGAACACTTAAAATTTAGTTCCTCCAGGCCAACTCCAAATTACGTTTTAAAAACCTGTTTGGGAAATTCAGGTCTCCCGAAGGGATCCATTTAGAGGCGCTGCTTTGAATATGTAAATCACTTCATAAATGTGTGCATATACCTGTATACACTCTCTCATGCATCTATATATGTGCACATGTATATGCAGATGTTGATATATATCTATATTTCCACAGTTTAAATGCCAAATATAAAAAAATCTACTAAATAGTAAACATGCCAAAAATTTGGAAAAAAAAAGAAATATTCTCTTGAGATGAATGACAGCAATGTGTGTGTGAAGGGTCTGTTGGCCTTTGGTGTAGACAGGTGGATACCCTAAGAATATTCCAGGCATGTATTTGCTGGACTACTAGATCCACACATGCTGCTCTGGACAGAAAGGGAGACTTACAGAGCATGATAACCTATTAAAGACTCAGAACCGTTTGTCAGGACAAAAATATTTCATTACATTTCCAACATATAATATAATGGATAACCCTTGCTTACCGTTTTTTGTTTTTTTTTTTTACTTTATGTGTATGGTTGTTTGGTCCTGCATGTATGTCTCTGCATGAAGTATGTGCTGTGCCTACAGAGGCCAGAAGAGAGCCTCTTGTCTCCTGAAACTGGAGTTAGATACTTGTTAGCCAGTGTGTGGGTTCTGGGACTAGAATGAGAGTCCTCTGCAAAAGTAACAGGTGTTCTTAACCTCTTGCCTCTGCGGCCTCTGCTTTCTGCACAACCTTTAGCGGCTGACACCCCACTCTCTAGTCTAACTAGATCCATGATCGCTAGGGCGACAGTTGTGATGCTCGTGCAGAGGCTGTTGTTGTAATCTCACCCTTATTTCTTCCAACAAACTCACATGGTTTTATGTTTCATTAGTTTCCAGTGTTTTTATTCCGTTTTTCTCTTACACATTGTGTAACTGTGGTGCATGTTACCATCGCACTCAGTGTTGGCCCCCTCATGTCTAAAACAGAGATGACCTAGTGCCTCTTAACAGCTACTTAAAAAAATCAGTAATGTACGATATGTTTAGAAAGATATGCGGCCTATCACCTGTCTGGTCTTGGACAATTCCAGCAGCTCCGTGGGAAACATTAATATTTTTGTAATTTTAATCTTTTCTGCAGTAGTTACAGAATGCACACCCAATGGAGTAAACATCCTTCCCAGCCATGAACATGACATGAGCTCGGAGATTACCAGGTATTTCTAAATAGACTGAGTACAGAGGAGAAGGTGGCTGGCCATGGAGGAGAAGAGAAGGGAAAGAAGGACAGTGTCTGGTGATTGTGGGGCACACATTGTTACTGGTTGTCCTCGTTTTTATTTTCTGAACCAGGGCATAGGTATGTAACTCAGGCTGGCCTTGGTCTCATAATTCTCTGGTATCAGCTCCTCGGTGCTACAAAGAAAGCTATGCATCAGCATGAAGGACTAATTTGTCAGCTATAAATACCACTGTTCACTTTTTAACTTGTAACAGGATGAAAATACATTTTTTGACCTGCCTTTTGTATATGTTCCAAAATGCCCCTGTTGTTCCCTGGCCTCCACAGCATCATATTCATCTGCCAGAACACACTTTACCCTCGGAGCAATGAGGAAGGTTTATTTCATTTTTAGTTTTTATTTTTGGCACTTCTGAGTCTATTTTTATTATTCGGAGAGAAGTGCTAGAATATACACACATATGATGGGTGTTTATATATGCACTTATTACCTTCACTTCTAAGCTTCTAAAGATGAAACAAGATCGTTGAGAGGTAGTTATGAAACTATCTTATAAGTGGCAAATTACTATGAAAACATTTAATGATAACAGAAGTAACAATTTGGTATGAGGGAATTTTGATATTTAGCCTTAAAATTTAACTGGAGAGTAGGAAAACAGGACAATACAGAGAAGAGTGAGAAAAAAAAAAACATTGACGGTGATTAAAAAGAGACCAATGAAACATTATTCTATCTTATTTAAAAATTAATATGTGTGTGTGTGTGTTAAATATTTCACCTTTTGGGGTAATAATACTTTAATACTCCCGCACAAGAGCAATAGACTATTTAACACAAATTCCAGTGCTTGGATAGGAAACCTCTCTTCTAGTTTTTGGACAAAGGAATCCAAACGCCTCTACATAATACAGGCTATTTCCAATGTCCTTGGTTGTCTCCCATAAATTGAAGGTAAGAAACTATCACTTAAGACTCAAGGCTTGGAGGAATCAAGCTGGAACTGGTCTGAAGGCCTCCCTCATGAAGACTCGCTCTCCTGGTCTCTGAAGGTGCTGTGCAGGCAGGCTTCAAGGGGGAAACGACAAAACAACCACCGGTCCTACGCAGCTGTAAAGTCCATGGACCACAGCAGTGGCCAGCATGGCAAGATATCTCCAATGTTGCAATAATGGCACTTATATCCTGGTGACAACCAACAACCATTTAATTGGAGGTAAGCCCTTCTCAGTAGATGGTAATTCATGCCTGGTGCTAAAAACCTAGCCAGCTGCCCATGGCTGGTGATACCGCAGACCACAGGAGAATTTACTATTGCCACTCTCCTAAAGCAGTATAACTCTCAATTGCTCTAAATATTTATCCTTATGACCCTGTAAAAGAGTAGCCGTCAATAAAAAACAAGGAAATCATGAAATTTGCAGGTAAATGGTAGGGAATGGAAAAGATCATCCTGAGTGAGCTATCCTAGAAGCAAAAAGATATACACAGTATATACTCACTCATATAGACATATAATATAGGCTGAACCTACTAAAATCTGTACACCTAAAGAAACTAATCAAGAGGGAGGACTCTGGCTAAAATGCTCAATCCCCAGCCAGAAAGGCAAAGAGGATGGATACCACAAGAAAGAGAAAACAGAAAACAGTACAGGAGCCTGCCACAGAAGGTCTTTGAAAGGCTCTGCCCTGCAGACTATCAAAGCAGATGCTGAGACTTATGTCCAACCTTTGGGCAGAGTGCAGGGAATCTTATGAAAGAAGTGGGAAATAGTAAGATCTGGAGAGGACAGGAGCTCCACAAGGAGAGCAACAGAACAACAACAACAACAAAAAATCTGAGCACAGGGGTCTTTCCTGAGACTGATACTCCAACCAAGTACCATGCACAGAGATAACCTAGAACCCCTGCACAGATGTAGCCCATGGCAGTTCAGTGTCCAAGTGGGTTCTGTAATAATGGGAACAGAGACTGTCTCTGACATAAACTGATTGGCCTGTTCTTTGCTCACCTCCCCCTGAGGGGAGAGCAGCCTTACCAGGCCACAGAGGAAGATAATAAAACCACTCCTGATGAGACCTAATAGACTAGGATCAGAAGGAAGGAAAATAAGACCTCCCCTATCAGTGGACTTGGGGGGGGGCATATGTAGGGAAGGTGGAGGAAGGGAGGGAGCTACAGGGAGGATACAAAGTGCATAAAGTTAATTAATAAAAAATTAAAAATAATAAAAAGAAAAAATAATTTAAAAAAAAGAGCGGCTGTCACTTCTCATCCCAGTAGCTCCATTTTTGAGGAGACCATTCCAGAAATCTCCAACTGATCAAAGTGAAGGGGACAGCTGACATGGGGCAACCTTTCTGAATTGATACATCTGCAGCAGAAATCTTACACCTAAGTCTTTGGTGAGTGTAACAGAAGAGGGAGCAGAAAGGTTCAGAGTCAGAAAACCAGGGATTCTGTTGTAAAATTACTTTTTCTATAGACTGTGACATGGAATTGCACCCGGACATCTTAACATTATGGCCCACCTAAGCATGACCCCACACAGTGACACCCAACCAACATCCCCGTGCAAGTGGGGGAAATTTCACAAGCCCCACTCTCAGAAGAGCTACAGTGGTGGCTGCTGAGAAATAATCCGTTTTCCCCTCCAGTGATGAGTCCTTTTTAGGGTATCCGGGCCCTAACTTGTCAGCTATGAACACATACATATGAGGAACACTATATGGGTTCATTAGGCTTTATTTACACACACACACACACACACACACCATACAATTGAAGGAGTCATGAATTAGTCAGAATTAAGGAGAAATTGGAGGGGCTTAAAGAGCAGCGTAGAAATGATATAAATCCAGTAATTGTGTATGAAATTCTCAAAAAATGGAACTGCTCTTTATCTTAAACAAAGAACCAATCACAGCCAGTGTTATCACAGAAATGTATCAGTAAGTCAAGACACGTGCTATATATGTAAGATGATGCAAAATTATCTAGCTATGTACAACTGTGTTACCTAAAACAACTCTGATGTTTGGTAACTGAGCCTCTCTGCCTTGGGATGGATTTGCTTCAGTTATTAGCTGTGACACAATGAATTAGAAAATCAATTTTAAGATGCACTTAGTGAGATTTTAAATTTTAATACCCAGCTTCTTAAAGTGTCTCAAACTTGCTGATTGTTTCTTTTTGTACTGAAGTGTTTTCATTAAATGTGTATAGCATGTCTTACATACAAACTTCTGCCATAACTAAGAAAATAGACATTTTGCTCCTCTGTGTCTAGAGACCTTGTATATAATTTTGTATTACTCAGTTAACCATAAAGATGCTGTGTGTATCTCATTTACTTTATTGTTATGATTGTTGTTGTGGTTGTCTGAGACAGGGTTTCTTTGTAACTCTGGCTGTCCTGAAACTTATTATGTAGAGCAGACTGGCCTTGAATTCACAGAGATTCTCTGCATCTGCCTCCCAAGTGCTGGGATTAAAGGCATGTGACACTACACTAAGCTTCATTGCTTATTTTTGCTATTAATGTCATCTAATTAATATAAGGTCCTAAATTGAGAAAATGCTGCCATAAGCTTCAGCTACAGGCAAACCTGTACAGTATTTTCTTAATTAATGATTAATCTGAGAGGGCCCAGACCATTGTGGGTGGTACCATCCCTGGGCTGGTGGTCCTGGTTCTATAAGAAACCGGGCTGAACAAGACATGACAAGCAAGCCAGTAACCATCACCTCTCCTAATTCCAGGATCCTTCTAACTCAGCTCCTAACTCCAAGTTCCTTTCCTGCTTGAGTTCCAGTGCTCACTTCTATTGATGATGAACTGTTACATGAAACTGTGAATGAAATTAAACAGTTCCACCCTAAGTTGCTTTCGGTCACGATGTTTTATCACAGAAATAGTACCCTAAATAAGACAAATGCTAAATTGTATATTAAGAAGATGTTAGGAAATGTTAGAAAAACTAACTAATTCATAACGTCCTGGGAGTAGCTTGAGGGAAAGCCAAATGACAACAGCACTAATAAAAGAGAAAGAACAGTAATCAACAACAACAAAATCCTAGAAGTGACTCGGATTTAGATCTTACACAACCCAGTCTAAGATGTCATTTTTTTCTTTAGCATAAATTTCTCTCTAAAGAAGGAAAGTGAAGTTAATACAATGCTATAAGATGTACTTTAAACCAGCCATTGGTTGAGTTTTTTTAGTTCTAGTTATTTTGTAATTAATTGAAATATTTATATACGACTCCACCATTTCCCTAGATAGTCTCTTCAGTACAATTCATGTGCGCCTGAAGTTCTAAATGGCTATATTTTAGGTAAGAGTGAGATATTTTTCACAACAAAAGTAAGATTAAAAAAATAATACTTGCAACCATGTTCCTACCCTGCCCAGTCATCAGTAGTCTCTCAACCTTTACTAACTTTTCGGTTTCTATTTTACTTTGGCTATATCAAGTGCCCATTCATTCATTTTGTCTATCCAGTCATTCAGAATTATATTCAAGTAGCACTCCAAACCAGGTGTCCCAGATCTCAGAATTTAGAAATGAGCACATAGTGTGCATTCAGGGACAGCTTTGGGTGGAAGTAAGAGCCCGATGTTTACAATAATGTGGTAAAACCACAGGAAAACTACAAGAGCAGAGAAGAAAAGAGGTATGTGGTTGCTTCATGCAGGAGGAGGCAGGGTCTGTCCTAAATGTACCAGTGCTTGGCCAGAATGAATGAAAGTAGGTGGGCACTGATCCAGTGGTTAGATTTGCATGTGCTTCCTATCTGTGTCCATATTTTACACTCTTCAGACTTATTCACAACCCCTGATGCTTTAGACTCCTGAAGTAATCGAAGCAATAGCATGGATTCTCACTGCCTTGCTGCCATTCTCACGATAATCTTTTCCAGAAAGGCATTAAGGGAAGATCCTAACTCCACCTCCATCCCTTTGAGTTTCTTTGGGGTTGAGAGATTTTTGAGCCCGATCAAGAAAAGTGATACGACCGACCGCAAGGTGGCAGTAGCGCATACAAGATTAAGTGGGTTACTTTGAAGGCGAGTTGGTGTAGGAGAATGTCCCTATTCCCAAGTCTGGTCCTGAGTCTGAGATACAGAAGGGTGTAGGGGAACACAAAGGAATAACAACAAAGAAAGCATTAAATAGCTGGGTAAAGGGTTGTCAGAGAGGTCCACCTACACCTGAACTAGGATCTACGTACTTCCGGCGGATGTGGAGTCAGTTTGATAAAGAATGTGGGGCATCTTTACATGGGTAAAGATCTGTTTATGCGGCCTACTTTAAAAATAAATGCATGTGTAACGTTTTCACTCCTTCCCCCCCCCCACCCCCCAGTATGCTTTTGAACTAACCTGCCTCACTCTGCAGTGAGTTAAATACCTGAGCGGCCGGAGTGTGGCGGGCTCTGACCAAAAGAGCTTGGCACCAGTGTGATCCCACGGACACTTAACATCTGCAGTGGGATGCCAAAATCATATCGTGAAATGACCTGATCAAGACAGAAAGAGTCGGCTGGTTTTTGTTTGTTTCCCTTTCAAGAGCGGCTGTCACTCATCACATGAGGCAGATGCTTAGGTTCTGACACCATTCTCCCCTTTCCTATCCAAGCGCTCCTAGCGCTCGCCAGCTCCCCAAGCCTGAACTACAAGCCGCTGCTTCTCTGCCTTGCACTGCTCAGGTACTTGCCATCTTCGTGTTTTATTTACACCTCTTCTCCTAAGCTCTCCATAAAGCATCCAGATATATCTATTATCTACGTATCAAACCACACCAGCTTAAGTGACTTATAGTAGTGCTATGTTCCACTCATATCGGAGGGTGTGGTACTCTCTGACCTCTGCTCACGGCCTCCTCGCTCTTCTCAGGCCATTTTCCCATGGGTCTCCATGAACCGCTGCAGAAGCTAGGACGCATGCATGCTCATTCCATGCTACGATGCCCGTACTGCTGTTCTTTCTGCCTGCCGTGGAAATCTTGCCCAGGGACAACGAATTCCTACTTCGTTTCCATCTTTGGATGTTGCCTAAGTGCCAGTGTATTGGCTTAAGGCAGCCTACAAATGTCCCAACTCTGGAAAATTATTTAAGGCTTTCAACTTATTTCTGCCATAAAAATAATTGCGATTTGCAACTGAGATCTATATTTTGACACAGGCTTCGTGGAAGCAGACTCTGTTTGCTCACTGCTGTTCGGTTTGAGCTTTGTATTTGTTTTTCTATTGGAAAACAGTGCTGAGTCAATGGCTAAGTATGGATAAAACTATAAGTATGTATTAAACGAACCACAAACATAATCATAAAGAATAAAGCAGGAAAGAACAGAAGCAAATGTGAGGGTCTCTCTTACTTTAAGGACTGACAGTGCTGCTTATACTGACACACAGAGAAAACGTAATTGCGCCCTTCTGGATGAAGGAAAGGGGTTCAAAACGCCTTTGACTGAGGAAGTTTGCTAACCGCCAAGTTATATCAATGGAGACCGCTTTAGCAATGCTGAGCTGACTGATGGGTGCGTGGTGATTAAATGTTCTCCGAAGTGTTTAGACGACAGGAGATGGCAGTCTTTGTTAGGTTCCGGACAGACAGATGAAGTCGTATTTTCTAGTGGGGCAAGAATTAAAGAGGACAAACCAACAGCTCTGGCTTTCCCTTGTGCTGTTTTTGTTTCTCCTACACCTTTGGTGGTGCTGCCTTTCAGTTCTTGCTATTACTTTTGTGCATTTTCACCCCTCCCCCCTTACTCAGTATCGTTGGAAATTCAATCATCATGTGTTAGCAGCAACCCTACCTTAATTTGAGATTGACAACAAAAGTCATTATGAAAATGATAAAAATGACTGATGAACAACTATTGAACATGCTAGACCTTATTCCAAAGGCACTGTGTGTTCTGTGTTATTTAACTCCAGGATGAAGTCCTATGAATTAGATGATTTTGTGATATTCGATTAGGAAAGAAGGGGAAAGAGAAGAGACGCAAGGCTTCGAATTTAGTTGCAATTGACCACTTAGAAAGGAGTGAGGCCAAAACTGGAGACCTACGTGCTCTGCTTGCCCATAATTTGGGAGCCTGCTCTTATAATTATACTGCGTTCCTCCTCTGTCTGAAGTAGCTTTGATTATGTGGAAGAATTTGAAAATGACCCCCCTTCTGTTTTCACTGCACTGGTTGGACAGTGAGGTTTTACTGACAGCGTTTTACTGGAACATCTGTGGCTTCCTTATCAGTGGGCAGCCCCAGCAGTGAACAACAGAGCTTTTTCTCCACCTTTTTCTTTCTTGTGTCAAGGTGAAAACAAACTGTGAAGAATAGGAGCCTTTTCCCAGGAGGATGCAGATCAAAAACCCGTGAAGTTTTTGAAGAGAAAAAAAAAAATAAGCATTTTTTTAACATTCCCAGTTTTCTGCTTCCTATACTTCTTGTTCAAAACTGATTGAGAACTGATATAATTAATGATTTAAAAAGCTGTTGAATTCCACAAATCCATTCAGTCAATAAATATTTATGGATACCTACTACATGCCAGGCTTTGTGTCAGGCTTTACCGGTGATGGAAACTTAGGTGAAGAAAATCTGTGGAGGGAAACAGAAATTGAACATCACACTTATATAAGTACACATATGGATGTATTTAAAATGTTAATTATACATACACACATTTTATGTGTATTATATTTTACTTATTAATGTTTGAAATTGTACATGTTATATGCTTATTATATACAGATCTAAAATATATGTATGTAAAATATGCCTTGTGCATTGTGAAGAAATGTAGCTGCTATCCAGATACCTACTTCTCAGTGATGAAAGTCCTGGAAGGGTGATGGTGAGCCTCTGGAGAGAGCAATTTTAAGGATGCTCTTCATTTCATTTTTATTATTTTTGTCCTTGTTTGTTTTGAGACATGCTCTCTATGTAGCCTAGGCTGTCTTGGAGCTTTCGTTGTAGAGCATGGTGTCCTCAGGCTCACCCTGGTCCTGCCTGCCTCTGCCTCCTGGTTTCTGGGATTAAAGTCATAAGCCACAAGCAGCAAAGTCCCCGCAGTCCCTGGTCCGCCAGGCCTAGCCCGTAAAATATCTGGAGAAGAAACTGCCCTGACCTCTGCTCTGTGTAGGTCACCAAGTCCTCAGTAATAGTGGATCTATCTGGAGTGGGAGCACACCGTATGTTTATTTGATAAAGAACTAAAGACACGAGCACAGATGGCGGTAAACTCTAGAAGAGAGTCCATCCATAAACCTATGCTGTGAAGAGGAAAAGGAAAAAAAAAAAAGTACTTCTTTCTCTGAAGCTCCAAGTCTAATTGGAGAGAACAAACAGATGCATGGGAAATGGCACCGGAGGCAATGGACCACTGTGCTCACAGACAGCCATTATAGTTGAATAAACAGAGCAGGCTGAGCTCGTCCTTTGAAAGGAAATGAGTTAGAGACTCGGCATTTACTTAAATGACAGTGGAGGCAGACAGGACATATTTAGATGGACATGGAAATGAAGGCTTAAATTGAGGCAGAAAAACTCAGAGAGAGGACTCAACTTCTGGTGGAATAGAATATAATCAGGAACATATTTGAGAATTTTTGTCTAAATTCGTGGAAGTGTTTTTATTTCTTTCCTGTGTCACTGTTGATCAACAAAGGATGTAAATATCCTTTTTTAAATTAAATTTTATTTTTTAAATTTTATTTTTATTATTAGTTACATTTTATTAACTATGTATCCCAGGTGAATCCCACTCCCTCATTCCCTCTGAATCCCACCCTCGTCTACTCCCTGCCCCTTTCCAAGTCCACTGGTAGGTAAGTATCCTTATGAGTGGAGAACAAACACCAGGTGCTAGAACAGCAACCATTTCGTTGGAAATTTGTGGCTTGAAACTATGTATGGTGAACAACACTTTCTTGCCAAGAGCTCATACTAATTTCAACATAGCATGTGAGGCCTGGGAGAATTCAGCACTTTTTTTTAATAGTTCAGCAAACTATATTTCAAATACCTCTTAAGTGTCAGGGAAGTTCCTGGGCAGTAGATGTAAAGACAAATATTTTATTATGACAGGAAAAAAAAAATAATGCACCACTGAGACACAAGACAAAGGCTGGAAGCAACATCACCCCAACTGTGAGTGGGAGAGTTCACAAAACCTAACAAGAGAGACTGGGAGGAAAGTGGCCATCTGAGGAAGAAACACACAGCAACAGGATGGCGTGTGTGAAAGGTGTGTGGAAAAATCCACACAAGACTATTGTTAGAAACTTACCATTGGTATATGCTGTGATGGTCAATACCCCAAGAAGGCCTAACAAGCCCCAGAGATGCAGGCCAATGGTTTGACGCCTTGGGATTAAGACAAGAGAATGACAACAATCTAAACTACAATCTAAATATTCTGCCTATTATCTAAATGTTTTGTGGCCCAAGTTTCTTTCACAAGGAACAGAATTTTAGAATTGGAACTAACATACTATGTACTCTACCTCTGCTGTTTGTATATAGAGATGTCTAGGAACCCTGTTATCCTTTTCGGTTTACTAGGGGGAGCGTCAACTCTTGATAGGATGAAACTTCTGTGACATATATGAAGAATATTTTGTGAAAAAGAGGGATAGGCAAGGTTAATTATCAAAGGTAATAGTTGAGTGTGTTCTGACATTAAAGTTTGCAGAAACTAAGACAATATTTTCCATCCCCCACCTCTGGGACAGCACAGACAGATCTCTGGTGGGCCAGCCACTGAGCAAAAGGGAAGAGCAGAAGGGAAAAGTGTCTGCAGAAGTTCCTGCCCCAGAAGAGTCTCAGGTTGGAGTGGTAAGATCAGGAAAGATGCTGCAGCCAACACTCTTTCTTCCCCAGGAATTTTCTAAGAGCAGGCGGCCCATGCCCAGCCCAGAATCTATTGGAGACCAGTTAGGACATGGAGACTCACCTGGGGTATCTGAATGGGACTGGAATGCTGGGATTAAGAAAAATTGGAAATTGATAATTATCAAGAGAGAAGCAGTTAAACAGAAAAAAATAGGGTAAACAAGAAATTAATACCAGGAGTAAGCCTCACCAAGGCTAGACTAGAGGAGCAAAGGAAAGGGACTATCATTCACAGGATCTGGATGTTGTCTGGCAGGAACCGGAGTCCAGAAAACCTTGAGAGGGATCAGGTAAGAGATGAAGCTGCTGAAGTGGGAAGGGAACAGAAAGCATCTCAGAGAAATGTTCTGTCTTATGCTTCTCCCATCTCTCCTCTCCAGAGATTTCACTTGCAGGAGCCAGCTGCACCAGATGGTTCTCTGCTTGTGGGTAGGAGCCCAAGGGAATAGATTTCTCCTTGTTGGGCCAGTGGAACTGAAAGGACTGGGCTCAAGGACAAACAGACAAAAGACAAAAGTCCCTTCCTCTTTGATTTGCTTGGCCATGTCAGGAGGGAACAGTGATGCATGCAGGTATCATAAAAACACACCAAACTTTGGTTTCTTTCTGTTTTTTTTTTTTGTTTGTTTGTTTGTTTGTTTTAGTTCTAAAAGAAATTACATTGTTGTTTTTTTTTTCAAACAACCTACATATAAGAATTTCTGTTCATGTTGCTAATATATTTTATCCATCAGGAACCCCTTAAATCAGTCAACAAAGGTTTATTTGCCTAGGTTACCATGCAGCATGACACTAGGAAAGACTGTTCTCTTAGAGTTTTTATAGTGACCTGTGGTATTTTGATAAATGCTATTGTCTTGAAGGATTCAGTAGGAAGTTTGGGTGCCATCTGTGTTTGTGTCTGTAGGAATAGTGACTGCCAGGAGAAAAGTCGGATGCTCATTTAAAAGATGCAGCAGAAGCAGAGTCCACATTGATGCCTCTAACATAATTACTGTTCTGTTCATTGACACCATGCTTTGTGTGTTTCAAGATGCTGTGCTTTTGTCATGGGTTTCTATAAAACGTGTGCAAATGGAGCATTGGCTTCTAGTCGAAAAAGCTCAGCCCAGAAAACTATGCTGATACCAGGCACTCTTTAGGAGACTGGAAGGTTACATAGCCTACTCTCTGGCTGATTTGCCAGAACATATTCACCAAGCAACTTCTTTATGCTGGAAACATTCTAAAAGGGCAGCAAGATTGTGGCTTATTAAATAGATTGTTTTATCAGGAAGAAAATCATAAAAATGGATATTATATTATTCTTATTTCAAGAAAGGAGAGACTACGGCAGAGGGCTCTTACTCAATGAAATTATTTGTAGGAAGGCAATCTAACAAAATACTGTTTTTCCTATGCAGCGCCTCCTTTATTTACTCTTTATTTACTTTGTTTAGCCAGCAGTATCCCTCATCATAGAGACACATGTTTAGCTTGTTCAGCTACCTTTCTTACGCTCCCCAGGCTACCCAGGGATAACACTTCCTACAGCTTTCTGTGCCCTCATTACATCAATACTTATCAAGAAAAATGCCCCATAAACATGGGCACAGACCATTCTGGTGGAGGCTAATTCTTTAATTCTCATTCCCCACATGTGTTAAGTTGACAAGCAACAGTAGCCATCACACCAACGATGTGACAGTCCATGCTTGAAATGCTCTTACTACATGAATTCACTGTAGTCCCAACTGCTTCATGTGACCCAAAGTGAATCAACTATTTTGGTTATGATCTTGTTCAATCGCTTCTCACAAAGAATTGTATAAATATGTTCTTCCTCCCAGTGTTTTTGTTTGGTGACGATCAGTCCTCTCCAGGATGAGGATGGGGAAAGGGGCAATGCAGGGCCAGCCAATTGAGAGGCCAGGAGAGCAAAGCTTTGAGCCTGGGCTACTTGGCAGCCAACTTAAACACTAATATTCTGCTGAGCAATTTGAAGTTGTGAAGTTTCATTCAATTCTGAATTTCATGTGTCTTCAAATTTTACTGAACATTATCTTGGGATGGGAGGTCATTTTAAAAGTCTTTCTATCTTAGATTCAGGTCAAATGAATCAAATCAATCAATGGGGAACATCAGCCTGGACTTGAGCCCCCCAGTGGCCTACTGCTGTGAAAATAGCTTCCACCTGGGCTCCTTCTTTGAGGTTCTACTTGCTCATTTTCTAATTCCAAAATGCATAGTTAATCTTTACTACTAAAATTGTCTCACCTGGCATTCATGTTGTATGTCTTACAAAGTGATTGACATATTGCATGAATGATAAATCAAAGCTTTCTGTCATTGGTTCACTATAACATTGTCCCATCTGCATTCTGATTTCTTTTAATTGCTTTCTTTTCTTATGACCTTCTCCCTGTTTTAGAAGGTCTCCTGAGATTCTACTAGGAGAATATGAATATCTGACCATTTTCCACCACAGAAACCAATGCTAAGGATGTTTGATTTCACAAGGGCCAATATGTAGAGTAAGATGAAGATTGATGGTTATCTTTTTGGCTCCCACTTTAAAAGCTTTCTTAACAGACTCAACCGAAACAATGAGAAACCAATCATCTTACAAAAAGGCAGGTACCAGCAGATCGAGTTTGAGAAAACTTGGGAGGCCCTGGTCCCTGTTGATGGGTAGGCTTGGTTACTTTCTCACTGAGAGGGGAGGTCCTCCTCTCTTTCCATCTTACCCTAACTGATCACCTATCTTCAGGACTGGCTGCAATGTCTTCCTCTGTGGGCTAGCAAGGCTGCTCCTCCCTGGGGTGGAGGAGGGGAGGTCAAAGAGCCAGCCATTGAGTACATGTCAGAAATAGTCCTTGTTCCCCTTACTAGGGAACCCACTTGGATACTGAGCTACCATGGGCTACATCTGAGCAGGGTGCTTTCTCAGACAGTTAGGAATACTGCTTCCTCAAGACCCAGCTATACCACTCCTAGGCATATATCTAAAAGATGCTCAAGTACACAACAAGGATATTTGCTCAACCATGTTTGTAGGAGCTTTATTCATAATAGCCAGAACCTGGAAACAACCCACATGTCCATCAACAGAGGAATGGATACAGAAACTGTGGTACTTTTACACAATGGAATACTACTCAGCAATTAAAACAAAAAAGGAAATAATGAAATTTGCAGGCAAATGGTGAGATCTAGAAAAGATCATCCTGAGTGAGCTATCCCAAGAGCAGAAAGACACACACGGTATATACTCACTTATAAGTAGGTACTAGACCTATAAGATAGGATAAACATGATAAAAATCTGTACACCTAAAGAAGATAAACAAGAAAGAGGACCCCTGGTAAGATGATCAATCCTCACTTAGAAAGACAAATGGGATGAACATTGGAAGTAGGAGAAAACAAGTAACAGGACAGGAGCCTACCACAGAGGGCCTCTGAAATACTCTACCTAGCAGTGTATCAAAGCAGATGCTGAGACTCATAACCAAACCTTCAGCAGAGTTCATGGAATCATATGAAAGAAGGGGGAATTAGTAAGACCTGGAGAGGACAGGAGCTACACAAGGACCAAATATATTAGGGCACAGGGGTCTTCTATGAGACTGTTTCTCCAACCAAGGACCATGGAGATAATCTAGCTATGGAAGTTCTAATGAGATGTTCTCCATAGCCTTGGGTGTTTGATCTCTTAGCTCTCAGTTGGTGGCACTGTGGCCTTCCTGGAGGAAGTACGACACTGGAGTTGGACTTTGAGAATGTAAAGACCCCTGCTATTTTTTTAGTGTGCTATCTATGCTTCTAGTTTGTGCTTCAAAATGTAAACTCAGATACTCCTCCAGCTGCTACTCTGGCTGCCTGCTGTGTCCTGAACACCATTATGGACACTAACCCACCTCAACCATAAGTCCAAATAAACTCTTTCTTCTATAAGATGCCATAGACATGGTGTTTTGTCACTACAATACAAAAGTAACCAATTCACCAGCTGTTCTCAAGGGCTAAACATGCTTACAGCTCCTCTGCCTTTACACCTTAAAGCTTGCTTCCTGAGGTTATGATAATTGTGAAAGCCTGTAGTTCCACAACAACATCAACAACAAAATGAAAACAAACAATAACAAACAAAAGAAGAAATTGCTACAGCTAAAATACCCAATCTTTACCTGGGGACCACTGTTACTGGCCTTCATAGGCAAGGGGGAAATGAATAAGTCATGTCCAAATTGTCTTTTCCATTTAGTAATTATGCAGCATACAAGGGTTAGATACTAATCACCATGATAACAATCCTAAAATCAAGATTTGAACAAAAGCACACAAAGCCTGCCATTGTTAGTTTGCAGTCTAAGTTAGGTTTACCAGCTGTGAACAAATTTATTACAGATATTAATATAAACCTATAATCATATATGAGGTCTCAATCAAGTTGAAACTTTCTCACAGATGTGTTATAAAATAATATTTGAGCATTTCTATGATTTATTGGTATGTTTTCTCATCCAGCCTAGATTGACCTAGTAGCTTGGATCGCATCTCATCTGAGACGTAGACTAAAAATCTTAAAGACAAGGTTTTATTTTAAAAACATTAAAGATTTATTTTTATTATCTTAAGATGTGTGTGTGTGTGTGTGTGTATGTGTCTGGGTGTGAATATGTGCATGTGGAGACTAAAGAAATTACATACCACCAAAAGCTAGAATTGTAGGTGGTTTTGAGCGACCTGGAATAGGTGCTGAGAACTGAATTTAGGTCCTCTATATGCACAATGTAGAGCTTTTACCCACTGAGGCATCTCTCAAGCCTCCAAAACAAGATATGAATTTTAGCTAAGAAAGAAAAACAGAGTTCCTTTTCACCTACTTTTTGTCCACATCTGACCATTCCATCCAATCTCATCTCTTTTATGATGCCATCTCTTTCAGTGTCTGGCCAAATTAACTTCTTCTTTAGTCTGTAATGACAGTACACAGTCCATATAGTTTTATATTACCAAGTGAACTGTAATCGTATTTCCTGCGTAGGCATAGTTCTATTTACTCACCCTTCTATAGCATGAAGAACACAGTGAATAATCGTATGAATTTCCACTTTTTAATACTGACTAGACATTTAGGTACAATGGCATTTCTGTACTACTGTTACATATGTTTTATAGTAACATGGTTTACATAGTGGTTTGACAAAGATGATTATGTATAAATGTTATTTATGTTCATTTAAAAATTTTATGAGAAATATTTTTAATTTGGACAATATCTAGAGATTTCAGAGAAGAATATGCCGTATAGTATAGCCGAGTAGAACTTGCATTGGTTCAAATACATTTCTTTTCTTATTTGAGCTAGGGCAAACAGATAAACAAAAGACAAATGGTATGTAAAGCCCATGTCTTAGCAGGTACTCTACACATGAAAGTTACTATAAACATGAGAGGTTGGGCAGTTCTTCTCCTAAGTCTTTTCCTTTTATTCAGATTCTGTGTCCAGGATCCTGGTAATCAGTGACTCCCAGATGTCTGGGCACAGAAGTTTGCAAGATAGAGAGCCTATAGACACAATATAATCCTTCATTCTTCATTTTAACCTGTAAGCCAATTTAGGATTAATAGTTGAAGAAATATATTTTTATTCATGAGAGTCAAATATTTCGTCTTGTGGAACTGTTTTACAAAGGTGTGGTTTAACATAGGAACAATCAAAAATACAATGCCTGGCATAAACTAGTCTTTCAGCAAATCTTTTTGGTTAGTATAGAGACATCAGTACCTTGAACTTCTACCCAGTTAATTTCAGGCATTTTTAATATCATAAAAAGTACTTGGCCTTATAAAAATACAGTTAGAAGAGGTAGGGATAATAAAAGTAGAACTAATGATAATTTTTAAATATGTTAAGCAAAATAATTAATTATACAAATGGGTAATTAGCAAAATAACAGAGCATCTTCTGTCATCTGCTGAGATCTAGGCTTGCCCACTGTGTGAGCATGCCTAACTGTTTTAGCCTCCCTAATTGTGTTTCCTTAACTGTTATGTGGGAATAATAAAATGCTTGACTCATTACTGCTTCTCTTTTTTTCTCAATGTTGTATACAGAAACCAAGGCCTCGTGCAAATGATCTACCAGTGAGCACCATGTCTCCAGCTGATGCCTTAGTGGATTATTATAAAGAACTTATTATTCTTTGAAAGCATCTTAAGGTCTCTAACATTTGGCAAGCATATAATAAATGGGTAATAAATACTGATAGCCTTTTATTATTGCTGGTAGGTAAGAATACTCTACTTTCTCATGCATATAAAAACTTGGAGGGGGAAAAAAGGTGTTATTGGCCAGAATTACAATAAATCAACAAGTGTAAACTAAGACCCATGGGTACTCTATTTACAAGGCGTACATTCATTTCTCCTTTTGCTTCAGAGAAAATTAGGATTTCAAAAGGGAATGCAAGGCCCTATTCTATCATGTTGTGTTCGCTCTGCTCAATTTTATATCTTCCCACAGATATTTACTGAATGTCTCCAAGCTGGCTCTTTGTAACAAAATTGAACTTTCCTCTAACATAAAAAGGCAAAACTTGGAAAGATGACTACAGTAATTCTGTAAACAGAGCCCTATAAATGCCTATCAGGTATGACAGATGACATTTTTCTCCACGGGAACTTTTGTCTCCTATTCCATTTATTGTCAAAAATGGTTCAAACATTTATCATGTTCTTTCAACAAAATTCATCTCCTTGGTGACTGTTTTTGGTTTTATGTTTTACTCTAGTCCTCAAGAATTCATAACTTCAAATTCTGGTGACATAAAAGCCATGGGCAAATGAGAATCAAAACATTAATGTTGTGTTGCTATAGTGCACAATAAAATCAAGACTTTTTCGTATGTTTGACAAAAATTTAATATATCACTCATCTTCCATCTGATGCAAAGAGTTACTTCACTGTAAACATTTCTGCCTGGGCTCACAATGAGCCCTCCATACCCACCTTAAAAACAGAGTACATAAATGTAATTTTAAAAAGGATGATGAAGGATTCACCTCATTGCTAGAAATACTGACCTGCAAATACAACCAATGTCAGACTTATGCTAGCTTTTGGGTCTTCTATTATACATCATCACCTAAATTCTTAGATAAATTAGAGTCATTTTGAAGCAGTTGCCCAGATAGGCATCTGTCAGGCGTTCACATATCAGATCTCAATTCACCACATGGCAAATTTAACCACAATCAGCAGTTGTCAGACAGACTCAAAACAAAATAAATTATCAATCTTGCCTTTTATATTTGAGTGTTTTTACATTCTATGTTGTAGGGAAACAGTTTAACTAACAGCATTGTAGCTACGATTGGTCTCTCCTGAGGAAGTGTTTTATGAGTCTCAGTGAAGATAATGACAGCCATTAGTCACTGCCATTAGCATAAGGCATGGCAGAGTGATATTTATAAGCAGCTAAGACAAGATGGGAAGCAGATGACTCCCTCTGACTTGAACAGGCTTCTGACTTCAGTTGACTGTCATTGCAGTAAAACTGGCCTCACATTAGTAGCATGCAGTGGACATGCGGATTAAGAGATCTGATTCTTTCACAGTGCTCCAAATTTGACGTCTCTAACAACCCCAAGCAAGTACTCTGCTTAGTGTCTGCCAAGTGATGTTTGTATGTTGCTTTCATATCCTTAATTACCCGGGACCAAACTCTCAGTATTCACTTGAGAATAATTCAACGGAAAGAAACTTCAACAATTCTTAAACATTTCCAAGGATCTTATAGGACATCACACTATCATCGAGAGCAGTGGTTCTCAGCCTTAATACTGCTGTGACTCTTTAATATAGTTCCTCATGTTGTGGTGACCCCCAACCATAAAATTATTTTTGGTACTGCTTCATAACTGTCATTTTGTTACTGTTATGAGGTGTAATGTAAATATATGATATGCAGGATATCTGATATGTGACCCCTGTGAACGGGTTGTTTGGTACAGGGTTGCAATCCAGAGCTTGAGAACCACTGATTTAGGGTATAAGGAATATGCACCAATATTCAAAGTTCTTACTTCGTATTATAGAAAAAAAAAGATGAACAAGAAAAATGACTTATACAGGCTGAACATTACTGTACTCACAATACAGACTGAATAGGGTTCGAATGGAAGAGTCTATTAAAGCAACTCAAATGCAAATCTTATTTCAGTGGACCAGAAGTCTAAACTTGTTTATATGTAACTCACAACCCCCCTGATAGTATATATTTCTTAAATAAAATGTATCACCTTTAAAGCAATAGTTGATTGGGTGACATATCAATGTGTTCCCCCTAGTTTGTAGAAATACTGAAAATATACCTATGCAGAAATCTGGCAAATTTTAATTTTTATTTATTTTTAAAATTTATTTTAATACATATATATATATATTTACATCATGATCAGAGACCCCGCTCTCCTCTCCTCCCAGTGCCTTCCTCTCACCCTCTTCACCCTATCCACCCTTCTTTTGTCTTCAGAAAAGGGGAACGCCCCTGCTCTAACCCAACCCAACACATCAAGTCGCATCAGGACTGAGCTCTCCCTCTTCCACGAAGTCCAGACCAGGCAGCCTGTCTAGAGTGAAGTGATTTTTAAACATGAAAAATTATTTCTGGCTTTATTGGTATTTGGAAGAGATTACACTAATTTTCCGTTCATTTTTAACATAAAATATCTGTTCTCTTGAACACTGGGGCTGCTAATTAATTGACATAGCTGAACTTCCTTACTCACAGGGGAAAGTGCACATTGGGGAAAAAAGAACACGTGTTTGTTTGCTCACTGAGGATACTATTACATTGTTCAGAGCATGCTCGAGTGCCACTGAAGACATATTTTGATAAACCTGTGGCTGCCTTCTTCATGTCCTCTGCTCTAACCCATCAGCAGGACATTCAGAAATGTTGGCTGACAGGAGGCAAGTTTAAGGTGTCCGGTCAGTTTCACACTATGAACACAACCAAGTAGTGGCAAACTCGACATTCTTGATCAAAACATTGGACGTTAGCAAAATAGGCTGTTTGTTTCTTAGTTAAGTTGGCATTCCCTAAAGACTGTTGCATTAAAACATACGTTGAATTGGCTAGAATTTAATTCTTTCAGTTCTATGTTTATGTTATTTGTCATAAATATTCGCTCATTGTTAATGTTCTGACACAGAATCCCCCTCTTTTCAGCAGTAATGGTGGTCAGTTCATATTTGTTCCTGCTCTAGAGGGGTTGGACAAGCTAAGACACAGAACACTGTGGAACATGTTACCTGAGCACTTGACTTATGTTTACTTCTATCTCTCTATATATGCATATATAATTTGATGTTAAAACCCATCATGCACCTCCACTGAATATGCTTTGCTTAACTCTGTATTTAATTCATATACTAATTAATCTGTTTATTTTTGAAGCTATTGAGGAACCAACAAGTATCAAAAATTTAAGTATGTTCTCTGGGTATTTCACATATAAACTGATGAGAAATGAAATAAATCATCAGACTTGCCTTCGGTTAAAATTAATACAAAATGTTAGTACAGATATTTTATGGTCGGGTGTTTATGGGGGGGTTGTTTTTTTTTTTTTTGTAAATCAAAAATTAAAGTACAAAGAATATTTTAAAACATACACTGGGGATAAACTTTAGGTTTTATTATTCTAACAGAAGATATAAGTTATTGCTTAACTATAGCTAAAATTGTTGGGGAGTGTTCAAATGCTTTATGTTATAGACATTTTGGTTATATAAGTATACTCTTTGAAATGCTGTAAGTGTACTCTTTAAAATATGACTAGGAGTGGTATAACACTATTCCCAATTTTCTGAGAAAGTGTCAGATTGATTTCCAAACTGGTTGTACAAGTTTACATTCCCACCAGCAATGGAGGAGAGTTCCTCTTTCTCCACATCCTCTCCAGCATGTGTTGTCACTTGAGTTTTTGATCTTAGCCATTGATGGGTGTAATGTGAAATCTCAGGGTCATTTTGATTTGCATTTCCCTGATGACTAAAAATGCTGAAAATGTCTTTAAGTGTCTCTCTGCCATCAGATGTCCCTCTATTGAGAATTCTCCTTTTAGCTCTGTACCCCATTTTTTTGATTACTTGATTTGTTGGTGTTTAACTTCTTAGGTTGATACCTGGGGCACCTGTTAGTAATACTAGCTCTCTCTAACTGAAAAGTATGAAAACTGCTTCAATGTGTGCTATTTGGCAAATGTCTTATTTATAACAGACAGTTTAGTAAATATATTTTTCAAAATTATATTTTTAAAGTAGAATTTCTGGCTTATATATAAAGTTGGAATCACATAAATATCCGATATTTAAATCAGAAATACAAATAATATTCAATTTAAGTTTGAAATACAGAGCTTATTTATTTATGCAGGCTCTGGGAAGACCAAGTCCTTGGACTAACATAACAAAGCAATATTCTGGGCAATACAAGATCTTGTTTATATCTTTTCCTCACACTTTTATTGTATATATGTGCATATGCACATACCACACTGTGAGTGTCAGGGTAAGAGGAGAACTTGCTGGAAGAGGCTTTACTCTCCCACCATGTAGGTCCTCAAGATTAACTCAGATGGTCAGGTTGGATGGGAAGTTCCTTTACTCACTGAGCCATTTGCAGGTCCCTGTCAGCATTTTTATCTATGTGTGTGGGTGTCTTGCTAGCACGTGCAATATAGCACACTTAGTGACAGTTGAGTCCAGAATAATACAGATGGTTATAAGCTGCCATGTAGGTGCTAAGAATTGAACTTGGGTCTTCTGCAAGAGCAGCCACTGCTTTTACTCCCTGAGGTATTTTTTTTAGATCCTTTTTATTTTTAACCATAAAAAACTATTTTTTGATACAAGGTTGTATTGAGTAGCCCTTGCTGGTCACACAGTAATGATTTTTCAGCCATGTTCCCAGATGCTAGGGTTCTAAGTATCTGCCATCACATCCAGATTTGTAGCTTATTGTTTTATTTTAATAATTTGACATTTCATTTTAGTTCCATCAGAACGCAAAGCCATTGACAAACTAACATTCTGCCTGGTTCTAAAATGTCTACTTTTAAATTATATTTTCCTATTTGCATTTTGAAGATAATTACAGATAAGTATACCTAGAAATCTCCAGTCAGCCAAGTTGGCCAGTTAAAATTTGATATCATCTGCAGTCTTACTTAAAATAAAAATATTAGTTATATATGTAGATCTTTTGAAAATGACATCCAAGTCATATGTATTACCTGCAAAGTCCATAAAATTAACTGTGTTTGCAGCTTAGTATCATCACTCAGGGTTATTCAGGGAGATAAAAATAAACCTTCCCAGTGGAAGATAGTCTGATCAGATAACTAATTATATATAAAATATAAACTGTTTGTAATATATCAGCATATTTCTAAAACTAAAATCAGCCTCAAAAGAGAAGGAAATGGTGTCTAATTAGATAGTTACTAAGTGTCATTAGGAAATTGTTTATCTTTCTATGTAGGTATATGTTTAGAAACACTATCTTAAACACTGCATATATGTTTTTGTGTGCTGTGGACACTGGCTAGGCAATGAAAATTTTATTTATTCTGTGTTCTTAGACCACTCTTTCCCCTGCATTGGGGGTGTGGAGAAGGTCATGGGGCTATCTCATTACAAATGTATGAGTCTGTGTCACCAATTGCAAGTGTCACAAAAGCACTTGACTTAGGTGGTTAACCACAAACCTGTGAGGTCCTGAGATACCAGGTCCTGAGGATATAGTTCACCTAAGCTATGTAAAAAATGAGTAAAAATTCAAGAATCTGTTTCCAATCCAGAAATGAGATCTCTCCTGGGGTCTGAGAATGCTCAAATTTCTTACCTATTTCTTATCTTTAAAAACAGAAAAGGAAGCAAGGCACCTGCCCACACTAATACAGTAGACATATGTACAGGAAAAATGCTATAATTCACAAAAAAAATGACGAGGTTAATTATCTTAAGAGAGATGTTTCACACCAAGTCCTAAGATGCAGAATTCCTGTGAGTTTTTTTTAAACAAGCTTTTTAGTTTTGCGAAATCTTATATTTTATTTAAAAACAATGAAAAAAAGAAAAGTCTTGCATGCCAGTGTTACAGTTCAGTGAATAAAGGTACTTAGAACCAAGCCTCATGGTCTCTGTTCTGTTGCCAAGCCATACATAGTAGAAGGAGAAAACAGACTTCCAAAGGCCATCCTCTGTCTCCAAATGCACGAAGTTTAGTGTGCTCACTCAAATAAGTAAATGAATAAAATACATTTTTAAAAAATGTATTGGATTTTCCATAGGATACAATTTGTCCTTCTTGACCGAGTGTCTTTCTTTACTTGTTTCTGTTGAGATAAACACTATTAGAAAGCAACTTGGAGGGAAGTCAGGGCAGGAACTTAAGGTAGGAATATGGAGGAATGCTGCTTCCTGGCTTAATCCCCATGACTGGCTCAGCCTGCTTTCTTATACTGCCCAGAGATGTCATTGTCCACAGTGATATGGGCCCTCCACATATACCATTAATCAAGAAAATACCCCTAAAGTTCTATTCACAGGTCATTCTGATGGAGGTAATTCCTCAGTTGAGATTTGCTCTTCCCATATGTCTAGGTTGTTAATAAAAACCAATCAAGACACCGTGTTATCTTAGAAGTATTTTAAAGTATTAAGCCTTACTTTTGTAAACACATGCATGTAAATGTAATGCCACATAGAACATTATCATTTTATATGCAAGTCAATATAATGATTTGCCAAACTCACAGATACTACATGAAGCATATGACATAAACATATGACATAAGTTAGAGGTAACACATTATCTATTCAGCATTCATTTGATAACTGCCTCCCATCAGCCTAAATGAAGTTAGATTTTAAGTTTTACTTTTCCATAAAAGACCCCTGTGCCCAGATATATTTGGTCTCTCCAACCAAGGACCATGTATGGATATAACCTAGAACCTCTGCTTGAATGTAGCTAATGGTAGCTCAATATCCAAGTGAGTACACTAGTAAGGGGATCAGGGACTATTTTGGACATGAATTCAATGGCTGGCTATTCGACCCTAATTTTCTCAAATGCAAGTTTAATTACCATAACCCATGAAAAGCTGACACTAATTTGCATTGTTTATTCACTATTGTACATACAGAAAAGTTTCAAAGTAGTAAAAACATCACAAGGAAACATTCAATGATCTAAAAAACTGGTGGTAAATAATTGTCCTGTGCTGGGCACTATGACCTAAAAATGGATCTCCAGCCACTTGGCAGGAGCATAAGGCCAGATGAGCAAGCACAGGAAACTCAGAACTGGTCTCAAAGATGAGCTGCATGTGCTGCAGACTGGTGACATCATCTGCTTTGGGGATGCAGGGAGAGTCTCCTCTCTTGCTTCTCAGGCCTTTACACTAGCCTTATTGCTAGTGGATGCTTATTGCTTTTTCCTCCAAACCTAGTTTGTTCTTTCTGTGTTCACTTTCATTTTCAACTATAATAAAGATAATACACACTTCAGTTGTGAGCATTATTGGATAGAAAAAAGGAGACCAGGTAGAAATTGAATCTTCATTTGCAGGGGTATACATAGAGGCATACCAATGCAAAGAAAGCATGTCTTTGGTAAGAGCTCACCAAGATTACTGTTTGAGACACAATTTTTAAAATTTACTTTCATCTTCATTGAAGTTTCATGTTGCTTGGTTATTTCTTACATAGCTGTAATCTAGAAGGCTTGTGTACTTAGCTATGTTTAGGTTCTTTCTGGTAACTGGGGGCTGGTAGGCAGGTTAAATAATACCTGAAATGTACAGGTTTTGTGAGAATCTAAATACTTTCAGCCGGTATTATCTGTATCATACACAAAAGTATTGAGAAAATAAGTGAACCTTTTTATATACATTTAAAACAAATAACATGTATTATGTGATCCATTATTGTAACTGCCATTTTCCTTACATTGTTAATATAAAAATTATATCAAATTGCTACTGGAATTACACTCGTTTTGGCACATAGGGCCTAGTTATATATCTGTATATATATTATTTTATAATATTTTGTGAATATAAATATCTTTTAATTTCCATATTATTCATTTGACATCTGTGTCTAAAGAATAAATAAGATATTGGCTATTTCATAATTGTGTTCTAAAACATACTACATCAATATTAAATATTATTAAAATTAAAATATTAATAAAATACATTAAATATTTTAGCAGAAAATTGATTTGGATCCTAATGCTTTCTTATAGAGCCAATTTTTATTTGCACCCTTGAAACACAATATGAAGATGTCATACATTTAGAATTCGTTGCAAGGAAAAAGAACCAATTTAGAGGCATAGTAACTAAATTTAGAAGGAAATACATTCACCTGTATCATTTTACTTCATTTCATAATGGTATGAGCTAGCACTATTATCATGACTATCAAAATGCAGCTGAGAAAGTTAAATTTAGTTCACACCCCAGTTCATTTCTTGTTCCCCAGTTAATGCAGCGTTCATCCTCACATACACGTTAACCTTAGTAAACTGAGTTTTAGATTACTTTCTCACTCCAAAACTTAAAGCAAGCTCTTTCCTGAAAATTAAAGCCCCATGTATTTGAACCAGTTGTCCTGGTGCATACCAGTAATTCAAACATTTGTGACACTGAGGCAGGAACATGGTGATTTTGCAACCAGCCTGTGCCCAACAGGAATTTGAGAATAGCTTTTTCTTCATAATGTGAACTGCCACAAACAATAAAGACACCAAATCCAACTCCCTGGATGGTTGAGTGTATTTATCTACTAGTATTTTACTTAAGCAAACAACATCTGAGGAATGGAAGAACAGAATGAAGACAAAGAGGATAAAAGTACAATTTTTTTCTCTAAGACGTAGTAGTATTTTTTATATTAGGCATTCTGCTCATTAACTTTGTTACGTGTTATTTTAGAAATCATAAAGTTGAATCATGTGAAGAGGTGTAAAACAATGCATAGTCCTTCTAAAAATTACCCACTCACTGTCAAATCTATTTGGAAACAATGTTTTTTTAGAAATAAAAAAAGACAAATAATAGCTAATTATTCAATAAATTTATACTAAGAGGTCATCAATGCTAAAAGAATCCCAGAGAAGTTTCTTAAAAGGTGTGATGTATTTGCTTTTTAAATTTATTGTCTGTGAGGAGCCTGAAAGATGGTTCAGCAGTTAAGAGTACGCGATGCTCTTTCACAGAACTTAAGTTCAATTCCTAGCAAGCAAGTCTGGTGGCTCACAACCACCTCTACCTCCGGTTCCAGAAAGACACAATACCTCAGGCTTTTGTACCTGGACTCAAGTGTTACATTCACATAATTTTAAAAAAATAAAGCAAGTTTTAAATAAAGCATTGTTCATATATCTGACAAAAATTTCACTCCCACTATTCATTAGGAAAAATGCAAATAAAATTCCCAATGGACTATTACCAAACTCAAATAAGAACAGTTATTATAAAAAATGAGCCTGGAACTCTTTAGGTAGAATATGAATTCATACAGACAGTATGGGAAAGATACAAAAGTTTACCCCAAATTACGAATATAATTATGATACAGTTCAGTGTTCCCCTGAGTAGGTAGAGCCAAAAGGAATGAAGAGGGTATGTTAAGGAAATACCTGCATTCCTATGTTCACTGCAGCTCTATTCACAGTAGTCAACACATGGAAACACCAAAATGGCCATCAGCTGATGAATGGATAAAGTAAGTGTAGTCCATCTGCATAGCAGAATACTCTCCAGTCATACAAAGGAATTCAGTCCTGTCATTTGAAACAATATGGATGGAATTAGAGATTATTAAGTTGAGCGAAATAAGACAGGCACAGAAAATCATGTGCAGAATGATAAAATGTTGATCTCACAGAAGCTGAGACTTGAATTGAGCTAAGAAAGGGTTGGTGAAGATAATCAGCACATACCAAGTTATACGTAGATGAGAGCGAGAAGCTCTGCTGTCAATCTTCAGCAGAGTGACTACAGGTGATGGAAAATCTATGTGCACTTTTAAAAGAAAAATACGGCTTTTCAGTTTTTCACCCCTAGACAAGATATTTGAAGAGATACATATGTTTGAACTGATTTATATATTATACATTAATAAGTACGCATTTTGTGTTTTTATGTTGTGGTTACAACAGATTTAAATAGAAGACAATAATGAAAGTTGGCAAACAATCTAATGAACCTTACTCCAAAGAAGAGAACTTGAGCTTCTCTCTTGCCCTTTTACTATGTCGTGTGTAACTAAGAAAATGCTGAAAATGTCTTTAAGCGTCTCTCTGCCATTAGATGTCCCTCTATTAAAGGACAGTGTCACCATTGCCATAGAGAATGTGAAGAACATCAAAGTGTCACATAGGCAGGCTATGAGGGTCCAGCATAGGGAATGTGATATCCCCATGTGAGCTAGACAGAGTGAGGCAGGGGAGAGAGAACATTCTCATTCGAGGTGGCAGGAAACTTGCATCTAGTGGGGAACTTGTCTCAAGAAAGATTCTGAGAAGAGAAGCCATCCCTCACCAAGTCTTTCCTATTGGAAAATCAATGTTTCATCATATATCAAAAACTACTGTGAAATGGGAGACAGAATGGATCAGAAACAGGAAACCTTATTGGTGTGCAGCTAGCTAATCAAGTTTATGGGAGTGCTTGTTCTCTCCCCTCTTTCTCCTTCTCTCCCCACCTCCCCTCTGTGTGTGTGTAAATGTAAATCAGAACCTTGTAAGATGTGTACAAATCAGACATCTTATTTTCCCTCACCTCCTCTCTTTACCAAGTACAAAAGACCCAGATGTAAAATGCACATTAAGTGTAGTGACCTTTTCTCTCTCACTGTAAACAATCTTTCAAGAACCAATTGATATATTCTGCATAAGGAGCCAGGAAATTAATCTGCAAGATGCAGAAGAGCAGTACCTGTCAGTCAATGACAACATTGTTTATTAACTCACCTATTCATCAGGACAGAACGGCCAGACAAATGAAACACATTACTCTCGCTTGCAGCAGGGATTTTTAAAAAGTGTTTAAGAAAGGCTGCTTCCTTCATTGGTGCTCTTAACACATGATTGTATGGCTTCACACACACACACACACACAGAAATGTTTCTGTGTTGAAATTGACCCTAATTCTTTAATAGGGTTCTGATATGTGACTGCAGAACAAAAACCTACAATTATTTTCATGCTCCCTTAATCATGTGAGTGTTTGCTCATAATGTCAGATGGAACTTGAAAATTAGACTGTAAATGGAATCATTTGCTCTACAAAAGGTAACAGTCATGCTCTGTGACAAATGTGTGATACTTTCATCTATGTCTTTCAGGGTCTGAGTCAGACATTTTAGAATAATAAGTTTTTGGAAATATCAAAGTAAAATGCATTTCAAAGTAAAATAAAAACACTGCAATGTGTTAAAAAGCATTTCATTCTTTTTGCTACAGAATAGAAATTAGGGTAAATTTGTTTGAGGTTCCATATTTTCAACCAAATTCCTTTAAGGTTGTGACTGTCTACAATTATTTTTATTGATAAATTTATATTTATGATTTTGTGTGTGTGTGCAAATGAACACCTCTAATGTGCTTGTATCCACGGAGGCCAGAAAAGGGCTTCAGATCCCCTGGAGCTGAAGTTACCAGAGGTTGTGTAGACGCCACCCCAGCCCTGCCTCCCAGCTGAACGCCTGGATCCAAACTCAGGTCCTCTGTAAGAGCAAAAAATGTTCTTAACTGTTGAGCCATCTTTCCTGCCCCTCTACTGCCCCTTTCTATGTAATTATTAAAAATATAAATTCTCAAACAAGAAAAAGTAAACACAAGAATAATATGTGGGACAGAAAACTTTCTGTTCCATATTCCCTTTGCTTCTAGTTAGCAGTATGAAATTAATGTCTTCTCTATAGAGTGGAGCTACTTGCTTTGTTTCATGGTGTTTTGGCTTTTGGTACATTTTCTGGTTGTTCTTTTGTTGTTGTTGTTGTTAAGAAGTACAGGTGCTTAATATTAGTGTGTCTGTAAAACTTCTGGTCCTGTGTTTGACATGTGTATACAAAACAAAAAGGTTGCATCATGATTACCTAAACATAATAGGTATAAATCTAATTTGTAAATTGCCATACAATTGCATATTTGCACATATTTACTGCAGTGTTTTTACAATAAGAACTATGCCTTCCTAAGGAGCCAAAAGAAGTGACAAACATTTTCAGTTACAGGTGTAGTTGAATTGGAATTTGAAATTAAACATTTGGTCCACTCAGACTTCTGACCAGTGCTCTGTATTCCCATTAAAACCAAACATAACCAAGCCCTCAATATGATGTATGAACTCAAGGAGAGAGCTATAAAGGATATCTTTCCAAGGACATGTGTGAATTTGAAACAGCAGCCCAAGTGATTTCAAATGAGCAACTAAACATGTAAAGTCAGTATTTTAAAAATGTATTTCTAAAATTTGGCTTTCACTCATTGAAATATGTCATTTCATGTAAGCTTCATTTAGAAATGGTTAGCAGTTTATCAGATATCAAGATAAATGGCTTTGGTTCCATTAATAAACTGAAGAAGAGCACTGTCTAAAATTTGCATCACAGGAAGTTGTGCTCAGTAATTCCGAAATAGCTCCATGTGGCTTGCACCCTCCCGCCTCCTTTTTTTCTCTTTTATTTTCTCTTGTGGCTTTTACCTTATTTCTCTGCAGGGTTTTTGTTTGTTTGGTTGGTTGTTTAAGTGCCCCTCCGTCTTTGCTGAAGTTCTGGTTACTTGAAGATTTCCTATCTCCAGGCCTGTGACTTGAAGAGGCATTTCCAACAGTGTATTCCTTTTCCCAAGAGAATCTTTCCTGCCTGTGGAATTAACTCTACTGTGTACCTCCCAGGCCATCTCAAGTTCTACAACCTGCCCCAAGTGCTCAAGATGCCGAGGCTTTCTCTCACCTCTCAGCCAGCATCCCTTTAAGCTTAGCCCAAATATTTATGTATATTTATGAACATTTATGTAGCTAGGACAACATGAAAAATAATCAGAGACAGAAAGTGTGGGGTTTTTAACCTTGCCTCAAACACTGCCCACAGTCATTTCAGTCTTCTTTGCCTCAGGTCAGCCAATGGATTTCATAACTGTCTGTGTTCTGCTTTACTCTGAAGTTTATTGGCTAATATTTTCAGCTCCTTGCGTATAGAAGTTAAGTCCCAATTTCCTCTAGTGCTTGTTACTCAATAACTGCTAAATCAAATAAAATGGCAGCTGAGAAGCAGGGTGTTTTTCAGTCGAGGAGATTTGGCTGAGAAAGCTGTGGCTGTGTTTGTTTGATTGGTCAAAAGGATGCAGGTGTAGGTTTAGTCATTTGGACATCCATTCACTCCCCTTAACTTAAAGATTATGGGTTTTTTTCCTTTGTACCTCAGACTGCTAAATGCTTTAATAATGAGCTTGTGCAATTGGAAGTATAGTTTGTAGAAGAGTTTATTGCAGAGGAAAGAGCGAAATAGTAATCACTACTTCTTATTTCATTTGACAAGTTCTTAGATAACAGCAGAAAGCCTTGCCAGGTGACTCCCAACTCATACCTTTAAGGCAAAGATAAGAATTACTGAGCTCTTTAAGAATGATCTGAGCTTTTTGGTACACCAGAAAGTGGAATTTAGAGTTTTACTACACCTTCCTCTTGTGTCATACTTTGGTGAAGATTTTGTCAAAGATGACAAAAAAACGCTCACCTTGATCCCTCTTAGTCCATCACATCTGCTACCATTTATATGTTCATTGTGCCGACCTGAAATAGCAAGAAAGAATAGAAGACAAAGACATAACTGATCAGCATTCTTAAGAGTCGAATGTTTACAATTTTAATTGATGACAAACACACACTTCATAAAACTATTAGCATGCAACTCCAGCTGCGGAAACTAAACAGCAAAATGCCTCAGCTGATAAGCAGCAAAAAAAGTAAACCAATCACATTGACAAAAAGCCACCATAAACAAAAAAAACTATGTTTAGAAGACTAACAGTTTTGGCATCCATCCCTACTATCAAGTCTTTTGCTTTCTTTTTCTCCATCAAAATTTAGCTTACGTTTGATGTTAGCAAGAGTTGCATTACTGTTATTGCTAATTTTAGTTCTGTTTATTACCTTGAGGGTTATATATTGTAAAATAATTTTGGTGCCTCTAGTTAATGTTAATTAGTTGTTTTAATAGCCTATAGACCTATTTGTTATATTTTTGTAGGTTTACTTTTTTAACTATCAGGAACTTAATAACTGAGAATATTTAACATTACTAATGCTGCATAGGCAAACTTAAAGAGTTACTATTAGTGTTACCTGTTTAACGTTTAGTCATCCTGTGAGTCCTGCGACATATTTCCTTAATAATCATCAGCCATCAAGTCTGATAGTCTCAAAAGAAATATCAGCCCTCTAAACTGCCTTCAAGGGCGGTGATATTTAGCACTGAAAATTACAAATAAAGTTTTTGAGGTTGAATAGCAACAACTAGCCATTGACACTGATGATTTGTTGGTCAAACAAACTGTTATAAACTACGCGAATGAAGTCCACGCACTCCTTTGAGTGAAAACAATAAAGTGAATCATCTACGCAACGCTTACATGTTGGATGGGATATTTAATGTGAGGGGAAACTCAAAGGTTGAAGAACTAGGCATTTAGACAGTGGTAAGTGGTAATCTTACCTCTTTATACTCCATTACTCTTTCTCAGGAGAGACATGCTAGTGCAAACAAGTCAATCAGAATTTGTGTTTAGCAAGATAAAGCTTAGAGGATAGTTTAAAATCCATTTATTATTCTAAATCCATTTCTTCCATTAACATGTTATACATTAGTGTTTACTAACCATGATTCATGTAACAGTTTAGTTTGTTAACTTTTAAATTATTTAACAACCATAAGTTATTAATACATTTTAAAGTATTACACAGATATCTTAAAACAGGCTTGGGTTCATTTTTGTAATTTTTAAATAGAAAACATTTTAGGCATCTCTTGAAGAAGAAATAAAGCAGGCATTTAAAGTTAGAAAACAAGTAATTCCAAATTTAGTTTTTACAAAAGCCTTCAGATTTATTGACAAATTATGGCAAACATATTTGACAAATTGTGGTTCCTATTTAGAGAAGCTTACACATGGAACTTTATGTGTGTTTTTTCTTTCTTTCTTTTTTTAAACAAATACAGGTTAAAACACTGAACAAATTCTGTTAGCTGCATACATACAGTAGCTGCTAGTTTTCAACCCCATTAAAACAGCATTTAAAAATTAAATTTACAACTTAATATTGAACATCTCCATCTGACTAACAGATATTAAAAAGACAGATTAAAACATCTTATCTACAACTTTATTATCAACTAGTTCAAAATCATATTACAGTCTTTTAACATCCCTAAACAAAGGTTCTGCTAGTTGGTAGAGACTAGAAATCTGCTAACAGATTCATGCTCTTTTTCACAAAAGAAAGGAAAATGAAACTAAAAAGAAAAGGGAAAGGGGGTTTACACACAACAGTAAAACAAAAACAATCAAGAGAGTATCAACCTACTGAGCGGTTTATAAACTATGCTTGCCAATGTTTGTTTTCAGTTTGTTTTATAAAATAACGCTAGTGTCAATGTCACATCAACAGTATAGTGGGGAATACAAGAAATAGGTGGAAGGAATTATAAGCTGTTATCCCTAGAATAGAAAAAAACAAACAAACAAAAAAGGACTATTACTTGTCTTGTTGCTGCTTATGTGGAGACCACAGGCTATGAATTGTCTTTGAGGAGGTCACAGGTGAATCAGACCTTCAATATCTACCATAGGGGTGTTCCCTGTATCCCCCTCTGGCTGACCTTGGTGGTGGTGCCTTCAGGCTGGAGCGAGTTGTGGCCCATTCTTCTGGTGCTATTGGCAAGAGAAAGATAGTAACACACACATGACTTCACAATTACATGTAAATAAAGCCATTCAAGAAACAGTGGTCAGATAATTAAATCATAACAACAATGAGAGCTAAAGCCCTGGGCTGTTTCAGAAGGTAAGACAACTGAGATAAATGCACATTTGTTATACAATGAATTTCAATGCTACAACATTGCAAGAAGACTTTAAACATAATCTGGTCATTTAATCTTTCAGTACAAATTCGAAAAACAAAGAGCATATAACAAACCAGTGGTTCTAAGCCCTTGGTTATCTTGAGAATCAAATGGGACTCAAAGCAAAACAACGACAAAAAAAGCCTAGTCCCTGTCCCACAAATTAATTGAAGCACTGTGGGATGCAGGATCTGTGCTTGTATCTTTTCAGTGCCTCACATTTGGTTCAGAGTCGAAACCTATGATGAACTTCATCAGGCAAAGTGGGCAAAGCAGGGCAAAGAACAGAGGAAGTTGAAGTAGTATGTAGGTAAAGAAAGATTTCTTATATTTGAGAGACCAAAAGATTAAAAATCAGTGGATATGTAAGGTTTAAGGTCTAAAGTAGTTGGGTGGAGGACGAAAAAGCTCACCTCCTTGCATTCTTTATCTTGCTCAGTGGAGATACAGTTGCTAGGAAACTGCCCCCATCCCCACCCCCATCCCGGGAGGGATACTAGTTGATTAGCAGGCTTGGGAACCTCCCTACAGTCAATCAATTCAAAATGTAGCATTTGCTTTCCAGGCAGGGAACGCCCCCTGCCTTGGGCATGCTGGGAAGGACAGAATCTTTAAATTAGCAAGCTATCCTGAATACATGTTTTTGGCTCACGCGGGCTGAGAACCCAATCTGCAGCTTGTTAATTTATTAATAAACGAGAACCTCAAGTATTTACATCGGAGTCTACGGTTCCTGGTCTTTTGGGGTTTGTGCACCAGGCATAACAATATTCCCTCTCCCATAAGCCACTCACAAAATAAAGCGGCTCTTGAAAGACTGGGAAGAGTGTTTAGTGTCATAGAACCTAGCCTATCCATCCAAAGCAAAATCCAAAGCAAAAATAAAAAGCCAGCCAAGTACTTGAGAGCTGTGGGAAATAGAAACTGTAAAGTTTGTGTCTCCAGAGAAGGAACCAATCCTATCTCTCCTTAGTTTACAGGTGGATTTCCGGGAACAATCTAAAAAAACCAACTAATCTAGGTCCTTTACTCAGAATTTGTTTCTTCATAGACAGAAAGCAGGCATGGAGAAGGCAACTTCCAGAAAGAAAGACACACTGATAAAATGATAGAAACGTGGAATCAATGAAAATATCAACTGAAGAATCCCTACTGACTGCAACTGATGTTGGCCCTCTGCTCTGTGGTGCTCCTTGAAATTAGTTTTTTAAAGTTTCTAAAAAATGGATAAGACAAATTTAATTTTCAATATAAGATAAAAAACCTTCAAGTTATAAAAACAATCAAACATATACACAATATTGGAAAAAGACTGCATTTAAGTAGATAACTGAATTATTATTTTTTTTTTACTATTTAATGAGCTGCCCTCCCTAGTCTTAGACATTTAAATCCTTGGTCAGCAGGTGGCCCTGCTGTTTGAGAAGGCTTAGGAGATAGGGCCTTCTTGGAGGAGGCTTGTCACTGGAGTTGGCTTTAAGAGTGTGAAGACCTCACTTCCCTGCATCAGACACGGACTCACTTGCCAGCTTTTTGATCACTTTCTCCTGGCAGAACTGCCTTGCCAGGCCACAGGGGAAGAGGACACAGCAGAAGAGGAAAGGGAGAGGGGGAGAAGGAAGGGAGGGAGAGTAGGACTGCCAGTGGAGGAAGAACGGGCTACAACAATGATGTAAAGTGAATAAAAAAGAAAGAGTGTGAATACTTTGCATTGCAATGCATTATCTTTAAACATTGCATTGCATTTCACAAAAGTATATTCATTTGTATCTCTGTGTGAATTAATACAGTGCTTTTTTCTCCTTGGTTCAAGCTGGGAAAATAACTAATACTGTTAACTTATATTACCTTGAAACTATGAAGTTAAGCAAGGAGCAAAAATGAATTCTTATTCAGTAAATGCAAGCTTTAGACTTTCTAATATTTCTTACCATTAACAGGAAATCAAGGGTTCATGTCTCTTAATTGGGGCTTTGCTTCTGTTTTCTACATAATCTCAACAATAAGAGTGAGTCCTGGTTTGGAGAATTGTTATTTCTTTTTGTGTCCAGTTTCCTTTCTTAGTGTCTTGACCACTGTGGCCATGTTTGATGTTGTTGCCATTTATTTCTGCCACATTGTACACTCAGCCACCCTGCAGGAATGTACAGTCTACTGGTTTCTTAAGAATTATGGCTCAGTCAATGCTTCCCACTGTCACCACTGCTTGTGTTTTTAAACTTTCCATGGTCAGTCTCTCATTCCTCTTCTTTAATATTTGCAATCCTATATTTTCCATGCAATGATGAGAGATACAAGCGATACTCCAAAGGCATTGTAAGCTGAGTCAACTATGGAACCTTAAGGCAGCTAAGAACAGAAACTAGAGAGTGAGAGGAAGCATCATAAGACCCCTTTTGGTGGGGATTTTGAGAAAGATAAAGGAATCAGATTTAGAAATGTATTCGGAGTTTAGCTGATCTTTTGGGATTTTATTTACTGGACTCTAGGGTTTAAAAAATATTTTCATACTTAGCACAAGGTTTAGATCCATAACCAATTGTTTTTAGTCCCATAATGTTGGAAGTTGTCACTTTAAAATATCCTTACAGGGAAGCTTTAAAAAGACAGCTCTGTCTTTTTGTAAATAACAGAGGAATCCAGTATCTAGGGGATTACTGTGTGAAAACACTGGCTGGACTATGGTTATGAAATAAATGAAGAACAAATAACTTTTTCAGAGAGGGCGCTAGGAGCATTCCTGCCACATTGAAATCACTAAAACACCACAGAATTTATTTATGCATTTCTAAAATACAAAATGAATTAATATCAAACTTTTTTATTTACTGAGAATCTCCTAGGTATCAGCTACTATCCTGTGCTCTGATGATGAACACAATCAAAGAAAATGCAGAGAAGAAGGTATGTAAAACTTCATAGATTATAGTACATTTATAACTAGACTTTAAGGAAAATAACCGTTAAAGTGGTGAGGAGGAAGCCACTAACTTTCATCATCTAACCAAACTTAGATTGACCTTAGAATATGTGGGCATCTAGAAAAAGAGGTTTCCTGAGAAAATGTGCAAACTCATTATGAACTCAGGTAGTATTTAACCTATCTCAGGTTATTCTTTCTCAAAGGGCTTTCCTACATCATCTTGTATCATGTGACCTTATTTCTAAAGTGTTTTTTAAGATCTGTCAGGAAGCGGGCTTTGTATGGTGGCAAGCGTAGTAGGAGAGCATTGAATCTCAAGTGAATATAAATGAATGGTGCTACCAAACAAAGGAGGGATGTTTAAACCAATTATGCAGAATAAATCAAGCATAGGCATTGCTAACAATTTGATTGTGTGTGTGTGTGTGTGTGTGTGTGTGTTCATATGCCTGGAGTTCCTGCCAATCACACAAGGGTCAGTGTCCTTGAGGAACATTTGACTTTGGTTGGAGTGTAAGTCATCCTGTTACTGTTCCTGTGCACTAACGTTACTCCAATGGCCTGTACTATCTTCATCTCAAACGCTCTGCTCAGCAAATTCAAGCCCCTTAGGTAAGCCTTGTGCAGATTATAATGTGCTCTCATTTCTGCAATGAAACTAGACACTTTGGGCAGCAGTCATGGTGGGAGAAAACCATGTTGACAATTTTTAAAGTTGCAAAATATATTGTTCAAGTTGATTTAAACATTTAGCTTCTGTGTGAGCATGAAACACAGGGAGTAGAAAACAGTTTTTTAAAGACTAGTGTTATTAAAGTACATGGAGAAGTAAAGTTTTAATTCTGGTTCCAGGAAGTAGATTTAAAACTTCACATTCGGTATGCATTAATTTTAAACCAGTTCAAAAAGTTGTCATGGAGGTTTTTTTTTTCTTTTTTTTAATCAAGAAGGCTCAGCAAATGTATTCATGTTTGGTCATTCTCAATACATCTTTGCATTTCTGAAATTCACATAAGAATCCCAGGGGAAAAAGGGGGGGTTAATCCCACAATAAATAATGGGTGCTCATAGTTTTCATTTGTCTCACACTGCAGAACACTTTTCAAAAATCATAACTAAATTAAAGGTTGTGATTTGGCTATGAAGTGTCCTCCCAAAAGCCGCACTGTAAAGGCTTGCTTGCAACCTAATGGGGTTCTGAGTTTTGATTGGCACCGAGGGCTTTAACTTTATCAACAAATTAATCCACGGATACAGTGATAGCTGAATTCACTCAAAAAATATGTCAGTGAGGGTACACCCTGGAGAGATGAATCCTTCCATTGTGCCCTTTCTCTTTTTCTGTCTCCCTCCATTCATTCTACCATCTACTCTGCCATCATCTTCAATGAACGGAAACTCTGAACCCTGGAGCCCACATGGACCTTTCCTCCTTTATATGCTTCTTCTTAGGTTTTCACATCAATGAAGACACTGACCCAACAGGGAACTCAAACTGATCTCCCTTGTCGAAATCTGTTTAGTGTACTAGGAATGTGACTCACAAGAGTCATGAGTGTGTGGCTGAGTAAGTCTTAGACAAGCTGAGAAGCATTTTATGTAAAAGCTCCTTTCAAGGGTATACTCACAGGTTGTTTTCAAAGTATTCCCAATGAATATGATAAGATTGGAAGTTCAGGTTTTGTAACTCATTATGATGATACTTTCTGAGGCTCAAGTAGTCTTATAGTCTATGACATCAGCTATCAGCACACTTTTCCTATAAGACAAAAATCCTTTAAACTATGAGGGAAGTATAGATCAAGACACTTAGTTTAAGGTGGGGGAGACACAGATTTCTACCTTTGTTGTTTCTGGTGTGGTGTGATGTTATTAAGAAAGGACCCCTCTCTCCTTTTAGCTCAGAGTTACCTGAAACTTACTATATAGCTCAAATTTTCTATGTCAGTGACAAAAGATTCTATCTTGACTCACAACTATACAACAGAGGACCTAAAGGTCTTATTGTAGAGTTCAGATCTCACTTCAATAAAAAAGGAGACAAAGAAGACAGCTGAAGAAAGGGCTAACATAACAGAAGGTAGAAAACAAAACAGTGAGTGATAATTGAACACAGCATAGAAGCTTGTCTCTCTTGAATCTAAACTGTACTTTCTTTATTGTCAAAGTCAATCTCTACCAAAAAAAACTGAGGAATTCATTCACAGACTTGAAAAGTACATGGGGACTTTATGAAAAATAACACAGGGGAGAATCAAAAGGTAATATAAAGTAATATGTTGTAATTTTCTTTTGGTTCAGTGAAGAAGGTAGGCATGGTTACATTGCTTCATTGATAAGAAAACTCAACTTCTAGTTACCTGCTTCTTTTGACTACCTTTCTCTCCTCTTATTATACAGTGGTTGGTTTAAGAAAGAAACTTAGCATGGAAGTTAGTAAACAAACAAAGAAATAAACAAAAACCAGGCTTTAAGCTTCATAATCTCCTCTAAAAGACTGTGTTCCCATGTTCTGCTATTGCACCCTACTCTAAACCTTAGTTTACAGGGGACCATTAGAGAATATTACTATCTCACTATGTGCTCAAAAGTATCCTTGAATGCATGAGACCCTCCTATTTCAGGCTTAAGAGCACTGTGATTACAAGTGTGTGCCACATGTGGTGTCCAAAGAACTTTTACATAATCCTTACCACTTTTCCTTGTCTCAAAATATTTTTGACATAGCTGATCAAGAGTTAAAACTAGCCATTTATATTATTTTTTTTTCTAAGCTTACTAGGGTAATAAAGATTCACAGTCTCCAACATAGGCAGAAGCAGGTTCCCAGTTTGCCTAAAATTGTCCAACTAAGAGTGGGTAATTCAAAACAAAACTAAAAATTAAAATATAACTAGTGTAAAATTACCAAGTAAGCAATGAAGTAGTGAGACTCTGAGGTGTTCACATTATGTATGCATGTGTGGACTCATGTGCTCATTCTGGGTATGCGACCTGTGTTGATCTTAGATCAGCGTTTTCATATTTGTCTTTGTCTTGTTTGAGGTAGGGACCCCTCATGGTTCAATAAGCCAGCCTAGCTGGCTTGTTAGGAGAGTCTCCTGAGTCTGCTCCCCACAGTCCTGGAGTAGGGACTCTGGGACCATAAGAATCAGTGTGAGCATTACAATGTCCAGCCTTCACTGAGTTCTGAAGATCCCAATTTAGGTTGGCAAGCTGGTGTGTCAAGCACATGAATGCATGGAGCCACCTCAACACTCCTACTGGTTTGGACTGTGTCACCTTTAGGGAAAAGTATCCATGTATTACCAGGACTAATTGTAATTAGATGTCCATTCAATTGCAACTCTGAAGTAGAATAAGGGAAAATTAGATTATTCTAAAATTAATTTTACAAAGAAACTTTAAGATACTTTGGGAACACAATTTCAGTAGGCTGTCTTGCAGTTAGAAATACATTTTAAAATTTTATGTTAAGATGAAATAACTCTGTGGGGTTATTATTCTCATGAACACACAAAAAATTTCAATACTAAATCCCAGGACAAACAAATTGTTTCTCGTGTATTATATTTTCATTGACGTTTTTATTCTTGGTAATTTTAGAAAACTCATCTTTTATAAAATCAATTTCTCAAATGTGTATCTCTATTTACTGTTAAATATAGCAGGCTTTTGTTCTTCAATCCCAGGGTTGGCATGAATGCCAGTTGGCTTCATTTTCCTTAGCTGTTTTCACAGATTAATCAATGCAGGCTTATTTTCACACTGGGATAATAATCATCCAGCTCCTCAACACAGAATGAGGATGTTCGCGTTCTGCAATCGACTTGAAGTGCAGCACTCGGGTGCCCTGGATTGAAATACAGTGCCCAATTTCTTTTTGTTTTCATTCATTTCAAGACAGTGTATTAATACTATCCTCCCTGGTTCCACACAGCTGTCATTTAAGATTCCACTAACGAATGAATGCTTAATTAGCTCTCAGGTTCATACATTAAATACATTTTAATAAGCAGCTCTTTTTTTTCTGGGAAGATAGTATTTGCTGTCCATTCATAGCTGTCAATCTCAGAGAGATTGAAGAGGGTGTTTCTTATGTGAAGCATCGCTTAGCTAAGCCCTGCAATTTAAATAGATCTCCCTTGAATTATGAGCTATTCAGACATATCCAAAATAATTTTAGCAATTTGGATTTAATTAGAAAATATTTTAGATATGCAGAAAACTGATTTTAAATTCTTATTAATCAAATATTCATACCCTGAAAATAAATTCATTATTAGAATGTAACAAGTATTAGTTTAATAAAGATGGATCCGATTAGACACTGCATATTACATGATCTTTATAATCAATATATTTAAATATTTAGTTATATTTAGATTTTAGATTACAGTGTTGCAAGAAAAGCATTTATTGTTTAAGGTTTCCTGCAAATATATAGTTTTTATTTCTTACTTCAGCAACAAAACTCAGGCCATAAAGAGACAAAGAGTTCTTTACATCTGTTGATACACAAAATAGACTGTATAAAATGGACGCCCAGACTTGGAGTCCAAGCTACTTGGGAATTTAGCTGGGGAGAATCACTTGAACCCACAGTCTGAAAGTAGCCTGGGAAATCTAGGAATATGCTGCATTCTTGAAAATTATGGAGTAAATATTCAGTTACCATGCAGATGCATGCACACACAAATGCAATAACAATAAAAAGATCATCATGTGAGTAATGTTTATGCTGACTTGCTTAATGTAGCTGTTCTACGGAATACATAAAATTTTCAAAATACATACATTCCAAATGTCCACTGATAAATTCAAAGCAAGCTTATATAATGTAGTAAGAGTCTGAACGATGAGTCAAATGGAAGGACTAGATGCTTACTACTGCTTATTTCAAACCAAGTGTGAACAAAAAGCCTGGAAGGGAGATTCTATCTGTGAAACTTTTATTAATTTTTTATATTTTAATATTAATTACGGTTTATTCACTTTGTAGCCCCGCTGTAACCCCCTCCCTCATTCTCTTCAATCCCTCCCTCCCTCCCTTATCTCCTCCCATGCCCCTCTCCAAGTCCACTGATAGGGGAGGTCCTCCTCCCCTTCCATCTGACCCTAGCTTATTAAGTCTCATCAAGACTGGATACATTGTCCTCCTCTGTGGCCTGGCAAGGCTGGTCCCCCAACAGGGGGAGGTGATCAAAGAGCTAGCCACTGAGTTCATGTCAGAGACAGTCCCTGTTCCCATTACTAGGGATCCACTTGGATCCCTGCCATGGGGTACATCTGAGCAGGGGTTCTAGGTTATATCCATGAATGGTCCTTGGTTGGATTATCAGTCTCAGAAAAGACCATTGTGCCCAGATTTTTTGGTTCTGATGCTCTCCTTGTGGAGCTCCTGTCCTCTCCAGGTCTCACTATCTCCCACTTCTTTCATAAGATTCCCTGCACTCTGCCCAAAGCTTGGTTATAAGTCTTAGCATCTGCTTTGATACAATGCTGTGTAGTCTTTCAGAGGCCCTCTGAAGAATGAATACACAATTGTGGTACATTTACACAATGGAAGACTACTCAGCAATTAAAAGCAAGGAAATTATGAAATTTGCAGGGAAATTATGGGATCTAGAAAATATCCTCCTGAGTGAGGTATCCCAGAAGCAGAAAGACACACATGGTAAATACTCACTTATAAGTGGATATTAGACATATACTATAGGATAAACATACTAAAATCTGTACACCTAAAGAAGCTAAGCAAGAAGGAGGACCCTGGGTAAGATGATCAATCCTCACTCAGAAAGACAAACAGGATGGACATTGGAAGAAGGAGAAAACAGGAAACATATCAGGAGCCTATGTGAGAATTTTTAAATGGAAGAAACTGCCATACTTTCTGAAGAACATTCTGATACTCACAACCCTCTGGTAATTTTTTCTGCCATCCTAATCAGAAGACAAAGGCACCTGCAACAAATGATTATCATCTGTTCCCAATGCTGATTTGATAAAGGGATATTGCAGGAAATTGAAAATTCACATTATCCGTTTTATAAAACACTGGAGTTTAATGTTTGTACCCACCATATAACCCGTCAAAATGAAAGAGGGAGTGATCACTAATTCAAAACCGATGTGGAGATGAAGCTTGTGTACTTGGAACAACCAGTATGAACTTATACAACTATCTACAGTTCATTAACTAGAAGATACAAATCGATTACTATGTTAGGAGGTGTATACCGCTTGACTTGAATAGGCATTCTCGTGTTTATAAATATCACATCTTTGTGTTTTTATGTTTTGTTCTTCTATGTGTTTATACCTATGTATATTTCCTGTAATTTTTTTCCTCTTTTTAAAAAGATGCCTTTTTTAATGTGCCTGTTTGTTTAAAAAAAAAAAAGGAGTGGATTTTGATGAGTGGGAAGAAGTAGAAGAAGATGAGGGACAGGAAAGCCTTATTAGAACATATTGTATGAAAAGTTATTTTCAGTAATAAAATAAGAGAAAAGTTATCTGGATGCAAGTTTCCTAAGGAAAAAAATTTCTATCTTACTCCTTGATTGTCATCAAATGAGCCAGTTATCAACAATTACTGACGTAAACCTGCTAGCCCACTGTATAACTTCTTAAACAAAAGTCTGAATTCTCACAGTGTACACAACTTAATCTTTGAGACTATGATGCTGAGCCCCTTATACTTCTTATTTTACCAGGTTTTGTTTTCTCCTATATAGAACTAGAATCATCAGAACTTCACTCTCACAATATATGACTTATGTGCAAGTACTTTCCTTTGTGATTATGAAAAAAAATTGTATCCATTTTTAAATGAACATATCAATAGTTTATATTTAAAATTCATGCAAAATACATAAGGTTTACATTTATCATGGTATAATCCTGATGATTGAGAAGTGAACGAAAAATACTTTTACATACTATGATGAGAAAAATCTTTGTTTTTAAAATTAGCCTTTTAACTTGACATAAAAAGTAATATACTTAGTATGCCATTATCATATGTGTTTGTTATTGGTCCCTTACCTAATCACTCTGCTTTATATCCATTTATCCTATTACTCTTTTTGCATCCTTCATCTATTCCACTTAAGATCTCTTTATGCCTCTCATGGTTCCTTTTACGTTTTTATGATGACACACACACACAGAAGAAAATACGTTGTGTTTCTCCTTTTGAGTTCAGATTATTTCGCTTTATATAATGCTCTCCAGTTCTACCCATTTCCTGGAAATGTCAGGATTTCCTTTTCCCTTCTAGCCCAGTAAAACTTTTCCATGTTTATGTGCCACATTTTCCATTTGTCTATGATGGCCATCTCACCTTGTGTTGTTAGCTGTTGTGAGTCTGGTTGCAATAACATTTATGTTCAAGTGTCTGTTGTAGGACTTAGAGTCCTTTGGATATACACTCCAGAGTGATATAAACTGAGTCATGTAGTAATCCTATTTGCATTTTCTGAGAAATATCTTTACTATTTCTCTGGTGGTTAATGCTAGCTTCAGCTATGAATAAGGGTGTCTCTTTCTCCACATCTTCACTAGCATTTGTTGCCATTTTGTTTTTCTTGATGTTATCGATTCTGACAGGTGAAAGAATTTTAAAGTATTTTCAATTTTCACCTTTCTGATGGCTAAAGATGTTGATTGTTTTTCAAGTGTTTATTTGCTATTTGTATTTCTTCTTCTGAGAATTGTGTATTTATTTTAACGGCCCATTCCCTGACTGAATTTTTTTTTCACTTAGAACTTAATTATTCATGTCCTCACAAACCATCCTGCATCACCAATGCAGGACTGATTCTAGTGTGTGTGATTTTAAAGGAAAGATGGGAGCTATTTTTCTCAAATTGACATACCAAGTGTGAAAAATAATGACTACAATGAAAATCTCAAAATGTTTCATGAATAATAATATATCTCCTCATTAGAAAAGAAGCTTCAGGAGTTTTTTTTTTTCCTGTTGTCTTCTTGCCTCTGGGACACTTACATGTGATTGCTACTTAATAAACCTTTTACAATAAGTAATGCTCTTGAACTTTGTACGGTGCTATACCAATTTGGAACAGTTGGCTTCTGAATTCTAGGCTCTAAACTCATGAAAATCATAATCTAGTACAATGTGTATGCAGACATCTATTTCTAAACAGGAAACAATGAGAGCCATGGAAAAACAATATCTACTTTGTAAACCATCATAATACCAACGCTTCTGTGTGAGAGGTACTCTTTTGTTGTCTTTAAACTAGTTGAACTTCCACACCACTACTGCTGATGTCCTCTAGATGCTGTTGTCCTCAGATTTTTCAAATCACAAGTTGCCTTGACAATGTCTTTACCAGCTTTTTTGGGGAGAGACATAGGACATGAATTTTGGGGGGTTTCACAGTTCCTTTCATTGTTCTGATATGAAACCATGACTGAAACAACTAAAAAGAAAGTGTTTAATTAGGGTTTATAGTTTCAGAGAGTTAAAGTCCATGATGGGGGAGCAATGGCCTGGAGGCAGGGCAGCTGAGAACCACATCTTGATAGGCAAATAGGAGAGAAAGAGAAAGAAAAGAGAGAGAAAGCAGTAGAAATAGCATTAGCATGTGACTTTTTTCTTTATATACCTCAAAGTCTGCCCTTAGTGACACACCTCCTCCAACAAGGTCACACCTCCAAATTCTTCCCAAACAGTACTACTAATCAGGGACCAAATATTCAAACATATGAGTCTACAGGGATCATTCAAACCACGACAGATGCCAAGGCAGATGGGGCATTGTCATTGCCTCTGACATGCTTCAGAAACATGACTTTGATCTCTTTGGGATTAAACTTTAGGTGGCTGACATCAGAGGAAATTGCATTTAGAATAATCAAAGAAAGCTACCCCTTAGCTTCCTCCATGATGAAAGAAGAAGAAGGAGAAGGAGAAGGGGAAGGAGAAAGAAAAGAAGAAGAAGAAGAAGAAGAAGAAGAAGAAGAAGAAGTTTCTATCTTATTCAGCAATCATCTCCTGTAGCAAATCGATCAAGGCAGGGACAGGCTTTGAAGAAGATAAATACAGCTATTTTCTTGTTGAACACAAGGAACTGTGGATGTCCTGGGGTGCTCAGCCTTGTACCTCAACCTACCTGGGCAATGATGACCCTGCCAAGGTTAAAAGTGTCAGAACCTGTTCTTGTTCCCCAAATCACTGCTACCATCATTGGGGGGAAAATGTCTATCAGACACTTTGGGGTTCTCTTTTATGTTAATTGTCCCACTGAGGAAAATTTCTTCATGCTCATTTCTGAAATGGAGATAATGTGTGAGAATGTTCCTAGAGGAAGCCAATGGAGATACTATCATATGGAAGATACTCCTGTAACTTCTTTCCTTCCCTGCTACTCCTTGGCACCCCCTTCCTCTGACACTGTAGTCAAGGCCTCTAATATAAGCTGTCCTCCAAGATCCTATACTTTCCAGTCAGTGACATTTCCATTATATTCAGGTTTCATTAGGGTTTGCTTAGTCTGGATTCAAACAATAGCCACTCATATGTGGCAGCAGCAGTGAGGCAAGTTCCAGCTACTGGTGAAGTATAGAAAGAGAAAAGGAGTCACACAGTTATACTCTCACTGTCCCTTTATCATTCAGTTTCCGTCTTAAAATGGCATAAATATGGCTTAATATAGCAACATAAAATGAATGCATGCATAAGAAATTACATGAAGGCCCTTAACTCTTGTTTGACTGTGGTCACAGTGGTATTTTCTCTTGCTGCATGTAGCATCACATTACTGAGTGATGACAGTTGCTAGGCATTACTCTATTTTTTTGTAATCTTTATGTTTTCCTTCCCCCACCAGGCCATCTGTATTTTCCTTCCCCCTCCTGGCCATCTGTGTCTTGCTTTCCCCACCTGGTCATCTGTATCTTCCTTCTCCCACCTGGTCATCTGTGTCTTGCTTTCTCACCTGATCATCTGTATCTTTCTTCCCCCACCTGGCTGGCCTTCTGTGCCATCCTTCCTCGACAACACAGCCATCTGTGTCTTTCTCCATCCTGACATAGAACTATACTTTCACAACATGGGGTTTCAAATTGAAACTCATAGATAACTTCATTGTTTTCTTTATTCTCCATCAGAGGAAGATAGAGTCATGGTACAATTTTAATGAAAATCCAAGTCTTATAAATGTCAAAAGTTATTTTCAAGGCAAACCTGCTAAATAAGCATTTTATAAAATCAGAAATGACCCGTCAAAATGTTTTATTATACATATAGATCACAAGTATCCAACTAGTATTTCCTAGATAGAATTATAATTAATATTAAGAAATGCTCTTGATTTAATAATTCATTTTGAAATCATTTTTATAGACTAATATTTTTACTGACTGTTAATGCCCACAAGAAAAATGTTACGTGGAATTTTAAGAGATACGTATGATATAGAAATGATTTGAAAATCTTTACATATAAAAATCTGTACTTAAAGTATAAAAATATTTTAATGTAAATTACACTGATATCTTTGTGACAAAAGGAAAGACACAATGTTGAGGTTACATCAGAGACTAGGGCAACGGGCATGCTGAAACATGGTAGCACTCTTGAGCGCTCACCAATGCTGTGGAAATGATCTATGACTGCAATTAATTTCTTTTGAAATTTTGATCAGAATTGATCTGTCCAATTTTCCGCACTGGTTCTGTAAGTCAAATCTTACTGTGGAATTACATAAATCAACGTAGCCAGCACTTCTGTGAAATGGGGCAGGGTAGTGGGTATAGAAGTAATTTCTAAGTTGTCAATGACAGATGGATGTTCCAATCTCATAATCATAGTAAGAAAGAGGTCTTACCGTAGCTGTCATAGGCATCCTCATTCACTCCATGACCGTAGTCATAGTATTCAGGCACACTGCAACAGATTTAGACAGGAATCAATGATTCTGTAAGCAGAAGAACCAAACCTGAACTTCACAAGAAATTTGAAATCACAATGTATGATAAGAGCCTCCAGTCATAAAACACAATTCTAAAGAAGTACTCTGAGGAAAATGGAGGTTATTGGCAAAAAAAGTGCTATGATTGTATCTACTATCTATGTATCTGTGTATCTATGTATCTATCTATCTTTTATCTATTATTTATCTATAATCAATCAATCATTTATTTTGGAAATGTTTCAGGTGATCTTCACCTTCCTACTTTATAAGTTATATTTCCCCTCAAACACAAGTTTAATACTTCAAAAATTGATAAGAGGAAAAATGTAGAGTCTATTCTTAAGAAAAAGATGCTATATGAATTGATGATCTGATATGTGGCCTTTATTAGTGACAAGTTTAAAAATATACATCTTTTGATCTATAGATGTGCCAAGTATTTAAGCTATTTACTTTCAATATTTCCACAGTCAATAACCACAAAAATGGCATTTGTATTGTTTTTTTTTTTTTTTTTCAAAGAATCTCAATGTACCTCTTCACTCACAGTTGTTTCCTGCTTGGTCCTACAGCACCGCCAATTCCCTGTTACAGACTTCATTTCAGTTAACACCTATCCTTGGCAATGCCTAGCCCTCTCTTTGTGAGCTTTCACAACAACACTTCCTGAAGAGAGGGCCTTACTCTTCCCTCCCATATTCCCCTGGCTTCCTTTTGATGACATCAGCCTGCTAGTCCCACGCCTCCACCGAACAATTCTTATCCAGATCCGGACACGTTCAATACAGTAAGACTTCCTTCTCATTTTCCTTTGAAGTCCTGTGACACCATTGGCCCATTCATGCTCCTTTAAACACCCCCTTGCTTTGAGATATTTCCAACTAATTTCTTCATTTTTTTTGTATTAGTAAACTTTTCACTCCCTCACCACCTACTCTTATACGCTCATTAGAATTTTTCTTTTTCCTGTCCTAACTCCAAAAATAACCTCACTGTGGCTGTGTTTGAACACCCACTCTATCTTATGACTTCCAGATTATATCCCCACCTTGGCATCTTCCCTCTGCTCTTCTGTGTGAAAGTCTACTGTACATTTCTATTTGCTTGTCAAAATGAACTTTTCCAAATTCAAATACAAAAATGCTTTTCTTCATGCCTCATGGTTGGCCCTTTTACATTCTGCTCTCGTTGTCATTGGGAACAAGTGACAAAACGTTGGGCTTTTCCTTTTTATCTCACATACTATGTTCAACCCCAACAGCACATTTTAAAATTTTTACTTGCAAATATGTTCAGAACCCGACCATGCCCCTACATTTCCACAGCTGCAGCTGCAGTGAAAGAGTTCCCCATTTCTCTCTCAATTGACTCAACACCCTGCTAAATATTTTGTGTGCCCTGTTTGCTTTTGTCTTTCCACTTTCTACATAGCAGTCATTTTTATAGATATGTTAAAGCCTCTGAGCTCTCTACTACTCAAAAGCCATAGATGTCTTCCCAATGTCCTTAAGGCAGAAAAGAGGCAAAACATTTATAAAACTTTGTTATTTCAGGACCGCATCCTACCACTTTCCCCTTCCTTACTGAGTTCATGGCACACTGCTACCGAACATTCCTTGATTATAGAGAGTGTCTTTACATTTGCTGATCTATTATCCAAAAAATGCTTTTTTCTAAGTGTTCTGCTGCCCTCCTTCTTTCTATGTTTAAATTATGTCACTTACAAAAGGTTCTCCTGCTCAGCCTTCTGACTCACACCCAGCCATGCATGTCCTACTTGTTCCTGTTGCCGGTAACAGCCTATCATCTGTGAACACACAGTACATATTTGCTCATTTTCTTAGCGTCTGTTTCCCACTTACGCTCAGGCTTCTAGGTTTTCATATCTGGTTCTCCTCTATTTATTTTCTATTACTGTCCCAGGTGATTTCCTATAGAAGTGTTTGGCTTATGGTAGCAACTCCTGATTATGACAAACCATGGTTGTCTGTAGGAGACTATGTATATAATTCAGAATGCAACTTGGACATTTTAAGAATTATATATAAAAAGTAGAAGTTATCATTTTGATATTTCTTACATTTTTACTGTCACTATAGGTTCTATACATGTTTATGAAAACATCGTATTTTGCTTTAAAAACTCTGGTTTAGAACACTCTCCCGGTGGTTTGGTTTGGAGCACCTCAATACCTGTAACAGCTTCCGGCTCTACCTGGCTATAGATTCTGTATATCTGATTCAGTGTTGCCCTCCAAGGCGACCGAGCTATAGAGATATTCGGAGGAATCCTTCGGTAATCTACATCAGCCAGCCAAAACAGCGATGCAAGCTGCCAAGAGAGCAAATATTCGCCTCCTACCTGAAGTAAATCGGATTTTGTATATAAGTAACTTGCCATACAAAATCACAATGGAAGAAATATCTGATATATTTGGGAAATATGGACCAACTCATCAAATCAGAGTAGGGAATACACCTGAAACCAGAGAAACAGCCTATGCTGTCTGCGAAGACATCCTAGACGCTAAAAATGCATGTGACCCTCCCCCACCCCCAATCCGGATTCAATGTTTGTAACGGATACCTCGTGGTTTTGTATTATAATGTTACCCGGGCATACCAGAAGACGGACACCAAGAAGGAGGAGCTGCTGAAGCTTCTCAAGGAAAAGTATGCCATCAACACAGATCCTCCACAAATGAGTGATAGCCACGCGCAGCCCCGTTACCTTTCTTCTTTTAAATTAATTCTGAATTTGTTATATCTTATTTGAGACCAGAAATGACTTATTTGAAACTTTTTAAAGCTTTAGAATATGTTATGTTAATAAACTTGTAGATTTTTGTAAAAATAACAAAGAAACAAAAACTCCCTGGTTTAAAGTAAGTATAATTGATTGACATTAACTTGAATATTAATTAAATATTTTAATACTACTAATTTCTTTCATTGACAACATGAGATATTGAACCTACTAAACAAGCATTCTATCAGTAAGCTCCATGCCTAGCCGCAAATCCCTTTTAAGTATAAAGGACTATAAGAAGAAAGTGATTTCATACCAAATATCAAATGGTATAAGACCTGAGGATGGGTATAGGAGTCAAATATTAGATAGGAAGAAAACACAGAAGGAAATAAAATGATGTGTTAATCTTACAGATTATAAGATATGTTGTATTTTGTGTTTCCTTATTCTTTGAGAGAATCCTCTAGATATCAACATATTAAGCATTTAAGATTTCACTGGAAGTAAAGACACAGAAACGAAAAATGGAAAGTCTATACTTTAGAAAATAAATGAAAAACTTAAAGAAATGTTTTGTTTCTTTTCCCAGAATGCAATTTATAGTGAACCAACTTTAACTTTAGTGAAAGAAGCAGAAAAAGATTACTGAGTCCACCCTTTACTGCTTTCAATATTTACACAAAAACTAGCAAAAATGTTGTATGACAGATATTCACCCCATCTTTGTATCATGGATGGTTAATGACACTGACTGGTAACCGGACATATATATGTGTATAATATATATTAATAGTTTAAAAAATTATTACAGTTTATTCACTTTGTATTCCAGCTGTACCCCCCACCCTTGTCCCCTCCAATCCCACCCTCTCTCCCTCCTTCATCTCCTCCCATGCCCCTTCCCCATTCCACTGATAGGAGAGGTCCTCCTTACCTTTCATCTGACCCTAGCCTATAAGGTCTCAATCAGGACTGTCTTTCATAGTCTTCCTCTGTGGCCTGGCAAGGCTGCTTCCCGCCATCAGGGGAGAGATGATCAAAGACCCAGCCACTGAGTTCATATCAGAGACAGTCCCTGTTCCCCTTACTAGGGAACCCACTTGGAGACTGAGCTGCCATGGAGTACATCTGTATAGGGATTCTAGGTTATCACCATGGGTCATCCTTGTTTGGAGTATCACTTTCAAAAAAAAGATCTCTGGGCCCAGATTTCTTGGTTCTGTTGCTCTCCTTGTGGTGCTCCAGACCCTTCTAGATCTTTCTATCCCCTTCATTCATAAGATTCTCTGTACTCTGCCCAAAGATTGGTTATGATTCTTAGTATTTGCTTTAACCTTCTTCCAATGTATATCCCATTTGCCTTTCTGAATGAGGATTGAGCATCTTGCTCAAGTACAGAACAAGGACATTTGCTCAACCATGTTCGTAGCAGCTTTATTTGTAATAGCCATAATCTGGAAACAACCCAGATGTCCCTCAGTTGAGGAATGGACACAGAAATTGTGGTACATTTACACAACAGAATACTACTCAGCAATTAAAAACAAGGAAACAATGAAAATTTCACTCAAATAATAGGAATTAGAAAAAAATGATCCTGAGTGAGGTATCCCAGAAGCAGAAAGACACACATGGTATATACTCACTTATAAGTGGATATTAGACATATAATATAGGATAAACATACTAAAATATGTACACTTAAGGAAGCTAAGCAAGAAGGAGGACATATATATTTTTGTTGTTTTGTTTTGTTTTGAGACAGGGTTTCTCCATCTAACAGACTTGGCTGTCCTGAAATTTGTTTTGTAGACCGGGCTGGCCTCAAACTCACAGAGATCTGCCTGACTCTGCCTCCCAAGTGCTGGGATTAAAGACATGTGCCACCATGCCTGGCTCATATACATATCTTAATAGAAATGATACAACCCTGAAGCAATGACTCGGCAGTTCACAATCAGCATGTTTTTGCAGAAGAACATGATTTAGGCTCTCAGCGTCTAAGTCAGTCTGCTCACAACCTTCTCTAACTGGAGCTTCAGGTGATCTGACATTCTGTTTTGGAGTCTGAACACCTGCATTCATGTATACATACCCACTCCCATTTATAGTCACATGCTAAAAATAAAAATAATCATTAAAGAAAGAAAAGATGCGAACGAATTCAGGGTCCTCATATATATATATATATATATATATATATATATATATATATATATATATATATATATATATATTCAGCAAATTCCTGGTAGTTGTTTTGTTCATTTACTGAGATTCACTATGTGGCAGACATGAGAAATCGATTTACTGATCAGCACTAATAGGGGAAGAAGGGGAAGATGCTGACATTGGTAACAGCTTTTCTTTAAATAAATATCTGATTCTTTTTCCTAAAACATACTCTATCAAGACAGCTCAGTTACTGAACAACACCTGGTGTCACTGCTGTCTTATATCATTGTCATCAGGATTTGGCGTGACGAAAGCAATGAAGGGGGAGCGGAGCAACTATGAGAAAGGACACAATCACACCGGGAAGAAATTGTCACTTTCAGATTACAAGGGGTATAGTGGGAAGGACATAGGAAAACGATGGCTAACTGTCCTGATGGACTTAACAGGGTCCAGATATTTGTTTACTCAGTATTATTTCCACAGAAAGGGCCTTATTTGACCAACAGTTCTGTAAGCAATGAATATGTACAGATATCCTTCCAGCTATATATATATACTTTTGTGATAAAGTGAAGAACTCAAGGCATGTGCAAGATGTGATGCGGAAACCAAGGTCATTTCATATTTATGAATGCTCTCCTCCGATTTGTGCTCCTTCATCTTCTTCATGAAGATCAAGCACTGTCTCCATGAATAAGACAATGCTTGGGGAGTGACAGATTGTCACTAGGCAGTACCTCATCTTCACACTTACCAAGAGAAGAAACTACTCTATGCAGTTCCTTACCTCACTCGCAGGTTTTAAAGAAAAATCAATGTTTTAAATATTTGAAAAAAAAATGAAGGAAAAGAACATTTTGTTGAAAGGGGCTGTCTCTATTTGGTTTCTTTGTTCTAGAATTTAAATCGATGGAGGGTTTTGAAATGTAGGCCTTATTGAGAAGTCAAGTTTCCTATATTTCAACAGCAAGGGACAAGTAATAATGATTTAAGGTATCCTCACACTGATCCATTAGGTACCTCAACACTGACAGTTTCCAGAACAATCCTTGCACCTCTGCTCATGCACCAGCAGAAAGAATAATATACAAACCGTTATCTCCAAAAAGGACAAATGGTACTCGACTCATTCCAGACATGCACACAGATACATCAATTCACCAGGAGAATTCCGGGGAAACTTTCAGAACTGGCAAGACTCCCAGAAGGGAGTCATTGCCACATACACTAAACAGAAACTTATTTCACCAATTTCATTTCTGCTTGGCTGGATTTCATAACTGTTCCAGGCAGGGAGGCATCTTTGTCCCCTTCTGTTTTCATAATCATCATAGTTGTTAGAACAGTTAACTCTGCTCCTTTCTGACCACTCCACACTGGGTTTGTTTATGGAGAGAGGTAGAAAGCATTGTGTGCTGGTTGCTTCACAAGTTGCCAGGCCTTATAGAGTTGCATTGAGACTTAACTGAGGATGGAGGTCTGTGCTTCTCAGAGATGCTGGATTTTGAACTAGTTTCAGTTATGAGAAATCGAGATAACCTGCACTGGGGAGAAGGAAGATATTTCTCTTACAGCAGAAGGAAGGAAATTTACTTAAGTTTGGTGACTAGAAGATCTAATAATACAATACTTCTTGTTATTGCTAAGTCAGCTAGTACTTTCCTTCCTAAGAAACTGACTGGCTCAATGTTTCCTAGAGCCCCATATGACTGCAGCCACATGGAGAGTGTTACTGGTAAGGCATTACAATTTATGTAAAAGTAAATTCCTTTTCTTCTTACTCCCATTGTATTTTCATGATATTGTCTGGCTGGGAACATCAGTGACTAATTCTACTTTGGACAACTCATGTTACTCATAGCCTCCCACCAGCTGAGTCTTTGAGTAGAGAGGTGGACCACAATGTACCATTCCTCACCTGCCATTTATGCTCGAAACCAACAAGCTTTTCTCTGTCCTACCCACTTAACTGTGAGACTTTTCTGCTGTGGAATTTTAACCCATATCCAACAAAACGTAATTGACAACAAAAGAAATCCCCTGATGGTCAACAGGGATTCAGCTAATATTTATAGGATAGATAAATAAATGATAGAATAAAAAAAAGTCAGGGAAGAGATCATTGTATTTCAGTATCAGGAGTATTGAAGCTTTTTTTTTTCTCGAAGAGATGAGATATAGAAAAGGTGTCTGCTTGTATTGTAGCAATGGAAGAGTAAGACATAAAGAAAAACCAAATCACTCATTTCCTTTTTGATGTAAATGATTTTGTTTAAAATTACAACAAATTATTCTGTTAATAACCCTGTCTCTTATAGTCCAATTATTTTTCATTTATCATTCAAATATTTTCTAATGTTAAAGGTATTTATATGTAAAATGTTAATAATCAAATATTGTTTAAGTGAATAATAAGAAATTTTCAGATTTTGTATATGTTCCAGCTCTTAGAAAAATTATATCCATTGTGGCCACAACAGTAATTAAGCTCTTAGTCACCAATAATGTCCTAATTTTAATTAACACTTCTATACTTATAACTGTGTTGAGAAAATTTTCTTTATATTTTATAAATTATGAAATAAAATGGTAATGAATTGAGAATTAAGTAATCAGGCTGCATTTATATGGAATTCATTGATCCTCCTTAACATGATTTCAACCTGACTAAACAACAGGATAAATGAAAAAGTCATAATGATACAGTAGTCTTCAGAAATAATAAAATGAAAGTACAAGCATGGTATTATATTATGATTAAGGTCACTTTAATTTATTTTCATTTTTATTTTATATGTTTAAGGAATGCAGCACGGTGGTTTGGTACTTACACAGAAAAAAGTGATTGCTATAGTTCAGCGAATTAATATGTTGCAATAATATAAAAATTACATGTGAAGATATACAATATTAAGTCAACTATACTTAACACTTAAAAATCATTCTCAATGATTTTCCTACATTTGTTCTTCAATCTTGCTTTCTTGTGTTAATGGAAATATGTGAAAAAATATTAAACAAAGGTGAATTTCATCCTAGCACCCAATCTTTAAATTACCAATTGAGTTTTCCTTTGTTTTCATGGTCATTTATATGATGCTCAATGCCCTCTGGTAAATTTCATCAGTTCTGTGAAAATTCTTGTTTACCAAGACATAAAGATTTACTGTTCGAGTTAATGAGTACAGCACACAGGTCTATGCAAACTTCAGTAGCATTCAGAATGCTAAGGGACCTTTACTGGCATGGAGAAAAAAGAAACTCTTTATCAAACATGTTATCACTCTTGTGTTAAATCCTGAGTCTGATGGCTACGCCTGAATGTTCTCTAATTGCTGAAATCTTCTGTTATTTCCAGTAATAAAAGTGAAATTCTCAAGTACAACACCAAATTGTGCAAACCTGAACCTTATTCAAAACCTATCTGCTAGCAGGCCTTAGGCAATGATTCCATGTGTCTATTCCTTGTATTTTCCCTCAGAAACCATCAGTCTGCATCCCTCCTCACTCATCATCCAGAACATTCTTTTGTTTTCATTGTCCCCAGCTGTTCACAGTAATGACATAATGACCATAAAGTCACAATATTAGCAAAAAAAGCTACATATAAATACATTTTGTCTATTGTATTAAAATATCACAATAAAAATCAAATAGAAGGTACTGAAAATTCTTGGTAGGAATTAAAGTTTAGTAGAAAACCAATTAAACAAGTGTGAAACATTCTTTCCTTACTTTTTCACTCCCTGAATACTAAAACCTTCAGAGTTAGTAGGCATTGCCCAGGTCCAAAGGAACAAGGGAGCCCGATGGGTGATGTTAGCCAGAACTCAGACAAGAAAAAGTGTGGCTGCTGCTGCTGCTCCTAAATGTTCAGGGAGATGGTTCATGGAGTAGTTGTCAACAGTCAGTCTTGGGCAAGAAACAGGCAAGATGCTTACAACATTGTCTTTGATGATGGTGAAGAGTCTAGAATTAGTTTAAGCATCAACTGCATACACTACACAGCTTAAGAAAAGTAGAAAAAATAGACATGGAACTACTGTAGCTGCTCACTTGTGTTGAGAATATGTGATGTGGATCTCCCGCTTGAAGTCACTTAATTGTGAGAGAAAAAAGAATTCAGTCTCACGGGTGGCGAACAGTGACTTATGCATAGGAAGTCAACATTTAAAAATATTTATTATTTATTTTAACCTATTGGCATAAAGGACAGAGAATTTCAATGAAAAAGTTGACATGTGTTTCTTATGAATATGCCATTTTGGGAAAATCATTTAATCCTTTTGTACTCCAGTGTTCACATTTTTATAGGTAATAATTTTGTACTCCTCAAGTACTAAGGGCTTAACCAGTGATTACTCCATAAATGTCTACAACATATGGTGCTCTACTGTGGTCAATAATGGGCGATTCTGCCACCAATGAGTGTATAGCTACATGGCTTCACTTTTTAATATTCATAAAGGCTGAAGTGCCAAGGATGATTTCATCTTGATATATTCTGAAACATTAAATAGCTATACATGCCTCTCTAAGTTTCACCCGATGGTAATCAGTGTTCATAGGATGAAATATAGGCTGATTATTCATGAGGTAAGTGACATATTTGTTCTGCTCATAGATTAAGGATCAAGATAGATGATCTATATAAGGCATCCAGTACAGAATTATTATCAGCTTGGCAATGATCTCCTTACATAAAATGGGTATTTTCAAAGCACTGCAGAGCAAGCAAGAAAGAAATACATTTCTGTAAACCACTGTTTGCAGGTTGAGCATTTATTCCTACATTTCTACAGAATAAATCCCCTTATAGACAATAGTTTGTCTTCTATTCTCAGTTTAGCTCATCATCTTTTACTTGTTTTGATCCTTTGTTGTATAACTAAAGGTTGAAAATGTTTATGAGAACATTAATCTTCTGTTTAGCTGCATAAAATTATTATTAGAATGTAGCAATTATTTTCTAGGAATAAGACCATCAAATGACTGATTATTCAGGCACCTGGCATTGTTAAATGAACTGTTTACATGCCTTTGGTATAAACAGTGAGGTTACTGAACCCTGGTTTCAAGTAGACACAACTTAACCTGCATACCATTGTTTTGTTGAGTCACAATTAACACATGTCAATTGAACTTCAGTGCTGTAAGCATTTATTTAAATGCCCTAGGTGACTCTTAAGTGGCATGCTCTGATATGCTGTGGCACTCTCTGCGACCCATAGTCTTCTTCATTCAAATCACAAATGTATTTTCCCTTGTACTGCATAATGTTCTCAAACCGCTAGTTCCTGATTCAAGAGCTGTTCCCACACACCCTACATTGGAAATTAAATACACATAACAGAGTCTGAGGAGGGCACACATACATTAATCAAGCTGGTTCTGTTTTGAAGGAATGTGATGCTACATTCATCACAGAAACCGCATGGGACAGATGCCAGACAAGTCTTCTACTGTTTTATGAATAAAAGCATAATGAAATATGTTTACTGTTAAACATTAGAGGTATGTAGGTTTCACAGCCTAGTAGAATTGGCATCAAAAGACAATACAGACTTCTTCTGGCAACTGATAGGAGTACCACAGCCAAACATTGGGAAGAGCTTGGAAAGTCCTATGGAGGACAGACAGAAATAATGGGATGAACCAGAGGGGTCAGAGACACCATGAGAATCAATTGACTGGGATTCATTGGAACTTGCAGAGATCAGGGAGCCTGTAGGCATCTGACCTAGCTCTTCTGCATATGTTTCTTGGCATCTTTCATGGCACCTCTGAAAACATGAGAGAACTAGCACTCTGAGAGGTGCCTTTAAGTTAAGTTCCAGCTCAGTGCTGTCTGAAGTGTGTGAAGACTTCAGCAACAGGGCCTTACCTTCATATTCTTGGAGGCATTCAGGGGTACTCTTTTTTAAAATAATTTATTTAATTTTATTTTATATGTCAGATCACCTAGAACTGGAGTTACAGGGAGTTATGAGCTGCCACATGAGTGCTGGGAATTGAACCTGAGTCCCTTGGAACAGAAGCCAGTGCTCTTAACCACTGAGCCATCCCTCCAGCCCCGAAGGGTACTCTTAAACTCCCCTGTACAATAATTTTAAGGAAGATCCCTATGACTGGCACTTGAGTTTTGGGTAGATAGTCTATGGCTCTTTGATAAGGCAACTGTTAATCCAAGTGGCATACTGCATTTAATATAATATATAGAGATTATGTAATAAGTATATTTCAAGTTATAGAGAGAATATATATTACCAGTAGCTTTCTTTCTTTACTTTTCCTGTTTCCCCCTTTCTAGCTCCTGTATCCTGCTATCCTCTCATCTAAAGATGTTGTGAAGTTATGGTCAACAGATAGGAGAGAACAGGAAGCATTTCTATTCATGATTCTGAGTCCTCTTACTCAGTATCATATTTTCTGGTTTCACCTATGTATCTGGAAGATATCATAATTTTATTTTTCTTTAAAGCTAAATATGTACATGCCACATTTTTCTTACCCATTCATCAAATGAAGAACACTTATATATAAATGGTAGACCAACAAGAACACGGCTGACCAAACATCTGTAGATAAATGTACCGAATCCTTTGGGAACATGCTAAAGAGTAGTATAACTAAGTCATAGGGTAGATTTACTTTTGAGATTTCTTTTTTATTAAATTTTTATTTTTTAATATTAGTTACAGTTTATTAACTTTGTAACCTAGCTGTAGCCAACTCCCTCATTCCCTCCCAACCCCACCCTCCCTACCTCATCTCCTCCATGCCCCTTACCAAGTCCACTGATAGGGGAGGACCTCCTCCAAGCGGATCCTCCCTCAGAGGAGGGGGGAGGTCAAAGAGCCAGCCATTGAGTTCATGTCAGAAATAGTCCCTGTTCCCCTTACTAGGATACCCACTTGGATACTGAGCTACCATGGGCTTCATCCAAGCAGGGGTTCTGGTTTATATCCATACATGGTCCTTGGTTGGAGAAACAGTCTCATAAAAACCCCTGTGCCCAGGTATATTTGGTCCTTGTGGAGCTCCTGTCCTCTCTAGGTCATAGTAACTCCCCCTTCTTTCATATGATTCCCTGCACTCTGCCGAAATTTTGGTTATGAGTCTCAGTATCTGCTTTGATACACTGCAAGGTAGATTCTTTCAGAATCATAACAACAAAAAGAATTAATAAAGAATTAATGTGTGTATATCACATTGGTTTAGTGCAAAAACCATTTTAAAACTTAGTATTCTTTATATTTTGAGAATTTTATAATTTGTATATAATGCAATTGATCATATCCAGATCTGTCCCTCTAACTTCTCCCTCACTTCCCTTCCACATTTCTCCACTCTGCCTTCATGTCCTCTTCTTTATAAACTCACTGCATCCAATTAGTGCTGCTACTGTATGCTGTATGCAGAGATGTAGGGACATTCACTGGAGCATGGACAACCTACTACGAACCATACCCCTGAAGAACACTGAGTCTCTCTCCCCCAGCAGCCATTGTTTGTCAAATAGCTCTCACCTAAGATTCGAGTTTATGAGCCCATCCCTCCATTCATGCTAAGATCTCATCTGGCTTCATCGTGTGCAGGCCTTAGCAGGCAGCTACATCTGGTATGTGTTCATGAGTACAGTTCCTTCTCATGCCCAGAAGATACAATTTGCAGCAGTCCTTATTTACCTCTGGCTTTTACAATCTTTTTATTTTTGTTTATAATTTTACCCTCAAAACAAAGATCAGATTTGATATGGGGCTTTAGATTTCATGGAAAACTCAGACTCGGATAAATGCTATCTTACTCCTCCATAAGGTGTTCAGCTTTTTTTTTTTAACATTTTTATTTTATCTTAAGGTGTTCAGCTTTTTCTCTCTTCCGGTCATTTCAAGGAATGCCTTTTCAATCCTGGGTGCTTTATAATCAGACACTCCTGAAGGACATGTGGTTCTGTAAGAAATTACACTCTAATTTCTTTGTCCTTTTCCTGGCTTAGTTTTACCTAACAGTAAAATCCCAGCAGAATAGCAGTTCTTGAAAGCCTTTTGGTACTATCTCTTACCTTCCACTTGAGGACTCCTCACATTCCCTCATATTCTGGTTTCTAGCACACTCTTTATTTATTTTTCTCCCTGATCATTAACCTACATTACCATGATCCTCAGGACATCTTTTTCAGACCATGTATCTCCTCAAATGGCCACTCTGAATGAATCTTTAATAATATGAATGGGCTTAGAAGCAGTGTCTGTTCACTGATTTCTTTATACTTGCTTGTGTACAGAAAATCCTGGATGTCATAATTTACAGATACATTTTGTTAAATTCACAAATTGTTTAACATCTCTCAACATATTGTTAGCATGTAAAATATACAATATTGTCATTGAATAAAAGATGTACCAGCCTACATTTACTAAAAATAACTACAATATTTTCCATCGATGAGTCACATCAGTCATCAGTCTATCAGTGATGTCTAACACCTCTGTTGTTGAATCTGGCTAATTCTCTGGGAACTAAGAGGATGTGGCTGCATCATAGAAGACAATGTTGTAGCTTCTGCTTGTGGTTTTGGATACCCATGTGGCACTGTGAGGAAACCTGAGTCATTCAAAATGTCCCTGAGAGCACTCCACACAGTGGTTCCATTTCTGGTGCATGTCAACAGAAACATTTAAACAGAGGCAATCTCCAGATGACTCCAGGGACCAGTCATGGCCTTTTTGTCCTTGCATGTGAGGATCCAGACATAGTGGGACAGAGGCAATCCATGACTGGCCCCTTGAGAAAATTCTTAATACACGAACCTGTGTTTTTGTTTTTATCCCACTAACTTTTCAGATGGTTTGTTTTTTAGAAATGGTAGTCAAAAGCCTAGATTCAAGTCTTTATTCAGAAAAGCCAAATGAAGAACAGAACCCAAGGACCACCTTCATCATCATAAGGACCATATAGCTACAGAATCCTATGTTTGAACAAAGGGTGGTTCCAGTTCATTAACAGTGTTTGCCACTCCTTATTTTATATTTTGACAATCACATATTTAGTCACATTCCAGAGTCCTTTAGCTAAATATGTTTAAGATGACTCAGTAATACTCTTTTCTGGAGCTCTGACTGTGTGTGATATGCCCATCACTCTCAGGTTTCCTACTGAGGAAAGTCTTCAGTTCTGAATGACCCTAGTAAGGAGAGGTTTCCTTATAGCCATAAACTAGTGAGAAGGTTTTAGTAACTAACTACGACCCATAGGTTCCTATAGAAGACTGCTAATTCCTGTGACTAAGAACAATGTCATTTCTACCTGGTCCAGGTAAAGTTATATTGACAGTTTATTTTTGCAAACAGTCTAATTATAACGAAAATTAAGTTTCAAACAATGAAAAATAAACTATTACCATAAACATAGAGTGAATGAATATTTGAAAAATAAATGTGTTATTGCCTTTATGTTTGTGCTATATCTCTAAGGTCCACCTCCGAAGTACAGACTGTAAAAGGCAAGGAGTACCGGAAGAAACTGTGTTTCATTTTGTTGAGATAAAATTCACACAATGTAAAATCTATTTTTTACTCATGCAGAGATCTGTAGATAGCATGAATAGACAACTGGCTTGTGTAATAGCTGTGGGAAAAATCTCAAATCTAATAATCCCGTAAATTCAATATTATCATGGACTCTCTGGTGTTGAGACAAGAGAATTGAATTATACAATGAAGGTGAACACTGTTACAGTGAATGGTGACGTTTAAATGAGCAAGACAAGCTGTTATCTGCCTTATGCCATGACATTTATTAAATTACCATGTTTTTTTTCACTTTTCTGTTTTCATTAGAATGATTTCTGTAAACTTAGCATCAAATGCAACACTCTGCTCAAATGCACAGCTAGAAAAAACTAAATAATTTAATTTTTCTCATGTTTAGAAGAATTTTTCAGTCAGGCTTTTATTTTTTTAAGCCTGAAGGTAACCCCCTATATTCTTACTACTGTCCCTTGTTCCATTCAGGTATTGGAAGTGTGTTGAATTTATGATTCAGTTCAAAGTTCCAGGCTTTAGTCTTTATGTCTAAGGCTGTAGACTTAACAGATGTGGGTTAGAATTTATTGTTAGAATTAACAAGCATTAAAAATCAATGCCTTTGTCGCATGGTGCTGTAAGGAGGTAAATGGCCTTAAATAAACAGTGTAGTTAAGCACAAAACTGCTATTGCTCTGATGAAGCACTAAGGGCAAGCAGACTAGCTCCCATCCTTAGTGCTATGAATACTGAGGAGCAAAGAACTTCAAAAAGGTGGTCTTGAAGTCCTAATGAGACCTGATAGGCTAAGGTTAGATGGAAGGGGACAAGGACTTACCCTATCAGTGGACTACAGAAGGGGCATGGGAGGAGAAGAGGGAGGGAAGGCAGGATTGGAAGGGAACGAGGAAGGGGGCTACAGTAGGGGTACAAAGTGAATAAATTGTAATAAATAAAAAACATTTAAAAAGAAAAGCAAATACACTTATAATACCATTGGGGTGGTGGTGGTTTGTACACCACTTTGGAAATCAAGCTGGTGCTTCCTCAGAAAATTAGGAATAGTGCTACCTCAAGATCCAGCTATATCACTCCTAGGCATATACCCAAATTATGTCCCATCATTCAGTAAGGACATTTGTTCAACCATGTTCATAGCAGCTCTATTCATAATAGCCAGAATCTAGAAACAAGCTAGATGTCCCTCAGCTGAGGAATGGATATAGAAAGTGTGGCACATTTACAGAATGGCATGCTACTCAGCAATTAAAAACAAGGAAATCATGAAATTTGCAGGCAAATGGTGGAAACTAGAAAAGATCATCTTGAGTGAGGTAGCCCAGAAGCAGAAAGACACAATGATATATACTCACTTATAAGTAGATATTAGACATATAACATAGGATAAACATACTAAAGTCCATAGCCCTAATGAAGCTAAACAAAAAGGTGGATCTTAGGGAAGAGGCTGAAACCTCACTCAGATGGGCAAAAAGGATAGACATCATAAGTAGGAGAAGGCAAGGAACAGGACAGGAGCCTTCCACAGAGGCCTCTGACTTTGATGCCTTCAGGGTATCGAAGGAGATACTGACACTCATAGCCAAACTTTGGGCAGAGTGCTGGAATTCTATGGAAGAAGAGGGAGATAGAAAGACCTAGAAAGTACAGGAACTCCACAAGGAGAACAACAGAGCGAAAATACCTGGGCCTAGGGGTCCTGCAGAGACTGATACTCCAACCAAGGACCATGCATGGAGAGGACCTAGACCCCCTGTTCAAAGAAAGCCCATTGGCTGCTTAGTTTCTAAGTGGATTCTCTAGTAAGGGGTACAGAAGCTGTCTCTGACAAGAACTAAGTAGCAGGCTCTCTGATCACCTCCTCCTGGGTGGTGTAGCCTTGCCAGGCCACAGAGGAAGATGATGCAGCCAGCCTTGATGAGAGTTGATAAGCTAGGGTCAAATAGAAGTGGGGGAGGTCTTCCCCTATCAGGGCACTAAGAAAAGGTCATAAGGGGAGAAAATGGAAGGAGGGTAGGACTGGGAGGAAACAAGGGAGGGGGCTACCACAAGGATACAAACAGAATAAATTTTAATCAATAAATAGATAAATTAAATTAAATTATAGCCAGAACCTGGAAACAACTCAGATGTCCCTCAGTTGAGGAATGGATACAGAAATTGGGTACTTTTACACAATGGAATACTACTCAGCAATTAAAAATGAGGAAATCATGAATTTGCAGGCAAATGGTGGGACCTGGAAGCTATCATCCTTAGTGAGGTATCCCAAAAAGCAGAAAGACACACATGATATATATTCACTTGTATATACCTATAAGATAGGATAAACATACTGAAGTCTATACACCTAAAGAAGATAAACAAGAAAGAGGACCTGCAGTAAGACTATTAATACTCACTTAGAAAGACAAATGGGGTGGACATTGGATGTAGGAGAAAGCCAGTAGCAGGACAAGAGCCTACCACTGGGGGCCTTAGAAAGACTCTTCCTAGCAGGGTATCAAAGCAAATATTAAGACACATAACCAACCCTTTGGCAAAGTGCAGGGAATCATATGAAAGAAGGGGAGTTAGTATGACCTGGAGAGAACAGGAGCTCCGAAAGGACCAACTATATCAGGGCACAGGGGTCTTTTATGAGACTGTCTCTCCAACCAAGGACCATGTATGGATATAACATAGAACCCCTGCTTGAATGTAGCTAATGGTAGCTCAATATCCAAGTGGGTACCCTAGTAAGGGGAACAGGGACTATTTTGGACATGAAATCAATGGCTGGCTCTTAAACCCCTCCAACCCCCGAGGGAGGAGCAGCCTTGCTAGGCCACAGAAGAGGACATTGCAGCCAGTCCTGAAGAGACCTGATAAGCTAGAGTTATATGGAAGGGGAGGATGTCCTCCCCTAACAGTGGACTTGGAAAGGGGCAGGGAGGAGATGAGGGAGGGATGGGAGGGGGTTAGGGAGGGAATGCGGGAGGGGGCTACGGCTGGGATACAAAGTACATAACCTGTGATTAATATAAAGTAAAAATGTTAAAAAATTAAAAAATAAAAAATAAATGGTGATCTTCCACCATGTTTTCCCATCCACTATCATTTCATATGTTCACTGTACTTTTCAGAGAACAAATAAATGCTTTCAAAATGTACAAGAAGTCATTTAAAACCCCAGTGCATGCCTGTTTCCACAGCAATTTCGTGACATTGCTATAACATCCAAACAGATGACATGTAACATTCCAATTACTAGTTGTTGAAGTATGTTACAAATTTTGGGTGTTGTGCTAGGTCTCTTCCACTGGTCTTCTCTTTGCACTTGTTCCTTCTAGTCTCTTCTTTTGGGAGGATGACTAATGGCTGCTCCTTGCCCTGAGTTAGCTATCCTCTGCTTCCTAAAGTGTCAAGACAGTGGGAGCCATGGAAGGGACCATGGGGAAGACAGTGGTGCTGCAATATCTACCAGTTCTTTACACTTCTTTGCCACTCTGAGGTGTCAATTCATGTCTCCCATAATTATCTCCCTTTGATTTCCATTTGCAGAACAACTCAGTCAAGAGAGTATTGACCTCCCAGAGGACTGACTTCTTCCTAGTGGTACTCTGCCAAAGAAAATAACTCCCTCACTACACCTCCCTAAAATTACCTTAAATTGTCTCATCTGTTCTGCAACCCACACACTGCATAAGCCTGAGCATTACAGATATTAAAATAAATGGATCTTTTACACCAAAAAAGTTGTAAAAATCTTTGTATTTCACATCTAAATCAAAATTTCAGACCTGATCTTTTAATTTTCACTTATGAGAAATACCGTTCATATCTAAGTAAATGAGAGTTGTGTTTCCACATCTATGATTTGTTTTAACATAGATTTTGTTTATTTATTTATTACAATTTATTCACTTTTTATCCCAGCTGTACCCCCCTCTCTCCTCCACTCCTAATCCAAACCCCCCTCCCTCTTCTCCCATGCCCCTCCTCCAGTCCACTGACAGGGGAGGTCCTCCTCCTCCATCTGACCCTAGCCTTTCAGGTCTCATCAGGAATGGCTGCATTGTCCTCTATTGTGGCTTGGTAAGGCTGCTTCCCCTTCAGGGAGAGGTGATCAAAGAACCAGACACTGAGTTCATATCAGAGAGCCCCTGATCCCCTTACTAGGTCACCCACTTGGAGAATGGGCTGCCATGGGCTACATCTGTACAAGGAAATGTCAGCAAAAAATTCACAAAATTGTGTGATTTTTAGAAGGTTGATCTCTGAAAATGTTAATGGCTGAAGGAGTAGATAAATATGTGACAAATGGTACAAAAGATCATTTGGTCCAATTAAAGATGTTAACCATGGAGCATAATTGATTTTAAGCTGAAGACTTCTCGAAAGTCAGTCACCCAGGAAGCTGCAGTTGTAGCTCTGTACTGTGGAGGTTGCATAATGATTCTGAGATCTATTATTTTACTTTTTCTCCTAGACACAGATAAATGGGGAACGATGGTTGGAAATCCCTTATAATGTTATCATCCTCAACAGTCATTAATGCCATTCAGTTAAACTGTCTCCTGAGCATATTTGGTACAGAGCCTTTTCTGACCCATTTGAAAAGTTTCAGAGGTCATGATGCCTTATAAAACAAGAAGGTTAGCTAAATACGCTGTTCTATACTTTGAAATCCAATGAATCTTTACAGCTGTTTCCTTTGTGAATACCTTTGGAGTCCCTGATGAGGAAAATACACTGGCTCTGGTAAGGCATGACCTGCTGCTGCTTCATGATTCTTATAATTCTGTATTCACTTGTTGACTAACCAGCCAAAGACTATGTCTTTTTGTTTCTGATAGATTACACATCTCCTGTTTAGACTCCAGAAATTCTACAGTAACATATCTTCTAATTTTGACTTTAACAAAACAAACATGATTTGTATTATCTATCAAAAATATTCAAATTGTTTATAAATGTTGGAGTCATATGTTCATATATTCCTTTTTTAAATTTTACTTTATTTCTTTCTCTTCTTTAATTCAAGTCTTACATTATTTTTTTCCAGTTCTAACTCTGCTAGTTTTTCCAGTTCAAAACTCTGGTTTTGGCAGTGCAGAAGTTATATTCAATAGTGAAAGAATATAAACTCCGTTGTGAAACTCCACTGTTTCCATGTTGAATGGCTGTTCTGACTGTATGGAAAGCCACTCAGATTCACACTGTGGGTCTGGTTAATTTCTTGTCCTTTATTTGTAGCATTTTCTTTTCTTTTCTACACTAAGGTTTAAAGTAAATTTTAAAGAACATCTTACATTAATAGTTCAATTAGGGAGTCATATCTTTGAGAAAATCTCAACTAATTCTTGAGAAAATGAACTTCGTTTCACACCTGATTCCTAATGTCTTATTATCCTCTAAATATTTGAATATACAGAGTTGCAAATGGCTCTTCAGACAAATTATTAGCAGTAGATATAATCATTTAAAAATCAAGTATTGTCCCTCCAAATCCAACACTGCCGTGCATACACTTTTACTTTGTAAGGAACCAGAATTTTATGGTGTTGAGATGGATTCTAGGGCCTTATGCATGCTACACAGTCACTCTATCACTGAGCTACATCCCCAGCTGAATTGCTTTTTAATTCTAAGCCAAACTGTTAATCATACCTTTTTCTCATATTGATACACTAATAGAAATAATGTAATGCTAAGCATTCAACACATCTGCAAATAAATTCTCCAGTGTTCATCTGTTTATCTCTAGGACATAGTGACCTTATACTAAAATCTCCATACAATTTTATGAAGTAATAATTATACATTCATTGATGTAGTCAATTAATTTATTTATTGAGATTATCATTATTGAAAGTCTCCAAGTCTTTTCTCTCTGTGTCTCTTTGTTTCTATGTCTCTGTTCCTCAACTTTCCTTCTTCTTCCTCTTGACTTGGTCTCACCATGTCACCTTGGTTAGTTTGGAACCCATTATGTAAGCCGGCATGTGTGAATTCTCATGTAAGAGAATTTTGTATTAGTAGTGATTAAATGATATTTGACAAAACAGAAGTTTATGATTATTACCAATTACAAGATTAGCATCATTATAATTATTTTCAGGACCCATTTTCCTTAGTTGTAAAAGTACTTATATAAGCACAAACAATCACAGTTTAACACAGTGCTTTATTAAAAAGACCAGTTCAATGCTGGACTTGAGTTACCACCCCTCAAATTGTTAAAATTACCTCAGAGGACCCCTAAACAATTCAGGATATTGTATGGGACATTTATTTTGATTTCCTACCATAATTGGGTACTATTACTCTGTTGCTCAAGTTAATATACTATTTTACAGAGCCTTGGAGACTTCCATAATATACTCACACACTTTTGTCCTAAGATATGGATAAATAAAGTTAAGAACCAGAGGTCTTCCTCACTGCTCTCTAGTTTGCATAGCACTGGGAGGTGCTAGTTAGGCTTTTGTGGAGGAAAGTTATCAATAGGCTGACCCAGTTGTGTACACTGTTAGATACAACAGTAACCAAGAGGCAGCATATGCTTATGAGTACAACAGTGGCGTGAATGACAAGAGAGAAAACCACTGCAAAGGAGCCTTACGACATAGGCGCATGATTAGTACTACTGCAAATCTGACCAAGAAGCTATGGTTGAAGGACCCATAGTCTCCAGGAGTGAACAAGTGCTATATTTGCTGATAGGTGGACACATTCCAGTGGATGACCCCACACTTAACACCCATGAGTATAAGGACAAAGCACTATGGACTCACTGGATTTTAAAGATATGAATTAAAAACCAGACACAAATTTGGGAGAGTGTTGAGAGTAAGGGTGGGTAGGAAATGATTTAGAGTAATGAGTGGGGAATAAACATGATAGAAAATGCACTGTATACATTTATGAAACTCTCAAAGAATTTATTAAACCATATATTAAAATTTAGATGAGACCTGATAGGCTAGGGTCAGATGGAAGGGGAGGAGGACCACCTGTATCACTGGAATGGGGGAGGGGCATGGGAGAAGATGAGGGAGGGAAGGTGGGATTGGGAGGAGATAGGGAGGGGCCTACAGTTGGGATACAAAGTGAAAACCTGTAATTAATAAAAATAAAATTAAAATTAAAAAATTTAGAAAAAAACCAAGGCAGCATATTACTAAAATAAACCTACAGATAAATGCAACCCTTATCAAAATAATGATATTTGATTCCCTGCACTCACTCTGCCCCAAGTTTGGCTCTGAGTCTCAGCATTTGTCCAAGGAATCTTAATGAAGATGGGGAGATGGATGACCTGGAGGGGAGGCAAGATCCACAAGGAGAACAACAAAACCAAAAAACTGGGCACAGGGGTCTTTTCTGAGACTGATACTCCAACCAAGGACCAATCATGGAGATAACCTAGAACCGCTACACAGATGTAGCAGATGGCAGCTCAGTATGCAAGTGGGTTCCCTAGTAAGGAGAACAGGGCTGTCTCTGACATGAACTCAGTCGCTGGCTCTTTGATAACCTCCCCCTGATGGAGGAGCAGCCTTACCAGGCCACAGAGGAAGACAAAAAACAACTTCCTTCTACCAGATTGACCTGTGAGCAAGCCAATGGTGCATTTTTTTTCAATTATTGATTGATGTAGAGGGCCCAGTCCACTGTGGGTGGTGCCACCCCTGGGCAGGTGGTCCTGGGATGTATAAGAAAGCAGTATAAGAAAGCGCTGAAGAAATAGCTAGCAGGCAATACTATTCTATGGCCTCTGTATCAGTTCCATCAGTTCTTCCCTTTAGGTTTTTACCCTGACTTCCCTGGATTACAGAATAAACCATTTCCCTGCCAAATTGCTTTTTGTCATGGTATTCCACCATAATAACAGAAACTTTAAGTAAGAATATTCTCAATAGCAGTAAAAAAAAAAAATCCTAAGATTGAAGTGGTAACACAATAATTACTAAATTAACCTTATTTTAAAAGATAAATGCTAGTGTACTCACAAAGAATGAAAAACTCGCAGGATATTAGCATAGCATAAAAACAAACGAAAAGGTAGCCCCAAAAGTCAGGTTAGGGCCTGCCCAGCTTTTCTCCTGCTTTTCAGGGGCCCACCCCACAAAACTCCCTAACCTTCCCTCTGGAGGAAGCCTGCCAGCCTCAGGATCAGGCCTGTGGGATCCCAGGAACAGTAGGTTAGAACCTGCACAACCTTTCTTCTGCCCACCTGGGATACAACCAGCAGAGGAACATCTAGGCCTGCAGGTCCCCAGGAAGACCCAGTCAGCAGAAATGAGCAGTCTGCTCTTCCCTGAGCTCCACTCTCAGGCCCAAGGCTCTGCCTGCCTCCTTGAGGAATCCTGTCAACATCAGGAGCATCCACACAGCACCAGGGACAACCAGATGGCTAAAGGCCAAGATAAGAACACAATCAATGAGAACTAGGGCAATATGGCATCAACAAAACCCAGACATCCTACTGCAGCAAATAGCGGACACACTGACACAACTGAAACAAAAGAAGACGTCCTGAAATACAATCTTATAAAGATGATAAAGTCATTAATAGAGAATATGAATAAATACCTTAAGGAAATTCAAGAAAATTCAATCAAGCAGGAGAAGGAAATGAATAAATCTCTTAATGAAATACAAGAAAATACAATTAAGTGGAGTAATTGAATAAAATTGTCCAAGACCTGAGAATGGAAATAGAAGCAATAAAATACAAATTGAGGCAATTCTGGAGACAGAAACCTAGGGAAAAGAACACACACACACATACACACACACACACACACACACACACACAAAAGACACAAGAATCACCAACAGACTACAAGTGATGAAAGAAAGAATCTCAGGTGTAGAAGATATATCAAAACATCAGTCAAAGAAAATGTTAAATCTAAAAAGTTCCTGACACAAAACATCCAAGAAATCTGGGACACTATGAAAAGACCAAACGTAATAATAATAGGAATGGAAGACGAAGAAGACGCCAAGTTCCAAGGCCAAGAAAATATTTTCAACAAAATTATAGAAGAAAATTTCTCCAACCTAAAGAAAGAGATACCTATAAACATACAGGAAACTTACAGAATAATAAATATATGGGACCAGAAAACAAAATCTTCCTGCCACATAATAATCAAAACACTAAGTGTATAGAACAAGGGAAGGATATTTAAAGCTGCAAGGGGAAAAAAAAGCCAAGTCACATATAAAGACAGACCTATCAGAATTATACCTGACTTCTCAACAGAGATTCTAAAAGCCAGAAGGGCCTAAGAAGATATTTTACAGACACTAAAAGACCACATATGTCAGCCCTGACTATAATACCCAGCAAAACTTTCAATCACCATAGATGGAGAAAATAAGATATTCCACTACAAAAATAAATTTAAACAATATCTATCCACAAATTTAACCCTACAGAAAATATTAGGAGAACTCCAACCCAAGGAGGTTAACAACACCTAAGAAAACACAGCAAATAAATAACTCCACATCAGCAAAATCAAAGGAAGAGAAGCACACCTACACCACACACACATGATCTACCATCAAAATCAAAATAGCAGGAATTAACAATCTTTGGTCATTAATATCTCTCAACATCAATGGACTCAATTCCCCAATGAAAAGACACAGACTAACAGAATGGATGTAAAAACAAGATCTATCATTTTGCTGCATACAAAAAAAAAAATCGGTAACAAATATAGACATCATCTCAGAATAAAGGCTGAAAAAAAGTTTTCTAAGTAAATGGACCCAGGAAGCAAGCTGAAGTAGCCATTCAAGTATCCAGTAAAATAGACTTTTAACCAAAAGAGATGGAGAAGGGCACTTCATACTCAACAAATGAAAAATCCACAAAAGTGCTATCTCAGTTCTTAACAACTATGCCCCAAATGCAAGGGCAACCACATTTGTAAAAGAAACATTACTAAAGCTTAAAATCACACATTGATCTGCACATATTAATAGTGGGAGACTTCAACATCCCACTCTCACTGATGGAAAGGTCAACAAGACAGAAAGTATATAGTGAAATATTGAAACTACTAGATGTCATGAATTAAAGGACCTAACAGAACATTTCACCCAAGCACAAAAGAATATCGCTTTTCCTTAGCACCTCATGGAACCTTCTCCAATATTGCCCATATACTTGGTCACAAAGCAAGCCTCAACAGACACAAGAAAATTGAAATAACCCCTTGTATCTTAGCAGATAACCACAGACTGCAGCTAGATTTCAACAACAGAAACAAGAGAAAACTTACACACCCATGGAAACTGAACAACTCTCTCCTCAGTGGCCACTGACTCAGGGAAGAAATAAAGAAAGAAATTTAAGACTTTATAAAATTCACTGAAAACAAAGGCCCAACATTCCCAAAGTTATGGGACACAATGAAAGCAGTGCTAAGGGGAAAGTCCATAATACCAAGTGTCTTCAAAAAGAAATTGGAGAGTTCTCATACTAGCAAATTAAAAGCATAGCTAAAAGTTCTAGAACAAGAAGCAAACACACCCAAAAGGAACAGAGTGCAGGAAATAATCAAACTCAGGGCTATGCTAACTTACAAACAAAGAGAACAACACAAACAATCAATGAAGCCAAAAGCTGGTTCTTTGAGAAAATAAACAAGATAGACAAATCCTTTGCCAAACTAACTAAAAGGAAGAGAGACGGTATCAAATTAACACAATCAGAAATAAAAAGGAGGAAACAACAACAGAAAATGGGAAATCCAAAGAAACATCGTCTTACTTCAAAATTTTGTATTTCACAGAATTGGAAAATCTAAAGAAAATGGATAATTTTTTTGATAGATCTCACTTACCAAAAGTTAAATCAAGATCAGGTAAACCGTTTAAACAGTCCTTTAACCCTTAAGGAAATGGACACAATCATCAAAAGTCTTCCAACCAAAAAAACCCAAGGCCAGATAATTTTAACCCAGAACTCTACCAGACTTTCAAAGAATAGCTGACACCAATACTCCTCAAACTAGTCCACAAAACAGAAACAGAAGGATCCTTGCCAAACTCATTTGATGAAGCCATAGTCACCCTGATACCTAAACTACACAAAGACCCAACAAATAAAGAGAATTTCAAACCAATTCATGCAAAAATAATAAAATAATTGCAAAACAAATCCAAAAACACATCAAATACATCATCCACCATGGTCAAGTAAGCTTCATCCCAGGCATACAGGGATGGGTTAACATATGAAAATCCATTCATGCAATCCACCATATAAGCAACCTGAATGAAAAAATAACATGGTCACCTCATTAGATGCAGAAAAAGCCTTTGACCAAATCTAACTTCATGATAAAAGTCTTAGAGAGATCAGAGATACAAGGCCCATGACTATGATTGGTAAAGACAATACATCCAAAGTCAATAACCAACATCAAATTAAATAGAAACTCAAAGCAATTCTACTAAAATAAGGAACAAGACAAGGTTTCCCACTGTCTCCATATCTCTTCAATACAGTGCTTGAAGTTCTAGCTAGAACAATAAAACATCTAATGGAAATCAAGGGGATACAAATTGGGAAGAAAAAAATCAAAATATCCCTAGTCACATATGATATGATAGTACTTATATGTGACCCCAAAAATTCCACTAGAGAATTCCGTCAGCTGATAAACACCTTCAGCCAAATGACTAGATATAAAATTAATTCAAAAAATCAGTAGCCCTCTTGTACACAAATGAACAATTGGCTGAGAAATAAATTAGGTTAACAACACCCTTCACAATAGCCGCAAATAATATATAGTCTCTTGGTGTGACTCTAACCAAACAAGTGAAAGCCCTCGATGACAAGAACTTCATACTCTGAAAAAAGAAATTAAAGAAGATATCAGAAGAAAGAATGATTGCCTATCCTCATGAATCAGTAGGATTAACAATAAAAGTGGCCATCTCACCAAGAGCAAACTAAAGATCCAATGCAATTCCCATTAAAATGACAATATAATTCTTTCTAAATTAAATTTAATTTTTTAATTTAAATTCTTTATTAATTATACTTTATTCATTTTGTATCCCCCCCTGCAGTTCCCTCCCTCCTCCTATCCCAATCCCGCCCTTCCTCCCCGTTCTGCACGTATGTCCCTCCCCAAGTCCACTGATAGGGGAGGTCTTCTTTCCCTTCCTTCTGATCCTAGTGTGTCAGGTCTCATCAGGAGTAGTTGCAGTGTCTTCCTCTGTGGCCTGGTAAGGCTGCTCCCCCCTCAAGGGGGAGGTGATTAAAGAGCAGGCCAATCAGTTCATGTAGGAGACAGTTTCTGTTCCCATTACTATAGAACCCACTTTTATTCACTTTGTATCCCATCCCTTCTCCCTCCTCATCCCTTCCCAATCCCACCCTCTTATTCTACTATGTCCTCATCAGTCCACTGATAGGGGAAGTCCTCCTCCCCTTCCTTCTGACCCTAGTCTATCAGGTCTCATCAGTATAATTCTTTATAGAGCTTGAAAGAATAATTTTCAACTTCATATGGAAAAACAAAACAAAGCAAACACACACACACACAAAAAAAAACCCACAAAAAAACCAAAATCCCTAAAACAAATCCGTACAATAAAAGAATTGGAGGTATCTCCATTCCTCATCTCAAGCTGTACTCCATAGCAATAGTAATAAAAACTGCACGATGATACTGTTATAAAAACAGACTAGTTGATCAGAGGAATTGAATCAAACACCCAGAATAAACCCACCCACCTATGGACACCTGATTTTTAAGAAAAAAGCCAAAATCACAAATGGAAAAGAAAATATCTTCAACAAATAGTGCTTGTCCAACTGGATGTCTACATGTAGAAAAATGCAAATAGAACCATATTGATCATCCTGCACAAAACTGAAGTCCAAGTGGATCAAAGACTTCAACATAAAACTGGAAACACTAAATCTTTTAGAAGAGAAAGTGGAAATCAGCTTTGAGCTCATTGGCACAAGAGACAACTTCCTGAACAGAACAGCCACAGCTCAGGCTCTTAGATCAATAATTAATTAATAAGTGGGACCTCATGAAACTGAAAACATTCTGTATGGCAAAGGACACTGTCAACAGAATAAACTGTAGCCTACAGATTGGCAAAAGTTCTTCACCAACCCTGAATCTGTTGGAGTGTTAATATCTAATATATATAAAGAACTCAAGAAATTAAACTCCAACAAACTAAATAAAACCTAGAACCCCTGCACAGATGTAGCCCATGGCAGTTCAGTGTCCAAGTGGGTTCCATAGTAATGGGAACAGGGACTGCCTCTGACATGAACTGATTGGCCTGCTCTTTGATCACCTCCCCCTGAGGAGGGAGCAGCCTTACCAGGCCACAGAGGAAGACAATGCAACCACTCCTGATGAGAGCTGATAGACTAGGATCAGAAGGAAGGAAAGGAAGACCTCCCCTATCAGTGGACTTGGGGAAGGGCACGTGTGAAGAAGGGGGAGGGAAGGTGAGATTGGGAGGGGAGGAAAGAGGGGTTTATTGGGGGATACAAAGTGAATAAAGTGTAATTGATAAAAATTAAAATTTTAAAAACACCAAAAAATTAAAAAAAATAAAAATTAGGTACGGAGCTAAACAGAGAATTCTTAACAGAGGAATCTTTAATGGCTGAGAAGCACTTAAAGAAATGTTTGGCATCATTAGTCATCAGAGAAATGCAAATCAAAGTGACTCTGATTCCATCTTACACTCATTAGGCAGAATGGCTAAAATCAAAAGTTCAATGATAGCTCATATTGGTGAGGATATAGACAAAGAGGAACACTCCCATATTGCAGGTAGGAGTGAAAACTTGTACAACCACTTTGGAACTCAATCTGGTGCTTTCTCAGGAAATTGGGAATATCTCTACATCAAGACCCGGCTCTAAGGCTCCAGGGCATATACCCAAAATATGCTTTACCATACAACAAGGGCATTTGCTCAACTATATTCATCATAGTTTTAATTGTAATAGCTAGAATCTGGAAACCATCTAGATTTCCCTCAACCAAAGAATTAAAACAAGCAAACATACAAAGACTGTGGTACATATATACTACTCATCTATTAAAAACAAGGAAAACATGAAATTTGCAGACAAATGTATGGAAGTAGAAAACCATCATCCTGAGTGTAGTAACCCAGACCCAGAAAAACAGGCATGGTGTGTACTCACTTATAAGTGCATATTAGCCATATACTGTAGGATAACCATGCTACAATTTACAAACCCAAAGAAGCTAAGTAACCAAGAAGGACCAAGGGAGGATTTTGAACCTCACTCAGAATGGGAAATAAAATAGACATTGGTAGTGGCTGACTCGGGGAATAAGTGAGGGAGTATGGAGAGAAATGAGGGTGGGGCTCGTATGTGAGAAAGTGGAAGCAGGAGGACAGAGGGCTTCCAGAGAGAAGAGAAACCATGGGCAGGGGCATGTCTGAGACAAGCTGGAGTTCCATGACAGGTAGGCTCCTGGGAGGACATGGAGGTAACTCTAGCTGAGAAACCTAGTAGTGGGGGGTCATAGAGACTGACGAGGGCCCCCTCTAATCAGACAGGACACCTAGTGGAGGGAGGGGAACACAAACCCATCCTCAAAAACTTCAACCTAAAATTTATCCTGCCCATAGGATTTGCAGGGACAAAGAGAGCAGAGACTGAGGGAATGTCCATCCAATGCCTAGCCCAAGTGAGACCCACACCATGGGGGAGAGCCCACCAGAACAGACTCTGAGACTCACAGCCAAACATTGGGCATAACACAGAAAACCTTGTGGAAGAGTATATTGGAAGTGGTGGGAGAGGTATAGAAAGACCTGGAGAGGACAAGAAGTCTGCAAGAAACTAACAGGGCCAACTAATCAGGGCCCATTGTGGGTTGCACCAACCAAGAACCATGCATAGACTGGACCTAGGCCTCCTACACAGATGTAACTGATGGGAAGCTGGGTTTTTATGTGGGTTCCCTAGTAAGTGGAGAGGGAACTTTCTCTGAGAAGGTCTCTGTTGCCTGATTTTTGACAACTTCCCCCTGGCAGGGAAGCCTTACCAGGCCATGATGGAAGAGGATGCACTCAGTCCTGATGAGATTTCATGTGCTGGGATGGGTTGGGGGAAGGGAAGCCCTCCTTTTCTGAAAGGTAGAGGAGAGAGGACAGGGGAAGAAGTAGGATGGGTCGTACCAGTAGGAGAGGAAAAACGGGGTTACAACTAGGATGTAATGTGAATAAACAAACAAACCAATCAACCAATTAATTAAAAAAATAGTTGTCTTGGTCATGCTATTTCTTCAGAGCAATAGAAACCCTAAGACAAAGAATATTACTGTAAGACTTGAAACTAACACTTTCAGACAAAGTCAGTGATATTCACTTTATGAATCCAATACAGGCAATGAGTTTTGGGATACAGCTCCAAAATTAATAGGAAAAAATTCAAGAATTGGAAAACAAAATTTTGTCAAAATAAAACCTTTTCTCCCCCTCTTTGTGACACAGGGATATAGTCCTAAGAGTGAAAGAGACATCCTAGAGCATGGAAGAATATATATAAATTATTTCGATAAATACTTCTTATAAAAAAGAGGAAGAAACACAAATGAGCAATAAATATAAGAAAAATAACACCCCTTAGTCCTAGGCATCAAGGAGATAGCAATCAGTATTAAATTGAAATCTATTCCACATCAGTGAGAATGAAAATTATCAAAAAAAAACATGCTAGCAAGGTTTAAAAACAAAGGGAATCCATATGCATGGATGAAGGAAATTGAAAATAGTACTGAAACTGCATAGTGAACTATCAGAGTCTAAAAGCACAGCTGTCATATATGTTAGCCGTACCACACCTGGACATATCTGAAAAGCAAATAATCAACATGTGGAAGTGATACCTGCCTGCCTGTGTCGGCTGGGGGTTAGTTTATGTACTATCGTTAGGGGATGCAAAAGTCTTCTGTAAGGAGAGAACATCCAGTTGGGAAAATACCTCCATAAGATGGGCTGTAGGTCATTTTCTCAATTGGTGATGGATGGGGGAGGGCTCAGTTTATTGTGTGTGGGAGTACCTTGGGCCCTTGATCCTGGTTTTTGTAACCATGTTGGTTGAGCAATCCAGGCGAGGAAGCTAGTAAGAAGCATACTTGCCTCCCTCCATGGCCTCTGCTTCATTTCCTGTCTCCAAGTGCCAGCCTTGCTTGACTTCCTGCCCTGACTTCCTTCAGTAATAGTAGCTTTTTCTCTTCAAACCCTTTTCTCTTCAACTTGCTTTTGGTCATGGTGTTTCATCATATCAATAGTAACCATAACAAAAAAATAGATAAAAATGTATATGTATATACGTATACATTAGAGTCTTCTTACTACAAAGATGAAACCCTACCACATGCAAGAAAATGAATGGAAATAGAGATCATCGTGAAATAAGCCAGGCTCATAGAAAATATTGCTTATTTTCTGTTATATGTAGAAACTGAAATAACAACAAAAAGGCCCTGAAAGGGAAAGAGGTTGTACCGTGTCTTGGAAATGGACCAGAAAGGGAGGAAGGCAAAAGAAAGAGGGCAGAAGGTAGAACCATAAATTGACATGATAAGCGCATCGGTGGGAATGCCACAGTGAATCTCATTAATTCACATAATAAACACATATTAATATTCATGCGAAAAGAAAACAGGCTGCTACATTGTTCTTTATATGACATTGTAGAAAAGGCAAGCGTAGAGCAATAAAAACAAATTGTGGATTCCATTGTGTATGAAGGAAGAGGGAAGATTCGATGATTAAAAATCATCATTACAAAGAGAAACTTTTAGGCTGATGGAATTCTGTACATACATGTGATTTACGGAGCTGGTTACACTGTAGCTGACATTTGGGAACCTCTTACAAGAGGACCCTAAATGGGCAACTGTTATCATTTGGAAGCAATATCTCAAAAAAAAAATCTGACTTTCAAGTAGAACAAATTTATCAGCATTACTGATTCTAAATCAATGTAAGAAGATATTCAACAATTTACAGATATTGATGAGAAAGAAGAGGATGTTTTTTAATTTTAGGAGATATTTTCCAGTTGCCTATTTTCAGCTTGTCAATAGCAATCCTTTGTGATTTGCTTTACAAATAACAATTATGGATTTGTAAAATAAAAAAGCCAGATTGAATGAGTGGCTGCTTTGTTAATTAAATTACAAGTTCATAAAATAACTTCCATAAACAGTGGCACTTAGTTAAGTATAATATCCCTTAATGAGTTTGTTGGTATAATAATCACCCTGTCTCAAGCTACACAGGATTGTTTCCTTGCTGGACTTGCAGTGTTACCATATTTTACCTCTTGTGATCTAGTAAGCAATTTAATAATTTAGGAAGATAATGGAGATTAAAGCAACTGCTTGAAACCCTCACACAATATAGCTATAATTCACATGCATAATACAAAATAGAGCAGAGACAGTACCTGGAAATATAATTAGCCAGCAAATGCCTTACCTTTGTGTTGGGGTCATGTAGCTATTATCATAAGCCTCATAGGTCTGGTCATCATATTCACCCCCATATCCATCATCATACCCCTGAAATATAAAGACATACAATATTTTTTATATATCAGTCTGCTTTTATTTGTTTTTGTTTTCTAAGAATTTATGTCATATACACATGGGTTAACTCCCATGTTTGTTTATATTTGAATATATTTATAGTTTGTACATCATCTTAAATAAATAGGTTTTTTTTCTTTCCCTTTTTTGATTTTCTTGTGTCTTTTTTTAAGAGAAAGAAAGAATATGGAGTTGGGTGAGTAAGGAGGGGGAGGAGATGGGAGAGGAAAAAGAATATGAGCTAAATACATTTGCATATATATATAATTTGTAAAATATGAGCTATATATAGAAAACATTTAATACTTGTTATTAAACTCTCAGTCTATCCAGAACACAGAAATGCCTGTCATAAGATATATATACAATTTTGATATATAATAAAGACCAATTAAGAAAGTAAATAATTCTTCCTTTCCAAAATATTACGTGTAGGAGCTACAAAGAGATAGCACTTCTTGCAGAGGACTCTATGTTCATGTCTCAGTATCCACATAGGGCATAACACCAGTTCCACAGGCTCTGGCACCACCTTCTGACCTCAGTAAGTACCTGTACTCATATGCACATGCCCACACACAAATACACATACATAGACAGAACTACCAATGAATAAGCCCAAGAAAAACAAATTATTGGCATCTAGGGACACTAGCCTAATAGTGGCGTAAAGTATTGCTGGTGATCCCATTCAAAGTATTCTTTCCTCCTAAGGACAGAAAACCAAAGTACAGGACCCTTAAATTGTGATCAGGTTTTGGGGGTGGGGGGGTGGAGTCATTACTAAAAAGGTAAGTAAACAAGAATAAACTAAAGGAGAGAGGAAAAGGAGAGTCTGGTTAAAGTACTTTTAGTTTGTTATAAACTTTACTGTTTTAAAATCTTGTAAGTAATGCTGTGTGCCAAGTTTGGTTAAATTACAGACAAAATGACTGGAGATTTGTCATTCTAGAGTTGGTGCAAGCAAGCTAGCAATTCCATGTTGCAGCTATCAATCACTCTGTGAGTGATTCAGTCTGATTTCCCTTTGTGGTCATTGGCTTTGAATCCATCTGTCTTGACTACTCCCTAGGTCTGACTCTAGATCTTTGTTATAGCAACGTCCCCCCTCCACCAAAACTAAACAAAACAAAAACAAAAACAAATCAAAAACATCCTTGTACCCTACCCTACCAGCTTATACTACATTAAAAGTGAAAATTGCAAGTTGTTGAAATTTTCACACTCATGTTGAATAAACTATTTGAAACCAAGTAATCTGGAAGCCAATATTTTATCACTGGACGATTTACTTATAATTTTTTAAAGTTTATTTTTTCCTTAATCCCAGCCAGTTTTTTTTTAAATTTGGTGCTATTATTTATACATAACATACTCTGAATCTACCTTCTGTGACTTTGTCTCATTCATTTTGATGTCATCATGTTTTTGTGTGAAATTCAAGAATTCTTCCATGTAATTGTTTAAGTATTCTAATTTAGCTGTTCTTTAATTTTTTTAAATATTTCATTTTTCAAGCTGAACATAAATTTTGCAATAAAAATCATTTATAGTAATACAAATGAATTACATGTGACTTATTTCAAAATTGTGGCAACAAAGGGCGGGCATTACCTCTCTCTCTCTCTCTCTCTCTCCCTCTCTCTCTCTCTCTCTCTCTCTCTTCCCAATGAGTAGTTCTCTGTCACTCTGTCAGCCCTTTCCCTCATTGCACTCTGGTTCACAGAGATGGGAACTTAGGCCTGAAAGAGGACCAGTTCTCCTAGCTTCTCTATGTAGCCCCCACTGGACTCAAACTTGCAGTGATCCCTTCTGCTTCACCTTCTACCATACCTGACTTCTAAGACCATAGTTCCCTTACAACAGGTTCACCTTTTTCTAGGTATTGCCTTTTTATCCTCAGTCATTTTTACTGTGAGTGATACTTGAGAAATTCTTTTTCTTCCCTCTATTTCTTTTATATTCCATCTGCTCTCTAACTTAGCCTTTTTTAGGGGCAGAAGACGAAAAAATTAAATCGTAAGAAAGGTAAAAATGATAACATAATAGAAACGCACGTGTCCTTTACCCACTGATTTGCAAATTGCTGACCTCTTGTTCATTTGTATATTATATACAAGTATATATGTATACATATTATGTACACATATATTATGTCATATATATGTATATAATATATAAATGAGCAAGATGTTTCAATAACTGATTTGCATATTATTTATACACATATTCTTAAACCATTTGCAAATTGAAACATAGATAAGCTATAATATGAATGATAGTTATAACTTAATAGTGGTTTATATGATTTTCTGAGAAAAGACAGGTTTGATTTTTTTTGTTTGTTTCTTTTCTTGGTGGTTTTTGTTTTTTGGCTTTTAAGGTACAAATATTCTTTAGGAAAAAATGAGCTTAAAATTTCAAGATTATTCATGTGTCTGATGTACAATAAATTATGGTAACATTTTGATTTATTGCCTCTTAGATTTCTTGAAGTTAATAGATTGCTGATGAAGGTCAATGGGGTGGCTTGAATAAGTATGTTCCGCAATAGGCTCAAAGATTTGAACACTAGTCACCTGAAAGTGACACTATTTGAAAAGACTAGATTGGCGTTGTTGGAGGAAGTGTGTCACTGGTGGTGGGCTTAGAGGTTTCAAAGGCCCAAGCTAAGGACTAGTATCGCTCTCACTCTGCTGCCTGCAGATCTGGATGTTCAACTATCAGCTGTTTCTCCAGCACCATGTGTGTCTCCCTGCTCTCATGTTCCCACCAGAATGGTGATAAGGGGTTAAACTTCTGAAAGAATAAGCTAGCTCCAATTAAATGCTTTCCTTTATAAGAGTTGCCCTGGTTATGCTGTGTCCTGTCACAACAACAGCACACTAAGATAGTCAGTGAAGCATCTTCCCTGGTATGCTGACTAAAAAAAATTTTTAAATACAACAATGGAAATCAAATTGGGCAAATAACTTTCAATTACATTTTGTAAGTTGTGATTTAATATTTTCTTTTTTTACCATTGCATATTGATGTTGAGAATTTCTGTTGCTTCTAGAGGATAAATTTGATCTTCTTCCCGTTTCTGGATGCTTTTCCAATTGCTGGTGGCCTTTATCTTTGTTGTTGTAATTTTTGGACTTCTATTAACTTGTATCAACTGTCTGTGTTACTGACATCTCAGGTAATAGTTCTTCAGAAGCCCTCAACACACACAGCTCTAATATAGCCCTCCTGTATCCACCCTTTCTAACCCTTCCTATCTGGTGTGAATCATGAGTGCACATTCAGGTGGAATTATTTGCGTCAATACATGAGATTATGTGCAGAATTTTTTTCTCTGAGCTGGCCTGTTTAAGTTAATATTTCCCAATTATGCACACTTTACTGCAAATGGCAATTTTTCATTCTTATGGATAGTGACTGAATAGCAGTACTTAATACATGGGGCTCTAAATTTTCATCCTAGTCTGCTCTTGTAGGTTTTTCTTTCCATGAAGGGTACATAAATAGTTATTTTAATTGAGAGGCTTACATTCTTTAAGGTGAAGATCTCCTAATAAAGTTTGGATGGTAGATTAGAACTGTAATGTGTCTTTTTGTCTTATGTGAATCTTCTCATTTTCATTCTTACATGATGAGGAAATCTTTATGGTCATTATAGATATGGGACATTTCCCTTCAGTTATACATGTGTATTGTTAATGGCATGCGGGGAAGACCCCCCACAGTGCAGCGACAGTTTATTTCCAGCCCAGAAAACACCATTCCTCTTTGGTGGACAACAGTTCCCAGTCCAGCTTAATTTTCAAAGAACCATCATAGATAGAGGAACCCTAAACATTATCCATTGAATTTACCGCAGTAGGTAAGCAAAATACTGATTTGAGCTATAACAGGTCTCAAAAGATTTGAATATCTAGTCTCTTTGTTCTTGAATGCCATCAAATATTACAAAAACCATGTGGCTGCAGTCTTTTCCCTTTTTTCTTCCAGATTTTTATACTCTATCTTTGAATATAAAGTACGGGCTGAGAAGGATTCTGATATTTGTATCTTGTATATTAAAACTGTATACCATGGAATCAGCTAGCTGAGGCAGGGGTCAGTGTAGATTTCTTTTTATGGCACTGATACCCTTCCACATTTTTTGTCCCTATCTGTTGAAATTCTGCTGAATCTTCAGGGTTACAGTATAAGATGCTTCGTAAGGAAGTAATTTTTTGCATATGGTGACCCCTGAGTTATTATAACTTGTCATTGTTGTAATTGGTACCTACAGTGTCAACACATATCATTTTTCACTTTTTAATATTTTTCAGGTTTTAGAATTTTGGCTCCTTTAAAAAAATATACCATAGTTAATGACTTTTTTTTAGGCCTGTGGAATTCAGTACAGTATATTTCATAAAGAAGTCATTTGATTAATCTATACTGAGTTGCTAATGTAGCACAAAGAATATTCACTTACAGGGGAGACAAATCAACCTCAAACCAAAGAGAAATAATTTAGTATCTAACAGTATATGATTTGGAGAGAAGACAGCATTTTATTTTCTCCTGTACATTTTTATTTTTGTAAAAAAATAATCAAACACACAAAATTCTGAGAATAGAGAGATAGTTAATTTACAATTTATAAAAGCAAAATTTAATTGTTCTTTGTAATTACTTACTAATAAAGAAAAAATTAACATTGTTACATATATACCCCTTGGTTTTGTCTCTAACACTTGGACCATTTTTAAAAACAGCTTTTAGTTCAAAGTTTATATAAGCATAAGTATTCATTAATGTGTTTGTGCGTATGTATGTAAATGTTTAGAATAAACATTTCTGCAGAGCAGCAAATGCCACTAATTAGTCCACAGTCACAGAAAACATGTTTGCCAATATTCCATTGTAAGCATTCAAAACAAAGTCTTTACTATTCACAGGTCAATCCTCCCTGCGTAAACCTGGCTTTCTGAAGAGGGTGGAATAAAATAAGAATGTTCTAGAAATTGGCCAAGAAAACAATGGCAGAGGGCTAACTCTTGTTATATTTTCTACATAAATCAGAATTTTCTGGTTCTCTTCCTAACTTAAGCTGATTTTAAAAATTATCTATATCTATATAGATCTATATCTACATAGGTATAGATATAGATATCAATGCTGTAGGAAGTACATTGGTGTAGAGAGCCACCCATTGAAGCACAGAACTCTACCCTAGTGCCATCACTGAAGAAAACTGATGCTTCGTCCCATCAGACTTCTACTACCAAAAGCTCTCCACCTGGGATGAGGCTTTCTGAGACTTCTCCATCAGCACTGAAATTTTGACTGGCTTAATCTGAAGTTTGGGGGACATGTGATAGATGAAATATTTGAGAGAAGTTGTAAAGAAAGACTGGGATTAGATTTGGTCACATCACACTGTTATACATGCATGGAATTCTCAGAAAACAAAATGGAAACCAGGAAAAGAAATGCCATAAAAGTTGTAGCTACACAAAGGAAGTAAAATAATTCATCCGGTTCTTTCAGAGAAAGAACTGCTATTTGGTTTTCTGAGCCTGCAGTGTGAAAGGACACACAGTGAGAATCAGAGAAGGGTTGAAAGAACTGGCTAGCCATGTGAGCTACACCAGTGAAACACATTTCCTGTTAGCATTCAGCGATTAAAGTCATGGGCTGGAGGAGATGCTTGCTTTATTTTTCTACTGTTCCCATGAAAAAGAACACCATTCTATCCTAACCTGTGAGTGCATTGTGTCTAACAACCTACTTTATTGTAGACACTGAAAATAGCATTGAAGATTTCAAAGTCTTTAAGTGGTATTTCCAAAAACATACAGAGCACACTTGATATCTCAGTAAAAGAAAAATGTCTGTAATAAACACTTACCTTCTTCTGTCCATAGAAATGTGATCTTTCTCCAAGGAGATAGAACTTATTTCTTTGTGGAATATGGCAAGAAAGAATATAGCTTATTCTTTAAGATTTCCTCATATTTGTCTACCTATCTATTGTTCGGATTTCTATTATTTCAAAGACTAAATACAAAAGGCCTTAATAGCAACCTTAGAAAGCACAATCTTGGCTCTCTTCTGGGTTTTTCCTAAGCCTTACACAACCCACTTTTGGCACAATATGAGGTATAGGTCTAAATTAAAGAACCCAAGAAAGTGAAACTAAATAACTTTTATAATTTCCTACGAATTATAAATAATTCATATTTCTGAGTATCAGGAAAAGCAGAAAATAAATGCATATTACTTTTACTATGCAGCTATAGAATACCAGGCTAGTTTTTATCTGCTTCAGATAATGTAATGAGTTGGGGCTAGAAAGATGGCTCAGGGGTTATGAGCATTTCCTGCCCCAGCAGAGAATGTAGGTATAGTCCACAGCATATACGTGGCAGCTAACAACCATGGGTAACCCAGTTTCAAAGGATCTGATGCCCCTTTCTGGCCTCCAGGAGCACTGGACACTTAGGTACACACACACAATAAAAAGAAATAAATCTTTTTGAAAGGAAAAATGTAGTGAATCTTCATTTACATGTCTACGAATTTTTCTTCTTAAGGAGTCATTTGACTTGTACATTCATTCTGGAACCATAGCTTCTACACCAATATTGTATTGTCAAACCTAAATAATATTTACCCTTTACCCTTAAGCTTCAAATTACCAAACTAGTAAAAATCCATTGAAATGGCTATTATTTAGACATTAATTAAACAAAATACCAAGAAATATAACCTGGTTTTGGACATCCTAATTAAGTTGCATTCTTATGGAACATCTATAGAGAAATAGTATATGTATATAAATATTCTCATAATACATTGTAAAATTTGTTGATTAAAGAGTATAACATAAATAAACCATGGAAATTGTTCTAATCCCATTCACGTGTAAGTCTTTACGGCTTGCTAATTCTTGTAAAAACACACTGTATGCTCTATAATTCTAATTTTACGTGAACATAGTAGTAGGTCATACCACAGACAAATGCCTGACTAACATCTTACCCTGTAAGGAGATACACAGATTGCCGATCGGTTCTAATGAATGATAAATGCTATTTTCACTTATGTCAACAAATAAGGTGAAGCATGAAGTTTACAGCACATCTTTCCAGCAAATCACATATTTGTTATTGATATGTGCATCATTGCTCTGACTTAAAGAACGGTCCTCACATTCTAAAAGAATATTTCCTCAATATTATAGCCTATTAATAGCAAGGGCTGCAGTAAAAGTTGATGCAACAATTCAAGCTTCATAAGATCATTTTATCCCACAGATTCTTAGTTCCAGAGACAGTCAGCCCTGGTCATCCATGATGTATTGTGGTGTGTCGTGTTTGCTTTTATGTGACCAGCATGATTGGAAATTGATATGGGATAACATGACTGATAGTATAACTCTGTAAATAATTTCAGTCAAGCAGATACAATGCTACAGAGTATGAATGGTGATAAAACACACGAGTTTGTGTTCACTAGATTTATTATCCATACAATTTTTTTATCTTAAAAGTCATTCAAACTAAAAGCTGTTTGGTAAGCAATACAAACTTTCTGAAAATTTCAGAGGGGTCTTGTAATTTAATATGAGTCTACTGTAGAATGAAATGGCCAGTGGCTTACTAGAAGGGATCATGAAATATCTAAACATCTGAAATAGGTTTTGAAGGTTCTCCAATAGGAGGCAGAGCAGGTATAATGGGAGCACACTGGAGATGTGTCTTACTCTACCTAGGAATTGCAAAGAAGATATCAGGGAGGGTCTTGTTTGGAATATGTGTTTGCGAGTACCTGGGAATACTTCAGGTGGATAAATGGGCAAGGTAAAAGCATTCCATTTCTAGGTACACAGAACATAAATGTACAGAATCACAATGAGCCACTAAGAAAATCTGGATCAGAGTTGGGAACGTCTAGTAGTTGCATTTTACCAAAATTATAGTTGTTTTTTTTTTTAATTTAACATAGCTTGTGCATTTCCTCTGAAGTCTTGAAATCTGTGAAAACATTATTTGATGTCATTTTCTTACAATGAGGAATATATACACATATATATGTATGTATGTATATGTGTATATATATACATATACATATATATATATATATATATGGAAGGGTGAATATCAGCAGATAACTTCAATCCGTTTCTGACTTGGTGTTAGGCTTTAAACACAGGGATTTGAAATTTAGGGAGTATGTACTAGAGAGATAGTGCCTGCCAGCTATCAATATAAGGTAGTAGTTAAAATAACCTTGTCCGTGGAGTGTCTACAGAGAAGAAATGCACAAGTTAAAGAAAATCATCAGCTGAAACACATATGTATAGATGAAGGCTTCATTCTATAATTGTCTGCCATCTTCAACATGGAGGTTTTGCTTTGTTTTATCACAGACCAATGGGAATTACTTGCTGTATTCTTGCCGTTACTACCCCAGAAACAAAAAGGTTAAACAACATGGAAACATAAACAGTATATAAATAGACATTAGGGCTGGGGAACTGGTTTAAGAATACAGTCAATTTCTTAGCATAAACAAAGACCTGGGTTCAGTTCTTTACAGTGAAAATAAAATGAGTAGCCACCAGAAAGTCTTTTTTTTTCCCCAAAATATGTGTCTGTGTGTGCGTGTGCACGCGAGAGAAAGAGAGACAGGGAGACAGAGAGACAGAGAGAGAAAGCGAGAGAGAGCGAGCGAGAGAGCATTCAATCTCCTGTGAAGGTCAGAGGACCACTCTATGGAACTCTGCTTCTCCCATCATGTGAGATCTGGGGTTTGAGCTCAAGCAATCTGACTTCTATAGCAAATGACTTTATCAGTTAAGTCATCTCACCAGCCCAGAAATAGAGTTTTCTAATCACTACATATTTAAAGAATTACGGAATTTGAAGATTTCTTGTATGAAAGATGGGAACAACCTAGCCTTATTTACAGAGGAGAAAGAAGTTCCAATGTGCCATTTGCGGTGGATGCAGATTAACAATAAAGAATGAACATTTTGAAAAAGATAAAAGAAAAGGCATGACAATTTGTACCGTAAAGAAATTATCAATGTTTGAAAGAACATTCACTCAAGATTGAATATTATGCAAAAATCACAGCGTCACTAGTTCACATAGAAGTTTGGGGAGCAGATCGTGGTAAAGCATTGTCTAGCATTCATGAAGCTATGAGCTTAGCCCACAAACCATTAATATTACATATTAGCACATAAATGTATGTGACTTATGTGTAAATTAGACGTAAGTAAAAAGCGGAAAAATTCTCACAGAAAATAACTTCAAGAGACTCTCAGCATATGTTTTGGAAAATAAATGTCTCAAAATTTGTCCTTGACAGAGTTACAAAACTTTATATGCTTATTTTTCCTACTTCAAAAGATAAATCAGACCACAGGAAATAGCGAATGTTGTAGGTCCAATGGCTGAATGTTGGCGGTTTCCTGAAATACAATGAGACACTAACAATATAGTACACATATCTGAAGTTTTTAATCGAAAAGAAAGTGAAAACTGCCTTGAAATGCTAGGTACTCTTATATTATAATGGCTTACCAAAAAGTCATTTGAACTTTTAGATTAATTTATTTTTTATTTTATGAGCATATGCATTGAGTGTTAAGTATAAGACTATAGACCATGTGCATGCAGGTACCTGTGGTGGCCAAGAGAGGGTGCTAGACTGCCTAGAGATGGAGTTGCATAAGGTCCTGAGCTGTTTGCTCTGGATGATGGAAACTGAACCAGGTCCTATGCCAGAGTGCTGCATGATTTTAACTCCTGAGCCATGTTTCCAGGCCCCTCAATTGGAAAATTAATTCATATACAAAATCATATTGGCTTTGCTATCTACCTGTATTTTCATTTACATTTTATGTTAGAAATGTGGGTGACAGATGTAGCATTTGGTCATCTTCTTCATTTCTGGTTTTACATTATGGAAAAAGCCAGTGGATATTAAGACAGAACAAATAAATAAAACATTCCATCATTTCAGAACAAGAAAGAAAAAAGGAAAATAAATGCAAAAACCATGAAACATTCTAGAATTAGGTAATTTAATTGTGAGGGTTAGAATCATAAAGCTGCCTCTAAACATTAAAATGCTAGGCACTGAGGCAGTTTGCAAATGATGACCTTTAATATTATTGAATGTAATTAGCCAGTCAAATGGGAACTTGACATTTATTAGTTAAGTGTGGTTAATTCTAAAATGCATGTTCTTTTCTTAGCTTAATGCTTTCAAAAATAAAATGCACAGACTCTCTACATTTTGTATGAGCCCCTCTCACTATAAATGCTCCTGTAGTAGCTCTAATAGCTCTAACTGTAAGAAACACATAGAATTTTACAAAATAAATTACATAAAACACCAGTACTTTACAGTCACCACTTCCTTAGTGAAAAAGCCATCAGTGTTTATGAGCAGAAAACCTTAACTGTGGTTAAGGTACATATTTAACCATTCCCAATCTTAAGACTTATATATACCTAGATATGCTTATAGCACACTTTGTTCTTGACATTACACAGATAGTTTTCTGTAAAATAGATGTGATTCTAATGGTGGCTTCCAATGATTTTTATATCAAAAGAATAGCTTCCAGTTAGGATGATGGGTAGTCCTCTGATGTGTAGCTTTTGTTACTAACCAAGCAACTGGCATTTCTCACTGTGGGAAGTCATTGTGTATTGAAAACCACTCCAAAACATAGGGCATATACACTAAGCATGGAATATAATGACTGCTAACAGCCTAGCTTTTAGGAGATAATACTTATATTTGTGGAGTTTTACTAGGAAATTGGTGAATGAGGACCTAAATGAAATGTTCTATGATATCATTGCCTCTATAAAGAGTGTACCTATAGAACAATATTCCTGTATGTACAATATTCTTATACACATTCCTGTCTATTCAAGAATATGTCTGTATACTCAATATGATGCTGCAAGGGTACATGTTTCTGATATACTTTCTTCAGAAACTAAACATTCATAAAGGCTACCAGAACACACCTGACAATTCAGCATCCATGACCTAATGTTCTATGTTAACACACTTATCTCTGAGGAGGCTAATAGTAATTCATATGTCCACTAGATAAAGCAAAATAATAAACCACAAGAGGGATATATGAAAGAAGTAATAATAAGCATCAAGCGAAAAATATTCCATTCAAATGGGCAGACTTGAAATCACAAGCAACAAGCATATAGAGACCACAAAGTAGAAATACAGGAAGACAGATCCCACATGTTCTCACTTAAATTTAGGACTCAAACAACCTAACTCACAGAGATAGAAAGGTTAGTTATAAGGGACAGGGGTAGGGATGACAGGAGTTTATTGTCAAGGAATACAAAATCCTAAATGGGAACAACATCATTCTTTTTATTTCTGTTGTACAACATGGTAAAAAACAGTTAGTAGAATGTCACTATTTTACAGTTCCCAAGAGCAAATTTTAACTGTTCTTACTTCAAAAATGTTAAGTATCTTGAGGTCATCGCCAGGTTACCTTCAAAATTATTTTAAATTGTATTCATGAATCATATCACTTTGAATCCTTCAAATTTACACAAAATAGTCATTGTATTATAAAAAGCAATGGTTTATTCTCAAATGGTTATATAGCTTTATAAGAATATTTCAAGAGTTTTGCAAGTTAGGGGACTGTAGCACCCTAATGCTGCTTTGTGGAAAATAGTACATGTTAGGAGACCCCTGGATTTAAAAGGGGGGGACCTTACTATTCCCAGCAGGGAGATCTATAGAGTGTACATAGTTATTTGTGTTAAGTGCCTGTGTGTCCCTCCTCCCAGAGGGAAGGCAGCTGGTCAAGCTCAATGCCTTATGGGAGAAAAATAGTAAAATAAAGAAAATTTCAAAATAAGCCTTTTTTAGGGGAAGCCGCGTGCTCCTCAGTGTTGTTAATAGCATAAATAGTCACACAGGATAGAAGCAGACAGCATGGCCTGGGGTCTTTGGCATACCTAGTAAGAAAGTAGAGAAACAGGCAGAGCCTCACAATGGTGAGGACTTGAAACTGTGATTCACAGTGTTGAGAGCAGGCAGATTGTTATCCTGTTTCCACGTCTGTTTACTGTCTGCAGGTTAGGTTAGCAGATGATCGCAAATGCTTTTACATTTATTTCATGATTATAATTTAATATATTTCTCCCTTTTCTGGGGCAGCAGTCCTTTTGTTTCATGAATTCTTATAATACGTTAACCATTACAGCGTTACTCTTTCTAATGATCAGCAATAGACATTGTCAACCATGGTATATTGTCTCCTAAACTCAGACATGTATCTTTAGTGAGGCTCTTCAGTTATTGCAGAATCTTATATTTTATCTCAAAAATATTGATTCCAAGACAGCTTCCTGTTATGGGAGACAACGACTGAAAATTAATTTGTCAAGTTTCACATGTTCCAAAGCTCACCTAATTATTTTTGTTGATCAAACTATTTGTGGCCTAGGTTTGCAAGTAGCTCATCCTTAATCACTAGCACTTGCATTAATTTTCTGTTAGTAATAAAGCTCTATAATCAAAATGGCGTTTATAAAAGTACATTTATAAAAACAATGAACCTTGGTGCTGGGTGGAGACAGGAATATTTCGTTAATTCGAGAGCTCCAAGGTTATTATTGACGTTAAATATCTAACAACATTTTAGCTACTTATCTCTAATACACTACAAGTGTATTTTGACACTGTGCTTTTTGTAAAGGGTCCATTCCGAATAAGGTTGCTGTAGCCCCATTTCCACTAACGCTTTTAAACATGCTAGAAATCCATCAGCATTACGTTTACTCCAGTTGACCCACAGACCTATGATCAGTAAGACGTAAGTTTAGAGTCATATGGCACCAAGCATCAGTGCTTTTACTTCAATGTGACAACGCTCCCGGAACTCCATATTGTACTGTTTCCGCCTTAGAGCTTAGAAGTCGGTTGCATAAGTCTCTGAGGCCTACTAGCTCATTCAGCTGATAAAAGACAGAAAATTGCTAATGCTGTCAGAACTCAGAACACGAACAAGTTTTAAAAGACAACTCATGTTTTTCGCTTGTAAGTACCAAAAGGTTAAAGATGAATACAAGGGCAATGACACAAGGTAATCACAAGGATTCAGTAGGCTGGCAAAGGGAGAAGACAGGCTGTTTAAAAAAGAAATCTAATAATAATTTTTTACACAGTGGTGTGAGGCTGCAACTATGGGTGGATTTTAAAGATTTAATATTATTTGGAAATTTTCATGTGTACACACTGTCAATGGAATTGTGTTACAAGACATGTCCACGCCAGGCTAGTATATAATGCATATCTTGAACACGTTAACCTTCCACATCCCTTTTCTCTCTCCTCCCCTTGCCTGTTAATTGCTTGTCTCTCTAGAATATAGATAGTGTTGTTTTTACTTTTATACCATATGCACATATATGATTTTGTATCTCTGTACAGAAACTAAACAAAACAAGCATTTGTCTTTCTGAGACAGGCTTCATTTCTTTATGATTATCTGTAGTTTCATTCGTTTTGCTGTAAATGACATAATTTCATTCCTTTACATGGCTAAAAATTCATTTCAAGCCTTGTTCTGACAATCTCCTGTACTAATTTTTTTTTGTATAAACTCATCTCCACAATGGTCCCCTGATATGTCATTAAAGCACCTTATCTTATCTTATCTTGACTCAAAAAAATCAGAATCCCTCCTGTATACCAAAGACAAAAGGGCTGAGAAAGAAATTAGGGAAACAACACCCTTCACAATAGCCACTAATAATATAAAATACCTTGGGGTGACTCTAACCAAGCAAGTGAAAGACCTGTTTGAGAAAAACTTCAAGTCTCTGAAGAAAGAAATTAAAGAAGATATCAGAAGATGGAAAGATCGCCTGTGCTCATGGATTGGTAGAATTAACATAGTGAAAATGGCTATTCTGCCAAAAGCAATCTACAGATTCAATGCAATTCCCATCAAAATACCAACATAATTCTTTATAGACCTTGAGAGAAAAATTATTAACTTCATATGGCAAAACAAAAAACCCAGAATTTCCAAAATGATCCTGTACAACAACAGATTGTCTGGAGGCATCACTACCTCTGATCTCAAGCTGTACCACAGAGCAATAGTAATAAAACTGCATGGTATTGGCATAGAAACAGAATAGTGAATCAATGGAACTGAATAGAAGACCTAGAAATAAACCCACACACCTATGGATACTTGATTTTTGACAAAGAAGCCAAAACCATTCAATGGAAAAAAGATAGCATCTTCAACAAATGGTGCTGGTCCAACTGGATGTCTCCATGCAGAAAAAATGAAAACAGATCCATATTTATCACCCTGCACAAAACTAAAGTCCAAGTGGATCAAAGACCTCAACATAAAACCAGACAGCTAAATTGGTTAGTATAAAAAGTAGGGAAGAGCCTAGAACTCATTGGCACAGGAGACAACTTCCTGAACAGAACACCAACAGCACAGGCTCTAAGAGCAACAATCAATAAATGGGACCTCGTGAAACTGAAAAGCTTCTGTAAAGCAAAAGATGCTGTTGTCAGAACAGAATGACAGCCTACAAACTGGGAAATGATCTTCACCCACCCTATATCTGACAGAGAGCTGATATCCAGAATATATAAAGAACTAAAGAAGTTAAAAAGCAATAAATCAAGCAATTCAATTTAAAGATGGGATACAGAGCTAAACAGAGAATTCTCAGTAGAGGAATACAGAACAGCAGAGAAACACTTAAAGAAATGCTCAGCATCCTTAGCCATCAGAGAAATGAAAATCAAAACGACCCTGAGATTTCACCTAAGACCCACCGGAATGGCTAAGATCAAAAACTCAACTGACAACACATGCTGGAGAGGTTGTGGAGAAAGGGGAACTCTCCTCCATTGCTGGTGGGAATGCAATCTTGTACAACCACTCTGGAAATCAATTTGGCGCTTTCTTAGACAATCAGGAATAGTGCATCCTCAAGATCCAGCTATACCACTCTTAGGCATATATCCAAAAGATGCTCAAGTACACAACAAAGACATTTGCTCAACCATGTTCATAGCAGCTTTATTCGTAATAGCCAGAACCTGGAAACAACTCAGATGTCCCTCAGTTGAGGAATGGATTCAGAAATTGTGGTACTTTTACAAAATGGAATACTACTCAGCAATTAGAAACAAGGAAATCATTTGCCTGCAAATTTCGGGACCTAGAAATGATCATCCTGAATGAGGTATCCCAAAAGCAGAAAGACACACATAGTATATACTCACTTATATAGACCTATAAGATAGGATAAACATACTAAAATCTATACATCTAAAGAAGATAAACAAGAAAGAGGACCTGGGTGAAGATGATCAATCCTCACTTAGAAAGATAAATGGGATGGACATTGGATGTAGGAGAAAACAAGTAACAGGACAGGAGCCCACCATAGACGGCCTCTGGAAGACTCTACCTAGCAGTGTATCAAAGCAGATATTAAGACTCATAACCAAAACTTTGGCAAAGTACAGGGAATCATATGAAAGAAGAGGGAGTTAGTAAGACCTGGAGAGGACAGGAGCTCCACAAGGACCAAATATATCTGGGCACAGGGGTCTTTTATGAGTCTGTTTCTCTAACCAAGGACCATGTGTAACCTAGAACTTCTCCTCGGATGTAGCCGTTGTAGCTCCATATCCAAGTGGGTAGCCTATTAGGGGAACCAGAACTATATCTGAGATGAACTTAATAGAGGGCTCTCTGACCTCCACCTCCCCCAGGGATGAGCAACCCTGCCATGCCACAGAGGACTTTGCAGCCAGTCTTGAAGATATCTGATAAACCAAGGTCAGAAGAAAGGGGAGGAGGTCCTCCTGTATCAGTGGACTTAGAAAGAGGCAGGGAGGAGATGAGGGAGGGAGGGTGGCATTGGGAGGGAATGAGGGAGCGGGATACAGCTAGGATATCAAGTTAATAAACTGTAACTTTTTTTTAAAAGAGTGGAAAAAACTCAAATTTCCAAGTTAAAAAAAAAAAAACAAGGTCAAGAATGAGATAGGAAGACTCTCAACTTTGACCTTTGTTTTTGACAGCCATATGCATGGGCATGCATACACAAATAAATATACACATACACCTCCTGACACACACACTTGAAACTATGATGATATTTACACCTTTCTTATTTTTGCTCAGAATTGCTTTTGCATATCTGGATTCTTTTGTGTTCCCATATGAAGTGTGTGTGTATGTGTGTGTAAGTGTGTGTCTGTGTGTGCAGAGGACAAAGGGGGATGATGATTTTCTTCTGTCCTACAACTTGTGTTTTTTTTTTTTTGAGACTGGGTCTCTCCCTGAACCATTAAGACATCCATCTGCTAGGCTGAATGTCTTATATTTTCCAAATACCACTGCTTTCCCTTGCTTTGATTTCCAGCTGTGCTATCATACTGTGAATGTCTGTGTGCTCAAGACTGAACCTCAGGTTCTCTCATCTGTTTGGCACCAAGTTACACATCTCTACAGCTCCTTGCATAGTCTCCCTCTATTTCTGGAAGAAAATGGCACTGGAAAGTTGATGGGAATTGCATCGCAGCTGTGCATTGCTTTTAGTAGTATGGAAATTTCACAGTATTGATTCTTCCAATCCACAAGTATTGAAGGTTACTTCATCTTGTAGTAGGTTTTATATTGCTGTTTTACTCTATCAGCTTAAAATGCTGATATCAGCAGATGATCTCATTCAGAGGGTCTAATTCAACCTGGGTGTGACAGAGAACGAATTTGAGGGAACAGAGTGTGGAAACCAGCACTCCACAACAATCTCTGTTATGCTTATTACTATTCTGTTATTCGTTGAAAAGGCAATCTTATGTCTTTTAAAACAAGAGCATTCTAACATGATGTATTTACTTAATATTTTTCGGTACTCCCTAAAAAGTTGGAGTTCAGACCTTTAATAACATTTTTGTAATTAGAAAGCAACTGAAAAGCCTATTGCTTGCATTAATAAATAAAATGTTACTCGTATTTTTTCATAACTTACTTTCCAATAAATTATGTTTGCCAGATAATGTAGAAATGAAATAACTAAACCAGTTTGGCATCTTCATTTTTATGAGTTTTTCCTGATATCCAAGAACTAGTATAGCAGAATTTTCTTTATTACTCTAAGAGGATCTTCTAGGATCCTGGTGATTAAAAATACATCAAGATGGGGCAATGCCCTTGTATTCATCTTTAACCTTTGTTACTTACATGTGCAAAGCTGAGTTGTTTTCTAAGCCATGGTTCTGATCTTAGTCATGACAGCTTTATTAATCTGATTTTCTGTATGTTTCCCCCTAAAGCAGCAGAATGGACACATAAAATGTAAATGTTCAAGTTAACTAAATCTTAAAGAATAACGTATTTCCCCCTGTGTATAGAAGCTCCAAACTGTAAGATTAAGTTCTGATCTGATCTAGTACCTTCCTTCCTATGAAATGGGGTTTTGTGTTTTTCCCTTGACTGTTTACAAACTCCTAAGCTAAAGTACTCCTCCTGTCCCAGTCTCTCAAGCAGCTGGGGTCACAACATCTGCCTCCAGGCCCAGCATAATGCTGATTTTTAAAATACTGCTCTTGAAGATATTCTTGCCAGGCCTCAAAATTAACAAAGAAAACAACATTAAGACCAACCAAACAATGGCCTTACAGGGAGCTGGGCATTCGGTTGGCAGTGTTAACAGCCGGGGCACTAATGCCCGACTGGTTCTATTCTAAGTTTTACATGGCATTTCTTTAAATAATTCTGTCTAAAACCATTTTAAGTGCATTCTACACAACATTCTATCTTATTAGCAATTTTCATATGGATATGCAAGTACCACATATAAGCTGTTTGGGCTGAAATATCCATTGGTCATATGGAAACCCAGGCTTTCATCAAAGGACAATTTAAATTGCTACCTTATTTGAATTACTCACTTTTCCAATTTACCACAGTGTAAGTTTATAACCTTAACATGGCTCCCTTATTTTACACTCAAAGACTTCATGTACACTAATGTGCTGCCCAGTGAGTCATTTCACTGAGGTGGGTTTCATATCATGTACTGTTCATTATGATAGTCACTGGCGTGGCTACTGAGCACATGGTGGCTAGTGGAAATGAGGAACTGAACTTTTAGTTGTATGCAATGTTAATTCATTTGATTTCAGATTTCAGTAGCTCCATGAGGATTCTCTGTACTGCTTAGGTTGGAGAGCATGGGGAACAGAATTATATGATAGTATTCAACTGACCACAAGTCTGGTTAATATTTGTTTTTCAGTTCAAACTTGGCCACAGGGGAAAGAGACGATGACCTTTAGTTTTATAAGTGATATTATTTTTATTGAAAAAGTCTGCCAGTGATTTCTCTTTTGTCATTAACTATTGCTCATAGAAACTACACATACTCTTGTGTGATTTTAATGATATGGGCTTTTCAAGTGTGAGCATACAAGATATTCAGCGTACCTAATGGATGTCCTCATGGTTCAAGGAGAGACCCTGTCTCTCAAAAAAACAAAACAAAACAAAAAGCCTTTAGTAACAAGAGTAAGAATCTGCTGAAAGGGGTATTCCAGTTTAACTGGTAATTCATGGTGCCTAACATGGAGCTCCTCAACTTTCCCAATCACAGTGAGCACACAAAATAATATACTAGTAGTGTTGCTGCCTATTGTATGTCCTCTGCTTCTCTTTCTACTTCTTCCCTCTCACCTTTCAGGCATCCCGTGGCAGGGAACACAGCTGTACTGGGCCTTCTCTGGAGGAACACTGTGTGGTCAGTAACCCCAGGAAAGTAAAGGTTGCTTAGCCTTAATTTTCAAACTCAGGAAAAAGGTTTGTGCTGAGTTTGTGTTGGGTATTTCCTGTCATTGTAGCTTGTGTGCCAGTGAATGCTATTTTGCTGGATTGCCACTCCCAGTGGGTAGAAAGTGTGGTATTCTGGACGTGGAAAACTAATTAGCAAACTAGGCATAAACATCTTTAAAGAGAGCATTGCAATCACAGTCAGATTAGCTGAGTTAATGGATAGGATGTTGTGCTCATTTGTATATAGGGCAGGGTTATGTGGAAAGGGTCTGGAGATAGGAAACAGGGAGATGGCAGAAATGCCCTACCTCTGTTCTAAATCCTAGCAATGTGTTTGGTGAGAAGCCAGTTCGCAGTCACAGTGGGTAATGTGTCCACAGCTGTGCACAGGAATCAGGAATCCTCAAACATAAACTTATTCAGAAAAGTATTTTTCCCAGATGTAATTGTATTAAAAATCTTGACAGGAATACTACATAAATGTCTCCTGAAAGCAACAAAGGTGTACTCAAAGGTAACACACAGCAGTACAGATGATGTGAAGACAAGACAGGCTGGAAGTGATGCACTTAGGCTTGAAATGTTGTTGCAAATAGAGCTGCTCCAAACACAGTTAAGTAAATGTCCTTGTTGTATACATGAACATATTTCAGTTATATGCCTAGAAGTGGTATAGCTTGATCATGAGATAGCACTATTCCTAATTTTCTGAGGAAAGACCAGATTAATTTCCAAAGTGGTTTACAAGGTTACATTCCCACCAGCAATGGAGGAGGGTTCCCCTTTCTCCACATTTTCTCCAGCATGCATCATCCCTTGAGTTTTGATCTTAGCCATTCTGAGGGGTGTAAGGTGAAATTTCAGGGTCATTTTGATTTGCATTTCCCAAATGACTAAGGATGTTGAGCATTTCTTTAAGTGCTTCTCTGCCATTTGATATTCCTCTATTAAAAATTCTCTCTTTAGCTCTGTACCCCATTGTTTAATTGGATTACTTGGTTGGTTGATGTTTAACTTCTTGAGTTCTTTATATATTCTTGATATTAGCCCTCTGTCAGATATAGGGTTGGTGAAGAACCTTTCCGAGACTGTAGGCTGTCATTTTGTTCTGATGACAGTGCCCTTTGCTTTACAGAAGCCTTTATTCGTAATAGCCAGAATCTGGATACAATCTAGATGTCCCTCAACAGAGGAAGGGATACAGAAAATGTGGTACATTTACTCAATGAAATACTACCCAGCAACTAAAATCAAGGAAACCATGAAATTTGCAGGCAAATGGTGGGAACTAGAAAAGATCTTCTTGAGTGAGGTAGGTAACTCAGAAGCAGAAATAAACAAATGATATTTACTTATTTATAAATAGACATTAATATAGGATAAACATAGTAAAATCTATAGCCCTAAAGAAGCTAAGCATCAGGGAGGATCTTAGGGAAGATGCTCAATTTTCATTCAGAAGAGCAAACAGGATAGACATAGGAAGTAGGAGAAGACAAGGAACAGGACAGGAGCCTTCCACAGAGGACCTCTGAAAGACTCTGCCCACCAGGGTATCAAAGGCGATACTGAGACTGAAAGCCAAACTTTGGGAAGAGTGTTGCAATCTTTATGGAATAAGGAGGAGATAGAAAGACCTGGAGGGGACAGGAACTCTACAAAGTGAACAACACAGCCAAAATATCTGGGCCCAGGTGGGCCTGCAGAGACCAATACTCCAACCAAGGTCCATGCATAGAAAAGATATAGACCCCCTTTTCAAAGGAAGCCCATTAACTGTTCAGTGACCAAGTGGGTTTCCTAGTAAGGTGTACAGAGACTATCTCCTACATGACCTCAGTGTCTGGCTCTTTGATATTCTCCCCCTGGAGTGTGCAGCCTTACTAGGCCACAGAGGAAGACAATGCAGCCAATCCTGATGAGACCTGATAAGCTAGGATCAGATAAAAGGGGAGGAGGTCCTCCCCTGTCAAGGGACCAGGAAAGGGCAGGGCATAGGGGGAGCAGATTAGGGAGGGGGCTGCAGTGGGGATAGAAAGTGAATACATTGTAATAAATAAATATATAAATAAAATTAAGTTTAAAACAAAAAAATATTGTTATAAACACAGAAGACAGGGGAGATCCAAGATGGCTGCCAGGAGAGGACACTGTGTCTGAGGAGTAGGACAGCAGAAACAATGCAGTGACCAGGAGACTGAACTCTGGGACCTAAAACACCAGCATTTGTGATTGCCAGGTGAGTGGAACTCCTACGGTGAGAAAATCAAGTGGGAAAACCCTAGGGATACCCAGTTATTACCCGGAAAAATTCCCCGGGTGATGAGCAGTGCACAGCTCTGATCTGAACAAACAGCAGCGCTGGGTGCCTGCACCCGACATAATAGACTGGATCACACAGTCTCCAGGGCAGTCTGAGGAGGAACTGGGTACGGTTTTTCACTGACCTGCCCACTGTGAGCACACACTGCACCCGGGTTCTGCTTCAACCCACAGGTGTACGGTGCGAAACCACCCCAGACTGAGAGGGTCAAGAGACCGTTTTGACCAGTCTGCACACTGTAGGCGCACACCACACGCTTCCACCAGCAAAACCTCAGTCCCTGTGTGAGTCGCCAGCATGTTGGGGAAGGACCCGAGTTCTGCTTCAACCCGCAGGTGTACGGCAGGCACACACCAATCTCCTGAACCACCCCAGACTGAGAGGGTCTGGAGACCATCTTAGCCGGCTACACACTGAGGGCAAACACTGCACGCATCCGCCAGCAAAAACCTCAGTCCATGTGTGTGTCCACGGGCCAGGCAGAGAAGGCCTCGGGCACCATTTCAGACAGGCCAGCATACAGCGGATGCACACAAACCCAAACACACTGTGTGTGCCCCAAATATCACCTCAGACCGTGGTGCACAGCCCCTGGCCCAGAAAGGGGCACCAAATCTCCATTCCAGGGGAGAGCCCTTAGCAGCAAGCCCAGGGCAGAGCATACAGCCCCCAGCTGACATCTCAAACCTGCACACTCAGACTCTAGCACAGAGTGAGGAGTAAAACCTCCAGGCCAGAGGGGTGACCAACCTGCAGTGCTCACAGCTTCTAGCACAGAGCACGAAGCCTGGCACACAGAGCCCACAATAGAGTTCAACTGAGAAAACAACACACACTAACAATCCACCAGAAATCCCTGATCTTCTTGAAGAATACTCCTGACACAAGAGATTGACAGTTTCAGACTGAAGTTCAGCCTTAAAGCACAAACAGCTCCCTGATTATATATAAACAAATGCCCAGAAATCGGTGAAAGAACTCACCCAACAAAAATCAGGACACCATGGGCCCACCAGAAACACCCATAAGCAGTGGAGATTTT